>JBAJHX010000081.1:15834637-15848126 GCA_037176925.1 Amniataba percoides | reverse complement strand
GTGTGTGTGTGTGTGTGTGTGTGGGGGAGAGAGAGAGAGAGAGAGAGAGAGAGAGAGAGAGAGAGAGAGAGAGAGAGCTTATTAATATCCAGCAGAGAGGAATTCAGGGCTGCAGAGATAGAGCAGAGGGGCTCCACTTTGCAGACAGGTGGACAGGTAGCAACAGAGGCCACATTGTCCAAGGCTTAATCAGTCAGGCAGGTGTGCCGCTCAGCACTCGCCTCACCCCAGCAGCAGCACAGCACACTCCTTGACTCTCTGCCTCCTCCCGGCCATCTCCTCCCTCATGCACTCTTATTACTGCAGCTGAGTACGCCTGCAGTCATGACTACTAACATTAAGGGTCATTTTAATATTAATGGATTAGAAAATAATGTATTGGAAAGCTTGCTACGGCACGAGGTAACACTTGAATATGGGATGTGCCATAGACTCATGCAGTCATAGAAATTAATGGGCCTGTGTTGAATAAGTAATTATTTTCAATTATCCACACACTGTTTCTTTTGCTGAAATGTAATCATGAAAGTGAATAAAATTCTCGAAGATAAACGGCAGCGAGAAATAATGCTGAAAAAACAATAACACAATTAGTGCAGTAGAAAGTGAAAGGGGGCACAGCGAGTGAGTGAGATATACTTGTAGATGTATCGCACTTTAAGCAGGCGATTCTGCCAAGCCAGGTCCAGGTTGATAAATCTGTCAGCGGTGCGGCAAGGCTGCACAGATCCAGGTTACTATAGGACTTGACTCTGCTGCTCCCCAGCTGGCTTGGACCACATCCAGAACCTCATACTCTATCCTGGACTTGCTCCAAGCCTCTGGTCTGTCCTTACCCAGCCGCAGCCCACACCCCTGCCACGACCAGCCGGACGTCCTCTTGGCATCGTGCCTCAGAGCTATATTCTCATTCTGTGGACGGTTCAGCCTCTGTCCACGAGCCCTCCTGCCTTCAGCATTGGCTTGTGTTAATGGAAATTTGGAAGGATTTCCTTGTCATATGAATGATTTCCTGCTAACAGTTTTTAGGGGAATTGCAGGAATGACTTTTCTCCTCGCTAGTTTCTACGTATCTGACCCTGTGGATGTTACAGGACTAACCAGAGAATGCAATATTATAACGGCTTAATACAATTTCAACTGACTCTCTTTGTAGAGCTGTACTAGAAACTCAAAACAGTTTATTGTTGTCCTCCTTTGCACGGCCTTGACACCACCTTTAGAGCCAATGCAGGATAGTGTCTTGGGGACTCTGGCTTTAGATTTTGGGATCTGTCGGTCACCCTCTTATTTTAACCTGTGGTGAGGTTCTGGACCTATTACTGTCCAAATGGCCACGAGGCCACTCTGTGGTCCAGCTCATTGTGTTCTGGTGGTTTTCAGACCTTGGTCTTCACATAGGAGAGCGGACGGCTGAGCTGTTGTTTGTCTGGCTGCGGCTACATGCATGCTTTCTATCTGCAGGCTGTGCTTCGGAACAGTTAATTCTCTGTGGTAAATTGCATTGTTTTGTTTTTTTCTGTCCCCCAGCTTATCCAACAGTGATGCAATGGAGATGCAATGCTCCTATCACAGCCCATCAGCTCAGTGCTTTGTGTAAGTAGATGTTACAGGCGTACGGCTCATTTGCAGTGCAGAAAGGCCTCTTATTTAAGAGTCTTATCAGAGTGAAAAGACAGCTCTGTAAGAGGGTGTGAAAATGATGGGAGGCAGGCAACTCTCAACATGTTCACCTTACTTTAACACTAATCTCTGCTGTCTGTTCCATAGGAATCCCACTAAAGCTCCCCTCAGATGTCAAACAATTTTCTGAGTATTGTGTTGTTCATTGTTTAGTTGATGAAACATATTTTATGTCTTGTGTAAGAGTGCTTGAACATCCAATATTTTTTGTTTTTTAACATTTTGTTTAGCTGTTTAAATCTTTGATAACTGAATCAAATCAGAATATTTTTATGTACAAATGCTGTGCACTGACTGATAGGCTTGTTTATTTCAAATGCTGAGAGAAGGATCTCCAAGCATATTGCAATGTCACAGATGAATCTTCTTTGGATATCTGAAATGAACCTATAATGTGCCTGTACCTGGGTTACTGCACCTGAGAAAAAAAGATCATATTAGAAAAAGAAAATTTAGAAACATTACATGTATTTAAAGACAACTAAATTTAAGCATAATATATGTTTGAAAAGTCATGAAATACAACATTTGAAAACCTGTAATGATAAACATTTATATTTTCATCTGCGTGTGTAATTAACACAGTCATTTTCCATCTTGTGCCGGCCATTAAAATGTTCCATCACAGATTTATCACCTTTATCTGCATCTCCACAAAACAATATAATTAAAGCAGCATGAAACTTTGTGTTGATGTTAAGCAGCATGAAACTTTGTGTTGATGTTGGTGGTCCCTTTGGACAAACGCAAGACAAAGTGTTTCACCTAACATTTCCTCTCCTTCACTTTCTGCCACAAGGAAACTACTTCGATTGGAGCAGAGTGGGTGTCACATAGAGCCAGTAATATTAAATTTGTGAAATGAAAAAAAAAACTGAAATGAATCTGTTTAATAATTGGTTTAAAACCTCAAAGTTAAAATCAGCAAAAATAATGGTAACTAACTCTCTGCAAGCATATGACGCACTTAAGCACTTTTTTCCATGACCTGGAGTGTCTTCACAGATATATGACCCGCTGTTCTTTGTCACATGCTTGATATTGTCTCAGCAGTTTTTATTTGATCTCTTGGGACAGAGATGAAAATAACACAGTGATTTCTAATGAGATAAATGCTACCAGAGTAACATAAATTATTATTCCAAAAAACAAACCATTGCATCTTGTCCTAGTTATGCACAAGACTCAGAGTAACTTCACATAACTCATGCTAGTTACGCAGCAGAACTGTTGGTATCAGGTTGCAATTGTATCTCTGATTGGCGTATTTTTAGCTCTGTTTGGATCCAGTGCTATGAGAAGTGTTCTCAGGTTCTGTATAGTGTATACAGGCCGTACAGTGATGTCTGGAAAAGCCATAGTTTAACAGGAGCCCTGTTATTAAGAACGGGACTCTCTGCATGTTTTCTACTGCTCTTGATTTCAGAGAATTTGACAGTAGAAACTGCAAAAATAGCAAAGCCTGAAAAGTAAATCTCTTTTTTCTTTTCTTTCTAGAAGTCTGATGGTATTGACAATGCTGACGGGCCAGAGAGTATGACAGTTATTGTAACATTTAGTCAGAAGAAGCCATGTCACAAATACCTAATCCTCTTTGTGACACTAAATCTGTGAAGTATGAGAAACTATCCCGGGCTCCCTCACACTCTCAGAATATCAATCATTGAATTAAGGGGCCATTGCCACTCTGATTCAAAAAGTCATTATCTGGTCAGTAATTGCAACAGTTTCTTTCCTTTTGACTAATTCATAAATATGTCAATGCTCGAGAAAATTATATCCGATCAGGCATCCCTCAGCTTGAGACAAGAAGCTTGTTTTTATGGGGGTGACATTAGTCTGTGCAAAAAACAACACTGTATGTAGGATAATGTGTGTGAACCCTACCACTGTGATCAGCAAATGAAATGCTGATCTCTGGGATTATCTTCAGACTCTCTCACTCTTACAGGGTTTTCCTGCAGTTCTCACACTAATGTATCTTGTCCATCCAGCATCAATCCCTGTCTAGCAAAATGAATCAAAACTACAAATTGAATAAGCGTTTTTTGTCTGTTTGTTTTGTTAAGTTATATTGAACATTTGGCAGAGATTTCAGATGTCAGATGTATTTTTTTGTTTAAACACAAGCATGTATTGCAAGTCTGCAACATAAACAGCACACTATATATATATAAAAAACCCATCATCTTACTAAAATGTGACATTTGTTCTCAGTCTTCTTCATGCTTTAACTAAGTCTGTAAAATGCTTAAAAATTAATGCTGACTTTTACCCACCAGCCACTATAAAATACAGCCACGGTCACGTCCATGGTTTGCAAGAGGTATTGATGGGGCAGAACTGGAGACTTTAGGCTGGTCTGTAGACAGTGAGATGTATTCAGGGAACCTGTCATGTAAGTATAAGAATAATTCATATCAGGGAGGCTGCAGTGGAAGAGATTATAAAAAATGTCTTACAGGGAAGACAAAAGTTGTTTGAAATGTATGGAAAAAATAGCTAAAGTGGATGAGGGAGTGATGTATTGCAGGATTAAGTTGGAAAATATATAGTTCTGCAGGTTGAAATGTGTGGCTTCATGCATTGCGAGATCATTTTGGATCGAGCTCAAGAGAAAATACAGTAGCAACAAACCAATGCAAACTAATCGAGGCCAGTTTTCACTAGTTTTACTTTCATCTGAGGCTTGACCAACTTGCTGAGCGTAGCGTGTAACACATAGTTGCCTCATGGTTCACTGGGACCAAACAGACCAGGGACCCAAAAAGATGTGCTGAAAGACCTTTCGACTTCAAAGGATGCGTAGTACCAGCAATTATCTGACAATTATCACTGAATTCAATATTGATCTTCAAAATATGAGCTGGTGGGCTCTAAATGGCAATACCAGTGATACAGATTTAGACTGTCCAAAAAGAGAAGGAGAGGCTGATGTATATTAAAATTTTAATGTCGAGTATGGCTCAGTTCCAGTAATGCAAGTAATCTAAGTACATACTTCTTTCATGCCTTTCAGTTCATAATGCAAGCTTTCAGGGCTTCTCTTTTTCTTTTTCTTTTTGTTTTTACCTCCAGGGGGTCAGAAGACATTATTCAAGTATTTTCACAGGATGTATCCGGCTCCTAAAATGGTTCATTCTGCCTTTCACCTGTATTTTACATGAACTACTATTTTATGTGCAATTAACTCTCACCATAGGAAAATATGTGACTCGGGGGGAAGACCGATGAGGTTGAGGAGAGGCAGTAATTGAATGGGTAAGCAAAAATGGGCAAGAAAAAGATAGAGTCGGTGAGTGAAGGAAACAAAGAAGCGGGTCAGGGAAAGTCAGCGAATGTCAGCACATCCAAATCAGTTGCCGGGCCCTCACCCATGACCTTGGCACAGTTGGATTTGCAGTTCTGAAAACAGTAAGTATGTTAGCGAGGAGAGGAGAGAGGGTCTGTATTTAAACCATCACTATGAGTCACTGTGATTTACCTATTTTTTTTTTCACTGCAGTCTCAAAGAAGTTTAAACTCTGCCCTTCTGTTTAATTAAAAAACAAAAATAGATGTTATATTTGTGTTTGTTTTTAAAACAAATGAGCAAAGCTGACGTTGGATATATTTAAACGAGATGAAGTACATTTGGTGTCTTTCTTGCTTTTTTTGTAATCTAACAGTACTTATTTTGGCACTCCTCTCACCCTGTGTTGCGTGTGAATGTGTGAGTTTTGTTGTTGTTCTTCATTTGTCTTCCCTGCGGTCTGAGTTTGAAGTATTGATTGATGTTGGGTGTTGTTTGTAGTGTGTTTTTAGATTTAGACCTGTCACAGAGTAATATGTTTCTGTTTATATTTCTGGCCATTTATTGTTATTGTTGTAACTATTGAGTTTTGGGAGATTTTTTTCGACTCTGGCAAGGGATTGTTAAGGTTTTTGTGAGAAGCCTGATGACTACTTCTGTGTAAATGTTTGGCCTCTTTGTGGCTGTCCACTTGTTATCATGATACATCACACCATGTCTTTATAGAGCTTTAAAGTCACAATGACATTGAAAAAAACTTTTTCACCATGTCACTCAAATCCCAGTGTTATAATATATGCTAAGCTACGCTTGTAAACCCCATATACCCAACAATGGACCCATCTTTATGACAACATACTGTGCTGCCAAGCATTGTTCAGAGCCACAGAGCTCTATTCTAAGAACTTCCACTTTTTAATGAATTCTACTGAAAAGTGCATTAAACCCTATACAACACCAATATCCATCAATGTTCTGATGTTGTATGAAGTGTGAGATATGAGTTAACTGGTCTTGCGTTTTGCAGTCTAACAGCATATGGGTCTCCATGAAAAAAAAAAAAACCTGTGTGGTATTTTTGTGGAGGTAGAATAGGATAGTGAACTTCAGGTTCAGGTCCAGTAGATGGATTTTGTTAAGTTCAAACAGAGCAAGGCCGGCACGTCCCCTGTTTTCTGTTATGCTAAGCGAAGCTTACTAAGTGCTGGCTGCAGTTTCAAAATGGATGGACAGATGCGAGAGTGGTATCAGTATTTTTATCTACTGTAACTCAGATCACATCATCTGTGTAAATTTTGAAATGCAGCTACTGCCATGTGTTGCATGTCTGCCTGACGCAGTTGCTGTGTGCGTCAGGCATGTTGCAGTCAAATGACAACATAATTCCTTTGTGCAATTTGTAGCTTTTTCAAAATCAAGACCAGCTCTGGAAATTGTTTAAATGGCAATCAGTGCATCAGTGCTTTCCACCTGGATTTGAATGTGGTTAGGCACTGATTGTAATCACACCATTTAAGCCAAGTGATACTGCCAGGTATAAATGGTGTAAACATCTACTGGGTACTTGTAAAAACAAACATTGTAAAATACCAACAAATTGTCCTGAAATATTTCCTGATGGCAAATAGATTTTAAATACTGAAGCCAAACATGCATCTTTCCAAACATTCTGATGAGCTCTGACGAAAATGTTTCAATAAATAAAGAAATCATTTCTAATCAAAATATTGTACCACTCATACTGATCGAACAATGCAGCAGCGAACAAGGGGCCCTTTGAGAAACTTCGAAAAGGTCCTTTTCTTTATTTTATTCAATTCAGAACTTGAAGTGAAATAAACCGTTAAATTAAAGCAATCAGGAAAACATTGGACCATTAGAAATTTGTTCATTTTGGCTTTGCTGCGAGGTTTTGGTTCACAGATGTCAAAGGGCCTTCAGGTACAGCAAATCCACGTGTCCACTGAGCGTTCTGTTGCATGCTTGTCTTATAGTATTCAATCCTTTAGAAAGGTGATAGCTGATCCTGCTGCCGAGCAGAGCCCATATGACCCAGCGTCCCAATGTATGGCTTATATTTTACATCCTTATTGAAACCCTTGGAGAGGCATATTCATGGTTCTGTGCAGAGGTCAGGTTTCGGCCTTTATTGCCTAAGTAAAGAAAACATACTGAAGAATGTTTCAGGCATGAATGATTGTCAGCTCTTACAGCGGCGTGAAGACAAAACAGGAAGGCCCCTGATGGTTTTTTTATTAGCAGGAATCACTAACAGTGCCAGAGACTCTCTCTTATAAAACATAGTGTATAACCCTGCTGGATCCTCTGCTTTGATTGGCTGCTGTGTTGTCATCACCAATCTAATGCTCTGTGGTCTAAGCTTTCATGTGCATGGGGCCCTATGCTACTGTTCATATCAAAAAGTGAGAGAGATTCTGGTTATATCAGTTGTGGAGGAGTCTGAGGTGATGTATGATTCTATACTCAGTGCTGGTAACTGTTGCCAGTCTCTGCAGTAAGTGGTGGTATTACTTCACAGTGTGTGCTGCTGTTTGTTTTGGCACAGTCTTCCCAGTTGATTCCTCTGTGCAGGATGCTGCCTGTTTGGGTGTTTTTTGGCATTAAAATCCATTCAGTTGCCTGACAGGCAGGTGAAGCTAAACAAGGAAGCTAAACAGGGCCAACACGGGCAGCAGTCCCACACAACAGCTTGGGGGGCGAAGAATACTCTGTACTGACATCATCCACACCACAGCCTGGCACAAATAATGAGGTATACGAACATTACTGAGATGCTGAAGCACTGTGATGGGATATTAAGCAGTGGGATAATCTCAAATTGCCAGTATGTCTCTGCTATCCCTTCATTTTCTAGTGGTCAAGACTATTTAGACTTAATAAGGGGTACTTAAAGGATAATACTTGTGTCCATACAGTCAAAATTTAAATGATTCTCTGTCACTGCCTCAGGCAGCAGGATGAAATGGCTATTTGCTGCAATAATCAAAAATGATTATTTTTATAAATGTAGACCATATGTATCTTATACATTTCTTGAACTTATCTACACAAGTCACTGACTGTGCCATTTTTCCATCAGCATGCAGCGCTGGCCTTGCAAAGTTACAAGTTACAAAACCACATACATATGCTGTGACCTTTGTGACAGTGTTCTTAAAGCTAGTTGTTTCAAAAGAGGAGTGCAAAATCCCACATTTCCTTCCACGAGCGTTGTTACATCTGTTGAGCACTTGTCTGGAACAATGGCAGAACTTTTTCAAGGAGCATGGAATCCATTATGCAACATCAATCACATGATTTACATTTTAATTATTGTCAGTAATTTAAGGTCGGTGATTTTAGTCATATTCAGTGAACTGTAGAGCTTTGACCGCTCAGCAACTGGTGACCAACATAAAGCTCATCATCTCTGAAGAGAGATTGATTTAAATGACATTAGCTATATTTAATCTAATTTGCAGTCATTTGTTGAAGTTGAACTCTGGGTATGTGGAAAGAAAATATTTAAAGTGATAACAGGTAGCCTGCTGTCTCCGCTCATTTTTCATCTCAATTTCCCTGGGAGGTAGAGCCAAGACACACATCAGCCACACACTTCAGCCAGATTGAGTAAGAAATACACCCAGACCTGAGTGCCCCTGGAAGATCAGGAGATGTCAAGTCATTTAAAACTGTACTTTTCAGGCCTGGAAGGGCTGTCAAAAGTAAAAAAAAAAAAAAAGTTTAAGAAGAGCCATGCAATTAAATTGCATTCTCTTTTTGAATACTGTTCAATTTTTGCAGAGATGTTTGTATTATTTTTAAATAGTCCAGACGTGTTGGAGGAAAACACTGTTGGTTACACAATTTTTTGACAGCTCAGATAACATAATGTGTAACACATACACCGTGTACACACAACAGATCAAGGCCCTCTTACTAATACAATTCGAGCAGAGTGCCATGAGTAGGTGGTGAAATCCCATGTTAGGAGGCAGGAGGTCATGCTTGTTATTTTTGAGAGGATCAGTCCCAGTGTTACTGAGGCCTTACTGATGTCTTTTATATAGTGCAGACAGGTCCCCCTGGTTTTACAAGAGCCCTAAGCACCAAGACTGGAGTTGTCAGCGCAACCCTTCCAGAGCTGTGGGCCTCTGAGAGGAGGCTGTGAAGGCCTCACAGGTCGCTGAAATTTAGAGGGAGGGGATGGATTTGTTTTTCAAATAATCAGAATTATTTATGGCTCCTTGTCAGTTTGAGGGTGTAATAGAAACGTAGTATATTCACTGTTAACAAAGACATTATGTCAAACACCCTGCTCGCTTCCTATTTGCGTTTGTGTGTCCAGACCCATGTTACTGGAAATAGTTTAAAATGATTATAGGCTAACGTGTACAAAGCAGTAAACCCTCTATAATGGAGAATATGGGTTTCCCTCACTTTGAGCAGAACCACCACTGATCCCATAAATGTCCAATAATTAAGATGAACTGCATGCAAAGACAGAACAAACACAACAGAGACAGATTTTCAGACTGTGGGAAGCAGTATGTGTCAGTAAGAAGCAAAAGTGGCATTATTCCCCAAAAGACTAATTATATCCCACAATATAAACACTGCTATGGTGAAACAGATGAGAGTTGTTGGATGCGACACCTCTGTAAAAGCAACACAGCAGTTTGTATTCACTGTGAACAGATTTATTCAATGCATCTCAGAAAATCCGATGAATGACTGCTCCATCGGCCGTTGCCTCATAAATTTTTGGTAAAAACGCTGGACTCAGGAATATAATTTAGATCATGTGGTTAGGAAATCATATGTCCGCTGTGTTGTTAAATGATTTAAACTTGCATAGACCTTTTTCACTGCAGATATTTTTGACTCATCACAGTAGGAAAAACACAGGTCTTACGAACGATGGCTCTTTTCCATTCCCCAAATGCCCCAAGAGTCATGACAGTGAGACAGCATGAACAACAGGGGGGCCTGAAACTGACGCAGCTAAATGGAAGTCAGCCTTCAATCCTTTTTTAATTTATTTCTACTGGGTCATGTAAATATGTCTTTTTTTAAACAACCTGGTGTATGTTTCTTGTCTCATAAAGTGTTTTGTTGTTAGCAGTGTTTTAGTGTCTATAACTTTTTCCGACTAAGTCTTCCACTTAAGTATAACTTACTCATATTACTTTTCAGCAGTAGGAATAACATAAACGTTGCAAGTCGACACCATGCAGTATGCCATTTACTTTGGAGCATCATACTATAAATGTCTTTAAATGTGATGGCTAGCCATCTGAGCTGCGGTCTGTATTACAGTAAATTTTGGTGCTTCAGCATGTGTTAAGTTTGTGTATTCAAATGACTCAAAAGATAAACACTGAATTCAGTGAATGGAATGAATCACCTGCTTTAATCATACAGGACGTGTTTAGCTGGAAGCAAAGAAAAAGAAAATAAAGCTGAAACACTCCCGGCTCTCAGTTCCAGGAATAAATCTGACAGCACACCCGTTTTAGTTAGCGTCTCCGCATCTCAGCCAGTCTGCTGCCAAGCTGTGTCTTGGATGGATTGTGTGGGAGTTAGATTTGCAGTAGACGACAATGACGACGTCACTAATGGCAACAGTTATGATGCTACGATAGATTAATTCAGTCAGATGCGCTACCTAGATGACAGCTTGTCCTGCTGTGGCTGATCACGTGCTGGCATTATGCTCAGACAGGCTGATTGCATTTAACAGCCCTTAAATCATCTTAATTACAGCTTGGCATGATGCACAGTGGCAATGCACCGCAAACAGATCTAACTCTGCCCTCATTGTCTTTAGACACACTACAGTAGGGCGATGAGCTGATTAAGTGGGGTTTGAGGGTTTTCCAGCCGCAGTGCGTCTCCTTTCATTTCGGAGAGCACAGACCTGTCGCCGCTTGACAGTAAATTTGGCAGACCCTAACAACGGAGATAAGATCATGTATTTTTATGTATTTCTTTATAATGTAACCAAAAGCAGCGATGTTATCAGGCACTGCAGTGGGAAAGAGTCTATACTTTGGCAAAGGTTGAGAGGATGTGCGGCCTGTCGACAAGCAGCATGTCTTCCCTCTCTCTCTCTCTCTCTCTCAAGCACACACACCTGCTCATCAGCTATTTTAATCCCTTTAGTTTGTTAAACGAACACACATGGCTGCATACGGACTGCTGTGCACATCTTTAGGTGAATGCACAAAGAAACACACTCACACACACAGTAATTGTTCTGGTTGATTACAGTGTGCTGAATGTGGCAGAGGTGGTAGTTGTCGGTCTTTGTCCTGCTTTGAGGTAGCGGCATCACCAGAGTTGTGGGTGGGCTTGCAGGATTGTCATGCTTGGCAGATGGTAATTTGGGGTTGAGTCTGTGGTTAGTTTTGGGGTAAGGATATAAGTTATGGCTGCTCTTGGTTTGACTAGGCGGAAGTCAGCAGTAGGGAACGGTAGCTTATGCCCTCTCTCCGACCGTCTACTGCAGATGAGAAAGCGCTGCGGTTTCCTCCTCTTGTCGCTCTTTCCGTTCCTAATTCTTCTTGTTTTAGTCTGTGTCACTGGGTTCTGTGGAGGAAAAAAGAAAAATGAGAAGGACATAGAACAAATAATAGGGGATAGTAAGAGACAGACAGCAAGTGAGACAGAGGGGAAGAGAGGAGGGAACAGGACAGGGCAGGAACTAGGGAGAGGCAGTGTTTGAAGTTAAACAAAACTGGTCCGTATCCTGAGGAAGTGACTGCTGCCAAAGACAGGGATAAAGACGGGACTGTTCCTCATGGCCTGTGCGTGCACATGATTACATGTGTACTCTGTGTGTGTGTTTGCTCACATGCATTTGAGTGTTTCTGTTTGATAATACCACCGCCCCGCAACACAAACCCCATATTTCAGCGCACAGCCGTGGCTCATTTTCACTTGTCACGCTTCCCTTCACCGTCACATCGCATTGTGCCCTCTGCTTAGCCCTCAACTTAGCCCGAAGGGTAATAAATTAAGCTCTCTGAAGGTCCGCATTCACTGCTCGTCTGCTTAAAGATCTTTAGCCGTGTTTTCCTTTTCCTGGGGTCCATAAATGAGGAGTTGATTGGGTACTAACAAAGAGCACTTCATGGATTTCAGATAACATCGCTGTGCCTGAGTAATAGTGGTTCAAGGTCTCCAGAGTCATATTAGTTTGAATAATTTGATATGGTGTGTGCATGTGTGTGTGTCTTGTACTTCTATCTCTGCAAGGAACAGTTTCAAGTGTTGAGAGTGAGTGCCGTTTTGGAAGTGAGCATTTTGGTCGGCCTTCACTGAGATAAAGGTTAAGACTTAGTTTCAGGATTAAAGTTTAGGTTTAAGTTAAGGTATGGGCAAAGGACAGCAGGTGTGATGTAGTTGCGAGTTTGAGATCAGGGTGATGACACATGGAATGAGTTATGTCAACAAGGGTCCTCACAAGTGTAGTGTGTGCTGGTGTGTCTCAACAGTACTATGAGGTCAGGGAGTTCAAAGCTTTCCTCTCCCGTGCACCCTAACAAGATGGATGAGCTCAAATGTAAACACACGCTTGTGGTTTTGAAGTGTATTTGCATGCGTGTATGTATACAAATACTTATGGCGGGACACTGAGGGTGTGCAGAGTGGTATTAGCTTTGCTGTATGACACACAGCGGTGGAATACCACAGCCACCCAGACAAAACGCTCCCAGTGGAGCTGCTCGGGGCACAACACGCTCAGAGATTGCACATTAGTGCGAGTGCGGTCGCGGGGTGTGTGTGCACTCCCACCTCAGTCTACCGTCGTCTAGACTCTCTAACAGCCCTGTTGTGGAACGGCTAATCAACGCAGCTGATGAAGCGGTGGGAATAAAAGAGAGCAGGGAGGATAAAGGTCACGCAGGAGATTTAAGAATGAGAGAGACAAAAAAAAAAAAACAACAACTCCTGACAGAGAGAGCTGTGGTGAGACCAGTGAGGAAGCATGCGACTGGTCACACTGCATATGCGAGAAAGATTATCTGTCTTGGAATGATTATCGACTTCCCTGTAGATATTCAAATGGGGATCAGTGTGGTTTGGATATGATGTGAATGGTGAAATCAGCAAGAGGACTGCCCAACAGGACGTGACTTTCAAACAACCAGCAAAAAAAAAACAAAACAACTGAGCTGCAATGCTATTTGGACTCTCAGCAGATAGCATGATGAATATGCACCAGGCCAAATGCCAATCAGTATTGAATCTCCTCCCTCTTGTTCTGAAAAGTCCTTTGTTTTCTGGGAGCTGTCAGAGCGACTCCACGCAGGTTTTGGAGAGCTTTCAAACCCAGGACCACATGTCTGACAGTCCGGATAAGAAGAAAATGATTTCTCAAAACCACATCTGATAGCAGAATGCACATCTGTTTAATGGCAAGAATATTGCTTGTGTAATGTGTGTGTGTGTGTGTGTGTGTGTGTGTGTGTGTGTGTGTGTGTGTGTGTGTGTGTGTGTGTGTGTGTG
>JBAJHX010000081.1:15823122-15834537 GCA_037176925.1 Amniataba percoides | reverse complement strand
GTGTGTGTGTGTGTGTGTGTGTGTGTGTGTGTGTGTGTGTGTGTGTGTGTGTGTGTGTGTGTGTGTGTGTGAGATGTGTGTGTGTGTGTGTGTGTGTGTGTGTGTGTGTGTGTGTATGTATACTATATCTATTTGCATGCATCTCTCTCTCTCTCTCTCTCTCTCTCTCTCTCTCTCTCTCTCTCCCTGCCTCTATATGCGTCTCCTTATAGAAGAGCTAGCTCGGGTTTAACCTTTCTCTCAATATGTTTTTCCCCCTCTGCTTTACTGCCTGGTGTGACTCAGAGACTTGGAGAGGATGATACATAATGTCCTGTGTGTTTAGTAATTACGCCGTCCAGCCAAACTATTTCTCATTCATTGAAAAGTTGACCCAGTTATTGGTTAGCATGTTCAGACTTCTCAGGCACATATTTATGGGTACAGACATTGTCTTTGGCACTGGATGACTATAATGTTTTTAGTGTGTGTGTGTGTTTTGTTCAGGAAATAACTTTTCATTCTCATGTGCCCTCAGAGATTCATCTGTTTCACTATTTGTCTGACAGACACAAGATCTCTGCCGGATTCTCTGGCTCATATGGAGACCTCAGCTGTTCAGGAGCTGAGCGTAAAGCAGTCTCACACACACACACACACCTGTTTAAATGCACGGATGTCTACTTATGTCTTGGGGAATGGTTAGCACAGGGATAGATGGACAGTGACATAGAGGGATCAGCCGGTGACGAATAGACAACATCAGTATATTTGTTCTGGTCTGTGCCTGGCCTCAGCAGCAGTGCAGTCTGGATTTCACTCTATGTTTATGATTTTGGCTGTGTGGGTTGTGTGTTTGTGTCTGGACAACAGCAGGGCCCAGAGGCTTGAGCGTGATAGAGAGGTTAACCAAAGCATAGCCAGAGGGCTGCAGTCTGGGTTTGCGGACTGGCGTGTTTTGATGGTTTGTGTTATCTGGACTGAGAGTCCAAAAGCTCACGAGACCTAGCCAGGGTCCTCCGGGGGGGGGCTGAGAGATGTGTGTGCTGCTGGGCCTCTTACGTATTTCACAAGGGGAGTGTCATGGACAGTTAAAAGGTGTTTGGGAGCTTCAGATGAATGTAAAAAACTCAGAAAACATTAACGAATGCCATCCTGGAACTGTTTAGATTGCGTCTGTTTTCACTCTGTGCAATAAGCAGAAACACACAGGAACAGACATGTGCTGTCGTGGAAGTGCGTAGCAAGGCGAGGGCATCAGACTGTCTGAATTAAAAGGTACAATGAGATGTGTGTGTGTGAAGGTTTCCCAGAAAGAATATTGGTCAAGAGTGGCATCGATGGCCCATGCATCTGACTGTGTTGGTCCACATGGGGGGCTCAGCAACAGAAAGGTCATGGCTAGATCACACTCATGGAAAAGCTGCAGGTCATTAAAAGCCTGCGATTCTCCAGACAGTGGTGAGTCACTGGTGGTTGATTTGAAGGTTAACAGTAACCATTCCTCGTGAGTCAAACATATTTGGTTTTGCTTGGGTGAGATTTTGTTCATTGTGCGATAGAGCTGTTGGGAAAGTCTGTGAAATTTGGGGCAGTGTGTGCTTTTTGATATGCACTTTTGTCTACATGCTGCTTTGTGTGATTCATCATTGCTCATGGTGGTGGACATTTGTCTTTCATGCTGTATTTGAGAAAAGAGAGACGCAGATCATACAGGTTCCAGCTCTCTGCTTTGGATGAGAGAACAGAGGGAGGGTGGGGACGCTGGCAGGGTAAATGAGAAGTGGGGACATCTGGTGTGGTTGTTTATTTACCCAGCGAGGAAGTGACAAAACAGTTTTCTTTCATCTGTTGGCTCTACTGGTTTATTTGTTCAATCAATACTTTAATCCCGTCCCTCTTCCTGTACCACTGTTTTCTTTTTTCCATTCCAGTTTGTTTTTGTAATGACAGCTGGAAGTGGAATAAAGATGCCGCTCACACATAAGGAAAAGGCATATAGTGTCAGACAGCCTCTCAGGGGGCAGTGTAGTGCAGGGCTGATAGCGTCTGATGAATCACTTCACATTAGAAATGAGTCATGGACCTGAAATATCCTGAGGTTTAATCGTGAGAAAGAGAAATAACCACTGTATCAGCGGCAGATTGACAGCAAAATTTTGTGGTGAAAGTGTGGATGCAGCTTTATCTTTAATGATCCTGCTGCACTGGCTAAATCAGGTCAGCAAGTGAGTCACCATTTTCCTCTTTAATCATTACCAAACCCTCAATCCAGCCTATATGGCATCTTTAGTTGCTCAACTTTAAAGAAATAGTTGAGCATTTTGGGAAATTATAAGCTCTTTTTAGAAGAATTAGATAAGGAGATTGATGCCACTCTCAGGACTGTACAGAGAATATAGGGCTAGAGTTGAGAATTAGTGGAGCTTGGCATAAAGCATGGAAGCAGTGGGAAACAACGGGCCTGGCATGGCAAAATACAGCAAATAAAACTTCTGAAATTCACAGTCTAAACAACTCATATTGTGGGAATGTCAAAATAATAATGGGATGTAATAAAAACTTCTCGTATAATTTCACTCACAGCAAGGGAGGTGATTGAAAGTATTTTATGAAACTGAGTTCACGCTAATGTTAATGTAGAGTTCCTTTTAGGTACGTAAACCAGCAGCTTTAAACTTGAGGAGTCTTATGGGGGGAAGGGAGCATCACTCTTCAGGTGAACTACTGAAAACTCATAGACCAACCAGCAACTAGGGATTGCAGTTAGATATTGGTTGGGTATGTGAGGTCAAAACCCGAGCCTTAAGGCCTTTATATGCTCCAAGATGGACATAGATGGCAGACAGTGGACACACACGTGGTTCTGTTTATACTATATCATGTGTCTGCACAGGCGTGTCCACACATGTGCACACATGCATTTTCAGCTGCACGTGAACATTTGTGAAGAACCGGTACATATGGGGAGATTACCAAATTTCATATAATTTTAGCTTTAGCCTGACCAAAGATTTTTAGTTTCTTTACCTACTGTACTGTAATATTCATCTGCTTCCCGACCTCAGTATTGTCAGATTTGTTAGAGGACTCAAATAAGTCTGGCACAGACCTATCTCATCAGACATCTTGGCAGGGAATGCACAGGTGTAACTGAACAGTGACAAGTCCATTTAAGGGAGCGGTTTCCATGTTCCTGTGCGTGCTGGCTCACTGTCATGGCTTACTGGCACATTTGATGGAACTGAGCCATCATTAACAAAATCTGTTTCATGTTAAAATGTCTGCTGTGAAAAAGGTGTATTATGCCCACTGCCTTGTGGAAACGTCATCTTCTTATACAGCTGACTAGCTTCCTAGCTACGTTCTTAAGACATAGCAACAGAAAAATAGTAACGAGTCTGGATGAGATCAACGTAGCCGTATAACTTGATGTAAGTCCAAGTACAGATATAATAACTTTTAAGTGTGTGAAGATTGCACAGTCATTTTATACTTTTGGCCCTTTTTTTGCTGCATACAGTTTGAGTTTTCGTACTGGGGAAAGCACAGGTGGAACTAATAACATTAATGATGGCCCCGCTCCATTATTGTGTCCCACTTAGCGTGTCAGTGAGCCAGCCTGCACAGATCTAGGGCCCTGACGCTGACACACCTATATGGGAGTACAGCCATTATTAATGTTATTTGTTACACCTGTGCTTTTCCTGCTTTGACATGCCAGAACGTCTGCCATGAAAAAGGCATTAAGTCACATAATCCTGTTGGGGTGGAAAAACTTAATATTGGCATAATGTTTCTTCACGACATGAAATATGAGTGTCATAGCCCATGCTTCCTTCATAATGAGAGGGACTGTGCTTCCTTGACGAATCATAAATCTACAGCAACAAATGAGACAAAGACAAAGTAATTAGACTCTTCTGAATAGAGTGGTTATCCAAATCTTCTTCGAATGATATCAGCATAGAGAAAAACGTATGCAGCTGTTAGACTGTTGATCTATTTTGTGTGTTTTTTTTTTTCCTTGGTTCCACCTCTCTGTGCTGAACCGTGAACTCTGAGAGTCCCTCAGCTCTCACATTGACTGTTTAGATTAAGTGTAGCACTATTTGGCCTTCACAATGCAGCCACACTCCAGCAGGGCTTTCCTCTGCCGAATTCAGTGAGAAATGTTTACCTTCACACTCTAACATGCTGGGGTGGTCCCAGAGCATGAGGTTAATGGGCGTAAGTGCTCAGCTGTGTGTATACTCGGACGTAAACGGAAAAACACACAAGTGCAGAGGTGTGATATCAGATTCATTCGACAATTACTCCAACCCAGCATAAAAGTATGACTATCATTGTGCACTGTTCTACCTTCCACTGTGAAGATGGTTACAATTCTTATGAAACCTTTGGTATGTGACACAATGTGTGGCACAGATGTTGAAGATCTCCTTTCGACATGAACAGAACCATTTCTGACAGTATTGCTGTGTTAGTGCTTGGCTTGTTTTGCTGAGAACGACTCGTTCACAGAATAAATCTCTTTTTATGATTTACTCTTTTGTTGCACTGTTGTGATTTACTGGCCATACTCATAATCTTTTTGCATGCATAATGCATGCAGGCATGATCTCTATCTCATTGTTTATTTCTGCCTTGAACATGTTTTTTATGGGTTATAATTCTGGATACTTTTTACAACTTCTCTGAGCTTGACAAAAGCAGTATATGGGACACAAACTGCAGCTTTTGTCAACCTTGAACCTGAGAGCTTTCCATACTGTGGTCTTACTCTGCACGAACGTGTGCTTTTGAAACATTTGCGATAACAGTTTTTGAATTCTTTTACAGTGGGAACGATCATAAAGGTCTTAAGTTGCCCTCTCATGTCTAGTTTAAGCTCACATGGTGCATTTAATGAATGGGCAGAGTTGAACTCTTGCTTTAGGAGATAAATACCTTGTTGCTACTTTGTGAGGGCTCAGCGGCAGTAGGTTTCTTTGGTTCATGCCTGAGAGGAAATAAAAGTGTGTCTATGCACACTTGCATGTCTGGCTTGGTGTTTTTCAGATCTCTGTGAATGCCTACTCATTGACCATTTGGTCTTAGCAAGCGCCCTGCGTCAGTGGATGATCAGCTCTATGATGAGTCTCACGGGGGGTTGATGTAGCTGCATGAGTCATGGGAATAAACATGGCACGATGCTCACTCTTAGTCAACAATTACTGACAAAAATAAAGAAATTCTCTACGGGGTTTGCTGAGCTTACCTACACCCACAATACGCACATGTACACACAGGGCTGGTTAAAATAAGCAGTCCTCGCAGAGACGAAACACACATCAGTACATTACTCACAGTCCTCCCTCTAACTTCTTTTGTTCTTTGGGTTTTTCTTCTCTTTAACTCTGTTCAGGTTGAGGCCACATGTGCATTGTCGGAGCTTTGAACCTGTGTAGGATTAAGCGTGTCTGTCTGGCTGGGTTCATCTGAAAACAGGGCATGGTGCTGCCGGGGTGTCTCACTCCTGCTCTTCAGTCATAGGTTGTTTTACCTTCCAGAAAGCTGCAAACTAAAATATCCTTCATAAAAAGACATGAATGGACAATGTATTTATTTTGTTGTTGTTGCTGATATCAATATATACAGTTGGGTGTGTTTCTCACCTCATCCCAGCCATGCTATTAATAATTTCACATGCTGAACAGCACTGCAGGCGCTATTTATGAGGCACTGTTGCACATTAATTTGTGCATTGCAACATTTCTAAATGTATTGCTTTTTATTATTCAGACAGCATGAAATGTGACTAATTCCATCTGCCATAAAAGCAAAATCCTAATGGTTCCATGGCCATTCAATTCTGAGAAGCTTTCTATTTTAATTGTGGTGTTCTGTTTTCTGAAGTGTTGCTGGCTTACTTGTTTCAGCAGATAAGCTGGAGTCACACCTAATGTGTGGTATATTTCTTAATAAGTGTTAAAAAAAAACTACTCAATGTTGATCTCTGTCTGTGTCCCATCTGTGTGCTTCAACGGCTGCAAATAGATCAGAAAAGGTACATCATTTTCACTCAGTTTACACTGTGATTTCCCTGTCCTTTAACAAAGTTGCCAGGTTGAGGCAAACTCAGTGAGTGTATAAATGTAGTTCAATCTGAGGCTCTTTGTTTAATTCTTTCCAGGAGGTGGAAGAAGGCCTGTGGTGGTAAACCTCTCATAGATTGAGAGGGAATAAACAGTAAACATTGTGAAGAAATAAATAAAGCTGTAATAAAAGCACTATAGAGGAAGTTTTAATCATGTGCTGGTTGTTATTTTTTATTTCCAATTGAAAGTGGAAAACTGCTCCGATATCAAAGGCAATCACAAAGGAAAACAAAAATATAGAGTTCACGAAATAACCACAGAAATACCCCGACTCCTTTTCCAAGACCACAGATTGATGTTTTATGAACCATATTTACCATAACCTACTCTTTCATTTGTTTATAGGTGGCATCTCTCCACAAAGGCTGGCTGACAAATGATGACAGTAAGTGCAACACACACCTCGTCTAATGTCTGATGCTTTTAAGTTTGTGACTAAAAGTAACTCATGAAGAAACACTGTGTAACAATAGAGGGACAGTGTGACACAGGCCCTCATATAGAACAATGTGTTTGTTTGTTTTTTTTAAATGTATTTTTAAGTTCCCCAGTGTTTGATATAAAAATTTCTCAGTTGGGTGAAGATTTGCCTCCATCTTCCCTTCTACCTCTCCCACACGTGAACGCCCATCACTGACCACAGCCAATAGGGGATAATGCATGGTTGACACTTTGCCCCTCCCTGTGAGATGTAAATCTTGTTTTTCTCTGCTGACCACCACGCTCCCAGGAAAAGACAACAGTCCTCCAAATGACACGGTTGTAGACTTCCGATTACAGCCCTGTCACTTACTCCAGCGACGTATAAACACATGATGGAGAGACAGACAGAGTGAGAGAGACAGTAAGTGACAGAGAGAGAGAGAGAGAGAGAGAGATGTGCTGGGGTGCGTGGGCTTCTTTTTTGTTTGCCTCCAGACGTCAGACCTTTGGTTAGAGGGGCTGACATGAAACAGTTGCACCGACATGATGCCTTTAGTTAAGTTGTCTCACCACACAATCCCTTTTGCGTTTAAGGGGGCTGGGTGAACGTAAAACAATAAACATAACTCATTTCATTATCCAGATGTCATTGCGTTGTCTCTACATTTCACTTCTTCTGTTTTCATTGTCTTTTTGTCTTGTTAAAAGCGGCAGCAGGGGCAGTGTGCTCTGTACTGTAGCTGTAATCTTTCAACACTTTGATCCCTGTGTCTCTTTGTCACATTTTATCATATTTTTGTTGTCGCATATAGCACAGTACCTCCTTCAAAAGACATTAAAAGGAGCTTTAAATGATACATTTCTAAGTTCTAACAATCCAAATTATTATTACAATAGTTTCAGACATCTGCAGCATCTTTGTGATCCTGTGGCCTGTGAGAAGACAGTCCTAGCGCTGGCTTCGTCTTGGCCTCCTGACCAAAAGTGTGATAATTTTAGACTCAAGTCTCTCACATGGTCTGGAGCAAGGACGGCATTTGGAAATAAACTTGGAATTTAGCTTAATTGCAGTTTACAGATTTAGGAGGGGCTGCGTTCTCTTCTTTATTTTCTTGCATAAATAGAGAGTGACTGGAGGCCAAAGACATGAGGTTTTAAAACCACAAAAGAGGTTAAAGAACGTCAGAGGCAGTGAGGACACTTTTGAGCCTGGCTCCTTAGCTCTCCCCTAAGGCTTTGCCATGCTCTACCCCTAATGTGAGATCCTTCTCCCCACTCACCAAATCCATCAGATTTATTATTCCACCCAGGCCATTAGATCTCTGCAGTAAAACTCGATTGTTAGTTTTTAACTGCTTTATGCACGGCCAAGTTACAATGTTTGCTTTTTTCAGATGCTAATTTTTTTGTTGTAGGAGGTTCAGGAGGTTTCAGCCGAGAATTTTCCCCCGTTTTTTGCACAACTGGATCTCTTACCAGCAAAAGATTCATCCTCTGAGGTCCTCAAATGGTGACAGCTTCTCAGTACACACTGTTTGGGTCTAGATATTTCCCATTACCTCATTACCATTATGTGTAATAGCTTTTTTGTGATTTTTCATTTTACAAAGACTGACTCCCTTACCTGATTAAATATTTTTTTCCTGTTTGTTCATATTTGTGTGATGAAATAGCAATAAAGAGTAAGTCATGTTGTGTTGAATGGTGAGACAGTTCAGCGTAATTTATAGCTTATGAAAATGATGCAATGGGATTTTTGCCAGGATTTAGCAAACGCGCGGAGGGAGGAGATGTAATGGATGCGTTTCAGGTGGGGTACCAGGGGACAGGACATACAACTGTGAGCAATTTCATCAGATTAAGAGTCTCCTTACTGCCTCTTTGTGTGTGAATGATTGAGTATCTGGGCTTCCTTTATGGTCAAGGTTTTTAGGACAGTAGAGATTAGATTAAAAAAAAAATCTCAAATTAAAGCACGCAGCGGGCTCAAAAAACAAAAATACCCTTGTATTCTTTGCAGATGCGAACACACACAGATACATATGCACAGTTGCATGTATGCACACAGAGCATGTTGGAAGGAATGCCTTGTGCAGTTAAGATAAAAGCCAATTTCTGGAGACGAATGATGAGAAAAATGGCCGTTAATAGCGTACTCTGCTGGAAAACATGCCATCCAAACAAGCAGTATGTCCACATTAGCTAGAGACCTGGAAAAGTAGTCACTTCAAAGAGGAGGTAGATCAAACTCAAGAAAACAAGACCTCGACATGGGGCATACATCACTGGAGAAAATGGGCCAGCAGACAGGTATGTGGGTGAAGAAGAGGCTCGCTGGGAAGAATAAGTGAGATTCAAGGAATGAGAGCAGGGGTCTTGAGATAGGATGAGCGGGTAAGTCTTTGAATAGTCCCAAAGCATAAGCGTAAGACAGTGTGTGATTTGGGGTTGAGTGATTCAGGGAGGAAATGGTGAGTGACCGAGGCCTATGGAAAAATGTGTTTAGTAGAAAAACAGGAAGAAAGGGAGGATGGATGGAAAGAATGAACAGTCGGTGGAAATAATTCATTTCACTGGTGGCAATTTCAAGTCAGCAGACAGTGTGTCGGAGTGAAAGTTAATGACTGCTTTAGTAGATTTGTTTGAGTGATTTGAGCATAAATCAGTGGTGTGAATAAAGTAATACTGTACAAATGAGTGTGAAGAAGTCATTATAGTTTCTAGTATACATTTATTAACTGCCTCTATTTATTAATGGCTGACACCGATTTGTGATTCACTCTGTTTATCTTTCTTGCTCAACCTTATTTTTGACTGAAAGTTAAAGGAAAGAGCGGGAGTTATCAGCTTACCTGGCTGATATGTTTGCTTTTTTCATTTTTACATGAAAAAAGAACCATATATAACCACTAGTCACTCCATGGAATAGGCAAACAACCCAAACACTTTTCCTTGGAAGGTCGGTGACCTGTGGGGTGGATACATTTCAACACTCCCAGTATTTAACCAAGACCTTCATCTTTCCCAATCAAGTATTTCAGATCTTAACCAAGTGGTTTTTTGTTGTCTTAAAAGAAACATGACAAAACAGCCTGCAAAGAGATTTTCAAAGTGGGAGGCCCCAGAAAGGCTCCGAATTGTTCAGAAGAGGCTCAGTGCATGAAAGTGAAAAAATATTACATTAGTTATTCAATTAGTTATCAGATTTAGTTAGAGAGATTCAAATTCAGAAACTAATAAATGGCCTTGGACAGACCTTTTTTATGTTTTTGGTGTAATCCCCAAAGCAAAATAAGGCTTCCTTGGCTCAATTCCTGAGTTTTTATGGGATCAAGATAATAATAAGAAGAACATAATCATGATCCCATAGGCACCCAGGGATTCAGAAAAAACAAAGTAAGGATGATGAGGAGCCTTTTTCCAAGCTTTGTCTGACAGGAGGTCCACGGGCTCAGACTTTGAAACCCCTGGTGTAAACCCATGCTAGAAACTTACATAAGCATGCTAACACAAGCACAATGTCATGCTAACATGCTGATGTCCTGCAGGTGTTCACCATGTACATCACATTAGAACAACCGCATTTATCATGTTAGAATGCTAACATGCAGAGAACAGCATGCACATCTGCACCAAACATCATGGCAGCCCATGCCATAGCTTCTGAAACATTTAACTCCAAACCACAAATCGGCACCAAATGGTGGCACTACTGGAAAAATGGGGGTCACCAAACTCATCCTCAGTGTATCATGCAAACATTTTCATTTCACTGTTCTATCGCGATCATTGCTAATTTCAAGTGTGTTTTTGGACCTCACCTCAGTTTCATTTTGTAGTTTGACCATCTGTATCAACCTTTACTTTGTTTGTTCGGCCACAGTAAGTGACACCAGAAAAAACAGCACACTGTTTCACACTCAGGTGAGTTGAGGTTCCTTTTTACAACCCAAACTGTGCGCCACCTGTGAGTTTTTCTGGGAAAGTTGCCAAAGACACCTGAGTCATTATATTGCAAATGCAAGGACTTTCATCAGTGGGCCACGGGTTCAATCACCATAAGGTAATAGATAATGATGAAACAGACATACATTTAAATGACAAACATTTAAATCTTCAAGATTAAACATTCAAACATTAATTGCCAGGAGCCAAATATTACAATGAAAACTAATTTAAAGTCTTTACAATGTAATCTTTGTCAGTATTTTCATAAAGTTATATTCCAAGCATAATTGTTTTTAATCCAAAATAAAAGTATATTGAGTTGTATATGAATGCAATTAGTCTGAGATGTGCTTGGATCGTTAAGATCTGCCATCGTGAAAATGATACTCTGCCTTTATTTGGAATACTTCCTCGTTTTTTTACATCTGTAACTGCAGCCTAAACGTTTGTCAGTCTAGCATTTTATCTGTAGCATTTAATGTTAACTATCCGGAGAAGGCCCTTTTCAGTAGCGTTTGTTTAACATGTCAGTGTGAATGGTTGGAGAACATGTCACAGAAGGATTGGTGTGAACCAGTTTTGATACTGTGTTTGCTCTTCCTGCTCACTAACTCTCCCCTGCTTAAGAGCATGCTTGGTGATTGACAGGCGAGAGTGATTCTGGGGTCACAAGGCGTGCAGACATGAGGGGAAGGACCCAGTTTCATGACTGGACATGCAGGCTGACACTCAAGTCTAATGTTTGCTGGTGACAGGCAAGTGTTTTATTAGTTTAGAAGGGTGGGGATCTGCGACCCAGATCACACAGTGGAGCACCTAAGAGTTCATGACTAATCAATCAGATACACTTTCTCACTTTCCTTCTCTCTCTCTTCCTTCTCTCTCTCTATATGTGTGTGTGTGTGTGTGTGTGTGTATATACAAG
>JBAJHX010000081.1:15807146-15822927 GCA_037176925.1 Amniataba percoides | reverse complement strand
TACACAGACATATAGATAGATTACAATTATATTTCCGTCACTCTGCAAACTCCACATGTAATTATTTCACATGTGACAATGGGAGTTATTAAATGCACGTTTAAATGCACATTTAAGAGCACTTCATGTCTAAATATCTTAAGTTTGACACAGCATGCATCTTAAAGATCTTACAATCTGCCGACAAGTCAGTAGCTTGTTTCAACAGAGCACAGGCATCTTATCCATCCCATCAGGGCTGTCCTCAACTCTCATTCAGGTAGAAAACAGAGAGGAGCTTTCTTGCTTTCCTGAGATCCATCAGAATGCACGAGTATGATTGAGGACATCCAGGTGACTATTTTTTTTGAGTAACTTTTTCCACAAGCTCACTGAATGCAAGAATTTGAATTATTTCAGCCTGAGAGAAACCAAGC
The DNA here is from genome assembly GCA_037176925.1 of Amniataba percoides. Classification (NCBI taxonomy): domain Eukaryota; kingdom Metazoa; phylum Chordata; class Actinopteri; order Centrarchiformes; family Terapontidae; genus Amniataba; species Amniataba percoides. The sequence continues at coordinate 15,822,511 of JBAJHX010000081.1, read as the reverse complement.
CACTTTTTTTCTCTACATCCTTGAAATAGCACTTTATGAGGTTATTATTCAGCCATATGTGAACATAAATCCTCCTTTTCGGTTGTAAAAACCTCGCAGTTTACGTATGTTTAAAAAGAAGCCCAGCCCGCATTTTAAACACAGTTGTAGGCTAAGTGAGGCGTGTGTATCCTAGAGATGACCCCTCTGCCCTCACCCTCACCCTCACCAAAACCCCAGCAATGTTCAAAATACTTCCACTGCATTTCTCAGAGCAGAAAGTTAACTAATGCATAGTTTTACACCAAGGGTTAACCTTTAGCTATAAACTTAAACAGGTAAATTATATGTCTCCCAAAATTACAGCCTTTATGCAGCTTTGATTTTACGAACTGCAAGATGACCACAGTGAGTAATACAGCAATGAGAGCTGCGTCCTCGTGAGCCGACTATAGCTCTGGATTCAACGTTTAGTACATTTCAAGATGAATATAATGACTACCTAGGCATATATTATTGACTTGGCGGCATTTTCCTTAGATATTTGAATAAATGTAATCTAATCTATGCTGTATAGGGCTTAGTCACTTGAAATAGTGAGTCAAAGTCAAGTATAAAACACTACCTTTAAAACCTACAGTACTTCAGCAAAACTATTTAAATATCAGACAAGAATACGTATTCAGATCTTTTACTTTTATGACAAAATGTTCTTTTGTTTACAGTTCCCTCATTTGCGTTACCCAACATTGGTTGTGCTTCTGACACAGACGTCTCAGCAAGTGGGAGTTTTGGTTTCGGCAGACATGAGCTCCTGAAACAGCAACACTGGGCCCTTAGTACCCACTAGCTAAATTTACTGGATTCCTAAAAGATTATTTACATTAGAATATTGATCATATATATCATCTGTGCTGTACTGGACTTGTTATTGCACCAAACAACACCCGGAGCAAGAGGTTTGTGTCAGAATTGCAAACAAAAAGGGCATGCGGCTCAAGCTGGCAGTTTAACCGCAAAGCTGACAGCATTAATTTCTTGTGCATTTGAGCATATTTTCTTAGAAAGACACTTCTAATATCAAATTTTATATAAGATTTATACAAATAGCACATATCAGGTGTCAGTTTCACATTTTTGGACAATGAAGACGATAACTAAAATAGATCATCTTGGCTCTCTGGTTTCCCACTTTACTCTTGTTTACATTATAAACAGAGATGCTGCAGGCCTTAGATTCAATTTCCATCAATCCATTTTCTAACTCGCTTTATCTTGCACACAAGGTCATGGGGGTGCTTGAGCCTATCCCAGCTAACTTAGGGTCAGACGCCAGGGCCACGCTCAAAAACAGACAACCACAGGCAATTTGGATTTTGTCTTTGGACTGTGGGAGGAAGCTGGAGTACTGCGAGAACCCACGCAGACACGGAGAAAATGCAAACTCCACACAGAAGGGCCTGCCTCAACCGGGGATCGAACGAGGCGACAGTGCTCACCACTACACCACTGTGCCACCTTGGACTTTAACATTTGAATTTAATTTAATTATTTTTTATTTGGGAAACAAAATTGTGGTTTATAAATATTTGGCATGATCATTTCCAATGATCCAGCACTGTGTGCTGCTGACATTACTATTTTTTTATTTTGGTTCTTTGGTTGCTGAATGGGATTACCTAATTCCCCTGCAATTATGCTGTAAATTTTCAGATTTATGGACAGATTGCCTATTTAATTTTTCTTTCATTTTAAACACATTTAATTTTAAGTGCTGTTTCTACTACTTGTTACCACTTATACTATCAGTTACAGTGACCTTCAGACCCTTATTGTCAAGTTCATCTTTGCTTTTTTTTTTTTTTGCTGTCACTCATCTCCTCAGATGACACGATACTAATGATACCATCAACCTCAAGCTGGGGCTTGTTTCCCTCTTTAATGCTGAGTTTTACCCCAAGTCATTCCAGGGAGAAGTGAGATCATCACCACTTTCTGCACATATTCAGGGGTATACATGTAGACACACAACCACAGATAAGCACACACCACTTACAACCACAGTTATTCACAGCTGCCCAGTGTACTGTCCACACATCTAATACTAAAAATGAGAATGATGATGAGAGGTTTTACTTGTCTATCACTCTATCATGGCCTTCCTCTATCACAATTTCCCCTCAGGCTCTGTGATGACAGTACATTATTCAACCCACATGGAGTTAGAGATAGCTTTAAAGAGGAAAACCACAGAGCAATGAAGCTGAATAAAAAGATGAGACAATAAACATTTTGAACAAGATGATGTGCGATATGCAACCAGGATTTGTGGGACATGTTTTTTGCATTTAACAGTTACCTTTCATTAGTTCTTATTTTCTGAAAGTCACAGCCAGGTAAAAAGAAAAAGAAGCAGCATGGCTGAAAATTTGATGTCACCATCAGTATGTATTTTAATGCATGGAAGGAGGGAATTCAGATTTGTACAAATTGTACAAACAAGCACCTGATTTTTTTACTGCTGACTCGTCACTGTGATAGAGAGGACATTTAACTTCTGATAAAGTGTTAAATCAGCTTTATCAGACACATACAGAATATGAGAGACTACAGCCTGGTCCAAACACTGAGTGAAAGATAGAAACTGATAACTCATGGATTTATTTTTATGCACTAAACACAGAGATGCTGCAGGCATCAAGTCTTGACAGCCACACAGTACATTAGTGCCTTGTTAAAACATTAGAAGACCTTTAAACAGACCAGATTTCAAGACAATCCAATTAATAGTGGTATATATAGTGATATAAGCTGCACTGAAGTGATTGAGTGATCAGATCAACATTGTTGTCACCAGGGCTCCATCACCAGCATGATGCTGTGTTCTTGTTTGTTTCATGAAGACATTTCTGGTGTGATAGTATCAAATAGGCTTCATCACTTTTTCACATTAATTTATTTAGTTGCACCAGCCTGATGTTGAAATCACTGTCAAGGCTCGATTAAAAGACTAAAACAATTTTTTTATGTATTGTGAGGAATTTTATACACAATGACAATGATTAATTGTTTCTTTACTCGATTTGCCCAAAGAGTTGTCAGTATTGACCAATATAATTAACAACTACGCCCTCACTGGTACTTTAAATGAATTGTTCCCAACAGTTAAACAACAATTTAACAAAACCAGAAGGGTGGTGCTCCACACAAATAAGCTAAGTTTCAGTCATTTCTGTATTCTCTGGTGTGTTTTCTATGTCCACAGTATTGTGCATTGAAGTCAGTATCATTATATAACCCCAGATGGTTCTCTGGCGCCTCTGCTCATCTGTAACATGTTCATGGTCCAGCCGGTATACACACCAGAGCATGCTGGCGGGCCTTTGATCTCTCTCCCCTCCTGGGCCTCCTCAAAAGGGTGAGCCTCCCCAGGCTTGTCCAGCCTGGGTGCAATCTCACTGGATCTCCTCCAGGTCTGATGGGGAACACTAGTGATCTAATTCAGTGCATCGGTGGAAATAATATGTCACCACAGGTGTAAGCCATGGCACTGGTGTTAACTTCAAGTTGAGCACTTGTGTGCTGCAGGGCCACGTATTTGCCCTCCCTCCGTCGGCCACCAGTCCTAAGGAATGCCATTGGCTGCCAGTTCCAGACAGTCTTTCAAATTTTGACTCCCAGTAATTCACTCAGGGCAGAGAGTGCTTATATCTGTGCCATATCCTACACTGTGGAGAGTGCGTGCTCAGATGTTTAAGCAAGGTTTTGTTGGGGTTTAGCTATGGCCATAGTGATAAGATTTGGCCTAAGGCCTAAGTTAGGCCTTAATGATAAGATTTGTGAAAGGCATTTAGCTGTGTACCTGCCAAGTGGTATAAAGAGAGGTAGATGTTTTATATGGATGTGGCACCATACAAATATGCACCGGATTATCATCTATATACATCTGTGCCAGTTTATATACATCTGTATATGTGTGTGCATATTTGCACAGATCTGTGTATGTGATGTAAGGACAGTAAAATATTGTGTTGGCTTTACTCTGTTATGCTCTTGTCGTGAGTCTCTGTGAGAGGAGGTTGGCTTGACTTTCTTGTTTGGGATAATTGTACGCTGCCGAGGTCTGTGGTCCCCTTCTCTGTCTCCCTGTGGCCTAGGCTGCAGGAGCCATATTTAGGTTGCAAGTTGTCCTCATCCTATCCTGTCTCATCCCCATCCTGTTTGACACACCCCCACAACGCAGCAGGGGGCAGATAAAGTGATGGCAAGTGGTCCAGAGGCCAGACTGTAGGGCCCAAGCAAACTGTGCCAAGATCCTACAACACTGTACTGTACTGTACAGTACACAAGTACTGTTGCTCAAGTTGCATAGTTTGGTTACATAAATGTTTTTTGGGGAGTTTATGTAACCAAAAATACTTGAAACTATACTCTAGCTATACGAGTGTTACTTTTATTTTCGCAGGTTGCGTTCAACTTCTGTGGCATTATAGGGCATTGCAGTGTGTTTATAAAATGAGATTAACTTGTACAACATGGTGCAAGTTCAGTGCAACTTACCATTTGTTTCTGCAATGTGCTGGTTTCAAATTTCCAATTCATTTAAATCATTTTCTGGAATAATTTAATTTGGAATATGTTAGACAACGTTAGCAACAGTGACTTATCAGGTGTTTGGATTAAAAATAGGGGTTGTATTGGTGGGTGCGTGTTGCTTCAGGTACCAGTGAGGCAATGAAACACAATCCAAGAAAGATATGATACATACATGATACTTACGTTGAGCATGTATGTATTATTTAAGAGCCAGGGAATGTGAAGATTCAGGGCATATGACTATTTAAAAAAACACATTCATTCATTCACTGTTCTCTTGACACTGCTGTGCTTTTTTCAGTCCATTCATGTGTGATAGTGAAGGATATTGAAGTAACTGTTTATGAACTGTTTGCTAGGTGAAGTCATGGCAGAACAATAGGTGCCACGCTTAATATCAAAATCTGTAAGTTGCAGCTGTATTAAATTCTTTTGGGGCTGAGTTGTGGTGTGCGCTGTAGTAGTGTGATCATGCATGGCTCTCGAGCCACTGCCTGCATCAACTCGTATGCCTGTCTCCTGCGGCGAATGATAGTAAGAGCAGGTGTTGCTCCAAACAAAGGCCTGTGTGAGATTTCTCTGGCTCAACCTCTCGTTTTCTTTTCTCTCTACCACTCTCCCTGTCCCTCTTACATATGCACTTTCTCATAAACACTCCTTCACCTTCTCTTTGCCTTTCAGTTTAGTCACCCAGCAAAGAATTTAGTACCGCTGGGCTTGGATTCCAATCATTATCTCCTGAAATCACCCATGTAACGCACATGCATGTTTTATAGCTAGAGGGCCACATTTCTATTTGTCTTTACCTATAGACTCGTTATCAGGGATTACTTTAGTGATTCATCATTCTGTGACCTGGTTTATTTTCATGTCTTTAGATGAACACTGTGACCTTGTGCAGTTTTTTTAGTTTTCAGTATTGTACCTGAATGAACTGATGGGTTTATGTGGTTCACAGTGAGTATGGGACATATGGTAAGACAGACTCATTATGCAACCCTGTAAGGTTTTTATCCATTTTTTTATCCATCGATGTTATTTAGAGTATGAAAAATGGCCTAGGAGGTGTTCATCGGTATTAGACTGTGAGAGATGCTGCATGTTTAGCTGTAGACAACATGACATGAGGAAGATCTGAGTATCATGCGTGGTTTGGGGGATTGGTAGACAAATATAATCTCAAGTGTGACTCACAAGGAATCAGCCCTTTTGTAAAGAGTCCAAAAAATGCTTGTTTTCTCATTAAACATGTTTAACTCATTGACATATTTCAGGGAATTAGACAGGCTGATTCATTTTCCGGTGATTTCATTTCATCATCTTTACAGGAATCCAGTTCTTACCTATACAATAAACCTTACTGGTGATGACTAAATGATTCTAGTCATTGTGATTGTTTCCAAACCTCAGCTCCATGAAATATAAACGTTTTCCAATCCAATTCCAATGATCTTTTATTTTTCTTGTCATACCCCCCGTAGATGCTCGTAAACCCTATTCTTAACTGGAACTGGGATGCAGAGTTTCCAGTGACTGTGTGAATGTGTTTACATGGACTCCATTCATTGTGGTACTCAGTCCAACAGCACTTCCCCTCACTCGAAGTCCTCTAGGATCTCATCCAGTAGAGTAAAGATGAAGAGGTGCTTTGAGTTCGTCTGACATCCCAGGTTAGGGGTCACAATACAGCCCTGACTCCTGAGTTAAGGAGATGTTTGTTTAATAATAACATCACACAAGTCTGTCTTGACGTTCACTGTGTCTGATTAAGTCATCATGGTCCCTCAAATTCCAGATGTGACTTGGCCTGGAGACAAGTCGGACTACAAGTTGAACACCTGACAACCCTGACTTGCCATTGAGTGCCAGTAACACGTAAATGTTATAAGTTAAATACTCTTGTGGTGCTACTGTGGGGTTAATATTTGTCAATCAGATTAAGACATTGGATAGATAACAGTGCAATTTGATGCTAATCTTTGAGTCTTGGTGGTAATTGAAATGCTGACACACTAAACTTAGATGGTAAACATTAACCAGTAAGTTAGTAGGTCTTTCCGAAATCACATGTGACATCTTTGCTCACCCGACGCTACATATGATATCAGAAAATCTCAAGTGACTACATACGCTTGAACCATCATTACACAAACAAACTAAGCAATATTTCCACACACAGCTCTTAACAGTTGATAAATGGCAGAAACTCACTTGGCTGCAGACTATTTGTCTTTTTTACAAACCACATTACATGCAAGAGGGATTGGATAGGAGGGGCCTGAGACAAAACCTCCAGGATAAGGAATGTCAAAACATTCAAAGCGTCACCAAAAACAACACAGACGTTTTCAAGTTACAGAATCAGTTGTCTTCAAGTTTGACAAACTTGTTGGATCAGACCATTACCATGCTGACATGTTGTAGTCTCCGTCCCTACTTGTGAACTGACAGCAAAGTTCTGGCGTTGATTTGCACGCATATACACATTGTTACACATAACAGTATTTGCATGTGCATACTCAGACATTCTTGTAATAACAGGCAATGACAAAAACCATCAAGACTGACAGACACAATCAAACAATGTGCATAAAGACATTTGGAATACTGGCCTAAATATGTGAACAGTTGTTAAGTCTTAGCACATTAGGATCCGTGACAGAACCGAACCCCTCTTTCTTTGAATTCTGCTGAATTTCAAGACAGAGAAATGGGAATCTTTTAAACTAGGCAAGTGGGAATTAGGAAGACTCTGTGGGATCGAAGGATGACCATCCAGCAGCGAGAAGAAGCAGTGCCAGATTCTCAAAGACTACACCATGACTCATAGGTCAAGGCCCCCGTGCCTGTAAACAGGATTTTTCTCATAATTTGAGCGCTGAATCACATGCTGAACTCCTATGCTCTACTTTTCTGTTTTCTGTAATCTCCATCACTTTGATTGAAGTAGTACTAATCTTACATGGAGTAGAGGGGAGGTGGCCGGGAAGTCCGAAATTAAGCAAGTGATAATAAAGCAGTTATCACGGAGTCAGGAGAGAGGGAGTACGTGTGCACAAAGTTAGGCATTTTGAGGATGTGGCTGATGATCATTGTTGTGATATCCCATGTGTGGTGATTAAGTCGGGGCCAAACTGATTATTGGGATGATCGTGATGTCTCTTAACTGTAATCTGGTCTTCCAACATGAAACTCTCAACTCCCACAGGCCTGAAATGTGTTGTGAAAGCTGTTGTATTTCAAGGCCATGGTTAGGGTGTCAGCACTGCTCTGGTTTGCCTCTTGATCAGATTACAAGATGACCAAAGAGCTGGACTGGATATGCTCTTGTCTTCTTGACCCCTTTTCCTCTGTCATAAAGACAATGAGGATATGCAAAGTTTCTCCTTTTTTCTTTGCAGTCACTTTCCTTCAATGAGGTGACGACCCCCAGAGGAGACTCCCTGTACATTTGCCTTTGAATGGACACACTCGCTGTCCAATGAGCATAGTACATTCCTCACATTCTGGAAAGACAGTGTCAACGCTGTTAAAACCTTAAAGTAAAAAGTGTGTGTGTGTGTGTGTGTGTGTGTGTGTGTGTGTGTGTGTGTTGGAGCCAAGAAGGCCATATTACACAAAGTCACATGAGACATCCATGAGCTGACCTGCACGTTTCTCAGAATCATCTATTAAATACCTTCAGTAGACCATAGATTTATAGTCTCAGTTTAACAGTTCCTGAAACCAGACTACAGTTGAAACAGTATGGACTGCACACTCCAAAATTATTCCTTCTTTTGCCTAACAGTGAGCTCTCTGCCACACACACACACGCACACACACACACACACACACACACACAAACACACACACACACACACTCTGTAATAATAGCAGGTGTGTCTCCCTCATCATACAGCTGCACACCAGAGCACGAGAGTGAGGTAGAGCTGTACAGATAGAAAGGCATATACTGTAAGCACAGTGAATGCGTGTGTGTGTGTGAGTATCAGAGAAAGACAGAGAAAGAAAGAGAGAGGACTCCGACTATTTTAGATAAACAGTGACAGGCTGCAGCAGGGAGAGAGGGAACTACAGAGCCATATATTTGCCAGTGGAAGAAGTAGAAAGAGAGAGTGGTTGGTTGATGATTGGCATAACCTCAAGAAAGCAAAGGTGGTTTTAGGAAAGCTGTAAAAGCTGCTGGGAAAAAGGAATGGAGGAGTAACAAGTCTGAAAAAAGAATTCAGTGGAAACAGCGCAGTGGTGAGAAAGTAAAAATTTTAGTGGAGCGAAGTGTTCAAATCTTTTCTCTCCTGAGGGCGTTTTTGGAAGCTTCTCTCATCAGTCTGGGCAGGACTCAGTTGTCCCTCTATCCCTCCCTCCCTCCCTCCTCCGTTTTTCCTCTCCTTTAGCTCACTGCAGTAGAGTGTAACTAGAGCCACACGATGACTACAGGTTGAGAAGTGAGTGAGAGAAAAGGAGACAGAGATCAAGGAGAGACTGACACACGCCACACACATTGGAGTTTGGAGTCACTGTGCAGCCCACAAAGGTGAGGTGAAGGGGAGAAAATCTTACCAGCTTGTGAGCTTTCCCTGTGCATGGCTGTGTGTGTGTGTGTGTGTGTGTGTGTGTGTGCATTTGTGTGTCTGTATGTAAACATGTCTATAGGTGAGAGTTGGACCATCATTATAGTTGAATTGGATCATTGAGCGAGTGGCTGCATGCAGTGGATTTGTTTGAGTAGAGAGTTTTCTTTGAATCCACCTCAATGAAGGCTGCTATTCATATTTTGGTGTGTAAACCATCCTCATGTCAGTGATCAGACTTTGAAGCGTGTGTGACAGGTTTGCCTTTCCAAGATCACAGTTTGGTGTGTGTGTGTGTGTGTGTGTGTGTGTGTGTGTGTGTGTGTGTGCGTGTGTTTGTGTGTGTGTTTGTGTGTGTATGAATCACTCTGTGAAGTGCCGCCACAGACACTTTGTGCAAGTCACACGGGTGAACATGTATGTATCTGCACGTGTTCTCTTTGATTTAGTTTGGATAGCGGTTCCTGAGCGATGTATGAACAACAAAGTATTGTTCAGCTGTGTCAGCAGTGGATACCTAGTGAAGGACAGCCAGACCGTAGAGTCAAGACCTCATCTGGCCGCAATATGGGCTGTTTGCACATTTTGCTGTGACTTTTAAGATAGCTGGATTCCTTTTGTAAAAGATTTGTATTTGCAACAGACATCATGTGCTATGACAGTGATGAGAAGCAGAAAACAGATGTAGCAAATAGATGTAAGACCGTCTCTGTAGAATCTGCAAGCATGCATTCATTATAACAGACTTTCAAATGAAGTAGCTGCATTGGTGGTATTGTCCTGTCCATACCTGCATGCTATAATACTGTTTACACTCTGCTTGTACATGCACCTATAATATGTTCACACCTTTGAATATAGTTTTTCTCCTCTTTGTGTCTCAATCACCCTCAGGTTATCTGTGCATTGTGGTTATCTTCTTTTCCTTCCAGTGCACCACTGACAGCTCAGTGCCAAGAGCTTCCAGGGTGTGGCAGGGGAACCTAAGGGTGGGGCTCAGGTTGAGCAGATAGGGAGGTCAACCTGGGATGTTTGAGATTCCTCTGCAGTGCTGTAAATACACCCAGCGCCCAGACTGAGCGCCCCCACCCGAGCTCTGCTGCCTCGCCTCCCACCGTGTGCTACACCTCCCCTTGCTCCCCACACCCACTGCATCCTCTCTGCACTGCAAGTGGAACCTGCTCAGTCATGCCAGTCTGCGTCCTTGTGCCAGCCTAACTACCACACACATTTAAAGTGTGGAAAATCATCCTCAGAGCTGCCAGGTGTGGCATTCCCCCGGCGAGTGTAATGCTGTATTTTGCCAGGCATGCCATCAGCATGTCTGAGTTAACGAGACAACAATATTACAGTATGTGAGTGGGACTTGGCTGAGGGGGTTCATTGTTTTCTGATCTTGAATCTCTGAGTTTGCGGTGAATTACATAAATCAAACTGCTTCCAATACTAATGTCTTTTTCTTGTGATGTGTGTATATTACATATTTTCTGACAGTCTTTGAGATAATTAACTTAGATAGCTGTGTTGTTTCCCCAATGGGAAGTGTAGGTGTGTGGGTGTGTGTGTGTGTGTGTCTGTGTGTCTGCGTGAGACAGATTGAGCAGCACCTATAAGCATTCTTGTTTTATCTCTTGCAATCATGAGGACATAAATATAAAGTTCTGTGTGGACATGCTTGAAACTATCTTCTTATACAGAGGACCTTGCAATACAGATGTCTTGCTTTCTTTTCAGAAGGCCAAGCTACTCTCAAGAATCAACACAAAAAGCTCATCATGAGTTTTGATTACTGCGGCAGTAAGAATGACAGTGGCAGTGGAATTACTACACCGCAGAACAAAATTATAACAAATTGCCAGATTTGTCCATCAGTCAGCAATCACAATCACGTGCCCATTATCCAGGGACTATGCAGGTACTCCCTTGAAACTTTATAGGTGCAATGATTGATTTATGAGATTGGAGCCGGCAGTGAGGTCAGGAATCCAGGTGTACGTTGTTGCGAGCCGAAGGTGCCAGATGCAGATTCTGCGGAGAACAATCGCATGGATGAGGGATGTTTGACAGACCGTCGGTGTGCACTGAGAAACGCTGGGTGAGAGCAGAGCAGAGCAGAAAGCTGAAGGTGACTTTGATAGGACCTGAGAAATAAAACCTCAGGCCATAAATGAAAGGAGTGAAAAGATGGAAAGAGAAGGGTGTGACAGAGGAAGGAGACAGCAAAGAAGTGAGAGAGAGTCCCCGTCCAGCTGTATGACAGCAGTGTTGGTCTGGTACATAGAACTCTTCAATGGCCCAGTAAATGCTGTTGGAATGAAAACCATATCGGTGCTGCAGACTTTTTACCTCATGTTACCTCTCCCCTTCCTGCTTCTGCCCTTCTATCCTAAACTCCTTCCTCCCTGCCTGGGGGCCTCTGTGGATCTGGTCTGGCAATAATCTGGTTTTCATTAGTCAATTACAACCTCTGAAGCTGGCTGCTTTTCTGAAACACTCTTCTTTCCTATTTTTGCTCTTTTTCTCTCTCTCTCTCTCTCTCTCTCTCTCTCTCTCTCTCTCTCTCTCTCTCTCTCTCTCTGAGGTCTCGCTTCACTCTGCTTGGTACCACCTTCCTTTCAGTTTTTTTTTCTCTTCGAATTTCACTTTATATCTGAGCGCAACCAGTGACTCATCACAGTATGTGGTGAACTCAGTGTTCCCATCCATATTCTAGCAGTGGCTGTGACAGCCTTTTGTCAAGCTGCCAATTTAGATTTGATGTGTTTTTAATTTAAAAGGCGAGTCAATTTCAGCATGTATTCCAAGTATAGTACATACCAGTCTTGCATTTGTATGTGCATGTATGTGTGTGTATATGCGTAAAGCAAGACACACAAAGCATTCTCACATGAAGGAAAAGCCAACACATGCGAGTCCTCACTTGCTCCTCTGTATTTATCAATGCACGCAACAATAGGATACCTCAATATGCCTTCTGGGATTAAAATTGTCAAACATTGAATTAGACCTCAGCTAAAAATGCAGTGACCCTCAAAATATTTTGAAAGACACAGCAAGGGTACTTCTCAAAGATTCCTCCTGGATTTTTCTCTGTGCTGAAGTTCAGTAATCAGACCGTGTCCATGGGTTCACTCACTTAAGACAAATAAGTGGAAATGTCTGCTCCATCGCATGGGAATGAACCAAGAAAAAAATCATCAACTTTGAGGCTTGCGAGTACTTGCTTATTAGTTTCCTACTACCAACTATTATAACATCTGAAGCATGCCAGGGGCCATTTTGTAGGTAGGCACTGGTTTTTACAATGTAAATAATTCAATACATACAAATAAATTACTGTAAAAATGGTGGCAGCCAAAATCAGGGAAACATTACATGAATTAATTTTCCCTGCTAATAGCTCAGACTTAACACCATGTGTGTATTGCTGTATATAAAAACACTGGCCTGCAATAACAGCTGAGAGTGTGTGGTGGAGCCAGGGTTTTGTAGGATAAACAGCTGTAGCCAATTAGACTCATTGGGTGTAAAGCATGGGGCACTAGGCGGCAGGTCGTGTGGTCACTGTGGCGTGGTACACCTGGGTAATGTGCTGGAAGACACTCTGGATCACCACTGGATTTATGTCCCTTTTGGTGTCCTTACCGATGGACGTGAGAGCATCAGGCTGTGATCGACCAATCAAAATGCTAATCTAGTAAACTGCAGGAAATAAACCACAGATTGCACCAAAGTGCACAGAAAAAGCAGACGTGTCACTTATCACCTCTCACAAGTCTCACATAGACTCTAGTGAAGCATTTCCTGGCAGATAAGTGTTTCCTCTGCTCACCGAACCCTTTTACTTTGCTTAGGTTCTGGCTGCCTTAATCCATTCACTAAGCAAACAGTTAATACTCTCTTTTTTATTTGCTTTAAATGGAAACCTTAGCTTTTGTCAGTTGGTATTTTAGTGTTGATGGCTATAGTTTATTAATTCTTATGAGGAATGCTGACTTAATTTTTTTTTTTTTGCATTTCCTCTCATGAGCTGTTACTCAGCCTGTCGTTAATCTCCCCCATTAACTCTATTTACAGTTGTTTAATATTTCATTTCTGTGGTTTAGAGTGTAGATCATCAGTAATTCTTTAGAAGCGATACCCAGTTTCACTCTGTCCTTTTAAGTTCTGGCAACTTCTCATGATTTAAAACCACTGAGTAACAGTTGAGTTACGAGTGAAAAAAGTTCACCCTCTGAAAAGGAAAATACCTCTCTAATTTCAGGGTTGGTTTTTATGTGTCCCTCCCATGTACATGTGAGTTCAAAGCATAAATAATCATTTTTTGCAAAAGGACACAGTAATATAGTAGCACATTATATATGCTAAGTATACAAATCTGTCATATGTTGCACAGTATGAAAATATTTTAGCTTTTAAGCCGGAGGCACTAACCTATCAATTGTGGCCTTTAATCCCTTCAACCTATCATGGCCCTGTTTCTGCCCTGACCTTAACAGGGAACCAGGTGCGGAGATGTGATATTCTCCTGACAGTTTCTGCAAGTTTTTGCACAATTGAAGACACATAACTCGTTTAATGAACCAAAATTGCTGGTGGGAGCTTTTGCGTGTGGTATCAGTGTTCATATCATTTTAGAAAATATATGTTCCTCACCAGAAGAACTCCAGATTGCATCCAATACCTCTCTTGATTTAGATGTAGTCCCATCGAGATCATACAGCTCTCTGGAAGAGAGTTTGAGCTAGGATGCTAAGAGTTAACATAAACCAGTAAGCCTGCCCACACCGTGCAGATACATAATCATATACTATACACATACACAGGCACACACAGGCACAGGTATACAATCTTAGCGTGTTCTTAATGTGTTCTTAATACAAATTCTGACAACTGTTACCAACTAATCAGACTTTCCGGATGACCTTATCACATTTGTGACAAAGAACCAAGTCACTTAGGCCACTGAAATTTTGATTGTGTTTGTCGGTGCTTGTTGAGTGATGAAAGTGCATATTGTCCTTCTGAGCTCCACTGACCTCATCATTGAATCCCAAATCCTTTAAATGTAATGTAAAGTAATCTGAATATGAATCATTAATAAGTAATTGCATCAATATGAGGAGCAGATCAAGTTCTGCATTGACCACCCTCTTTTGTTTTCCATGTTCTCCCTGGTTGCTTTCTGAAGAAATTAAATTCCTGTACCTACCTTTCAATGAGACAGAAAATGGGCAAATGCTTCTTTGTTTGTCAGGTTGGGGAGCGATGTCTTTCCAGCAGTGAAGTCACACAGGGAGTGTTCTCACAAAGCAGAGATACTGCATGAAGGATGAGAGGAATAACAGCAACTTTGACCTTCTGGCCATCATCCTAGCTTTTTAATTTGTTTCCTTAGAAATCAGTGGAAGAGGAATAAAGTGGCATTGCTTTGTTCTTTTCTTGTAGTCAGTCATTAGGGTTAGGGGAGAGAATGAATAAGTGAAGGGGAGAATAAGAGAGAGAGAGAGAGATACCTAAAAGGAGCATGGGGTGGTATGCATGTTACCATCTGTAGTGACTAGTAACTTAACTTTCCTTTCGTGTGTGTGTGTGTATGCGTGTCTGTGTGCATGTGTATGTGTTTGGGTGTGTGTATATGTGGATTTGTGGTTGTATTGCTGCGTCTGTGCGTCTATGTGCATGTTTTTTTCACAATAGTAAAAGTCCTTGTGGTCGCAGCTCTGTGGTCGCATCGACTAGATGAACTCGTCACACGTACACACACACATGACTCAGAGCACCTCGAGGTGACTCCCCATGGCAGGGGGCCCAGTGTGTCACTCAACCACACAGCTGTACATTCCCAGACTCTGAGAGTGGGGTTAGATTAGCAAAGTGGAACACTTTGCATCTGTAGGCGATGGCTGTGTGTTTGTCTGATTGCATCTGTGTGTTTATCTGTGTCTGCAAATAAACGGGGCCTGTGAGACTCATGCCAGCTCAAGGTGTGTGGGAAGGAACACTCAGCACCGACTGCTTTTTTATTAGGCTATGTGAATGTTTTCGAGTGAGCTCCTACAGGTCACTATTTTATGGCTGTGTAAATGGCTCTCTGTGCCATATGCCCATTTGAGCTGGTATATAATTTGATGTCTTTACACTAATGCCCCTTTTCCACTAGTACCTACTCGGCTCGACTCGACTCGACTCGGCACGGTTTGCGCGTGTTTCCAC
>JBAJHX010000081.1:15768468-15807124 GCA_037176925.1 Amniataba percoides | reverse complement strand
TTTGTTTGTTTCTCTCTGCTGGCCTCCGTAGTTGTTTCGCGTTTGTGTCGCATAACAAAACATATTGCCGGAGTTTCAGGCCGCCTCGCTGTGAAGACTCCACCCACACTGAGGGGGTACTTTTTTGTAATGGAAACACAATGGAGCCAAGGCGAGCCGAGTCGAGGCGAGCCGAGTAGGTACTATCAGGTACTAGTGGAAAAGCGGCATAAATGGCTTTTATGACTGGCAGTAAATTTTGTATGGCTCAATGCTGCCTTTGGCTACAGACTAGAATTTTTTTCTTAGTTATAATTCAGTTTTAAGGACATTATCATCTTTTATTATTATTATTATTATTATTATTGTTGTTGTTGTTGTTGTTGTTGTTATTATGATAATAATAATTATTATTATGATAATTATTATTATTATTATTATGCATTGAGGCTATAGATTTAGAAATGATACCGCAGTTGCTGCCAGTAACAGTGTGATTACTAGCATTGTGACTGAGGAGAGCCAATATCTCCCTCAGCTTCATGCAACAATGTCATTATTGAGGAGGGCCATAGGGTGGCTCACAAACAATATATCCAGTCGTCATATGGTGAAGAAATGACATGACACATACTGAATATTATGGCAGCTGAGAAGTGGTTTCAGAAGTTTCTTTTAACATCTTGATAGTTTATCTCCACCACTGCCACATCACAGGCCTATAGGAGTTGAGTGTCACAAAGATAGATTTTAGCACATCATAGAGAAAGAATGACTGGCTGCAAGGTTGAGAATGATTGTGTGAGTATCTGCGGAAGCTTATGGGTGTCTTCAGCATGTATATGGAGATAAGGAGCCTAAAAACCACTCTGTTGTTTTAGCATAGATAGCACTGAGTGTCCATTAAAGCAGTGTTGAATGGGGTGTTGAGGGTGGTGAGGGCTGGCGCATTAGGGATGTGTCTGTCACCTCATATCTGCTGATATCCGCAACTGACCATGGGAGTGCTGACTTCAGGTTCGAAGCACCAAAGTCATATAGAGCGAATCATGGCAGATGCAATGGGGGGAAAGAACAACAGCCAGGGATGGGTCAGGGGGGTGGTTGAGTAAGCAATGATGTGCCGAGGGAAGGAAAGAGGAGCAGGATGCCACCATCTGTTAGCCACATGCACACCCCACAGCAGTCACATAAATCTCAGCCGAGCTCAGCAATGCAAGGCTGCATTCCGCCAGGCTAAACGTGCACTGGCTAGCTACCTCAACAGAAATGTGCGGCTCATGTGACACACAGATTCAAGCCATACATGCTGCATATATACTGTAGCAAAAAGGCTGATGGTGAAACCCATTGGGTAACCAGGGCACTGCCTTGATCTGGAAGAAAGGGTAGTAGAAACCATTTCTCCAGTGGGGAATTGCAATATTGATGAGCCGCTGTAAATTTAATTGACTCTGAGAGAACAGTTACACAATCTTTTTAAATGTGCTACTGTCGCAGTAGATCCATGAAACAAAGCTTGGAAATATTGGATGGAAATCTGTAGGAAAGATACTGCAGCAGGGCAACGGTTGATTTAAAAGTTGTTTATAAAGGCAAAGTCCTTCTGTTCTTCTGGTGTGGTCTCTTGGCCCTCCACTACACTAGGCACAGTGGATGTGCAAATACACAGGGCACACACACACACACACACACACACACACTCACACACACACACACACACTCACACACACACACACATGAACAAAGTAGTGCAAAAAGCACAGACTAGACATATTCCTCTTCATTTCTCTTCCTCTTAGCCATTTAATTGTCAATTTTACTGCAGGATAATAATATAAACCTGAAGCACTGCGCCAGTAAACCTCAGACCTCTGATATGACTTGTAGTTGTGAGTGTGACCTTTGAACTTCAGCTGCTGAAGTTCAGCATTCAAAGAAATTCTCCTCCCATAAAACTATCCAAATGGTGTTTTAAAGCCAACAGTTTTCCACATTATTTTGCACTTTGTCAATTACTATAAAATTCCCTTGCCACATCTGTAAGGAAAACTCATACACATACATACAGAATTTCCAAGCTGGGGATCAAGGTTTATATTATGTATAAATTACAGTGTTTTGGGAATAATGTCTTAGAGCAGCAGAGGGTTATCAACTAAAAAAGCTTTTTATTCTGTGAACTATCTTGTGTGTGTGTAGCTTTTCTCCATGTTAGACCTTCTGTGCCTAGTTAAAGATGTCTAGGATCTATAGAATGTGAAAGTAACACGGTCATAAAAATATCGTCTTTTCCATCTGTCAGATGCCGACGCATAGTTTTGGCTTTTTTGGTCTTATTTCATGGAACTTTAGATTGATTGAAATCATTGCTGAAGAAATTATATAATAACATAGCGGCCAGAGATGAGTCACCACTAATTTCACGTTTCTTTCAATCCCGCTGTTCAATTGTACCGTTCACCCGCAGTGCTTGAGCGGTACAATTGAAAGCCCAGCCAATAAGAAAGCCCAGTCATGACATCACAGTCATGCAGTGCGGCAGATGGATCGTGAAAAACCTTCCAGAAAAAACATCAGAAACACTGCAGCAGAAGCAGGAGTTAAACTCTTATTTCATTAGTTGCCCAGCAATGATCAGCAGAATTGGTTAGAGGGAGGCATGCAGCCAGAGGTCCTGCTTACAAAGCAGGAACACCGTGACACTCTACGGTTACTTTAGGATAGGGAAACCATAAAATAATCACAGCCCTGGAGAGTGCCTTTGCTGTACGTCCATCATCAGTCCTTCATCAGCATACTTCTGCTATGAGGCTACGAGAACCACAGCTCAACTGGCTGCTTGCCTTATCTTCTCTATGTGAAGCAAATGGAGGAACGTCCTTTGGAATATAAATTAATACAATGGGGAACACAGGCCAGGCACTATAGATCTGAGGGATTGTTCCAGAAACTATTGGGAGACAGCTGATTAATCCCCAATATTCCAAATACATTAACAAAATGGCCAGCTGATGAAAGCCTCGGCATGTGAGGTTACTATTGGTCCAGCTGGCTTCACTCCAGCAGCGAAGCCAGCCAGACAGCTGCCCAGCTGTCAATTAATCTGTGGCTTTAGCTCCTTCCCACTAACTTAAATCTGGTTTGCTGTTATCAGAGCACGTATCAGGAATACTTTAACTAGATACCTCTGTCTGTGCAGATTTATTGCGATGTGTATCATCAGGATGGGCTGATTATGCAGCCAGTCACATGTTCAGTCAGCAGCTGCAGGACAGGGACAGCTGTGACTTCCTGAATCCCAACTACTGAAACTGTTGCCAAGCCAGACTAATCACAGCTGGAGCAGTCCCTTTCCAATATGATATGATGCAGCTTACATTAACTTCTGCAGAAACACAAAAATATTTAACAATCGGTGGCGCTGCTTGAAAATGGCTGAAAGGGAAAAATACTCATGCTTGTATGGAGCATCTTTTAACCTGTACTGCACAGCTGGGTGAATCTATTCCAGGTGTTTTGGGATTCAGAGCACCTGCCCAGTAGTAACAGAGCACTACTTGTGGGTTTATTTAACTTTTCTCTGTCACTTGGGGACATAATAATGATACATTTATGAAAAATAGTGTAAATCTGTCCACTCTGTACATTGGTAGGTAGAGTGTAGAGAAGAGCAGCAAGCATGCATTTCTACTGCGCCTTATCAAATAGGCTGTTCAGTGAAATTAGGAGCTGATCAAAGGAAACTTAATGCAACACAAGTGTCACACTGCTACTGGCTATCCCGTGTGCCTGCCTCACAAAGCATAAAATTTGTTCATCTCCCCTCTCTGTGTCTCTCCTTTTCTCTCTTCTACTTCTTCCTTTCATCCTCAGCCAGACGTTTTTGGACATGTAAGATGTAAAAAAAAATGCAGGAAGGAGAAGAAGAAAGAAAGGACAGTTCTAAAGGAATATGGCTCATATTAATCTGGAAATATTGCTTTACCTCATCTGAACTAAATTACTGGTCTGAACTCGCTGTCCTCAGAGAGCAGGCAGAGCGCCACCGGCAGCCCAGATGGGCAAGGAGTGGTCGGCAGATCTGTCACCGTGACCACGGTGAGCACATGAACCCCTGGTCTGTCGAGCTCTGTAGCTGTCCTTTCATATAGCAGATCAAAAGTGTGTCTTTGTTATTGTTGGGCTCAGATTTTATTCTCAGCATTTCTGGAGGAGAATCCACAACCTTGGATACTCTTTCTCTCTTTCTGTGTCCCGTTTCCTGCTATCTATGCGGCTCTGTACATGTGAGTTATTAAGAGGCCGGGAGACTCTCTGTTTAAAGATGTGATGATAATAGAATCTAATCTGCTACTGTAAAATATTAAGGACATCCTTTATGACAGGATTTGTGCAATTCTATGGATTATTCAAAGACAGTTGTGTAAGCTCAAACTGTGCTTTGCTGAAGGCCATGAAATCTATAGTTAGATGAGTGAAGCTGGCTGGTGTGGGTTAAGCTTGCCAAGGATTGTGGTTTCCACTGGTAAGGACCAGAGGCAGACACAAGTGACTGCAACCTCGCTCACTGCTACTACGAGGAATTTAAAGGTGTGATTGCACACGCTACGAGTAAACACTGGCCCATCTGCTCTCTCTCTCACCCATGACTGAGCGGCACTGACACACAAAAATTAAACAGGAGCCTCAGAGAGATATATATGACTATTACATAACGTCAATGGCCAGTGGCGCTCAGTCAAGCGGCAGTTGTTGCTAAGTTTGGGTGTTGTTTTGACTTTTCAAAGATTCACAAGGCAGAAAAAAGCTTTGATTTATCTCTAACAATGATCTTTCATGAAAGGAATCATAAATTACCTTGCAGATGTCCCTGACAACAGTCTCTTAAAAGAAACCAGCAGGAATGTTATGGTAGGTACGAGTGACAACTAGTGAACAGGCTCATGTTTCAGTCACACTACTTAACACATACAGTACAAACTATAATGTACATCTGCACTTACATATTACAATTAATTAATTAAGGATGTCTGAATGACACCATGAATCAGTCTGAACAGAACAGTGGATAAAGTACAGACAGAGTCAGTCAGTCATAAAAGTGAAAACTGAGTAATATAGATGATCAAACATTGTATAGGTCTTTGTAATATTTATTGGAGTGTAAATATTGGTGTTTGTGTTAGATATATAAATATGAACTCAAAGTTAAGAAAGGACTACAAAGACTCAGCAGAGAAGGAATATTAGAACAAATTGTATTACGCGTCAGTCTGGGTCTCTTTATATGTGCCCACACAAAGTTTGATCTGATTAATATTTTCCTTTACAATATAGATGCATAGTGCCTACATAGTTTAACGTGAAGCAATTTACATATAGTACCTTTAACAGCTGAATAGCTCTGCATTATGATAAGACAACCCACATGACAGCTTCCTTTTTTTTTACAGTGTCCATATGTTTTGTATAATACTTATAGAGACAGGTATCATACGGGTATCATTCTTGATTTTCAGTGACAGTGAGGTTTGCACAGGATTTAGGCAGCATGATCAAAACACTGAAGTTCAAATTCAGTTTTCAGCAGCAGCAGCACTCAACAGGCAGAACAGTGGATAGATGGATTTTTGTATGAGAGGAAGAAATGACATGAACCCAAAGTATCAGATATGTGTAAATGTGTTGCATTCTTTTGGATGCTGTACCTGCAGTGCACACAGAAGGAATAGGACAGTAGCTGGTATTTGACATTTGAGATGAGACACAATGTGTTCAAACTAGTGCATTTCTGATGCTGACATGTTGATGTTTAGTATCCAGGGAGCTGATGTGTGCCATTGCTGGTTGACATGCATCAAGACAGTGTTACCCTTGTGACTGCTTGTCATCGAGATTGCAGTAATGAATGAATATAGTACTTTCACCCTTGTGCCATCCTTTTCTTTCTTCCCAGTTCTTTATTTTTGTCATGATGGAATTGATCATTTCATAGTCAAACTACCATAACAACATGTTGCTGTGTGGTGCAGTAAGTCAATGGTGCACTGATTTATCTTTAAATTACATTTGTATTTTTGTTGCTTATCCTCACACTTTACCCGGTGGCAGTCATGCTGACAAATGGCAGCAGATACCAGCTGCGTCTTGATGAATGTCATCGCAGGTTGACACATGTCAACTCATCTGAATTCATCATTGTCATATTTCCCAGTATTGATGCCTGTCAAGTCTTTAGAAAACCAGCTGTTTTGTCACATTTTCTACCAACTCCAGCATCAATTGACACACAGATCAGTTGCATTGAAACTGTCTGTGTCTAACAGTAAGCCTGCCTCAGTGGACCAAAAAGTTGGTACGTGCCTCCTCCACAGGAGCAGTCGGTTCCGATCAATGCCCCGCCATGTTAGGACATTCACCTGGCTTGCATATAACTGACCTCTGACCTCAGGAAATACATCCCCGTGGGAGAGGGAAATGTGCTTGTGAGAGGCCCACTTGTGGGCGGCAGAGTGGTTTTATATACAGACTGGCATTATCTGCATCTCCTGCTCCACTCAAAGGACAGGGCCACTAAATATACCCTGCGAGGCCTTCCCAGGCTCCTCTGGGCTGGGGAGATGCAGCCGCTGCTTGGGCCGAAGGCCAATGACATGGCTGCCGACCTCCACGGAAAGTATTTTTAAGGTCAATTACAGGGTACAGTGCCTTCAGATGGCCGACGGGTGCTGAGGAGCCCTCATATTAAAGGTTTATGTGGAGAAGGACCAGAGAAGTCTGCCTTAACTCACCCCAGCTCCCATTGTTACCACACACCCACTAAGACAGAGGACTCTGAGGATTCATGGGGTGATGCATGCAGTGTGTGTGTGTGTGTGTGAGAGAGAGAGAGAGAGAGAGAGAGAGAGAGAGAGAGAGAGAGAGAGAGAGAGAGAGAGAGAGTATATTAAAAAGAGATTGACATAAGGAGTTTTAAAAAAGTCAATAGTCTCTCAAAGATAGATTTTTGTTAACATAGAAATCTAATAAATGTATCAAATGTATATTTGTCAAAAGGCTTATTTATGAATTTATTAAACTGATGTTTTGTTGATGCAATTTATTATGAAATTCTGCTGTCCTTTAAGATGATGTTGTTACCAGTCTCCCTATGATGGGGAGGACTTGTTGAAGAGCTTCAGTGCATAGCAATTTATATATAAAACACATACAACACTGGTCTCAAATTAGATGAGTCACAAGCATTTGCTTTACATATGTGACATTTTGTTTTTTTTTATAGGCAAAGAATCCTACTCACTTAACATTACATAAGGCTTACAATGCTTATAATTAAAGGACAGAATCACATTTGTCCAAGCCTGTTTTAAAATGACACTCACAGGGTCACTTAGCAGATGAGAGAGTTTGAAAGAGTTGCTGGTTACTGTAATCCTTCATCATGTCCTCACGGACCATGAAGATCCCTCCCTAACGTGATCACAGTAGAAAGGATTGAGGCCCAAATCGAGCTTTTCTCTGCAAAAACTTAAACTAACAGAATTTCGACATGCAAGTTTCCCGATGTTTCAAGTTGCAATTGTTTTAGTACAGAATTCCCTGTTTTTGCTAGTATCCCTTCACTTCAACTCACAAAGAAAACATTCTCTGGGAAAGCATAAAGCTGAAAGTTTGCAATAGATAGACGAAAGTAAATTTGAAAGATAATGTACCTATTTTGTTTTAATGACTCAGACTGCTGAGTCAATTTTTATCTTTGACTGAGAACACTGATATGATCTCTGAATATTTACTTTGACCTCCATCTTTTTCCCATGGACGTATGGCATGTGATCATTTTTATACCATATTACTGGCTATGACTATGACTGTATTTTTACAGTGGTTATTACAAAATCACTTTTCAGCAAGCAGGCAGGCTTCATAGTACTAGACAGCTCTCAACAAAGAAAGCATGTAGCGTTTTCATCCATATGGACACAGACAGATAATAAACACAGAATAATGAGCACACTTTGTTTCTCATTAGAGGGCTTATCTTAATCCTCTGCTCCCACACAGTCACTCACATACTCACACAGGCCTATTCTCTCCACACAGGCCACACACACAGACCCACACAGCTGACCAGCACTCAATATAAATGAATATCCAGCGCGATGATTTTGGTCCTTTTCATGATTCATTCCAACACGACTCCAGCCAGCCATAAATACAGGCCTGTCAAAATGTGTTCTACCCCACAGAGAAGGGAGTGGTGGAAGGTACAGTAGACACCATTCACCTCTCTGTGTGTTTGGAGGGGGCAGAGGGAAGGTTGGAGTTGGTGGCTTTGGTCTCCATGAAGAGTGAGGTATTGATGGGACAAAAGTGAGGGGAAGGATTGAAAGGCGTATTTGTGCAGATGAGGGCTCTGTGTTTGGTTTGCTGTGGCTCTGCAACAGTTCAAGGGCCGCTCTATTCAAGCTCCCCTATTTCAGCACAGACGCTTTAATCGGACAAAAAAAAGGCACCGGAAGATGAAACCCAAAAAGGAAATATTGATATGTGTTTTAGCATTTAACTCTATCACTTTATCACTGTGCTCCAGACATAAATGACATTTTGAGTTGGTTACCCTTCAATTAGCTACAGTTTGGCCAGAGACACCAGTCTAGCGTGGCACAGCACAGTGATTATCTTGTTTTCACTGTTTGAACATGATTAGCAAATGGGTAGTGTTTTTTTTTAGGATAATAGCTCCTTGTTTCCCCTGTGCTGAGTAAATAAAGAAACATTTGATGAAAAGAATAAGAAATTAATCCAGCCTAAAAGGAAGCTCCTATAGATATTCTCCGATAGGTCCAAGCTGGTAAAAGTTTTATCAAGTTTAAGTATGCTAGCAGCACATTTTGCTTCAAGATTTGTCATTATCACTAAATGACTGTAAAGATAACCTGAGATTCTCAGGGGTGGTGGATGGGTGTGAGGTGTGTTCACCTCCCTTCAAAGACCTGCAATTAACATTTGCAGTTTTATTTACCATAATCATGGACTTTCCATAACTGTGATTACTTTTTATTTGTCACCCACGTCAGTATTTGGTATCTTTTTTTTCAGGACAAAACAGCTTACATGACCTGATAATTATTTTTTTTCACTTTG
This sequence comes from Amniataba percoides, assembly GCA_037176925.1. Lineage (NCBI taxonomy): Eukaryota > Metazoa > Chordata > Actinopteri > Centrarchiformes > Terapontidae > Amniataba > Amniataba percoides. The sequence goes on along the minus strand of JBAJHX010000081.1, from coordinate 15,797,998 downwards.
ACATACTGTACTGGAACAGCACTGGAACAAGTGATGCCATTTCATCATGCCAGTGTGATCAGGGATCCAAACATACCTGGGGATGCATCAGTTGGTACAAATACAGATTGACCTTGTTAAGCAGATTGGGAATTGGTCAGGACTTGACCATTACACATTTAAGACTAAATTCCTTTTAAAAGTCATTGTTGATAATGGAGTTTTGAGTGTCACAGTAATCTCTACTGACATGGACTTATTCTCACTATGAAAAAATGCCATGAGTAGTCAGTATTGGGAGATAATAAACCAAATCACTGTAAAGGAAAACTACAACCAACCCAACCTCAACCAAGTGTTTCAGTTCTCTAATCCTAATGATACTTCAGACATAATGTATTTGTTCTAGTTTCAATCTTGGCGTAACTCTTACCATACACTATTTGCCATATGCAGATATCAATGACATTTTTAGGAATTTTAAAACTGTTGCTGAATATAATTTGAGGTTTTCAAAAAATCTATTGAAGAAGTTATTAACTTGCAGTAAGTCTACCTTCAAGCTATCCCAGTTTTTTTTCCAGAGAGATGTTTAACTTTTCTAGGAAAACACCAAAGACTGAATCTCCTTTAAGAACACAAGGCAATTAAGATGGGCCCTTTCTGATTTCTTCAACTCTTCCACTTTCACCTCTGACCCCTCTGGTCCCACACCACCTCCTCTCAGTCCAAAACCCCACACCATGTCTCCCTGGGAACATCATCACTCCTGGTCTACATGGCGGGGCGAGTACACATCGCCAAGCTGCTAAGTCTACACTGGCTGGGGTGCCCCGTGTTTGCCCTGGGGGAGAGCATGTGTTCGTGGCTGCTGGGCTCTCTGGGTCAAAAATGGCACACCAGGGTGTGATGGGCTTTTCTTTGCTGGTCATGGCTATTGTAGGTGTGAAATTCCCATAGCTGAGGCCGTCCACTCAGCCCGGCAGCACCAGAGCCCAAAAGCTGCACAGACAGACAGAGGGAATGGATGTGTTAGCCTCTGGTTAGCCACCATCGCCCATGTCTGGGTTGAAACCCACAGTCTCATTCTTGTGGGGCACTGTCTTGTCTTGTCTTCAATGAGTGCACAGAGACAGAGAGCACTCATTGAAGTTGTCCTAGTTTCTGTAAAATACCATAGATGTCTGCTGTAAAATCTTAATATTGCTCTTTTCATTCAACATGTCAGGTGTGTAGCAGTCAGTGAGTCATGAAATACATTCACCGCATGTCATCAACCTCAGTGCTCTTAACTGAGAATTACACAAGTGTTGACCGCAATGGGGAGGCCGTTCATTGGGGACCTTGGCGTGTCAGCAGCATGGCCTGTAATGACCTCCGTGCTGCGCATCCTAATTGCAACTTGGGTAAAATCAGGTTGCAGAGCCCAAAAGCTGCACAGACAGATAGAAATATTATTTCACATGTTACTGCATTTCACAGGCTCAAATACTTTAAAACAACATGGATGTCAACTTGTAGTAATTATTGTATAAAACATTGAACTGAGGCCTGATCTTTTCTTTAGCAGCTGAGACACTTGTTGTTGAGTCTTGTTCATGACGTTGTCCTGGTTCACACACAGTAATGACTGTGTGTATTCTTGGCATACAGCCAACACTTGACTCCTCTGTCATCTCGTCACGGCTACATTGATTCATCCTTTTTTCTTTGAAGTCCACAATTGGTTCCCAGATGTTGCCAAATCTTCTATGTAGATTTGGAGAAGGTGAATGTCAGCTTTCTCATTGATACATTTACCTTAAAGGAATTAAGGAATTAAATATATCTAGAAATAACTTTACAGTAGGAGCAGTCAATGTCCATCTGCATGTTCCTTCCTAAAGGTCTCAGTTTAATTAGTTTTTGGCCCAGGTGATACTCCCTGAGGGGAAGTTAGAATGCTCTAAGGTCATTAAAACACTTTATATGTTTAGCATTGGAGTTTTATGTGAGTTTTTCTGCGACAGAGAGAGAGAGAGAGAGAGAGACCATTTAGACACCTGAAACGGCTGGCAGACTGAGGATATGGGTTTTGGGTTAAAAGTATAAAACTGTGTTTCTTTAATACCCTTTATGACTAAAAATACTCGTTTAGACTAGTATAATACAAGCCATTGGTGTCCTGATATTCACAGGCCCAAGGGCTGGATTCAAACAATCTCCATATTCATCCTGGAAATGTTGAGCCTGAGGAGTCGATCTCAAGCTCCCTCATTCTGATATATCTCACAAAGGTTTTCTGTATTAACAACACTGAAAGTCCCCTCTCTTTCCATCTGCCATGACTCTGTTTTCAATTCAGGTCGTTAAGAGTGAAATTTCAATTTCACAACAACCTATGATTGAATCCTGAAGTCTAATATGACTCCAGATGCCATCCAAAGGCAAGCTGTCTCGATGCACTACATAAACTTTAAATCCTATTGTATGTCCATATTTCATTTATCCAGTTTAGTTCACTTGCATGCCCATGTGATCTTAACCACAAACTATTCTCAGAGTTATTGGCATTAAGACATTTCATTCTGTACTGTAATACAGTGCTCCCTCTTGGCCCATCCAAATGTGGTTATTTTGCCAAATGTGTGTGAAGACTGACAGTCAGACCTTTTCCTGTGGCTTTTGAAATACAATTACAGAGGCAGCCTGTTTAGGCTTTTCTGTAACCTGAAGTTCCTGTGAGATGATGGTGTTGTTATTCCTCCAGCAGCCTGCCCTGTATGAAAGGTGTTTTTAACCCATTTTTATTACATACCTATATGTCCCCCTGATTTGATATTTAATGTGAATTTCTCTTGAAATCCTCATGAGCAAGTTACACTAATCTCAGTTATGAAATCAAAAGGCATAAAGGTTCATCCTCCTGAAAACAGGGATGGGGAGCAGGGTGAGAGAGGTGTTGTGTAAAAGGATTAGTGCCAAACTTTGCCCCATTCCTGTCTGTAAATGAACTGTATGTACATTACAGCTCAACTCAGCCCCTAGTGGCTGGAGAGAATATTGTGTCCTTTCAGCAAATTCCTCCTCAGCCCTAAATCCCACTTTTAGGTCCTGAGGCACAATCACATTTTCTTTCTTTTGCTGCAAAGTGTGGGTGACAGCCTGTCATTACCATTCTAATTTTCCTTATTATATAGCCACTTTGTGCTATTTCTATCTATTTACAATCGTTACGGTAATGACAATACTTGATTACGTAGTAGACAGTAAACAAACAACAGCTTTCAGATGTTGGATTAGTCTTTTCTCTGTTCCTTAAGCTCCAGATGAAAGATGTAAAACACCACAGAAGGGCTGTCCGTGTCTCTGGTTTTGGAGGATTAGTGTTTCTTAAAAGTGAAGTGTACTGAAATGAGTTTGTCTCTCCTTTCTCTGTCATCCCTGGACCAACCCACTCCACCGGTCTCAAACCCCAGGCCTGGGCTTTCACAGCCTACAATGAAGGCAGCCCATAACCTTAAGCACTGTTTTGTGGACCTGTGTAAATTTAACACCATTATACCACAGAGAGGGTCTGTGTACGTGTCAATGCTAGAGTGGGAGATCGCCAGAGATCTGGATAATCCCTGCTTACCTCATCAAGTGCTGCCAGAAAATTTGCTCCTCCTTTTATTACATCATGCGGCATTTTTGGTCCCATCGTTCTGTTTTGAAATCTGTTGAATCTTTTCCTGCTGTTCTCTAGTTCTTCATGTTTTAGAGTACAATGCTTACACTTTTAATATGTTTTCTTATCCCTATTGGCCTGTCTTAGACTTGTGTAGCTTTATTTAAAGCCAATGGTGTCTTTTTCTGTGAAAGTACTTCAAACGGGACACCATATGCCAGAGTGGTCCTGCTGGATGAAGTGATGTGCCGCAGTGAAGTCTCTTTCTAATTTTCATCAGGATCAAGGCTCAACTGTTGTTCTATGAACTCGAGCCTAGCAGAAAATGAGCTCTCTCAGATTCTATGGAAATGACAAATTTAACGTTTGCAATGTCAAGGACCTACAGTGTAGTCTGACTTACAATGAATAACTTTAGTTGTTTATAACATTCTGTGCTGTGTTGAATTCCTCTTTGCCAGCACAGTTTAGTACAACTTCATACAAAACTTTACACTTTACAGAGTTTTTACTCTTCTTTTCTTTTTACTTTGCACCTCTCTGGCTGTGTCAGTCTTGGCTTTAACTGGCAGACGTGCTAGAGTTAGGTTTGTGTGTGGTGGCACTGGGGGCAGGGTGCAGAGCTTGCATGGGTTGAGTGTACCCAGCCCCTCATAATTACAGACAGTAAACAGCTAGTGCTTTTAGGCCTATTTTCCCCGTCTGATGGGGAGAGAGTTCACTCTGGCATAAGAAGAAAAGACCATGAGGATGAGAAGGAGGGGAAAGACCGTCTGAAGATGGACAAAAACTGTCATCTTTATTTTGGGTGTTGACGGTGAAACAGGTTTATGAACACACAAACAGAGACAGACATTGTCCCCACCCCCTACAACCCAGCATACTCATACTTCTTCTCGGGCGACAGTATTTTGATGTGATCTTTCTTACAGTAGGTCTTAATTAGAACTTCCAAAAACCCCTGGTTAAAAGTGTCTCTTCTCTCTCTACGTTTCTACCTAAAACTGTCAACTTGATCTCCCATCTTGCTGTCTGTCTCTGTGTCTGTGTTTTTTTTTCCGTCTGCCGGCCGGCCTGCCTGCCTCTCTGTCTGTCTGTGTCCTTCCCTCTGTCTCTAACCCCCTCTCTCTCCTGTGAATCTCTGCTTCCTCACACTCTCTAAATTTAAGTCTCCTGTCCTTCTTCGTTTTACTCATTCAACATGCCCCCACCGCGCATACGCGCACACACACACACACACACACACACACCCACGCGCACACACACACACACACACATACTTCTTCCTCATAGCATTTTCAAATGCTCCACTGGCAAAATTGTTAAGTTGAAACAACTCTGAAGCAGCGTACTCAAAGTTGAATTTCAAAAACAAACAAATAACAGTTTGTGGATTCAAACCATATGTTATATGCCATCTTGGTGTCTCTTCATCTCCTTCCTCATCTCTCTCTGTCCCTCTCTCTGTGTGTGCACTGCACAGCCCTGGCAGGCGGTGAGATGGGAGGTTTTCTTTGGCAGTCTGCTCCCCCTCTCTTGGCTGGGACAGGCCCTGGAGCGTGCTACTGGCTGGGACTGTGCAAGGAAAGCGGGGAGGTAGTGAAGGAGGAGGGAGGGGAGGGAGGGATGGAGGGAGGGAGAGAGGGCTTGGGAGGAGGGAGACTGGAGGTTTGGAGGCGTGGTCTGCAGCTGGTAATGAAGTCTTCTCTTTTCATCCTCAGAAGGCAGAGTGTGAGCGGACGGGCCCGTGGTCTGCGCGGCTCCACTGCATTCTCTGCCTGTAAAGTGTGCCGAGCACCGCTCCGCTCTGCACCGTGCCTGCCCCTGCCACGGCTGAGAGATACAAGGAGACCGAGACTGAAAGAGACTGCTACAGTCATGAGGCTTTCCCTTGTATCAGCTCCACAGCATAACTCTTGAGGTAAGACTTCAGGCTGTCTTCTCCTCTGCTACTGCTCCTGCCTGTCTCTCTCTCACTGCTCTCCTCTCCTGTACTGTCTGGCTCTGTTGATTGTTGTGGTGGGGGGGTGGGGGGTATAATGGGGGCTGTCCGTTTTCAGCCCCTCCCACTTTATATGTGTGTGTGTGTGTGTGTGTGTGTACTTACAGGATGCACAGTGGTAGGTAGGTGTGGGAGCATGCACACATCAACATGCTGTATGTGTGTGTGTTTGTGTCTGTGTGTGTGTGTGTATCTTTGCACATTTCCAACACTGTTTATGCGTGAACGCAGACTGAGTCAGCGTTCAGTGAAAGGTTTATGTTAATGGTGATAAATTGCTCCTACTGGTCAGGCAAGGAAGAGGGTCAGACAGGGGCTGAGACGTCCCAGAAAAAGGAAGATGGTACATCAGTCATGGGATGGGAACTTCAGCAACAGTTGGTTGGAAGTTTATATTCAGTGATGATTTAGTTTTTTCCTGAATTGCCCTTGGTGTAAACTTAATGTCATTTAATGTGTTGACTTTTATTACCGGTCGGGGCTGGAGTAATATTCGACCATACAGTAACAATACCTTCTAATTAGAAATGAACCGTTAAATGTATGTGTTTAACGCGGGCGTCACGTGTGGCGATATTTATTTACACTGTTGATTGCTGTTTAAGGCAAATAGATGCAACAGGCTATTGGGGCTCATCTCTGTAAATAAAAAAGGACAGGAGACAGTCTGTACTCATCTGCAGCCCAGTGACACCAGGCTTTGAAGTGATTTCAGTGGATCTGTCCTCCTCCCCGCTGGGCAATTCGGATCCGGCCTGCAACTCACTCACTTTCATCCACATTCCCTTGGAAATCCATCCATCTGTATTCTTTCACTCACCTCCTTCCTGCTCCCATTCTATGAGCTCTCGCACCCTGATACCCCTTAGTCAGGCCTTTGCCTCCTATCAACGCCTGCCGTATCCTCAGAGACATTACTCCTATGGTCTTATTCTCCTTCCACACTAGTCAGACACGCTTCTAGAGAACGGGTCTTTCCGATACCTCTCCCGGAAAAAAAAACCTAAGCGACTTTCCATTAGCTTCTGCTGGGCCATGAGAATTATGGTTTCCCAAATGAATAGTGTACAGGAGCCCAGCTTAATTGAAAAAACACAAGCATGGTCTGCCATGATGGAGACGGTCCTTGTGTCACAGTTGAACTGTGCGAATGTACTTTCCAGAAGCCGGCGAGGGGGAGAGAAGCAGAGAGGAAAATACAAAAAGAGCATGAGATAGTGGACAGACAGAGGCCTGAGGCAAATACAATTATGAACTGAAAGTGCAGAAAATCAAAAGGACAGATTGAAATAATTTTGGGTATGTCGCAGTATAGATTTGGACAGTGAATTACGAGGAATCATCTGCGGACACAGAAAACTATATAAAAATTCTTCTGAAGGAACCCAGAAGAAAAAGGAAGCAGTGCTGTGTGTGAACCTCTAGTTTGGCTTTATCTGGTATGTCAGTCAGGACAGTTTGCATAAAAAGGGGATTTTAGTGGGATAGAATCACAGAGGAAAGCCATTGTGGGACTGTTTGCTGGTCATTAAGCCCCAAAGGGCAACAACAGAGGCCGCAGTAAAACCTGCTGGATTGCAGTCCAGTCAACAGCAGCATCTCTCTCATGATTTTCCCAACAGGGAGTCAACACAACATTTAACCCTTCTGAAGTAGTCTCCTCAGCTGTGAGAATGTCAGCACTGTAAACAGACCACCAGTGAGCCTCTAGGGAAGTTTGTTGTTCCTGCATTTCTGATATCAACAAAACTTGATGCATCCTATCAGTAACTGCCTCGTTATCTTTTACTGTGTCTGCTCCCTTCCCTGTCCTCTGTCTCTATTTGTCCCCTGCAGTTTAAATCCCACCCTCTCCCCTGTGTTTATGTGACATGTTTGTGCGGCAACCCCATATGGTGATGACTGAGACCCTGTCATTGGTTCAGATGGCACATTTGTCACACACATGTTTGCCAGCAGCAGCTGTTGCTAGTGCTGCAGGGGAAAGCATCTCTTGTTGACTTCCTCACTGGGTGGCTCATTTGTTTGTCAGGGCACCGTGACCCCTGACCCGGCAGCCACCTCCTGCCTCTCACGCTGCCCGTTAACGTAACTTTAGACTCCCTGACAGCTCCGCCGCCCCCACTCTTCCGCCGCCACTGCTGCGCTCATGCATGATTACCAGGAGAGAGAAAAATGGAAAGATCAACACTTGCAACAGTAGGTTATAGTTAAAGTAAGTCTTTTAAGAAAACGTCCACAGGGATCCTGTGATGAAAAAATATGCAGGCAGGATGACTTCACTGTAACAAGAGAGTGTGCGTGGGGATTGACATGTGAACGGAAACGCAGGGAAGTTTGATTTAACATTCCAGCAAGTGGACGCTTTCTTTACTTTTTGTAATTAATACACATTTGCTGTTTCATTTTATCTCACTGAAGATGATCGATCATAATCCCACAGCTAAACACCGTGACTATGAGAGTACTCAGTAAGTATTGAATCTAGCTCACTGTAGAAGAGAAGGTTGGATTGTTATCAGCCCAGCAGGTGCCGTCCAGGGCAGTCACTAAGGTTACATAAGACCGCGGAGATTATTCAGCCCTTAAATCCCACGTCGACTGATATGGTCGTGACTTCTGACCTCACTGCCTCACTCCTGACAAGGCTGAGCTGACTTTCATTAGGCTTCAATCATGAGAGCTGAACAGAGACCTCATGTCAGTGTTTCAGTCTGCCCTTTATTGCCCGTTTGTTGTTGTTAGGTAACTGGTTGAGAGAGATTAAGAAGATGATGAATGAATGATTGAAACATTTCTCTTTTATGCACAATGTTGCCTCTCTCACTGTTTTGTTTTAATCTAGAATGAAGTACAAATGTGAGATTTTAAGCACAACACAAAGGCTTACACAGGTTTGGGGTTATGCATAGATGTGGTGAATGACAAAAAAATTTCTCCTCAGTGTTTAGCTTATTGTCAGACTGACTATTGAATTATCAAAGAAACAAAAAGTGTGACGTGTAAACTGTGAAGATACTGCCATACTGTTAGCTATCATCAACAGACTATAGATAACCCCCTGGGAAAGACATAAACCACAGACAAAAAAATCTCCATCTTTTGGGTCATAAAAACATGAGTAAAAAACACAGAAAATAAATAAATAATATTTTGCTAAGTTTCAAATGTATAATAAATTATCAGATTTAGATTTAATTTCCTCAGGTTTTTTCCAGTCAATAAACATTTTGAGAACATGAGAGTCAGTAAAAACTTTTTTTCAATACACACATTAGAATGCCAAACCTTAATTTCGTTCCCATGTAATTTTCAGCTAAATTTAAATACATAATTGAAGAGTGGCCTTCAGGATTAGAAATCAACATTTTGTGTGTAAAATTATCATAACTGAAAACACAGATGCATGTTGGTTTACAAATTTAACTGATATAAACAAACTTTTAATAAGATTATAAACCTCTGTGTGTTTTCCAAGTCCTGTAAGTTTAGGAGTGATAGCAGGTTACAGTGTTTTGTTTTGAATTTTGTGGTTGGGCTTCTTTTCCGTTTAGATCTGGATCATGGATCATGTTGTATAGTAGCTATTACAATAGAAGCAATTCTGGTATGAACTGAACAAATATTGTTTTAGTATAGCTGAGGATAGAAACCATTGTGATTGCATGAGTGTTCTTTGTCATTGTGATTTTCATGGTTGGTAAATGTCTCTGTGCAGTTTGAATAGATGCATTTCATTATATGGGGATGTAGAGAGCATGTCAGCATGACTGACGAGAGCTGTCTAGATACAGACGACAGATCAGATCAGGATGCTGTCAAGAGTTGAACTGGACAATGCTCAGGCATTTTCTATCTCTTTCACAGCTCTACTGTTGACCATAACTTGCTGAACTGCTTGGCATACAGGTAAAAATGATCTACATCAGAGCAATCAGTCACTTCTTCTGTGATCCTCTCTGCTGCCCTCTCCAGCCGATGGCGTGCTTACTGACCACCTTGTTAGCCTGCACCTTTGAAATTGGGCCTGTAACTAGGATCTGTCAGCTGAGGCTTCTCGAGCTGAGCAGACTGCATGGGGCTGCAGATGTAAACCGCATGACTTATGGGAGAGAGGAGAGTCCCTCAGGTTCTATCATTTCATCATCCCCCCTCCCACCTCCTTCCTCTCCTCTTCCTCCCTATCTGTGTCCTCCTCTTAAAACAGGACACATTCGGCATATTTTCCGTCCTACTGTACGTCTCAGTTTGTCAGGTCACACCTTCAATCTAAAGGGCCCCTTAGCTCCCACACAAATCCACTCAGATATGTAGACTGGTGTGAATGTCTGTTACTCTGTGTGTGTGTGTGTATGTGTTGTGTATTGCTGCATACATTTTATACATTCTTGACTACAAGACTCCAAGTGTCTCTTTGAGACGGCAGGCGGTATACTACGTGTCTACTGACAAATTACTGTGGGATCTGCCGTGATGTGTTTATTAGACACTTTATCCAACAGGCAGAAAATTGGCCTGAATATTTGCCTGCTCCTCTGCTCCTTCTGCTGCGTGAATGCAGACCCAGTAGCTCTGATTGCTTCTGACAGTGACAACAAGAAAAGGCTGCCTGAGAAGACTTTCTGAAGACCTCCTCCAGCATCTGCACAGAAAAGTCAGAATAGTGAGCCAAATCAAAGAAGAAGTTGCTTTTTTCTCTGAACTGCCTGGAACTTAGAGGTTGCAGAATTGTGCAAAGTCGGGTTACCAACATACACGTAAGACAGGGGTTGCCTGTATGAGTTGTTTGGTATCACTCGGTGTTACTGGACTGTAATGGAGTAACAGATCAGAACAGATATTTTACTGGAAAGCCAGTAGCACTTCAAAGGTTCATTCAGCCTGATGCTTGGGCATGCAGTAGTGACATCAGGTCTTTGGGGGCAGGGAAGCAAGGGGAATCACCGGCAAATTATAGCTCAGGCACATCCCCAGACGCCTTGGCCAGGGTCCTGGAGCTAAACAGCTTTAGGACTACTTTCCCTTTTTCAACCCCTTTTCCGCTACATTCCTGCTCTTCCCCCCTCACTTCTGCGTTTTGCTCCAGATGTGGCATTGTTTGAACACATTTGTTTTGGGCTTGGGCCGGTAGACCTGGACAGGGTCTGATGTCATGCTCTATTTAAAGGGAAAGCCATGAGAACTTGGTGGAAAGAAGCTTGCTGCGGTCTCACTTCAAAGCTTCTGTCAAGGACTACTGATGACTGTCATCCGTGGCACAGCAATCTGTGTCATGGACAGATGACCACATTCATTTTAAGTGTCGACAGACATGTCATTTTGAAAAGGTTCAGAGAGGAGGCACCACTTCTCACAAAAGCCAAAAGTTTTTTTTGTTTTGTTTTGTTTTGTTTTGTTTTATCACACATTTCCTACCGGGTTTACTGAAGTTATCTCAGTTTCATTGTTATTTGGAATAATCCGCCACTCATACAAAGAAACAATACTGGCTTTTATTTGAAGCTTGTTCCATGGCTGTTTATGGCACAACTGAGTGAAACTTGATACCATAGTTAGATGAAATGAAAAGATGGTGCCCTCAATTGAACCAACAAACATGACAGGTTTTTCACGGGTCAGAGGAGTCACATGCTGCCTAAACTTTCATGCCTTTCTAATTAGCTCTGTCAGTCAATGAACCTGGCACCTCATGCCATTGAAGAATGGGATAATGAATCTCTTTCTCACTGTGTCTCTCTTTGTGTGGTGCACACGGATGTACAGTATGAGTATAGTGTATTTTTCACCACTCCAGATACGAAAGAATCCTTTCTTTTCCAGCTATAGGGGAGTTCAGAGTGGTAACCTTCTCTTTATAAAGGGGGATCATGCGGGGATCTTTTCTTCGATGACTGAGCTTATTGTGCTGTCTTATTTAAACTGTCAGCATAGTGGAGAGCAAGCAGCAGCTGACTATCAGGCTCTACTGTCAGATTCCCCATGGGAGCTCTGCCTTCAACACTGTTTGGCCTTCAAACACACATGTATTTGCCAGGTCCTGTCTAGTGTCCCTGGTTCAAACAACTATAAGGTCTAACCCTGCTGAGTCTCTTCCGGTTCAAATGGGCATGTTTGCCAGATCTTCATCCCTCTTCTTGCTCCAGATTGTTTGCTCAAGGAGTTCACAGTGGCCTCTTGGCCTTTTAGGAGTTGAAAGCTGAAATGACATAAACTACAGATGATGAGCATATTTCCATTCAGTCATGTACACATACTCACATACATGGAAAGCAGCATTTGTATCGTACAGTCATCGCACCGTCTCTTTCTCTATCTGTGTCCTCCCGGTGACCCACGTTACACTGCATCGGTGCAAAAAGTCCACACCCTGACAATCACTTGTTTGTCAAAAGCGTTGTTACTCTTAGATACGCAGCTATGAGAGTTTTAAAGGTATAGGTCCCCCAGGTTAGAAGGTAAAACTGTCATCCTATGAAAACAGGGCCTTGAATGTTTTTAAAAGCTTTGCTTGTCTCACCTGTGTGGTATGACGGCCTTAAAAATCCAGGTGAGCCGTTCAGTTGTTCTCTCAGGTGTTCAGGCCGGAGCTGTTTTTATTCCAACGATATTTAAGGAGCTCCTCTTCAAACAAGAGATTCAGTTTCCCCACTTTTGCAGCACACATATAATTCCGTTCTTGTGTTTTGAGAGTAGTTATATATAAATGCACATGTTTTTGACACAAAAATGTGGGTCTCTGTGGGTCTCTCTGTCTCTCTCACTGTGGTCAACATCAAAGACTTGGACACAGACATGTTTACACACTTGCATGCGCAGACACGCAAACAGACTTTGGGATAATTTATATTTACTCCCATACAAGAACTTAAACAATGAAGATGAAATCGGGAAAGTTCTCTGGCGCGTGTGTTCTGTCTCGTGTACACACTCACTTCTCTGGCTGCGGTCCAGCTCAGCGCCCAGTGTTTCCTCCAGCCGTATGGGCCAAGTATTACACATAGTGAAAGCATAACAGCTCAGCCCCAGGGTCACGGGGTCAAGCACATCTAGGTGATCACTGCTTCCGCTCTAGATTCTGTTTATGACTATGTGTATACACGCCATGCAGTCTGTCAGATGATTGTATACACCCCACACCCAGCCTCGAGCTCACACAGCTGGCACAGCCAAACATTCACAGAGTCTGTTTTAGGGGGAGGGTGTGTACGTGCGTGTGTGTGGGAGAGCTCCCTCAACTTAAAGGATCTTCCACCGCCACCCACATGCTAAAACTGATGCAAACAGGTATACACACTCACAAACTCATGCGGTGAGACATTTTGAGGTGAACATTTAGATTCTCTGGACATTTCAATCACTGCACAGGAAGTTCAGTCAATTAATTCTTAAATCTGGTGACAAATTTTGCCAGACTGGGCTTTATTTATTTGTTTTTGGCTAAAGAAGAAATGGATTACTTCATATTCCTTCAGTCAAAGCCAGAAGCGCTATCTTGATCTATGACAGCCAGTGTCTCTTTAAAAAGCTCTCAGTTGCCCACATTCCCCTCACATTCATCCATTTCCCTTCACATGAGAATGGGTCATGATGTATTTGTACACAAAAGTTCCTGACACAGAAAAGGCTGCAGGTCTGAATATACACACAGTCGCACAGTGAGGAAAAGATGCTTTGTTTACACAAACTCTTTTGAGTGCTTAACACTCTTTTCGTGGGTAATACACTCACACTTTTTATAGGGCTAAAACAGGTGGCTGAGCCATAGAAATGGGAGGCACAGATGGGTGAAGTGACGGGGTGGAGTAATGACAAACTTCAGTATAAAGTTAAAGTTAAACATTGTTATTTGAGGGGAGTGTCAAGGTGGTTGAAATGTACCTTTAATTTTCTTGATTTCTTCTTTTATTCAGTTTTGCTGTTTGTTTCCCGGATTCTCCTTTTGCTTTTACAGTTAGGAAAGTTATAAATCTAAAGGGATTAAACAGGGAAATACTAAATCTGGTTATTCGTGTAAATTTACCACTCTTCGTCAGTAGACAGTTACATTTGCCAAGCTGTAAATAAATATTTCACTGATGGCAAAAACAGGAGATCTATCTATCCAAGAAGTCTCATTTAAATATAAAAACAGCCCCAGAGGTAGGTTTGGCTTCCTGTCACATTGGTACAAAGCCTATTTCATGTAGCATCTTTTGCTTTGCCTGAGCTCATTTGACTTTATGGACCTTACAGTATGATCATCTCCTTCAACACACCTGAGTCTGTGTGTATATACATGTGTGTGAGATAATTTAAATTTGAATTTGTTTGTGTGTGGGTTTGTTTATGTGTGTCCTTGGTCTGTGTGTGTGTGTGTTGCAGCTATGTACACACACACCTACATGTGTTTTTGTTTAAACAGCCCCTTGTGGTTTCTCGTGGCTATCTGCTGGTTATATCTCTGCAGTAGAAAGTTGGTACCCACTGCTCGAGATTCATCCTCAGCACAGTAGTGTATATCTCATTTCCGTGTTTGCATGTAGTCCTAAACTGCCAAGGAGAAGAAAGGGATTTGTTATGTGAACCATGTGTGACTGCTGACGCAGATGGGAGAGGTTAAAGCAACAGGGAACTCAAAGAGTGTAGCTTCATCTGCCAATCTTTTTCACTTGCCATCTGATGTCAGACATAAGATTGACAGCCTGCGAGATGCTATCAGCTCCCAGACAACCACTGAGGCTGAAAATGACCACAGATACTGGAGATAAGAGTGATTCTAATCTATATTAGCCGTCTACTGTGGGTCCTCCTTGATGACAAGATAGCAAGTGAACTTTTTAATATAACAGTTATAAACCAAGTAGTCTACATCATTTCATACAGCAAAGTCCTACTTTGTTGGTTAGGTTGTAAGAATTTTTTTTTTTTTTTTTTTTTTTTTTTTGAGGGGGATGACTTCCAAAAGCTTCCATCTTTAGTCAGATCAAGTGAGTGGGCTTGTGCAGCTGGGCTAAACTAACAGAGCTTCTCCCTGTGAGCCACAGTGGTATTACAAGTAAGTACAACAGATACAGCTAGTGTACCGTGGAGGCGGATGTATTCACAGATTATGGGAGTGATCCACTCGCAGTGGGCTAACAATGGCCTCATCAGTGTGAGGTGCAGTGGGTTGTTCCGGCTTTGGATTGTGTGGTGTTTATGTAGCCCTGGGAAGGCTGTCATGCTACATGTTAACACAGTTTTAAATCATCTCATGCCGACAGCATTATCATAAGGATGTTGACTCTGGAAAGCAACGTATGGCTCAGATTTTTGCACCAGTGTCATCATGCCATAGTTGTGATGGTAACATCTGTATTCTTTTAGACAGTTTTTTTCTTCGCAGGCATAGAGAAGGCAGGACCCCTGCAAATTTACAGTACAATGCAGGATTATCTGTAATTCATAAATCTGGGTAAGCAGTTTAAGTAAAAGTTGCAGGATTTAAGAACCTTTTTTTTCTTAAATTGGAAACATTTCAAAGGCTTATATTTAGTTCTTCATTGCATACTGTATGTTGAGCAGTACTTACCAAGAGGACATTAGATCTGAGACCGTCAACACTGGCGTATCAAGCAGATCAAGTAATTAACTTTTCAACTTTACAAGTCATTGTATGTGGCAGCCAGCCCTAGAGAGGGAATACTTCTGCCCATAATTCCCAGAGACCCAGGGCGAAATAAGAATGTTTTCTGCAGAAGGCACAGCTCCAGGTATGCTAACAACATAAATGCTCTGCAGCCCTGCAGCAGAAAGGCTTTTCCTGCTGCAGGTCTGAAAAAGTAAACCTCAGGCTTTCTGATTTCTTCTAACAATAGAAACCCTAATAGGCAGATCATCGCCCGGACCAGAAATGCCTCTCTTTCTCAACAACTTTTTATTTGAGAAGCTTAAACACATCTGAGGAGCTTAGTTGTCTTGTAGACACAGGCGTACACCTGGGAGAGGGGTGAGGGAATCCCCGGGCTGTCTCGCTATCAGCAGAGAAGACTGATCTTATCTCCTTCACTCTCCCAGCTCCCGAACAAGCCTTTTCTGTCTGCTTTCCATCTCTGCCATTCTTTCTCTCTTGTCTCCAGGCATACATGCAGATGCCCAGTGTCTGATGATGCAGGGAGAGCTCCTGATGCAGCAAGGAAAGCCACCTCAGTCCAGACCCTTTTTAAAATCCTTGCAGTTTGTCAGGGATGCTAGACTGTTACTGTGGTCCAGGCACCTCCTTTGGGTAGAATGACAGACTCAGAGGGGGGCAGCGAGGGTGGGCAGAGGTATTACTATCAGGTTTCTCTCTAACTACTAGCAAAGACTGGGCCTGAGCCAGAGCTGCCACAGGGCTCTTCATATTCCCAGAGGCACTTGTGTGCGTTATGCTTATGAAAAAACATGCTTGGCCTCAACTATTCTATTTCACAGAAGAAGTTCCCCATTATTGCTGACATTTGGTTTTCCATGATTTTCCTTGTGAGTGAGATGAAGGGGGAGGATAAGAAAGAGAAGGGGTGGCAGTGTCTTGGTAAAGCAGTTGGATGCATCTATGTGTGTTGGAGAGCAGCTCCTTGCAGTCGAGCCATATGTTTTGGATAAAGTAACATATCCCACATAGATATTTTTACGTGTGATCGGCAATTAGCCCAAATGTGGTCCTTGTTTTCTGACGGCAGCTCCCAAAGCATCAATAAAATATGCTTGAGAAGGAGCAATTTGAAGTGGTTTGATGTGTTGTAACTCACCAGAGCGCTCTGTGATTAGACTTCATTTTCTCCTTTGGTTTGTCTTTATCACTTTCCCTCGTCATTTTTCACTCTTCTTTTACAACAGCTAGCTCACACTCTCTTGCTCTTTGTTCTGGCTCCATTGTGAGAATATCATGAAAGTTCGTGGGAGTCTTTGATCAAGCACACACAGGCCCACTTCAAACACAGCTGTCCATCACAAGCTTAAGATTTTAGTCCTTAATATATGATTTATCTAGACTGCTGGATTTCAACAGAGTTCCCAGGGTTCATTGGTCAGGCTGTGATGAAGGGTATTATAAAGCCTTCAACAGAGTTGCTCTATGTCACTTATTATTCAACATGTAGCACAGAACTTCAAGTCATGATGGGCGTTGAATAAGTTTTAATGAAAGATTTCCTGCTAGGTCCATGCCAGGCCGTCTACCACGCAATATCTCCCATGCCTTAAGAGCTCACTCCTTCAAATTAAGGCTGAGGGAAAAGCTTCAATGCTAAAAACAGAATATTTTCAAAGGACCGGGACCGTTTTCAAGGAAAGTAACAGGAGCTGTATCCGACTTTAGACCCCGGTGTGGGTCAGCGAGAGTAGGACTAGTAAAACCCAAAGGGCCATGAATCCCCCTCTCATTTCACCAGTTCATGCCAGAAATGAGGTGATCCACATGGTGGGGGAAGTGTGTGTATATATTAGTGTGTGTGTTTGCGTGTTTGTGTGTGTGTGTGCAGAGACGGGAGGAAAAAGTCAGACTTTGGTTTGGGTCCAAGACAGGAAAACACTGAAGTAAGCTCACCCGTCATCTCCCAGACTCTTGGATAAAGCAGTGGCCTAATTGTACCTAATGTAGCTGTGTGATTTATTCTTTTAACACCTTTTTAACAGTGTGTGTGTGTGTGTGTGTGTGTGTGTGTGTGTGTTGTGTTTTGCTTGCAGTAGAGCCAGCCTAATGTGGTAGTTTTGCTAAAGAAAAGGTCATGCGAGGAGAGCTGCACTGAGGATGTAATGATATATCAGGCTCTTTTTCCTGCAGTAGATGTGTGTTTTCTGACAGCTTGTTTTTTTCTCCCATTCCTTGATTTGTGTCAGGAGCTGAGACTCACCCATTTCATGCTGTACAGACAGTACAGAACAGCCCCCACAAGCAGAGGAAGGAGTTTGGTCTGTCGAATGATGTCAGTGTTTGGAGAGGATGAGTGTGTTGGTGCGGTGGGGGGGGGGTGAGATGAGTCTGGCGCAGGAGAAGGGAAGTATGTGTGGGGGAGGAAGCATGAGATCCCCCACAGAGATGCTAAACTCCATTACAGACTGAAATAGAGGAAAGAGGACTCTTTACAAGGATGAAGAAAAAAACGTTCCACTTTTAATCTGTGCAATCTAAAAATAACCTCCCCTCTCTGTCTACTGCCCACTGGGACAGGCTTGTTAAAGAGTCTGTCTCCGAAGAGAGTGAGACAAAGTGTTGCAGAGGACCAAACAAAAAGAGGAGAGGAAAGGGACAAGAAAAGAGGGAGGGCTTAAGATGGAAAATGGAGCGCAAGTGGGAGGGCAGAGATGGAGCAGGAGCAAAAAAGGCAAAGAAGGAAGAGTGCTGGGAAAGATGTGGGGCAGATGAATCTTCAAGAGAGTGAGAATGAGTTCATGATGCCGTAGAGACCGCTGAGTGGATCAGACTCCTATGTTGTCAACTGTTCCCTCTCACCACTCCAGTTAGCCAGCCGAGCACAGTGCAATGCCATTACACACCTATTTGGCCCCATTGCTTTTGTTAGTCTTGGTGCAGCAATAAAAGCACCTAGTGCTTGGAAATGTGGAATAACAGACGAGCTTTTACAGGGCCCGGTGGCATGGCCCTTCTCTGAGAGGTTCACCACATAAGCACTCAATCACATACACCACATAGTCATCCATTCTTTAAATGCTTCCCTGCTTTCCAGTCTCAGCGTCTGACTCACAACTCACTACTGTACCAGTTCAGCCAGCCACCCAGCCTGATGTGTCATCCTCATCTTACTGTTGCGTTGTGCTTTTTCTCCTGACTTCCAGGAAAATGAATGGAACAGGTGAGTGTTGGTTTGTTTTCACTGGGGACTGGGATTTTTTTATTTGCGCCAAAGACTTATGAAAAGCGTCTAACAAAGAGGGGAACAGGTTCTAAAAATACTGGACACGTCTCTGGGACGTTGAGATCCTCCCTCGGAAACTAAAACAATCTTTGGTCTTTCTTCACTAACATCCATCTGCTGAATGGTGGGACCCTTCTCCAGACTGCACACACCCATGGTTTTGTCTTTCTGAACAATCTGGAGCAAATTGTGGCACAGTTTCGACCAGGTGGATTCGCTATGCTCATCATATGGCGAATCTACTGTACCTCACAGCACCCTTCCTCTGACCTACATTAAAGACTCTCAGCTTGTTTGATGTCCACATTCCAGCCAAGGCAGGGGCTTGTAAAGACATCCCGTCACCCTTACTGCAGCCTCAGTTCCCTTTCTTTTTATACACACTCTCACCCTGCGATTGCCAGCAATTACATATTGTTCAGATATTCACTCAGACGACATAAAGAGCAGTGCTTTGGCTGCCAAGTGCATAATCACAGCAGTGCAATTTCTCAAAATAGCTGATAAACGACATATGGACCCTTCAAGTCCAGAGCAAAATCACTCAAATATGGTGAAGTCACATGCCTTATCATGGGTGCTTTTTCACTACCGTGATGTCATTTTTCCCACTTAAAGTAGGGGCAGTAACCCCCTACCCTCATTACTTTTTTCTTTTCTTAACAATGGAACATCAGCTGGGCGTCTGTGGAGAGATTTAATCACTGAGGGTTATTCAAGCCTTTTTGAAGCAGCAGACAGAAGTCTGCAGGTCTGAATCCCCTGACCAACCAAACACCATTCATAAATTGCTTCTAGATTATAGCGTGAAGTGTGGACTGTTTGACCCTGTACTCATGATTACACATACACACACAGTCTGCTGTCCTTATATGTACTCTGCTGACTGTCACTGCTGCTTCAAAGGAATGGTGGTCGTCAATCTCACCATAGAAAGAAGGTATTTCCAAAGTACGATAAGAGTATGTCCTTGGTAGATTTTCCATTTCTATCTTTACAGTAAGTTGTCTGGCCCTTCAAAACAGACATTTGCGTTTTCACTCTCTGAGGATTATTGACGCTTTTAACATTTAAAATCCTCTCAAAACTTTACAACCTCCTACTTCATTTGAATTTCCCTTTATTCCTCTGTCTGCATGTGTGTTAGTGAGGTGGATAAGGGATGCAGAGAATCTTTTGAGGAAAAAAGTGCCAATTCTGGAACTGCGTACAGGCTGCATTCATGTACTCCTCCACATAGTTTTCAGTGCATGAACTCTAAATATGTATTTTTTGTGAAAACAAAAAGAAGTTGATATAATTCTTTAAATTCATTCTGTAGCAGATAAAGAGGACATGATATGAAAACCCGACTTTTATGTTATGTCTGTGATGTGAAGTGCTTGCATGCCAACGCAAGCTTGTCCAATTCACATTTAAAATGCATCAGACATGGTCAGTCCTCCATGAGTGGAAAAAGAGCAGAGAAGTGAGATCAAAGACATATAAAGTAATCACATTTTACATGTGAACAACTCTTATTTATTTAGAATGTCCTCAGATTCAAATATTTATACATATTTCTTAAATTATGGCTCCTATTTCTGACTGCATCTTTGACCAAGATCAGGGTGTGTTTTGGTGACCAGCAGTCCTCACACAGTCCCTAAAGACCCCTAGCCCTAAATTAATGGCTTTCCTGCTCCCCCGGAGATGCAAGGAGTGCCAACACAAATGGTTAGGCACGCGATGCTGGCATGTAAAATAGAAATGAGGGCAAAAGGGCAAAAGGGAGACCACAGCCCAGACTGGCAGTTTTTCTAGTGGAGCTGCATGAAGCGCAGCATTAGGACCATAATGCTGAGGCGAGAGGTCAAAGGCGCAGGTCTACAGACCCTAGCTTGTCCCTCTGTCTCAGCCTTTTAATGAGCTGTGACAGGGCTTCCGATCCCAACAGTCTGGCCAAATGGTTTATTCATCAGTGCTGCTCATGAGTGCAACACTAGCACATTTCGTGCGTACAGAGGTTGACACATAAATTACAGTGTGCTATCCTTACCTCAGCTTGTGCAAATGGAAATGTTTACATCTGACTGATGGGCATAGCTCTGAAAGCATGGGAAGCCACTGTAGTTGTTCCACTTCTGTCATTGATCGTAAGTTTATGAGCTGTCAGAAATATCATTATAACAGTATACAGTGAAACATATAAACAGTGAAAAAGACCAGTAACCAGTTCAAAACATGACCTAAATCTATCTTTCACTTTGTGTATCTTAGTCACCCATTTGCCCTAATTTTTTATTTCAGAAATGGTTATTTCTGCTAATCTTCAACTGTGACTTAGGCTGACTCATGTATATCCTGTCTCTAATTCAAGCACTGGCTATCATCAATACAATAGTTCAGTGTTTGTTTAATGTTTCCCAAGTGTTGATTTTAGTGACAGTCTGAGATGGGTTCACATTTTTGTAGTTTACCTCCTGCTGTTTAAAGTCAGTTGGCTAAATCAAAGTAGAAAAACAGAGGCCATAAATCGTTAGTCATTCTCAGATTAGATTTTTGTGAAATGTGCATGGAGCATTATTCTCATACACACACTTACTCACTCACCCACACACACATTTGTGGGCATGAATGCTTGCATGCGTTTGAAGGTCAAGAGGGGATCGTTGGTGGTTGTTTATGCAGAGACTGTGAGGAACCCGAGTGACTGTGAGAACCCGAGTCTTGAACACTCTGGGTTTCTTGTCTTTCTCAGTCACAGAGGAGTAAAGCGTTTGAGCAGATCTAGAAGCACAACAGCTGTAAAAATAGGAAGGACAGGGAAAGTATGATTCATTTGATGGAGGACAGCATTACTCCAGCTTCTTGCATAGACTTCTTGCATAGACATAGGATGATCCAAATGATGTGCCCAAGTCAGGCTTTATCAGCCAGCTCCCACATTGACCCAGAGGGATGAAGTGTAAGAAAGACCAGCTTGATAACAGGACAGCTGTGACTTAAGATATGCTGATAAAACTGTCATTGTAGTCCTAAATATTTTGTTTTCATGGGGAATAATGCCCTGAAAACATTTTTGCCTGTAGTGTCTTTAAGGTGTATGAAAAGTCTGTAAACTCTCACTAGTGTCAAGAAGACTTTTTTAAATCATCTCCCTTGAGGCCGCTGCACTGTGCCTATCTTGTGTCAGGCACTTCAGCACTTTCATTATTTTTTGAGCCTCGGGCGCAGCAGCGTCAGACGGACTTGGAATAAATCACAGTAATTCATTCTATATACTATATAACACATAGATATATATATCACAGGGTGGGAAAGTTGTGTTATCTTTGTCAATTTTACGTAAATACTGTATTAAGTGCTCCTGAACTGGTATATTTTCCATAAGAAATAGGTTGAGAAAAATATTCCAAAGTACACAAGATTCTCTTTGGGTCGCTCTTTGGCTTGGCCCAGCTGCCTGCCTCACACGCAGGCATGTGAAGCCAGAAAGGTTGGGCACAGTTGAAGCACAGAAGCCACTTTCTCTATACCGGCCTCCAGCACTGGTCTCCAGTGAGCCTCAGGTCTGAGGGGAACAACATGAGCTCTGCCAGGGGCTTTGGTTTGTTCCTCGGCCTCCAGTCGGCCACTGACCTATAATAAGGCCTCCTGTTCAACATGGCAAAGGCAATGGGGAGAGTGGAAAAGACTTAACAGTCCAGGGTGACTGAGTTTGTTGATCAGCCAGAGATTAGTCCTGTAGACAGGTTTGGTTCCATTAGACACACTGCAATGTCTAAATAGTGCTCAATCAGGGCTAGGGACGTTGTTTTTGACAGACTATGGCGATGGAGTCTTGGAGAGAGTTGAGCGTCTTCATGTACATCTGTGTAGGTGCTGACTGAGCCAACTGAGCATGATCCTGCAGAAATCTGCACTTTAGTTAAGTGCAGGTTCAGCAGGATCTCAGTGGTGATCCTGTACATGTTGTCTCAGTCATGCTGTCCTGTTCAGCATGGATTAGATCAATACTGGTGTTGTGTAGTGTTGGGACAGCAGGGACTGGATCAGTACTGGTTCTGTTCCAGCCACCATGGGTCAATGCTACACACTCTCTGTGGCTGAACTGTGGCTGTATGAATGGCCTCTTGCTGTGGCCATACAGAGCGTCATTCTTCTCACCCTCATCTGAGGCTGACATCCGAGGGGGAAGCCCAGGGAGCCGGCAGGCTAAATGTTTTTCTATCCCCCTGGTAGGAATGGACGTATCGGGTGCTGTTTTAATGCGTTTAAAGTAGAAAAACAAGGCAGTGTCCAGTGACCGAAGGTAGAAATGACAAGGACAGTAGTGAAAACAGACCGTGGCTCAGGCCGTTTGCCCTCCCTTGCAATATACGGGGGGAAAGCGAAAACATCCAGTCCAGTGACAGGCTCATCATTAATGCTCTGGGTTTGTTTGTCTTAAGACTTATTTGCCCACTTTGCCATTTCCCCAAGAATCTTAAATACCTCTGCTCCCTTCGCTGTCACTGCTTAAATAGTCAGACTCAGTTGGGAGTCCATTATCACCCAAACCCCTGTCCTACCCACTGTTTCCTAGATGGCACAAAGTGAGCATTCCAGGAATAGCAACACATCTCTAATAACCAAACCCACCTGCTCCCCTCCCCCTCAGACCTATTCTCCCCTGCACCTTTAACTGTGGTAGTGAAGGCTCCCATGCAGTGCCAGTTTTTCCACAGGAAACTACAAGACTCATTTACCCATGAAGCATCTTTTTAACTCTTCTGCTCAACTGAAGGTTGTCTCTTTATCTGTGACCTTTGCTGCCCCCCTCCCTCCTCCCCATGTAACAAGACACATTCAAGTGGTGTGGCTATGCCAGACAGACAAATAGTAGACACCAGCACATTTCACCTCCCCAGCCTGGGGGCAGCACTGACACAGCACCACTGTCAAGCACTGCTGAAAAGAGGGAATGAGCATCTAGTTGAGGGGAATATTTGTGAATTTTAAAATAAAGCCATCCTGAGGCTGGTAGGGGAGAAATAGGGAGGAGCAGTGGGGAGAGGATGAATAGGGTCCTGTGCTCAGCCCCTGGGTGGACTGAACCCCTCTGTTTGCGCTTTTTTCGCCCTTGGCACACAGGGCTGCCTGTGAGGAATGGGTCGGAAGCAGGAAGTGGTTGTGTAAGGCGATCTGCAGATGCAGCACAGAGCCCCTTTTCAATAGCAGACCCCTTGGTCCTGTTCTGCACAGCGACACATCAGGTAGTCCTCCTGCTGCAGCCACAGCAAGAAACAGGCCACACCCACATGGGATCAATAGGCAGAGAGGGGAGAGATGACAGGAAGAGATAGAAAAAGGGACGGAGAGAGAGGGAAGAAAAATTGGGACTGATGCAGAAAGGGCATGGCGTGCAGGGGAAAATGACACATTGGACTTCTGATACTGTAGTCACTGATCAGATAGATAAATATTTTTACCAGAGCCCTGCTGTAGATAACAGTTCAAATTGTTGTCCCTGAAATCTTATATTCATTCAAAGCAAGAAATTATGAAAATGATAATCGTGTTAATCTGAAATTAAAAAAGTAAAATGAAGCTACAGGTGTATATAGCAGGTTCATTTTTACATGGGACATTATCGAAGGACCTGTTGAACCGAGCCTGTGTGTTGCAGAAAAGCTACTGTATTCTCCCATCTGAAGTAGACTGGCACTTAGCACTTTAAGCCCGGGGATCTGAAATCTGTCTCCTCTCTGCTTGACTTCCTTTCCTCTTCCTCATATCCTCCCCCTTTTGGACTTTTGGATTTCCCAGGTGGCCTAATTGTTGTAGGTGAATTGCTGTGCTCTGTTATATCTGATTTCAGATCCTGTAACTGCCCAAGGTCATCATTCCCCCCTGCTCTGTATTTATACATAGTTTTTGCAGCTGCAAATAAAAAGGGCCTCACTCACAAAGGTGGCCCATTGACAAAACACTTACTTTAAACACGGGGCAGGAATTCGAGGCACTCCAACTAGTCCATCACTTTCCCCTTCATTTTGCTTTAATTGTCTTGGCTATTTCCAAACCATTACCATAAAGTGGTTTTGAGCAGGATGCATACCACCTCGTCTCCCACAGTGCTAAATAAACAAACACAGTAAAAGGATAAAGTTAGAATCCTGCTGAAATGTCACTAAATGACAGCTGGGCTGAGCTTCACTTGGTATGAATGAGGCTTTTGTTTGAACAAGATTCATTGTTATTGTTTCCAAGCACTACTTTGGGTGCAGCTAAGCTGTTGAAGTGGACCAAAGTGTTGGGGGCCCCAAAATAGAAACAATTATTTAATGGTGTTTGTTCGGGCAGGACAGCTTTTGTGTGTGAGCGACCATCAGTGCCAGAGTGTGACCTCTGCTAGTAATTTAGATTTAGTAATGTAAAATATTTTACTGAAACAGAGTTTGCAATTTGTGTATTGTTACATACAAGTGTGATGAAGTAGTCTGGTCAA
Source organism: Amniataba percoides (assembly GCA_037176925.1). Lineage (NCBI taxonomy): Eukaryota > Metazoa > Chordata > Actinopteri > Centrarchiformes > Terapontidae > Amniataba > Amniataba percoides. The sequence goes on along the minus strand of JBAJHX010000081.1, from coordinate 15,773,021 downwards.
ATCTGTGTCTCTGGTAAATCGTTTAGCTCCAGAGTGCCTTTGAAGGATCGCTTTGGTTAGGGAAAGCTTTGAGAACCGAGACACAGCAGAGAGGAATATAGACACAGACAGAATCCAGCTCACTGTCCCACCGTAATGCTAATAAAAACCTAATGGATGAAAAGCATGCTTCGCTGACACCAAAGTCCCACTGTTTTGTTACTATGTATATTTTTGAATACCATGTCATGCGTTGACATGGGCTACTTAGGAAAGCCTGAGTCGTAATTAGGTCATTCGGACATTTCCTTGAACTATTTAAAGGGAGGCAGTCAGGGTGAATTTGGAAAATGCTGGTACTGACTCACGCACACTGTGCCTGGAATTCCCTCTTTACCATTGGCCAGGGGACTACTGATTTTGGCACTGGTGCAAATTGGACTGAAGAATAAAAAAGAGAGGGAGAGAAAAATATTACTCAATGTTTTTGTTCTTTGCTACCCTTTCCACCCTTCTCCTACCATATGTGTCAGAATGGTGCTGGAGAAAGAAACTGCGCAGGCTTGCCCTAGAACACTTAACTCCAAATAACCCCAGCTCATGATTTTATTCTTTGAGTTAACTGTGTTGCTCCTAGCATTAAGCCATGGCTGTCAATCATCCACAAACGGTCATCCTAAGTCTTCTTCAAATGTTTTTGTTCCCACCCAGCAACCAACCCGCAGTTCCTGTGACCTGATGCCAGACTGAAAGAAAGGCAGCGAGAGAGAGAATGAGGCAAAGAAGTAAAGAGGCAGGATGATGCATCTGGCACTGTGGTTGAAGCAGAGGAACTTAAGAAGGTGGAGGTTTACTGATGATGGTTTTCAGACCCTATTCTTTTCTCCGTCCCACCCTCCTGGACTTCTCTCAGCATGCAGCAAATATTACCTGGTGCCAACGTTGTAGGAAATTAATCACTTCCTGTCACGAGTCCGCGCTCCCTTTGATTTGAATATCTGTGGGCTAGCCTGTGACCTCAGTGAGACAGCATTAAATTTGACTGAAGCACTTTGATTTACCTACTGCGTCTTCGAAAAGTAACATTATACCTGCTACTTCTATAAAAACCCACTACCAAACTGTATGTCAGTCACAGAGTATATACAGAAATTACACATGAAAGCACTTGCATGTTTAAATGCTGCACAACCACACTCACGGAGATGCACATATGTACAATTATGCTCAATCGAGTGTGCAAATTCACTCACGCCCATGCAGCGCATTTGTGTAAAACCTGTAACGCTCTCCTTCTTTCCTAATTGCAAACATGAGCAAACGTTCATTCACAAATAGTACCTTTGTGTGTCTGCCAGCTCTGCATTCTCATAGAGAAACTGTATTTCATGAGAATTAGCCTGTTTCGTTTGGCATTTATATGTGGTGCATTTATGCAGCCTACTTTCCCAGGTTTGAAGGAAAACCCCTTTCACTGTCACGTGTTGGAACTTGACTGTCGCTCCTCTTGTCTGATGATATATGTGAAGAAACCTCCCTCTAAGTCTTGCAAAGGTCTTACCTGAAGGTGAAAGGTCATGAGTGTTGCCTGCAGGTATGTTGGGGTTTTGACCTGATAAACTCTCTCTTAATATTCTCCGAGCAATTTCTGCCACTCCCGACCTGCCCAGGTCACACTTCAAAATCCTTCTTCCCAAATGTCACTGCAGAGGCAAAGGTCCTATCAGTCTTTTTCTCCACACTTGTCATCCAAAAATATTAAACACAAGCTGATGATGTGGAAGCTCATCAGCCCTGAAGCACTACGAGTCGCAGCTGTGTACATGAGAAACAAATCAAGCCAGGATGTCACATTTATTTTAACAAGATTAAACTTTATATGGTCAGTACTGTACTTGTAAGTTATTTATTTCACAAGAACACGTGAAATGTCAATTTCCAGATGCTGGTAGGTTTGCATTTAGTGCTTTTGCAGCAGAATATAGAATTTCCTGGCTGCTCAGTACAGTAGGCCTTACTGTGAAACACCAGCCTTACATCACCTGTAAAAACCATTATCAAGCTTTTGTGACACTGCACCCTTAGTTATACTGTACAAATAGGAGCGTGTGTATTGCTGAATAAGTGTTTTGCCATTTATGCATTACAAATGAGGATAAAGGAGATTCTATCAAATCATGGGACATGAGGACAAAATTATCTACCACCCTGTCTGCCCGTGCATGCTTGTCTAAGGTGAGTTGGCCATTGATTCATGGCAGGGAGGGTGACGGTTCAGTAAGAAAAGGCTCACTCCCCTGAGGCCATGGGCTGTAACTCTGCCTCCACAGACACAGTCTCCTCTCTGGACTTTAACCCATGTGCTAGTCAGCCTGAACTTCTTTCACTGCCCCTGGCTTCCTTGTGGTAGAGGATATGTGGATCTTAATGGAGCAAAACATGCAGTTCCCACATAAATAAAAGGCTTCCTCTGCAAAATGTTCTTAAATTAGCATTGATCAATGGGAGCCTTTTAAGTATTACTCACAGAAAGTACAGTGACTGGGGAACTGAAAAAAATATATATATATGATATCGATACAAAAAGAAAATGACTGTGGATAAAGCAACGTACTGTTGTTGCTGTCACCATGTATGAGTATGCATGAACTGGTTGCATCTCCCTGTGTGTTTGCACACATGTATCTTTATGCCCAGATAAATCTGAAGGTGAGACAGCATTGCAATGATAGTCGTCACATCCATAAATAAAATTTTACTTTGTCTGGTTAGCCTTTTTATACTGTAAAGCACAGGTTAAACAGTGTTTTCTCTCTGTGTGGCAATATTTGAGTGGTGTGAAAGTGAAATAGTTTTTTGTTCTGTCTTGAAGCGCAATTAAAACTAAAGATTTATGATTTCCTTGTAGTGTAAAAGCCATTGAAGTCAAGACTGCTGTATTTCATCCTTTACTTCTTGTATGTGTGGGGTCCCTCCACCACATTTAGATCCAGTGTTTTTTGCCAAGTGACTGCTTTAAATCCTTACCTTTTAACCAGTGTTTAATTACTTCACTTGGTTCAGTTCAGGATGTCTCCTAATGCACAAGGTTCAGTAAAGGAAATATTGATGGAGTGTCTCTTACTTTCTTAATATCTATTTGTAGCCAGTATAGGTTCTCCCTTTAACTGGTGATCTACTTAGTGTGAGCTATAAGTTAAACTGTCACTTGGTAATTTATTCACAATTGAAGTGCATAGCCTCAAATGTACCTACATTAACTAAGTTTGAGGTAACAGATGGCTGATGTTGATGAATCTTTGTCCCATTCCATCTCAAAGTTTCTTTTACAGTTGATAAAACTTTGCTGATTTTGAGAGGAAACCAAATACTTTGGCTCTGGCAGAAGAAGGGACAAGCAAATATTGATACGCTGAAAAAAGGAATGCAGGAGGAATAAAACCCAAAAGACAGATTTTGTCCATTAGGGATAAGGTTGTCATAGTTATAAGTTGGAGACAGGAAATTTAGTCTATCTTGCCCCTTCCCTAATATCCTGTTCTACTCACTCATATTTTAAAGTCTATCACCCGCATTACCTATTTTCTACATAAGCAAGTAATATTCCATTGACATGCAAAAATAAGGGAAATTATGTCAAAAAGAGGAAAAAATAACCTTTAAACCCTGTCAAACAAAGATTCCATCATGTTTGTGGAATGCTGTGGTTAGCAATATGGAAACAGACTGAGTCCAGAATCCAGTGGTTAGAAAAAAAAATAAATAAAAGAAAAAAAGTTGTCTGAGAAAGAGGAAAAACTTGGGAGGGGGTAAGGGGAGCCTCTGGAATTACACACTAAAAAATCCTTAGACACACACAGACACATACTGAGACACTCAGACACACACGCACACACATACACACACACTCCTTCCATCTTCCCCACTGCGCAGCTAACCACATTGGGTTAAGGGTGGGGTTAGGGGTGGTGGAGGTGGGGAGGCACGAGTATAACAAGCCTCCTTCAGTACTGTGTTCACCATTTCATTTGAAGTGCTCAGACGTCGGTTTCTGTGGCATCTTTCAAATATTCTGAAGGCCTCTGACAAAACGTCACCAGTATGGAGGACGACAGATGACTCATTAACTATCTGGGAATCATAAATTGAGTTATGAAATTAAGTTTGTAAACTACTGACAGACCACGGATGTTCACACTCCACATCCAGAGCTTCTGTATTAATAACTGTGTGGCCATATAGTTGTGAAAGCACGCTGGGCTCGCCTCACATCGCTGACATATCTCTCCCCATAGTCTGACTTTGAACGGTCCTACGCGGCGAGATCTTAAAGGCAAATTGCTTGCATAATGGATGTTTCCAAAAATACAGAAGAGTAGGCAGGCACTCTGGCAGAGGTTTTGGCGGCACGCCTCAGCATGGGCCGAGGCCAACCGCTCTCACTGCACTTTTCGCTGGACCAGTCATGCTGTGAGAGGCGTGAGGCGAGCAGTCAGACAGCTTTTACCCTGCCAACTGGGAGGGGAGAAGGGGAAGGGGAGAGGGAGGGACGGAGGGAAGAAGAAAAGAGTGGG
>JBAJHX010000081.1:15749315-15768368 GCA_037176925.1 Amniataba percoides | reverse complement strand
GGTTCTTTTTTTTTGGGACGGTCCTTTTGTGGGGGGGTGGGGGGGGGGAGGGGGAAGGTTTTTGCCCTTCCCCCTTCCCCCCCCCCCCCCCCCCCCCCCACACACACACACACACACACACACACACACACACACTTGGTTATGGGACATGCTGAACACCCCCTTCACTTCCTGACACTCATCCCTTTGTATGATTTTCCCACTCTTTAATGGCTTTCCCTACTTCTCTTGTCAAGATTGGTCTTCCTACTCTCCATGACCACTGATCTCATCACCCCTCGTCATCATCTGTCTTCTCTCTCTTAGCGCTCTTTGAAACTACTGTGTGGTTATATTTCAGTGAGCAAGCATCTGGAAAAGCTGAACAAGTTGGGGAAATTCCTGCTAATGCCAGTTATTGATTTACATTATTATGAAGGGGGCCATTGTTTTTAGAAGTGGATTGCTCGGCCTGCTGCTGCCCTTCTCTTGGCTCTAATGATGCATTGTGTCTCCAGAGAGTCATTGTCTTCAGGGTCCAACTGTTGCGTGTGGTATCTTACGCAAATGTTACATTGCTGCGCTATTAAGGCTGCCTATCTTAGTAGCTGTGGTCTGCTTTTACCATTTCTTTGAGCTACCTTTGGGTGCTCTCCTATTACAGAACACACATCAACAGAAGTGATGAAAAGCTGAGAAGAAAGAGACGCGTTGCCTGTAGTCTTTTAAGTTAACTGACTTTGAGAGATATGGAGCTTAGAAAATAGAAATTGTGAGACCAATTATGAGCTTAAGGCATGGATGTGATGAGTCGACAGAGATTTTCACAGCGCTACCAGCATGTTTTCACTCAAACCAACACGACATGAATCCTGCACCAAAAAGACTGTCAGGAAATTAAGTTTTCATTCAAGCACCTTTTACCCACTTCCTGTACTCTGAGGGAAACCAATACATGCCCTTGTGTGCATTATGAAAAAAAACATTAGTTCCCCTACTTTGGTTCTAGTTATGTACATGCACACACACAAAAACGCATGTGCACTGATACCACAAGCACACCATTTCTTCAACACTCAGCAGTCTTGAACATCAGGGTGGTGTTGTGGTGAAGCCATATGGGGCGCCACTGCTTGAGAAACTTGGTGATTTGACAGGAGGCCTAAGGAACACACACGCACACATAGAGAAACACACATGGACAAACACACATACACAGCTTAATTGACTTGTAAAACTCCACTAAAGCACACTTTATGGAACAAATTTTAGACCAGTCACACAGGATTTGATATCAACTTGTGCCCAGCTTGCAATTCTGTCACCACCACACTGTCTTTATAGGCAGTCCAAGAGCAATTTATGCTTCTTCAAGATAAAGCTTGAGGCCCTACCAAAGACACCACCAAATTGGCAGATTGATCCGCAAAAAGCCTGTGCATGAAGTAATTCCCGCGGAGGGAACTGGTGAAGAGTTATAGAGCTGCTCGGGGCTGTCAGGGAAGTGGACAAGGCATTTGTTAGGATACAAATGACCCCTTCCTCTTTGTAAACTGACAGCTCAGGCGTTGGTGCTACTTCTGTAAGGCCCCTGTGATCCTCATACTGCTCTTTTTGTCGCTGGAGGCATTCATCGTCAGCCCCAAAACTCAAAGGCCGGTCTGGGCAAATACAATTGGGGCTATGATGATGTATGATTGTGACTGTTGACTCTGTGGAGCTGGATCAAGCACTTCCAGGTGGAGTTTCTAACAGGGCCATTCACACCAGTTTCCCCAACCGGTGGAAGAGAGAGGTGCAGACACTCCGGCTTTCAGATTCTGTGGAGCTCTAGAGGGGATGTGATTTTTCACAACCAGGCCCAAACTCAGTCTGGTCTCAACCTCAAGCCTCCCTTCCAACCTGCTAAATACCTCTGGGACGTTTACCAGAGAATGAGACAAGGAAACATCAGCCAGAGACTGATCCCTCTAGGTAAAAGTGGAGGCTCATATCTCACTCTTCCACTTGTCAGGTGGTATCTGGACACATTGACTGCTGGTTTGTGGACATAAGCATATAGCCCTCAAGACACAAATGCTATCAGCCAAGCCATCTCATCTGATTTCAGTATCCTCCGGCCCCGTCCTCCCATCCCTCTGCCTATGAGAGGGCCTTGACTTTATACACTGAATAAATATGCCCTTTGGGACCACATGTGTGCAGCAGCCCCTAAAGCCTTTTCAGTCCACTCCTCTGGGACTGCATGCTCTCATTTATACTGTAAAACAGTCAACACACCATGCAGACTGAAGACTCATACCATTAATAAAGTAACAAGACATGTACTAAAATATGTTGTGCTTTTAATTGTGAACAGGACTGTGCTATGTCATGGTTGTTGTTGCTTCGGCTAGTTTACCAGGGTTCACAAAGAATTAATTTGGGTGCAGTCTGTCATCATCTTCCTGATAATCAGCACTAATAACATTAACACTAACAATCTTATCATAGCTGCAGTGCTCAGATGATCAGATAGGATCTCTGCGAAAGGAATCTAGGTGTGTTGCATGAAAAATCAGAAGTGCAGTTTTTCCCCATGGAAGCTGTACTGTAGAGCTGCACTGTTATATAAAATAGAGTATAAAATATTTTTTATGTCTTAAACTGGTACAATTTAGGTAATCCAATTCACATTACACTACAACTACCTAAAAGTGGATATTTTACAAAACATTGGATGCATTGTGTGGTTTCAGGGCCTCACTTCACACTCAAAGGTGTGACGATAATCTCTTTATAAAACAAGAATATTTCTGCACTTTATTTGCTCTTCAACCAAGGTACTTAAGCACAGAAAAAGTAACAATTGGACTTGGTTGTAGGAGACAGCCTGTTATTTAAATCAGTGTGTTAACCTAAGCTGGGAGACAAAGGATAATCATCTGAACTGGTAGAGAGGCATACTCTTTAACTTGATAACAGGACTTGAAATTATACATCAATCGGGCCTTATGTTTTTAATATTTCAGCAGCGTGCCTCTAACTGCTGTAGGTGTGTTTGACAGTCTGCTGTGTACTCAGTCATCACTAGATGACGAGGCCTAATGCAAAGTCACACAGGAATCCTGTAATGTAATTGTACAGTTTTTATTCACTCCTCCCAGGTTAAGACCCCACTAAGAAAACCATAAGAGGATCCTTAAAACTGTCAGGAATGTATCTTGCTCAGGGACACTTCAGCAGGGGGGATGGTAGCCAAGACTGAGGCCTGAACCTAAATCCTCTGGCAAAATGGTTGCTTCTCCACCCTCTAGGCCATTGCCAACTTTGGTTTGGTAATAGCCAGAGGAAGCAGACAAGAAGGTGGGATGGAAGTTTGGTTACCAGGTGTAGAAATTACATTTTGGTGCAGACTCCAAGTTCCTACTGGTCTGACCTCAAAAGAAGCAGAAGCAGTCGAGGGCCAAAGTAAACTGGGACCAGGGGAAGCTGTGTCTGGGATGCCTGAGGAAAGGCAACAAACGTCAGTGTGCCCACAGTTCACACTGTCTAATGGCTGACTGACTAATCCCTGATATTCCTCCATGATCTAAACCTGCAGCTCTCTGTAGCAATAGAACACTGTGGCATTGTGTCCCTGCTCCTAAGGAGTCTGTGATTCATTTGCTGGCAGCACTTTTTGGATCCATGTACTGTATTTTTCTCATCCTCAGTACTGTAGCAAGCTTCATTATTCCAAGACTGAACTGGTTTCTTTGTGTTTTTGTTTATGTAGAGGATTCTGATTGTGATACTTGTAAAGCCATCAATCCACTGTTGTAAGGCAGTAAGCCAACACTCAGATGAAACTGAATTTACTTGTTTGAAATGTCTTTTTATTGTTGTCAGGAATTAAGAATTTATGAGTTAGTAGTATCTTCAAGACTTGGAGTATGAGTTTGGCAGTATTTTGGAATTCCCTATTGATTACAGCGACTCTTTGTGCTTTGACAGCACCACTATGAAATGCTGCAATAGTGCTCTCTGCTGGCAGAAACTAGGAATATTATAATTGCTCCTGATCTCACCAATGATAATATGAATCTTGTTTTTTTAATAATTTAATTATCTTTAATTATCTTCAGAACATGAATTTTGGATATATTTTATTAATCAATAGGATTTTTTTCATGTAGAAATTCCTCATTTATCTGTTTTCCACTCTAATACCTGGGCTAAAGTATGAATATTTTTGCTTATTTTAAAGATGAATCATTATTTTATTACCTCTGGTTCATGCTGCTTTTGAATTTTATAATATCTATAATAATCTAACCAAATGTTATATAATCTCTTACATTAAACAATGAAAGCTTGTTATCTGACCCTCTGTATTCTCTTTTCCTTCCAGGTCTGCCTGCATTGCTCTGGTGCAAGATCAGCGGTTTACAATGAAAGTGAAGAAATGAACCTGCAGCAAGCAGCCCTGTCCCTGCAGTTCCTGCCACTGGACATTTACTGATTTATACTACCCACAAGACCATGCCCCTGTCTCCCAGATACTACCTCTGAGGACCAGGCCTTCACAGCACGCATTGTGCACCATGGCAGGAGAGACTCAGCGAATGCACGCTGTCAAAGAGCTGGACGCTGATTCCACACTGCAGGATGAGGGGACAGCGCTGGAACGGCAGAGTCAAAAAACCACAAAGGAGTCATCAGAGCATTTCTCAAGCACAGGCACTGAAGCCAGAGCCAGCAGCAGAGGGACCAAAGTTGAAAAAGTAGAGAAAGAAAGGGACTGTCCTCAGCAGCGTGAGGCTGTTATACGGCCACAGCAGGCTGGGAAGATTGACTTCAGGTCACTTCAGAATCTATCAAAATTTACCACTGAAAGGTCTTGGTCAAGTGGCAAAGGCAGCCCCCAGTCCCCAAGTGGAAAGGGGCGTAGCCGAGAAAAGGTGAAGCGGTCAGGAAAGACAGAGCGTGGCAACCCGCAGCAGCTTTACAGACTTAGCATTACAAATCCACGCTCCAACCCCACCATTGGTATTGCCTACCCACAACAGAAGGTTTCGCCACCCAAGAAGTTAGAGACCAGTCGTGGCCCAGTCTCGGGCAGCTACAGATTCCACGTTCCCAGTATACCAGAGAGAGAGGCCGAACTACAGCAAGAAGACATCAACTATAGCCGCTGCTTCCAGGAGGCCTCCTCTAACCATCCCTCTCCAAGCTATACCTCACAGGCACAGTCCTCCTCAAGTGGAACTTCATCCCACCCACACCCACCCCTGTCACAGCAGCAGCCTGCCTCCATGGAGAACAACAGCTCGCAGCATGGCAGCCAGCTAATCCTGGCTGACTTTCAGCTGAGTGGCTCTACTGCATGGCAGTCTCCTGAAAGGACTTTTAATGGTGCTAGCTTTGGGGTTTCATCACAAAAATCCAATTCCCTTACAGAACCTAATAAGGCAAGTGCCTTTGTGCCTGGTCCATTTCAATATGGATATAATTTTCTGGAAGAATCAGCTTCCGACTCTTTTCCCTGTGAGCAGAACCCCCAATCCCAAGACTTTACAGACTCCTCTCTAGGTTCTGTTCACGTGACCCACAACTCTTTTGCTTTTACGCCTGGAGAAGGGCAAAACATTGCTCAAAACAGCACTCAGTTCAGTAATGAACAGCAGCCGGAAGATAGAAGCTCTTATTCTCAACCCCCACAGTCACAGTTTATTCAAGGGGTAGCATCCTCTATCCAGTGTCCTAGGAATGTGAGTGAGGACTCAGCTAGCAGTGACAGCTCCGGCTCCAGCTCACAGCAGTCAGAGCAGGGGAAGACTGCCCTGCCTGAGAGCACAGACAATATTGGACAGGCAGACAGTAGGGATGCAGCAATCACCTCGGGGAGTAAGAGGAACTGTCACCCCAAAGACACAGCTGCCAACCAAAGAACACTCATTCAAGGAAGTGTGCACCATGCAAGAAATATTTCACAAGGTCCAGGCTCTCAAATGCACTTTCCCAGCAAAGCATTTAACAATCCTTCAGTCAGTAACATTCACACTGGCTCGATGTCCTTCGATAAAAACGTCAATAATAAGGTTCTAAATAGGTTACCACACTCATGGGAGGGGCCTAATAAGACATATCCACTTGCTGATCAAAACACAATTCAGTATACTGATATGAATGACAAATTTCAGTTTCAGAATCAGCCAGCACTTGAGCAAAGGCCAAATTCATCTAAAAATAGCAGAATGCCCTGGCAGCAGATACGGCCAACCTCAGCCATTCTGAACCAAAATAGAATCGAGTTATCTAGGCAAATAAGCAGTCAAAAATTAGCTTACATGGTTTCCCCCTCTGACTGGCAGGATGACAGTAAATCACATAAACATAGCTCCTTGAAAAACCCCAGCTCATTTCAGAACAGCAGAGCCAGTGATGGGTTTTCAAACCAAAGACAGGAGACTGTAAAACACAGCAGTAATACAGTCTCAACTTTTAAAGTTGAGATGAGTCACACACAAATTTGTGAATCCAAAAATAAGGCAGTGTATTTTGGACTCAACCAGTCTCTTCCAGCAGCATCAAGAAACTATAATTATCCTCCATTACAGGTGCAACCTATGGGACTTATGATGGTGTCACCCTATGAATCCCCTTTGCCCTCACCAGTTCATAACCCTGCATCTAGTAGCACCTGCTCTTCCCTTTCCCCAGCATCCACCAGTCCTGTTAACATCAGTTCAGAGGACAGTCAAATCTCAAAGTCAGCACCCCCTCACCCATTTTATCACCAGCCCCAAGCCAAAACCCAGTTACCTTCAGACCACCTGAGTTCTCACCCCCACCAGTTTCATTCTGATGCTCCACGAAACCTTCCCTATACACCAGACAGAGGCAAAGACGACACAATGAGCTACCTGCAAAACAGCACACATCCAAAGACAACCATGGATGGAAACAAAGGTTACATGGACAGTTTTGGGATGGAGCACCACCAGCCTCCACCACCCTACTCTGCACATCAGCTATTAGCAAGCTCATTAGCTGCAGCAAATCTTGACCAGTTAGATGTGCTTTTGACATGCAAGCAGTGTGATCAGAACTTCAACAACCTGGCTTCGTTTCTAGGCCATAAGCAATACTGTGCTCCGCATGCTTTTGCACAAAATGACCTCAAAGACATGGCAAAGATGGAGGACAACAGAAAGTTTCATGCAGAACCAGCAAGAGCGGTGTCATCTGTGCCAGGCGTTTCCATGTCAAGGTGCCCATCAGACCTTCACTTATCTCTGCTGGGCCTCAATAAAAACGGCGAACTGATATCTGACAGTGAAACAAAAGGAGACAATAAGGATGATCCAATGAAACTGAACTTGTTCCCTGGTCATGGTAACCTCCCTGTCCCTCTCCCTGAGCTGGAAATGGAGGATGCCAAATTAGACAGCTTAATCACAGAAGCCTTGAATGGACTGGGATATCAATCCGATAATGCAGAGATAGACAGTAGCTTTATTGATGCATTTGCCGATGATGACCTCACCACCGTCAAAGCAACATCAAACAAGCAATGTCTGAAAACCAAAGAATCCCTGGTCTTTGAGAGTAAAAATAAACAAGCAGCAGATGATGACAGGTCTTTCACACAGGGAAAGTATTTTTATGACTCTGATGTTGAGAGCCCTGAGACAGATAAACAGTACGCAGAAAGCAAACTTGAGAAAATATCTCTGAATTTGGAACAAGATGAGAAAATTAACATAAAAAAAGAAGTCACTCATAAAAATTCAAGAATTGCCTCAAGGGAGAAGACGAGGGAACAAAACAGCAAAGTGAAAGAGGCAAGAAAACTGTGCAAGAGTGAGGACAAAAACACAAGTACACAAAGATTTCTCTTGTCCAGCAAGTTTTCTGAGCGTTGTGGTGTTAAAAGCTTTCAAGACAGCTCTGCACTTCGAGGATCAGCGCCCTCACAGGCCTCCACATCTCCAACCTCAAGAACTGCAGTGAAAGAGAGCAAGAGGAAAAGCACTGGAGGGGGCACCTGGAGCAAAGAACTTATTCACAAAATAGTTCAACAGAAAAATAAGCTCCATAAGCTCCATGTTAAAGGCACCAAAAACCTCCAGTTTTCCTTAGTGATGGAGAGACTGACGCCCACTGTACAGAACCCTGCATTTGGAGAATACGACTATGTCTCAGACTCAGACGATGAGTGCGAGCCTGTGAAAATAGCAAGCCAAGGCCGGCTTAATCAAAGCAGTCGGTGTAAATACACATATACCAAAGAGTGCAAATGGCGAGCAAGGAGTGAGAGGGACCAAGCAGCATGGAGACATGAGTCAAAGGAGTGTTTTGAGGTGAAAAAAAGCGAGGAGGTTTCTCTCTCGCCTGAGAAACATGGTTCTCACCAGAGACTCAGGAGGAGGGGTAGCAGGTCATCCACAAGCAGTGAACTCAGCACATCTGTGAGTGTTTCAAGTGATAGTATCAATAGCCCCAAAAGCACTGACCGCACTGACTCAGACTGTGAGAAGAAGACAGACATCAAAAAGAAAGAGTCTCCAGAGCAGAAAACCTACGAAAGGTCCTCACCGCAGAAGTTATGTAAAGAGTCCAGCACCCTAGCACTGACATTCACTAAATCTGTCAAGAAATATAATCCCGATAAAGCCATTCTTTCTGATAACAAAGAGAGTACAGAGAATCCAAAGAAGAATCATTCCAGTCCAGAAGTCGCAGATCCAGTGTCATCCTCACAAAAAGCAAAAGATACTATCAAAACCTTTGAAAAAAGCAGAAGCTCTAATACAAAATCAAGAGAAAAGTTGATGTCTAACAGAAAGGAAACTGGCACAACAGTCAATTCAGAGAGAAATACCCAACAGAGAACAGACAGTCTGTGCCCCAAAGAAGAACCAACACAGTGTGGCAGTTCAGATAACAAGCCACTGCAGTTTGATTCACACTCTCCCGTCATCAACAAGGAAACTGATTTCAATATCGACAGAAACACAAAGGGCAAAAGAAGAGAGCAGCCCCAAGCCACACAGCCAGAGCTATCAGACACGACCACATTTGAAAAACAGAGAGATGGCGTCTGCATGGTGAAAGAGGCTATCACTTTAGTCAATGACCTAGACACACACAAGCCTGCGTCTCTGTGCACCTCATTGATGGATGAGGTATGCCTATCACCAACTGTGAGCCAAGGCCCATTGATGCAAAAAGATTCGCTCCACCTCATGCCTTACCCCCTGGATCAGGAACAGGGGCTCATGAAATCCCCTCTTTCATTTGACACCTCTTCGATGTTTGGGGACCTCACAGGATTCGACAGTGGCCTTTACTCAGACATGCCGATTCAGAAAGAGGGTTTCCATTCAATAGAAAACACTGCCGATAAAAAGGAAGAGTTTGTGTCATCCTTCTCTCCCTTTCTGGAACAAAGAGACTGGAACCTTATAGTTAGTCCTGTGCTACCAGATGAAATATCTCAGTACAAAGGCAACTCTGAGAAATCAACTGAAAAGAAACCAGATTACAATCAAGTTCCTTTGTCTCTGCCAGAGAAAATAACTGACTACAGTGCAAATCTCAACAGCTGTGCATCGGAGGATGAGCTAGAGATAAAAAGAATAGTGAATGAGCTTGAAAACCAGCTGCAGACGACTAAGATTGAAAGTCCACCCTTACTAGCTCAGGATGTCCCCAAGCAGCTGCAAATGAGCAAATTTTCACCTTTACGTCTGGGTGATGAGTCACAGAGTGGAAGCACTTGTCTGGATGCCCAAACCATTGATGTACCAGTGACCAGTTTGACCTCAGAGCCTTTCACTGAACCATGGGCCAGTCCTTTTCAGTTTGAGTTAATGGGTGGACACCACAGTCCCCACACCCCAATTCACAATGAACCAGGGGCACTTGAACATTTTACTGAAAAAGAAAATGATGTGTCAAATGTAAACCCCACAGCCCCACATACTGAACACCAACAGCTCCACCACAAGCAAAAAACAGAGGAGAGAAAAGGTGTAAAAGAGACTCCTCCGGAAACAAAGGAAGAGATTTTAGAACAGAGGAGATATACAGAAAACCTCATGAAAAGCTTAGAGGTGATTTCCGACTCTATATTCAAAAAAGAATCCAATATATCAGAACACAAAGAGCCGAATGTCACCTCTCTCGCAAGTCAACAACATCAAGAAATTGAATGTCAAGCAACTGATGCAGTTGAGAGAGAGGATCACGGAGAAAAGGAAGCAATTACTGGCAAGGAGAATAAATTATCACCTCCAAATATCAATGAGCGGAAGGATGATATTGAATTCATTCTGAATGAGTCACAGTCATCGCTCTCTAACAGCACTGACCCCACAATCGATGGAAACCAGCCAATTTCATCACAGCCAAGTGAGCCCACAGAAAACAATGATCGCAAGGCTCAGACTAAAGTCACATCAGAGCAGGATATCATTGGGAATAGTAATTTGATTGAGTCTGCTCACTGCTCAAGTGTGGTGACACATGACCTGCGTGTGGTCGAGGAGTCCGTCAGGAGCAATAACACAGCAGACAATGTGAATCAGTTATATAAAAAAAGTAGTGACAGTCCAGAGCATTCACCCGCAGATGGCTGTGAGGAAGCCGAAGCAGTGAAGGGAATCACTGGTCAATCTGTTAGCCATCCTTTATCACCAGCTGTACCTGGCGCCAGTCTAGATGCCTGCGAGAAAATGCAGGACATGATTAAAACAGCACTCAAAGAACAGTCCCCTAATAAACATGATGATCTTGAAGACATCAGTTCAGTATATGCAAGTGAATCAAAGGTGGAAGGCTCCGATAGTGTAATCGAGGAAGTAACTGTTGAAACAGCAAAACAGGATCATTTGATTGGACAGGCTCCCTCTAGAAACTGCAGCCCTGCTAATACTTACAGTGCAAGTCCAGCAACTGTTATGTCTGTAGAGATTACCACAGATAAGCCCTGCAGTCCAATACTGGTGGAAACCAACTCAGAAAACACTAGTCACTGCTCACCCTTCCAAGACACCCAGACCACAGAGGGACAAAGTAATTCACTGATTCTTTCACAGTCAGATGGCATCATTGACAGTGAAGCTCCTGCAATGAATGATTCATTAAAACCTGAAACTAGTGTTGCCTTTGAGACGATCCAGAAACAAGAAGAGATTTTAAATGTTCAGGACATCAAAGAACAGCTTCCGATTGATTTCATGGCAAGTCACCAAAACTCACCATGCAGAGAGGAGGAGGAAGGTCTTTTTCTCCACACTACCCCACCTACCACTCCTCTTTTATTAACACCTCATCAAACAGCCATGCAGAAATGGGTGTTGGATTCATGTCACATGTCACAAAGCAAATGTGATAATGTGTCTGTTAGCCAAGACCCAAATCAAACTATGAAATCCCCAGTAAACAAAGAAGAAAGAGGCAGTGTTAAAGAGCCTTTAAATAGTAACAAACAAGTGAGCACAACAGCTGAGATGAAGTATTCTTTGATAAGCCCACCTTCCCTGGACTTGGGAATCACAGAGTGTAAAATCCCCACCTCTGAATCCACCACTCCCTCTCCACTTCCCGTGACCAATTTAGCAGAACCCACAGAGAAATCAGATGCTCTTGAAAAGAGTGATCCAGTGTATGATCTCAAGCTAAGCCCCCTCAACTACAGTAGCATCTCAGATGAACCTCCACAACTGAATCAATATGGCTACATACCAATTTCACCAGCGAGCAAACCTGAAGAGAATCTAGAAATTAAGCAGAGTCCCAGAGATGACTGCGGACCATGTGACCTGAGAGTTAACCCTGCACTGATTTTTAACAAAACTGAAACAGAATCAGACACAATGGTGTCTGCAGCTAAACTGAATGTATCGGATGAACCACTCATCCTCCAGCAGAGTGTGAAATACCCAAGTTTTTCATTGGATCTCCCACCTGAAATCAAAAGCAAAGAGTCCTCGGCTGGTATTAAAAAGACAGACTGTTTAGATTCTCACAAGGCTTCAGCTGAAGACAGTATGCTCATCAGAAAAAACAAGTCAGATGGACCACCCACTCCTAAGCCACTCATCTTCTGTGAAAATGATCAAATGCCTTTTCCACCAGACTCATCACAGAAACAACAAATAGTAGAAATAGGCCAGTGTTCAACAACGCACCAAGTACAGAAAGAAATAACACAAAAAAAGACACTGAACAATGCTCAACAGGGGAAAGTGCTCTGTGAAATCTGCTTCATGTGTTTCAGAACTGTGCCAGGGTTAAAGAGACATAAGGCCATGAAACATTTGGTCAGAACTGAAAAACACATTGGCCCACAAAGCACAACATCAAGCCATCAGGGGACTATACTTATTTATGAGGCATCGCAGACTATAGAGAAAGAACATAAAGATGATTCACAGACCTGTTACCCAACAAAAATAGATGGGCTTCCTGAGACAAGTAGCACTCTGATATCTAAAGCAGCAGAGACTGAGTCAGTCCTGGAGGAAATGACAACGGAGACAAGTGTGGTGGCAGTGGATGGAGGAGGCCATCAAAACCCTTTGCTGCCAGCAAAAGCAAAGAAGAACAACAAAGCTAGAAAGAACAAAAATAGTGAAGCAAACATCAAGCCTGAGCCTTTCTCTGATGAGCTTCTGAATATATTGAAAACAGACATACTTCAAGCCATAACTCCTGAATTCAAAAGCAGTGCATCACAAGAGCACTGCATATCTTTCGAGGACCCCGTGAAAATCAATGAAAGAACTGTTTCTGGAACAGAGAATTTCCCACACTCTGTTATTTCCAACTCTGGCTTTGACAATACACCTCAATCTCCAAGAAAAGAGACAAATGTGCTTAATGAAACTGAGGAGCTAAACCAAACCACTGATGCAGAAGAAATAAAATGCACAAGCATGACAGAGATTGCAAATGAGGAAGTGTGTACAGATAGTAATGTGGAAAGTGCTTTATCTGTAGACACAGATTTAACCAGAGAGTGTAATGATCCCAGAAAAAGTCTGTGCACTGTGGAAGAGATGGGTGAACAGACGACATCAGAAGAAAGCCTTGCCCAGGAAATTCTTAGAAAAGTGGCAGTTGAGATAAAATGTGAAAAAAACTGTGGCCCCTCAGATGAGCCGCATCCTCTCTCCTGTCTGAACCCTTCTCCTCTCAGTCCTCCCGACATAAGTCCTGATCTGAAGGCCTTATTTGACGATGACACCACATTCTCACAGCTGTTCCCCAGAGATGAGGAAACAAAAAGGAAAAAGTGCCCGAGGGTATACAGCAAAAGAAACAAAAGGCAAAAACTATCACCAGATACAGATGCGACTCAGGACTACCATCCTGCAGACATTTTCATGCAAAATAAAGATCAGTACATGGAAAACCAAGCAGAGCAGACATTTACTGACAATCAAACTAACTGCTGTGAATATAAGACAATATCTATTGATGATGCTATCATGTTGAATATGTGCCACAACAGCACATTAAATAATGAGGCAAAACCACTGTCAAATATTAAACAAAGTGATCCACAGGATGTTCATGAAAATATTAGCGAGCTCGGAGAAAGCGTCTTGAATCCTCTCGAGAGCACCATTGATAAATCTTCAATTGAATGGAGTGGTTCCAGTGACTTCAGTGGCTTTGATGCAGGCTCAGTGGTGACCTCTGACCCCAGCACCCGTAAACCAGAAGTGCCAACTTCACCCTGTCCTCTGCCCCTGCACCCTGCCTCCTGCACAGAGCCATGTGTGACAGAGAGCGCACAAACCTTCCACAGCATTGACATCCAAAACATCAACACCACATTTCAGCTTCCTGAGATTCAGTTTTTTGATTCTAACAAAGATATGTCAGTGGCTCCACCTGTTGCAGCTGTTGACATGGAGAACAGAGATGAGGATAAGTCCAAGAAAGCAACAGAGCGGCGAGGCAGGAAACGACAAGACGGTGGGATAAAGGTCAAAGATAAGCAGTACAAGTGCAAAGTGTGCTTCACTTGGTTCCTCACCCTCGGTGAGCTGAACTTCCACAAACTCTCCCACAACCCTTCTCCACCTCCAACCTGCTACATGTGTGTCCAGCGAAAGTTCAGCTCCAGGGAGCAACTGAGAGACCATCTGAGGGAGAAGCATGCCAAGAACAAGACTGGTATCTGGACCTGTGGAATGTGCTTGAAGGAGATATCAGATGTGTGGATGTACAATGAACATTTACGAGAGCATGCCACTCAGTTTGCCCGGAGGGGTCAGACTCAAGGCTCCATGTTAGGCATTCCGGGCTGCTTCATGCAGGAGACAGCTGTGAAAAACTTTATCACCTCAATAATGCAGCATCGCCCCATTAAAGCCAACAGAGAGTCCAGCAAAGCCACTAAAGAACAAGAAAAAGTTGTTGCTGCAGACAGCACTGCGGGAGAAGCGAAAAACTTAGAGGGGACTGAGCCAAAGGTTCACAAAAGACAAAGCATTGGTGGAGCAGGTGGAAAGCAGAGCACATTAACACCACTCGAAGTCCTCCACAAAACAGAGACACCCAAAAGTGTAGAGATGCACCCCAACTGTAAAGACCCTTCAAGAGACTGTCACCACTGTGGGAAACAATTCCCCAAACCATTCAAACTTCAGAGGCATTTAGTGGTTCACAATTTAGAGAAGATTTTCCTGTGTCACAAATGCCCTGTCTCTTATCAGGAGGCTCAAGAGCTTAAAGGCCATCTGAAGAGAGCACACGAGGAGGTGGATGAACTGGATTCAAAACACACCACGCTCTACACCTGCGAGCTCTGTGCTGATGTCATGCATGTGATTAAAAAATCCTTCATCTGCAGCACCTGCAACTATACCTTCTCTAAGAAAGAACAGTTTGATCGTCACATGGAAAAGCACCTGTCAGGAGGGAACAAAATTTTCAAATTCCGTGGTGTTCTCAGACCTGTCAAAGCATCTGCGTCCAAAGAACATGAATGCGATTCACCTGCTAGTAAGAAGAGGAGACTTCTCTCTGACACCCTTCAAGAAAATAGCTCTGACAGCGGCATCGCCAGTGTAAGCTCGCTGCACTTAAATCAAATCTCTGAAGCACAGTCTTCAAAACCCTCTGTGTCCACAGCTGATGACTCCACGCAGACCATCACAAACGAATACCACAGTGACACAAACAATACTAATGTGAAGACTGAGGACGTCGCTGAGGACTACTCGGAACTACTTGTAGAGCTGGAAAAATGTATTCATATGGGCTCTTCACAGAAAGAGGAAATTGACCCAACGGCCTCACCTATTCTTGATAAAGAGGGTAATGGAAAATCAATTACTGAACCCTGTGATGTGAAAGAGGAGAATGAGTCAGTCTGCATTAGAGCAGGCACAACAACATGGTCAGCATCAAAAGAGAGTAGTAGCGCAGGCGAGGAGATTTTTAAACCTAATGAAGGCTCCACTGAAAGTGACACAGCTGACACGAAAGAAAGGACTGATTCATTTTCACCTAGTAAAGACAGCTCAAGAGAAAATCAAAGTATTTCACAGACACCTGAGTTAGCAAATCATGAATTAGCTGCTGATGCTGATGTGACGGACCAAGAGAGGGATGATGAGCAGTGGCATCTCATGTCGAAAGCTTCTGATAATGACGGCAGGCAGCCGCCTTTATCTCACAGTGCTGAGCAGGAAGGTAGTAGTCAGATGACAGACAAAGTTGCTCTAGCCAAAACAACTGACAGCACTAAAAATAGCACCACAACTAGCGGCACAAAGGCAACAGAGTGTGCACCGGTCCTCCACTACAAGGTTTCCCTCAATGCTTCAGCCTCAAACGAAGACAAAGAATCTGTGAGACCACAAAAAAAGAGGAAAGATTTGAAATCTCCCCACAGCCTGCAAAGGGTTTCCTCTCCTGCCACACAAGAGAACTTTGGTGTTGACTCGAGGGCCAAAAAGAAATTTCGACCCAGCAAATGCACAAATCCCTCTCTGCAAAGGAAGTCAGATGGACCCAATGACTACCCAGTGCTGTCCTCAGTACGGGATGACGTTGTTAGCAACAAAATCATTTCCAAGTGCAAGACTTCAAACTTGGGTTTGCAGTCAAAAAGGACCATGCTTGATAGCTGTACACCAAAGAAAGCTGAGATTGTGACTCCTCTTAATGGGGATTATAAAACCAAAAAAGGAACTCTGGGGCGACCTTTGCATTCCCCTATTTCTAAAGTATCCACAGTTCCAATGAACAATGCTTTGAACAAACCTAGGCCAAAGATGGGGGTCAGGTCGATGGAGAGCCATTCCTATCGGACAGCAGAGTCCCAGAACCACCTCCTAAGCCAGCTGTTTGGCCAAAAACTCACTAGCTTTAAGATTCCTTTAAGGAAAGACACATCAGAATCTATAAACTGAGCAGGGCGGGAGGGATCTGTGAATAAGAGACTGTAAATTTCACAGTTATAAATGTTTAAGACAATTCATTATGGTGAATGAGATTGCACAGCTTTTTTTCTGTGAAATGCTATCTTTAAAAAAACCATTGTCACTTTATGTTTTCTTTGTATATGTGTTTTAATTATACAAATGTGAGAGTGGCAGATAGGAATTTTGGGTAAAAAATGAATATGCTAGTTGGGAAAATCTTTTAACTTTTTTCTGCCTTTCGTTGTCAGATATTATCCCTTTCACAGATTTTATTTCATTTCCCTAAAAGAAAGAAGAATACTTGAAAATACAGAAATTATTTTCTTCTAAGAAATGCATGTTCATTTTGCATTCATAACGAGATCTGATCAACTTAAGTTTTCTTGGACCAAATGTCATGACAACTGACCTGGACTATCGTCTGTGCACCTTTCGTTACTGCTTCTAACATATTCATTTTGTATTATTTTTTTAATTTTACTGTACTGCATTGACATTCATCATATTAGCCTTTTGTAGAAACATTACCTGGTGCTACATTGTGTTGTGTTTTAATGTGAATGCCAATGTCCTCGGAAGGGAACATGAGATCTGTAGCAGTTAGAGTACACTCATCCAACTGTTTTTACTGGTTCTCTGTAGTTTATTAAAGATACTGTGTAAACCATCCAAGTACTAAACATGTAGGCTGATAGAAAATTAGAAAAACTTCCATTGTATAAACTCAGGTGCATACAAGGGCATCACAGTCCCAAGACCTGTATTCGGAGTTCCTCCCATGCACTGATAATACCACACAAATCACAAACTCAAATCATTTGTGTCTGTAACTCCAACTGTTTAATTATAAATAGTATTTACTAGGACAACAAAGGTGCTTTATCTTGTTTATACTGTATGTATCTTATATTGTATAATATTGTAGGTAGAGTATTGTTTGATGTAATGCTTCATGTCAAAGTTTTATTTTAATAATGTGCAAAAGAATCAGTGAGAAGAAAGGGAAATGCAGTGCCTCTTGCAAGTTGTAAAGTGGTTCACTAAGTGCCTCTTTTATAGTTGGTTATTAAAGATCTGTATTGGTCTCTCCTTGCTCTTTTCTTCCTTTGTTCATGACATGTTTTGCAAATGTTCCAACTTCCATCTCTGCGGACTGCAGCTGTCACCACATGCATCAAACACTGGAAGCAGTGGAAGCTGCTTGTGCCTGGAGGCAAAAACAGGTGCACACACAACAAAGTCTGACTTCATATTTTTTCATGTCTTCAGATCAGCACTTCAATGAGCTCACTCATCATGTGAAAGATAAGCATAAATGTATCTTTACCACGGGGAAATATTCAGCAGAAGACAGTAACATTTATCCAACCATATGTTGATCGCAGGCGGCGAGGTGCTCTCGCTTCTGTCATGCCTCTGTCATGCATCTGTCATGTTGCTCTCTCACCACGTGTAAAATGGCTTCTATTCCTACACGAACATTTTTCACTATCACATAGGAATAAAAAGCCATAGGACACAGTGGCATGCATGTCGAAACACATCCTATGTCATTCACTGATGGGATGAAACCTGAGAATAAAGGCTGTAAGAGAAGAGGGGAGGACGATAGATTGGGGAAGAGAGTAAAAGTAGACAGAGAGGGAAGAATGAAAAGAGGTTATTTCATTTGTGAAGGCTGGAACCCGAAGCAATCAACTCAATCAAATAAATAAGTAAATAAATAAATAAAAGAGAAAGAGGATAACACTTGGTAGTTAGTGGTGGACTGAATTAAGATTTGCACGAAAAAAAAAAAACCACCAACTGACTAATCAACTCTCATTAGTTTGTGTTTTATTATAAACATATTCTTACATTTAGCTTCAATCATTATATGCACCTAGCTGAGACAATATCATATGTGCTATGCATGACAAGTTGCTATAGGCTACATGTTGCATTAGAAAGGCTTGGGACTACGGCATGTTCATAATGTGTTATTCTGTCTGTTTTTTCATTAACATGTATAAATTATGGACATACCGGTGCTTTCTGTAAACATAATAAATAACCATCAATCTATGTTTTGGTTTTGACACAATCTTGAGAGACCATGGCAGACATTTAGAGGAAGTGTGAAGGAAACACAACTACAGTGTTGTTGAAATAACTTCTCTAATTAATTTAGTGGGAATACTGGTTTGGCAGCACCCACAGAGGCCATATTTTTGGACTCATTGATGACAACAGAAAATACTGCAAGCAACTGACTATGAAGTATGGACTCGATTCCCTGCCTGCCTCTTTATGCCACACCATTCTGCATATCATAGTTTATCCAGCAGGATGAAATTCACATTCATGAAGCTACGCCGGCTGATGTGTTTCATCTTGACCTTTGTAACAGTACAGTAAAAGTCATGAATAGCACGTTGAAAATATAAATTCACCTTCTCTCCTCAAAGCAGACAAGGAGCTGTCAAGAGGGTGTTTTGCCAAGGTAATAACTCAATCCATGTTTACAGAAATCACCTAGATGTTCAGCATATGCCAAGCTTAACTAAGGTTTTATTCTGGTATTTGGTTGCAGTGTAATAGGAAATAAGATAGATAGATAGATAGATAGATAGATAGATAGATAGATAGATAGATAGATAGATAGATAGATAGATAGATA
>JBAJHX010000081.1:15701428-15734880 GCA_037176925.1 Amniataba percoides | reverse complement strand
GTACCCGGAGAGAACCCACGCAGACACAGGGAGAACATGCAAACTCCACACAGAAGGGCCTGCCTCAACCAGGAGTCAAACCCAGAACCCTCTTGCTGTGAGGCAACAGTGCTAACCACTGCACCACATGTCACATATAATAATACATGTCACTTTAAATGTATAATTGGCTAACAGCATAAACGGGATTCATTAATGATCATCGTAACTGTGATGTCAATAAACAGCTTTGGCTATAAGACAGTAATCCAAAACAAGATACAGCTGTGCAGGTTGCCTCCACACCAAACGTTGTTTTGCAGCCAATTATCCCAGCATTACCTGCATATGACACATACACAGGCCTGTCCTTTTGAAGCTTGTATTCTGTCTCTGGTCATGATCGAGCAGGCATTTCTTTCTTGGAAAATCTGCAAGGGAAAATATCTCATCTTTGATGCTACATGACATTCCCGTTCACAGAATATGACTAAACAAGCACATCCAACAACCAGTCCTGTCTGTTGAAGCCAGAGGACAACTTCTCTCACTGTGGCAGTAAATAAGGGCTCGTGGGGAGGGACTTTATGCGAAACTGTGCCAATCCAGAGCTGTGCTGATGTCTAAAACACCTAGCATGGATATACCATGCCAAAAGCCCACAAATATGTTGACAAGTGTGCAGCTTTTTTCATGGGTTTTCAATCCATTTGTATGATTTGGTATACTAATTGACACATATAGTGGAAAAGAACACAGCCCACATGTGTAGGTCTGTGTTTATTGCTCACTTGATTTGATTATGAAAATGGTCTATATCAGCTTACTATAAACTAGTAATGACCAAAAATAGGAAACTCACATCCCACAGATGTTCCTGTTGTGAATTTTCAACAGGGTTAGAGCTCATAATAGAGGCAAATATATACAGAAATATTTCAATTAAAAGAAAATAGTATTTAAAAAAGGTGATCGTATTGGGTGAAAATGGAAAGAGTAGCTCTCAGGCTCAAATTAAAGAAGCAATAAGACTGATTTTCACAGCCACATTATAGCATTATAATAGATAATTGCAGCACTACAGGATGTAATAGCATTATTAGTGCTGTTATCGTCATCTCTCTCTAGAACAAGTATTACCTTCCCTGTACTGTAGCTGTCTTTCAAGCTTGCTGAAAAACAAACTCTGTCTGAATATTGCAAGTAATTCCCAGTAAAGATTAATTTCATTGAGCATGACTCTTGCTTGAAAGAAGGCTCATTGTGTTGCCAGAGCCAGCAGTTGAACATTTCATTTTAGAGAGAAAAATACAGAAAAATGCCCCAGAGGAAGTTCTGTACGTTTGTTTACATGCAGAAAATAGAAGCAGGAATTTGCACTTTAATATGACAGTGAACAGAAATTCTTTCAAGCTTAGAGCCTGATATTAGTATTCTGATGTTACGTTTCAAAACACTCTTGGCTTCTCATTCAAAGTTGTGATTTACCTTCTCTGGCAGTATTAACCGTCTCTGGGGCTGTTTTCTGTGTTGTTTAATACTGGGTGTGATTAAATCTGGGAGTCTGGGAAGTTTTGCAAAATAGATTTAAACCATGTCAGTCACTGAAAATTGATTTTTTTTTTTATGTAAATGGCCCTTGAATTATCTTTTGACACTCCTAATAAGCAGTTCTATTGTTGACTCTAGGTTCAAGTTTCAGAAATATCATGTCCTCATATCAAATGTGAATCTTGGCATGCATTTATTCCCAAGGGAGAAACCTTTATGGTCTCACATAAACTATTTTCACGTACTAAGCACGCATACTGAACAGGTGTTTCATATTTCATACTAGACTGCTGTCACGGGTAAATCCCACCTATTAATGTTAATTTGAAACCCAGCACTGCAAATGTAGTACCACTACACTTTGCTATGAAACCAGAATAAACGAGAGCTTGTGCAAATCAATTCGTTTAACCAGGCTGTACATGTTTCATTCAAAATAGGAATATTAAATCCTACACTTGGGAATCACAAAAAAGGACCAGATGTTGGAGCAAATATTTATAGCAAGATGGCCTGTTAGTGTTGTACATGTATAGAAAAATATCAATCAATCCAGTGAATAAGGTATATTATTGTAAGGCTGAACCAGTGTCACACAGGAATAACAACAGTTCATCATGTTGAACCTGTACTGCAAAGATATTATTCCAAAGGACACAGGGTGCTTGGATAATAATATAAAGCAATGAAGTATGTAATTAAAGTTGAACAATTCACAACACAAATATATTTCCTTAATGCCAGGGAAAACATTTTGCAAAACAAGCTGCTAAATTGGGCTTTTATTTTGAAGGTCCCACGTTGTTTATATCACTCTAGAGAATTAGACTTATTCATAGTTCAATTATGTTAAAAATATGCTATAAATTACTGAATTTATTCTATTCACATATAGTGTATATCAATATGGTTGATTACTTTCTATCCCACAACTCCAGTTCACTGCAGTTTAAACGTGATCATTATGAAATATATGTTTAAGATGGTAATTTGTAATGCATCACCTTTCAAACATTTAGGGCAATGACAAATCATAATGAGATACTGGCTTATCAGACATATAATTTCTTATTTTGTGAAAGACAGGAAATGATTTAAATACCCATGATTACTTTCCTTTAAACCTCAGCAACTATAAGCTTGACAATATATTAAACTAATTCTTGTGACAAGCAGTGACTGACATGGACTAAAAACAATAGCATTTCTGCTTAGAATATCATCTTCAAATAAACACATCTAGTTTGGCTGTATTTTGGAAAATATATATGACTTGTAAAAGCTAAATCTAGCATCACTCTCTTCTACGAGTGTGGGCAGCTGCAGAATAGTCCGCCCATATTTTTACAGTCTTAAAGAATCAGACCTGCCAAGCTGAGTGAACAGTGCCACCTGCTGGGAACATTGATTTAATCTTCAGAGTTTTTGCAGAGCATGAAGAAACAAAAAAAGACAACAAGAAACACCAGCTGAAATTCCTCTTTACTTTGTTCTTTATTACACATTAAATAGGAGTGGTAGATTCATGGCAAAAAATAGACTCATTTGAGATCAGATCACCACTCTACACTGCCCACAACAGGTGTGTTGTAAAGTGGTCATTCATTCAATTCCCTAGACCTGGACCCAGTCACACTCTCTAGTCACGTACACAGAGCGGAGTGAAACTCCATTAAAGCAACATTCATTTAGACACACCAACAAAATGAAGCACAATTTACAAAATATGCACCTTTCAGTATCACAACTATACAAAGGTTGTTAAAATATGATCCAGGTATAAATGATACATTTCAGAAATCAGCTGTTGGCACACAATAAAAGGAAGAGGAACTTCTTTAAATATTTCAGTAAAACTACTTTTGAAACAGTATTGTTAACAAGAGGGTTCCATAATTAAAACTGCATTAACAGTTATTATCTACTTCATGAAAAAAAAAAGGTTGTAATAAACTGGGTCAAAATTCATTAATCCTGAAAGCAAAGTGTATCATGTCTGGATTTTCTGTGTCAATAACATGGTTCCCCTAGAAGAGCATTTTGTGCACTTCTTGAGCACACACAGGACAAAGTAAATGTCTCGGCTCCTTCTACCATCTAAATGTAGCACCTAAAGCAAACATAAAAAGGCAAATAAAAATCCCCAGGGGAACAGCTTGTAAATACGATGGAAAAGGTGAAATATGGGTTGACCTGGGAAAGAAACTAGGACTTTTTTTGACAATTTCCTCTAAAAACCAATTTCATGGCAATTATTGCCTCATTTACAAACATCAGTTCCAGTTACATCACCACGATACACAAGCTTTGTCAGGGAAAAATAACTAATTATTTTGCTGGACAATCATTTCTGTTGAAAGGCAGCCAACCAAACAATTTCAACACTTCAAGAGATTTAAAAAAAAAAATTAAAAAAAAAAAAAAAAAAAAAAAAAAAATCTAAAGCTCCGCCAAAGGAGGAATCTGAAAATCCATTTGGACAACATTTTGCAAAACCTCCGTGACACCACACCAAGAGAAATATTCCTGAATGCTGCTTAAAAGAGCCATTCTGCTTTCTAGTCAGTCACAAGCAAACGAGTCAACAGCTTAGGAAAATGTGTAAGGCATGACACCACTATGCCCAGCTACTGGAGAATCACCAATCCTCAAATGTAAAAGCTAACAAACAGTGAACAGTGAGCTGATAAAACGGGTCCTCACACCGGTTAAATATGAACGCCTCAATCAGGAGGATGTTGGCGAGAGAACCCTTTAATCGTTTTATAACAAATAGCAATGAAATGATTATTCTCAGGTTGAATTAAAAACAATCCTGAAGTCACGCCTTTGAGTAAAGAAAGCCAGGGAATACGTGACCAGCAAGGTCAGACAAGCTGTTCGACATTAGGTCGTGATGAGTCATGAAATCCCTGCAACATGAGACGACCCTGGCTGAAATAAAAACCTGGCTGTTAGTCCTATCCTGTTATCACAAAACGGGTACAAATCTGAGTCTTTCAAATTTGTCATCAATTGAGTGAAAATGAGCTGCTATCTTTCTCACAACAGTGGGGCTGATTACTTTACATAAAACCTGAAAAGCTAGTCTAGCGTGATCTCCATTCAAAGTTCCTCATCGCAGGCTCTGTTATATGCATCAACAGGAGGCAGTTTGCAATACTCATGTCATCTAGGACACAATGCATGCAAAAATAAAAACATACAAAATAAAACAAAAAAACCCATCTCATGTAGGCAAGAAATCACTCCCCACACATTACAAAGCATTGACATATTGCAAATTAATTAATAGCTAATTAGGGTGTTAAAACATTAGGAGAAGAGTAGGAGTTTGCATGCATACTTATATCAGTGACATAACTAAGTCATATCTAGGGTTCATTAGAAGTGGGGAAATTACACAGTGGCTGGGACATTTGGATCTCATCTGGCTGAAAGTTGGTCCTTTCGTCATCTGCTTTGTCTACAGGAGTCGGGATGAAAATTCATTCTTTGGCATCCCATACTTAAAAAGGGCATTGCAAGAACTTTTTCATGAACTTTTAAGGGAAAGGAAAAAAACTCATGTTGTTCATGAATAATTTGTCAAACATCAGCTGTGATGCAATTAGCACGCAGCTCGCATAACATTATCCAAATCAACAGCATCCTATAAAATCAAACAGGCTGTTGGGCCGACACGTGTGGGCAACTGGCACTAAACTGAAAATAAAGCTTATCGGTGTCCAAGAAGCAAATAACAGAAAGGCAGAAAAATCGGGTCGCATTTAGTATTCAGTATGGTGGGTATTGAGAAAGAGGCTAATAATTTAGTGTAATGTACAAAATGTATTACTTTAACTGTTCAACATAGTTCTTTTTTCTAGTCTGTCTTGAAAAGGGGTGTTTATTCACATAAGTGTACACTTTGTCTTGGACTTCTTTTTCTTCTTTTTGCCTTCCTTGCTCATCTTCTCCTTATGCTTCCGGATTTCTCGCACTAATGTGTAAAAGGCATCATCAACGCCCTGGAAAACAAATGATAAAAAGGATGCATCATTAGAGTTACAGGTTATTTTCACACCACAATAGCATTTCTTCAGCTCTGAAACTTTTAAAAGGGCTGCTGAATAAAAGTGTAAGTCCAAAGAATAACTGGCACAGATTAAACTCCAATCAATACACCAATCTTTAAACTGATATGAAGATTTGACTTGTTCCACTGCCAAAACAATGCATTTATATCCAGGAAAATGTAATTTTATTATTTAAATATGCCCAAAGTCTATGTGACAGTGAAATACAGTACAGCTCCAATAACGCTGTGATGTCGTGCACTTCCCTAAAAAAAACGTCAGCACCATTCCCACTGACAACACAGACAGTAGCTGCAGATAAATGAGCCAATTTCTCTCCCTCTGAATGTAATCAGTCCAATTTACAACCCCCACAACATGTTTAAATAGCTGTTAAATAAAATGACAGAACAAGTTGTCCTGTTTATATTTGCAATAGTGTACATGACGTCCACCAACACAAGCAAAGTGTTAAAAAAAGATGGACCTGCATCAAGCGCTTGGCACAAGTGCCGCTTTACTGCTGTGGGTTCATACCGAAGCAACAGTTTTATAAAAATATTCCACTAACAGAGTTACTGAACAGAAGGCTTGCCTTCTGTTTATCTCCTGAAAAGTAATAAACATAAACTATTCAAAGACGGTTCCCCTGAGAAAGACACAACACTGTGGTGGAAAACTAGCATAAGCGACAGATAAGAGAGTGACAGGTGAACAGTTGATTTAAGCTACCCCCCCCCCCACCCAAAAAAAAAAAGTAATCTGAATCTGAAGTTTATGAAAAGGTTTAATCCACCACTTTCAAACCAATGTTCTTTTTCTTTTTTCTCAAATGAGCCTGTTTTTACATGAGGCTTTTCTTTTCTTGTTCTTAATCTGATTATTAGTGAATAAAAAGGCTCCATATAAATGCAGCTAGTGTTTATCGATGCCACACTGGGACACGTACACTAGTTAAAGCACAGTTTGTTAACTGTAATGAATGTGATGATGGTGAGGAACCTGCAAGGAGCTGCAGGGTAAAGAGTCACTTCAGGTAGTGACAACGACAGCAGGAAAAGAAGAAAAGAATACATAAGGATTTTTGACCACAAAGGAAAACTTTCTCACCCACAGCACACACACAATATTTCTCCACAACACATCTGCCTGTTTCTTAGACCAGGTCTTCCTTGGAAATGTTTCAGCTCATGATTTGGTCACAGATTCACCACAATCTCCTTTGATCACACAGGTTGGCTCGCCAGCCCACACCGTTCGGCTTTAAGTTGATTTCACCAGATTAAGAGGCTTTCACACTGGTAGTTTCATCTGAATCTGAGAACGAGTCGTCCGGATATTTGTTAAAGTGAACCATTTTGGTTTTGCTTTTAACATGAGTACAAGCCAATAATCTGTTACGAGCTTAACCTGAACGTGATCTGATTGTCTGCGTGTGGTTAGCACACAGAAGGAACCATCCATTTCAGACACATAAAATACATCTTATGTGCACAAGCAGAGATGAACAGCCCCAAATTGGTGCTGTGTTTGTTTTTTTTCGTCCAGTACAGTAATAGAGGATGTTTGTGTTTGTGGGGTTTTTTTAAAATATTTTTCCAGCCTGTTCAGAGGTTGCATCCATTTTTCTTGCAGACATCTAAATGCACACTGCCATCATTTCCTTGTGGAAACGAGTGTTAACGTCTCAACCTTGATGAGGAGAGAATTACGCAAACATACCCCCAGATTGGAACAAAAGTAGCCAAGTGTGAAAGCAGACCAATGGGGTTAGCAGAAGGGGAGGGGGAAAATCAATCGAACTCGCGCACAGACTCGAGTAAACAAACCCAGTGTGAAAACAGCCGTAAATAATAATCAGACGCTGAAAAGGGAAGGAATCAGCCGTTTCAGCCTCCTGTTAGAGCTCCACCACAGCCAGAGTAGAAACCAGCAGGTTAGCTTTGAGATCCCATGAAGCACCAGCTCTCTCACTGCGGGTCTTCTCCCATTGCCTTCTCCGACAATCCCCACTAACGACACACACTCACACAGACACACACAGCTGGTGGGCACGCGGCTGCATACACTTACCCCTTTCACATCACAACACACTTTTTAAGCTTGACACAGCGCGGAGTCTTTTCTTCCTTGCTGAGCTTATTGAGCCGGTACAGCCTGATCTCCCGTACCAGAGTGTAAAAGGCATCTTCCACTCTCTGCAGTATGAGACACAACTTCCCTCAATGTTGAGGAATACAGGATACACTTGTGTGGGTGCATGTGTTACAGTTTGCAGAGAGAAATCTTTGAGGTTGGTCCGTCTGCGACATCTGGCCGACCTCGTCATCTACAAAAACCGATACTCCACCCGAAATCTATCACTCACCTCCAGTAGGCCTGAAAGATTTTGCGGTTTCCCTCCTCTCGTTGAAAAGGGACTTAAGATAGATTGAATTCATTGGTGATGGTTTTCACAGCAGGAAAAAAAATCCCATCAAAGTAAACTCTGTGTTTCCAAACAGTCAGATGTTTTACTAAAATGTAGCCAAGTACACAGTTTCTGTATCATGCTTTTGCACTCTTAAGCTATGACAGAAGCAGTCTATTTAGCTGTATTTTGGCAAAACTAATTTCTCTGAACATCTTGAGAGGAAACGCAGAATAGTGATGAGGAGGATTAGGATGCAGGAATGGCTTTGAGAATTTTTATATACAATTTTCATCACAAAGGTGTGCATCACTGGAATCCATTAATCCGTCCTTAAACTAAACTAAAACAAATAATTATAAACTTAAAAAAAGAGGGGAAAAAAATCCACTTTCTGAGCCTACAGTGGCTGAGTGGGACAAAAGAGATCAGGGTGGAGTATCACTTTAACTGTAGGACCTAATATAAAAAGGAGAAGTGCATGCAGTAGGAGCACATTTTGATTGTGAATTACACTGTATTTGGGAAATTTCCAGAAGAAGTCAGATGGAAATCACTGAGATTTGGGGAAACACTGGGTGGCTCTGAATGCAAGAGACTGCTGCTGGTCCAGCAGCAGCAGCAGCAGCACTGTGCAAATAGTTAATTATAGATACACTCAGATAGGAATAGGTGAACTGTAAGAAATGAATCATTGTGTCGTTAATTCCCCCCCAAAGTAGAAGGAGTTGTGATTCACCCCAGGTCAGAGAGGCCAGGAAAGGGTGTGTGTAAAGAACACTGCGTCAGCCAGCCAGCCACCGGAGGCCATGCTCACAACACACACACCATTTGATGCGACTGAAGTCTTCCAACACCCATCACAGTAACCAGTAAGCAGAATAATTAACCCCCCTGAAGTAATCACCGATAGTTTGTACTTTCATGCAGACTCCTTGACACAGATTCACTGATTATTCAAAATGCACGATCCTTTGCCGAAGGGCCCCTGATGATGTAAATTTCACATATCCGTGACAAAGTAGCATGCAGTGATTACATTATCACCCATAAACAAAACATTCAATTGACTAAAGAGATAACGATGCGCAGCACATTGCCTGAGACATTTCAAAACGTTATCATTAAAATAACAAAAAAGAAAGAAACACCAGCACCACATGACTCAACACTTTAACTTTTCTCTTGTGATCCAAGTGGCAAAATGATCAAGAACACAAAATTACTATGGGCTCAGTCTCTCTGAAATGACAAAATTTGCTTTCAATATGAAATTTATAGAAGAACTGCTGTGTCCATCAAGCCAATACCGCTGAGACCACATGCAACTCAACACGTTCCACAGAGCTGCAGTGGAGCAGTCCAGCAGTTTAGAGATGGATCGAAAAGTTAAAAGTGTTTTGAGTCCTGAGGGCGTGGCCGTCTCTGGCTGGACTCTCACCTGTCTGGTTTTGGCTGAGGTCTCAATAAAGGGAATGCCGTAGCTGCGTGCTAAGTCCTGAGCCTGCTTGGTGTCCACTGTCCGGGACGGGAGGTCACACTTGTTCCCCACCAACACCATTGGGACATCCTCAGAGTCCTTCACCCGCTTAATCTGTTCTCTGGATATTGACAAAACACAACAGAAATGCCATTTGGTTTAAATCCAAAGGAGTCAATGCTCTGACGGTTACTTCTGTAAGTGTAAAACACTTTCATCTGCTCACAGTAACTAGAGTAGGGCCATAATCTCATAAAGTATAAGGTAATTATTACCTTTTGAGCAATACAGAAAGTTATTAGGCCATTTACAAATGCATATATTGCAACTTTCTGACATCTTCTGTATGTTACAATCATCTTCAAAAAAATATATGAAACATAATCA
Organism: Amniataba percoides; assembly: GCA_037176925.1. Taxonomy (NCBI): domain Eukaryota; kingdom Metazoa; phylum Chordata; class Actinopteri; order Centrarchiformes; family Terapontidae; genus Amniataba; species Amniataba percoides. The sequence goes on along the minus strand of JBAJHX010000081.1, from coordinate 15,725,015 downwards.
AGTATCAACACTGATGTTGAGATAGATTTTGGTAAAACTTCTTATTTTACATGGGTACTGAAAATCCATTAATCAGTAACTGTTTTTGTCATAATAAAATTATATGGAACTGCAATAAATGATCAATTTTAATTAACATTCAACACTACTTTGATGATGAGGGATTGGGGGGTAATGACATGCAACAAAGGTTCCCAATCGGACTGTCAGACCAGGAACATGGTGATCATATGGTCCTTACACCGAGGCACCCAGTGCCTCGGTGTAAAACAGTGACTTCACGCTAGACACCAAAGACCACAAAGACTTTCGTCTCTTCTCTCACCTATAATGGTGAATGTCCTCGAAGGATTTGGTGTTATTGATGGCAAAGACGCAGAGGAAGCCCTCCCCAGTTCTCATGTACTGATCCCTCATGGCGCTGTACTCCTCCTGACCTGCAGTGTCCAGGATGTCCAGCAGACATGTCTCCCCGTCAATCACTACCTGCTTTCTGTAGGAGTCCTGGAAGAGGGAGAGAGCAGAAAGCGATTGCAACTCTGTTATTTAATGTCCAAACAGCACCTTAACAAAAACACAAGACTTGGTTAATAACATCATTTAAGAATTAATCATTTTCTTTAGAGTTTAGGCTGTTTTAAGTGTGTTTTAAACATTTATGGTATAACAGACTATAACATCTTCTTAAGAGTGTGCATGATTATCTGAGATTTATCATATGTTTTAATGATTCTTAGTTGTTCTAATGACAAGTTTAGTTCATTAGGATCGCTATTAGCTACAACATTACAGCAGCTATTCTTCCTGGGGCCCACAAAAAGCTTTACATTGAGACAATGCCCCTAGAACAACTTGCATCAAAACGCATAATGTTGTAATTTAGTCAATTATGGAGAGTATCTCAAGTGTTGGCTATTGGATTCCTTTAAATACTTTTCTTTCCAGTTTACTGATTATTTTCCATTATAATTAGTAAAATTAATTGTCAGAATTAATATAGTTGTTTGATTTAGGGTTACCAACGGTCATAACAAACATTACTGTATTTCAAGTAGTATGTTTGTTCTTAATCTCACTCCAGTATGTAAATCCTTAAAACATTCTTTTGGTTTATCCCATAGCGATCACAATTGATTTATTACATTTCTATTATCTGAAATCTGCAACCAAAGTAGATACCTCTGCTACCAACCTGGTAGTTAACATAATCATAACAATGAGCTGAATATTAGACTACTGCCATGTGTACATGACCACAGTGTACACCTTTATCGGTGTCCATGATTAGAATAATTATAATCAAAATAACCACAACAAATGTAGTAAATGACACTCATACAAGACATACATGTTCAGCATAGCTACCTCTTCTAAAATGTAATATTGAAAGGTGTGTGGCATGATAAGCATTTTTAAATTATTTCTTCACAATGAACATTATTTTTTATTGTTTTACTAGGACATTATTGTATTGACAAGATTTGGCTGAATGACGCCACAGAGCTGCATTCAATTGTTGTCCTCCTCTAGCAGTAGCAGGGCACTCCACTTTCAAGCGGAGCTCAAATTTAATGAGGTCCTAACTGTCACTGAGCCAAAAAACACGGCAGCTTTTCATCACACTGATGGACACGCTCAGTTTGGTCCAACACAAATAATTACCGTCTGATCCAGGGAGCAGCTATTGTTTCAGATGTTATCTTGAATTCAAATAATCTGTAGTGCGGCTCTAACCTGTGAAGATGCGTCAATAATTGATTAGAATCATAGTGAGACGGTGTTCGCTCTGCATAGGTCCCCTGAGAGATCAGGCAGGCAGACGCGCATGAAAAGTTATTAAAAACCTGTTTGGTGTCTTTTTAAGACCTAAACCAGAAGAACCTGCTGCAGCTCCTTTTTTAGAGGAGTTTCTCCATGTTCTGCCCCGACACCTGATTACACACAAAACCATGGATATGGTCATGGACTTGCACACGTACAAGCATACGCACACACACTCAGAGTTTCTTTACCTCAATGGTTGGATCATATTCATCCACAAAGTGATTCTGGATGAGTTGAATAGTAAGTGCGCTCTTGCCAACGCCACCAGCTCCCACCACTACCAGCTTATATTCTGTCATGATTCACCTGTTGGACCATAAAAAAAAAGCTCATTATAATCATATTTCCACAGACAGAGACAGTCACCTGGCACAGCGTCAGTTTATCTGGGACACCATCAAAGCCTTAAAAGGAAAAGTTTAGATGAGTATTTCTTAGGTATTTAAAGCTCGCTGCACAGAAAAGGTTATATTCAATTGAGGATGGTTGATATTCTTTTGAGTGCTGAACTGTCGCTTTGTGCAGTTTTGTCACCTAGCTTCATTTTCTGCTCTATGTTTCTGTCTGACGCACTGCCGGCTCGATGGTAAATGTCAGTGTATCTACATCACTTCTAACGAGTAACTGTTACTGTCTATAAAATAAACCTCAACTAATAACACCATAATTAACTGGAAAATTAGATTTCACATCACATTTACGTAGCATTAAATTTGGAAAATGTTTGTTTTAGTATTCAACGAGTGGAAACTACTATGGAGGAATCTACAATCACCACAAACTGAATGTTCACCAATTCAATTGATCACCTGCAAGAGATTATATGCAAATGAGGAAATATAAACACTGAAAAACTGTGAATGAGAGGGAGAGTTGCCAAAGTAAATCATTATCAGCCCCAAAAAGTAAGTTAAGTGTTGATGAATCGCCAATTGAAATAAATGAAATCAAAATTGTCTCTGTGACACAAAAATAACACGCTTTATATCACAAATAATCAGGCATAAGACAGACAGCTACGGCAACCCCGCTGTTTGTGAAATCAAATATCTAAATCCAGCAACACATGTCAGTGGGACTTTCTGAGTAGCAGACACACAACAGAAACTAACCCCAGGCAGAAATCTATGACATTACATTAAGGCTACAAAATTGACAAGCAACTGGGAGGCTCTCTGCTGTCTGACTGCTTTGTGGAGCAGCAGCCATCAATAGTGGCAGCTGGCCTTTTCAGAAGTTACAGTGCACACTGCTCACAGCTCACGGCTCTGCACAGCCTGCAGTCAGGGAGGAGCGCCGCTGAATATCACTGCCTTTTCTAGACAAACAAAAACGAGAATGTGGTTTGATAGGTATTTGGCCAACGAAAGGTATACTTTTACTACGCTTGTTTGTGTTCGACAGTCAGCAGCATGGTGTGCATGTATATATAAATGTGTGTGAATATATAAATGTGTGTGTGTGTGTGTGTGTGTGTATATATATACACACAAACAATATAAAGACCCGACAGAGTCTGTGATCTCCACATATCACTGTGAGGCTGTCTTGTCCGTTGGGCAACAGTCTTATCTTTACCTGAGCAGATAAGACTACACAGATCCAATCCAGTAAGACTTGAAAACTTGTCTGCCACATACTTGCCATGCCTGTTAAAAAATAAATCACTTTTCATCTTTTCTTTCAGGGAAAGTGAAATTGAATGACTGAGCATAGTAAGGCTGCAGCTCACTGCCAAGCCCATGCAGCAGCCAACAGGGAAGTCATGGAGGGACACAGTTTATAATGAGTTTTACTATAAGTTAGGTCAAGACCAGAGTTTATGGCAGAGCAAGTTTTCACATAGAAGGAGTTTGTCTTGATGTGTTGGTGCAAAACAATAAACACAGCAAGTAGCAAAGGAAGCAAGTACTGAAAGTCAAAGAAATGAATTACACATATAATAGACAATAATATAAAGCAGGCACTAATATCAAGCAAGATAAAATAATGGTTGTTTAACTCTGTTGTGCTGTTACATAGTTGGAGCCTCAAACTGTGGTGAAGTGTGATATTGTGGCAATATAAATAAATAATATAAATAAATAACGTCACTGAAACATAACGAGAAAAGTCAAGGTCGTCCTTTGCCTCTTGCTGACACCACAAAGTGCGTTGACCTTTATAAATGTATTTTTAAAAAGAAAATAAAATCAGTGAAAGCAGACTACACACAGGAGAAATGGAGAAATGGGCGACTGGCTAGCAGCCGTACAAATGTCACTTTGCTTTGAAACACTTTATCACAACACCCCCCAACCCAGAAAAAATTCTAGACTCAACAAAGTTGACAGGAATTTGATTTAAATCCGCTGCTGTGAGCCTACAGGGTTGCCAGATTGGCTGTGCTAAAACCCCCTCTTGACTGCACTTGCGTTTAAATAACCAGGCAGCTACTTAGCTAGCTAGCTAGCTAGCTTAGCAAGAGCCTCGAAAGTGAGCCGAGCAGCCCTCTGAGAGCGAACACACACACATTTACTGAAATTACTCATTAATGCGACCCCGTCTTCAACCGTGTGCCCGCACAAACTCGCTATCTTTCATTCAAAGAAGCGGGCAGAGAGGTGGGGGTGCAGGTTTGAGGAGCCGCCATTGACAGGCTAGCAGCGTCCTGCACTGCAGGGCCAGGCTGGGTAACAATTGGGCGTAGTTTGCACTCACAACGAAAATGAATGCTTGCACTGTAATGGTGTTATTCATAGCGGACACACACCGAGCTGCACCGTAAACCGGGGAGCTTAAAGGCAAAACCCATTAAAAAATATACGCCTTGTTCGTGGGTGAATTTCATTTGCTTTCTTCTTCTTTTTGTATTACCTTTTTAGCAAGTGGAAGTTCCGCGTCCGAAGTAGCGACCGAGCAAGTCAGGCTGATAATCCTCCAGTTTCACACGATCTCCGCATTTCCTACTTCACGCCGAGACGCCCGCATCTGAGTCTCTGTTCGCCTCCGGAGCACAAAACGGGCACATGCGACGGAGGCTGAGCGTGTGTGAGAGGGAGAGAAAGAAAGAGAGAGGGGGAAGAAAAAAGAGAAAAGAAAAAAAGAAGTTGGCCAACCAAAAAAAACAATTAATCGATTGAACTTTCCATCTGATCCAGCGTCCGGCCTCGCTGCTCAGGTTGGCCTCCTTTACGCGAATATGGGCGGAGACCGGGGCGCACTTTACCCAGAAAGCATAGCTGGAGATTTCAACCGGTTTGTGGATCACTTCACGCAGCTCTGTCGCAACAAGCAGCTACAACACCCTTTGTTTTTATCTCCACGTCGCACATTATTAATGTTTAAAACGCTTTAATTATTTTTTTTCACTTTTTTATTCACATTCGCGCATTCATCGGCCTCACATGAGCCACGCGTGCGTAAAAGTCACCAGGCTCGTCTTATTAAATGAATCTGACTGGTTCATGTGTGTTTAAAGAACATTTTTAACATTATTTAGGTCACATGGTGTCTCTTTCAGGACGTCTCCCTTCAGCTGAGCGGTCCCTGCCACTGCCTGCTGCAGAGTCAACACAGCCTAGAGGGCGACTCCACTATTTAAAGGCTCTAAATATAAACCGAGCTGCGCTGCAGGGACGTCATTCCCAGGCAAGGAAATGATTTGGCAATCCCTTGTCAGTTTTCCAAAGTGTTCACTCAGCTGCCTCCTGCGCGCTTTATGTGCAGGCGCAGAGAAGAGGGGCCAAAAAACACACAAAACACAGTGCAGCATGCATGAGGACGAGGAGGGAAATATAACGTGACTTTATTTAACATTTTAACCAGCTGTTTATTTAAGTTTACCAAGGAGAGTCTCGTTTAAAAGATTTGATTAATATTAGTGTGCACATTGTAAGACAACTTGTTGGAGTAATACACGAAAAATAAGAGGGATAAAAGGTGCGTGAAGGGGAGAGGGAGCATGAAAAACAACAACAAAAAAGACGATCCATGATTTCCATTCACGCACAGACACGCTAGAGGTCACTATTGACTTCTTGTCTGGCATCTGTACGACCACAACTATGTCTGCAGTGAAATTTAAAAATCTGTCTAATTGGCACCTATTGTGTGCAGAGATATGTGATTATTGCATCACTTCCTCAACCTGTAATTTGACATTAGTATTCATATTTTTCTGTAAATGGTAAAAGCACTACTCTGCATTGTTTGCTGTGTTTAATGCAAAACAATAAATAAATAATATCCGCTAAAGCATTCGAGATTAAACTATTATAATTATTTTATTATTTTATATGAACTATATTCTTTCCTGGCAGAAAACCCATATTTAAACTTGAATGGTTTCCTATCTACAGATTACAGTGGTTATCAATCACTTTATATTTATATTCATATCACTGTGGATACAGTATTTCATATCAGTGATGGACTTCTGTAACTTTACTTGTGGATAAAATGCATATAAAACTTAAATGCAAGCAGTTAGTCCATAGACCGAGCACAAAAATATATCCCTCTTTTTCTGAAAAGGGTAGAAAAATTATTTCTAAAAAGATTATTATTATTATTATTATTACTGCATTGGTACATGCTGAGGTGATTATTTCACTTAAGATGCCTTTTCATCCCTCCATCCTCCAGAAGAGACCTCAAATTCAGAGAATAACTGTGATCCTGAGACTTGGTGACTAATAGCACTCAAACCTGCTGATTACTCCGCCCCCGAGTCCTGGAAACCCGCCAGATTGCTAAGAAAAGGCCGCATTTAAGTACATGACTGCTCCAGATGACATTTCATTACGAAACCAACGCGGGTCCTGTCACAAGAGGGCAGTAAGGCTCCGCTTATGTTTGGTGCCCCTGCTGAGGGCCCATCAGCTGCTCCTGCTGAATGCATGTTTGAATTTGTCCTTTACAAATGACTTGGATTTTATAATAGTAAATTATTTAAATAGGTATCCTGACGATTAGTCCACACGTATAAGGGAGTGTAGACTTACTAATGCATCAGTTCATTTGAACAGACTCTTCACCTCTATATTGTGTCCATATAACAATGAAACATGGTATTTATTTTATTTTCATTTTACATTTGGCTGGGCTGATGTTATGGAGAGTCATTTTAAGGCCCTGTCTGCAGTACTTTTGAGTGAATCCAATGCACACTGCTCTGGAAAGAAACAGCTTTACATCCTGCAGGATGCATCTCATTCATTTTCTGTGCTTCTTATATTTGAAAAAAAAACACACCAAAGGCATTTAAATAAGCTACTTTTTTAGATCTCTGTTCCTCCTTTTATATTTATAGAGAGACTTTCGACAGCAGGACAGCAGTGCTTTCACACTCACAGATCCATTTTCTGCTCTTCACAGACGTCCTGCGTGTGGAAGAAGTTGGCTCTGAGTCCTGTCGTAGCCCACACACTCACACACACACTCACATACACACACACGCACACACCCCTCCACCCTCCTCCACCCCCTCGCAGTGTATTGCAGCTTTAAACAGTCCACAATGCCTTGCGGTGTCCCAGTTCCAACGCGATGTATTAACCAGCAGGAGTAATGAAACGGGGAGAGGGGCTTTTTCCGCAGCTCAGCGCGCAGAGAGGACACACGGACAAAACTTTGACACCCCCAAACGCCAGTCAGCTATTGTTGTTTCCTCGTTTTTTTGTTTTGATCGGAGGCGTCCGCAGTCTTTCCCCTCCTCCCGCTTTATCTATCTTGCTGTTGCCTCGCAGCCAAACGTTACTTTGTCGCAGTTGAAGTGAAGTGTGCTGGAGAAGGACGCGTTTTGTGTGTGTGTGTGTGTCTATCTTTTTTTTTTTTTTTTTTTTGCCTGTGCCCGCTGAACTTCACCGAGTTGTTGGAACCTCTCGCCGCAGCAAAGGTGAGCCCGACACGCCGCTGCCGGTGCGGGGATAATGGGAAAAGATTGGCGCAAGAGTTGGGGCGACTCTGCGCTCGCTGTCGCCATTTCTCCATCTGCCGCCCAGAGACGCCGCTGCACGTCCGGCAGGCTGATAAAGTGCAGAAATTCGGCAGGACGGTGCTGTTTTTCATCTGTTCGGGTTGAGAGATCATTGCAGTCAGACGCCTCTCGCTGGGTGTTCCTGTCTCGGGAATGATCTCCCATCATGTTCAGCGTCTGTCGTAAGTGTGAGGAGATCTCGTGTCGTTACGAGAGGATAAAAGTTCATCCTGTGTGCAGCTCCAGTGTCTCCAAACCAACCTGTGGAGTTGTTGCTGTACTCAGCCAGGCTTCCTGCGTCTCACAGCCTCAGTTGTTTCAGTCTAGACATAAGAGTGGTTTAATTAGTTTTCTGTGCTGCTTTTAAAGTGTGTTTCTAATGTGTCTTGTGTGTGGCTGCCACCTCAGCTGCTGCTGTAAAAAACATTTCATTTCCACAAATGCTCCCATGCAAAAGAGAGGGAGAGGGAGAGTGTGTGATTCAGCACCAGATGATGTTTTACAAACTGTCGTAACAAGTAAACCTCGGGGCCAGAGGCCTCTTTGTTGCCTCTGCCCACGGCTCAGGGGCCCTGCTGCCTGCCCCGCTGGCTCTTCAAAGCTGGCTGGAGAGCAGGGATATGGCAAGGGAACAAAGGCGGCATTATTGCTGGCTGAACGTGCCTTCCAGATGTTCGAGATCCTGCCAGAGCTGACCTCCCAAATGGGGGCAGGCGGCTCCAGCGTCTAATAGTTTAATATCAGCCAGGCAGAGAGAGGGGGAAGAGGAGGAGGCTTGCTGCAGGCCAGGGGCCACTGGAGAGCTATCAGGAGCCGGGGGTGCTGTCTGTAGCGTGACGGGACATGAGTTTAATCCCAAACACCCCGATCTCCAGACTGATTGGAGCTAAAACTCTGAGGAAGCGCTGGGTGATGCTCGTTAAGTCTTTCCTTGAGGTAGTTGGGCCACAACACACTGTTTGCAAAAGCTTCAGACACACACACACACACACACAATGATGAATAAAGTATATTCCCTTCTGCAGATGTCTTTTAGCCTCAGATTAATCGGTAGTAAAATAATGCTTTAACTCCTCACTAACTGAGAACTATCTGTTTTGCAGGCAGCAGGTGATGGTGTAGAGACTAATGCAGATGATGCTGACAGCAGACGCTTCAGAAAACTTTGTCTCATTTTTTTTCAGATACCTCAAGCAGAGGTGTGAGCATTTTTAGTTATTACTAAATGTGCTGATTTCCTTAACGATCAACCGGTTTAAACACACTTTGGGTTAGATGTCGTAGTTTGTTGCAGTGTCACTGCGTAACTATTGCCTGTCTCACAGCCATCGAGAACACAGATCTTATGGACCCTTAGTTTCCTTGTCTCTTAGTCATGGCCCGTTGCATTCTCACAGCCCAGGAATGCATACCCTGGATGTTATCAAAGCCCTCTTCGCAGGATCAAGGCAGTCTGGCAACAGTCTTTGTCCTGCTCTGTGATGTTTACACTCGCTGAGGGTATTGTATACATGTCAGACTGGCATACTGGCGACTCAGAGCATTCTTATCTGGTTCCCACTGCAAAAACCCTTAACTGTAGGGGTCCCATCTTGTCAGCGTGTCTTCGAGTAACGTTCTACTCTTGGAAAGCCAATGTGCTTTAGTTCAGGGGGTTACACTGGGCTGCACCACTTGATGACAACCTGGAGGAACCCAAAGCGAGGAAGGATCCTTCCCCAGTCAGTTCCAGCCGAGTCACCACCATTGCCGCTGCAATATACCAGCGTCTGTCTTCGGCTGCTCACAGGGATCTATTTCACAACAGATCTGTTACCAATTACGGCAGAGTATAAATTGCTAGTAATTACATGTTGCACTACAGGGAGTACAATTTGAATTAAAGTTTGGTTAGCAATAGGCAAGGAGGTTTAAGCACTAGAACAGACTGCTGTCGCCCCAGTCTGTAAGAAGTATCCCATTAATTAACAGCAGCGTGGGGGAGTTTTGCATGTCAGAAATCTTCCATAATAATTTAGTCACTGGTTTTAATGTGCGTCTTGGATATAAATTCTTTCAAAGTAAAAATGCCTGTATTGTTTTCCACCTCAGTTCACAATGGTCAGCAAATTTGGGTAGGAACCACATTAATGGCGTCGATTTGTGGAGGTAGTACTTGGGGAACATTAGTGTTTTCCTGTGAGGTCATTTTTCTCAACTTGGTTCAGTTGCCGCTGCCATACAGGCTTTCTCCAGAGTCGAGCGTGACCTTGGTTTTGTTTTTATGTTGATGAATGCCCCATTTTGTTTTCCTCAAATACCCCCTTGTTCTGCAAACGGCTAAACTCCACGATACTCGAGCCAGTTCTTGATGCCCGACAGCCTGTAAATCCCCTAAAGAGGGGGTGCCACATTTAAGCTCCCGTAGTATTTCCTCGCAGTGTGTGTTGCAGCAGTGTGATGGTTGTGCTGAAACGCCCACAGAAGCATATGGTAGGTTGTTTACACCAGCAGCCAGTTGATGCCCTTTTCCCTGCCAGCTCGGTGTGCTCCTGTGGGCCTGGAGACCGTCACCAGCAGCCGGACGGGCAGGCTGCTTCGGTGCTGCTCACACACCTCACTGCTCTGTGCCGAACCAACACAGGATCGGAACAAACGCACTCCTGAGCTGCAGGGAGCTCGGTGTTTCGCTGCAGCTGATCATCCCTCAACTCAGCGTAAATAGAATTCACAAGAATTTAAGCCCTCCTCTGTTTCGTTAAATGCCTATCTGGCATCAGACGAGCTGCAGCAAATCAGAGCGCGGGCATCTCCCCAGGCCATGGCTTTGATGGGCCAGAGGAATGGAGCTTGCAGGGCTCAGGATGGCACTGTGCCCCGCACTGCTGTGCTTGTATCATCGGCTGGGTTTTCTGGGTTAATGTTAATGAATATAAATGCTATGAGTCTGGACCGAAGCAAGTGACATTTATGAATACCCTGCTGAGTCTTGTTGAGCCTGTGCAAGGAAGAGGCCTTGAGTTGAATCTGCCTGTTTGTTTTGTCTTCCTCGGCGCATGATTCGCTCAGTTTTGTTTGAACAGTTGTCTCTTTAATGGTTTTTGTTAGTGCAGTATACAGTATTTCATGCAGTGGTCCTTGTAAATCCCACTGACACAGCGTTGTTATAGGTGCTATTTTTTTAAGACACTTTCCACTTTCCCCTTCCAGTGTATCTTTATCCTTCTTCCAGGCAGATCCACTGTGCCTGCTTTGCATCAAGTCATACTCAGTCCCTGTTACTGTTTCCACCCATACCCCCGGAGAAAGGGTTGAAAAAATGGTGACAGCGTTTTGGGTCAGTGCAGAAAAATCTCGCAGTGTGCTTGAGTGTGATTATTTTCCTGTTCCTCTCCATCCTTGAGCCCTCAATGCCATTTAAGGGCAGTCAAAATGAAGGACAAAAGCACTTTCCAACCAGCTGTGAATACACTGAGAATAGAGTGATCAGGTGCCGGGCCACAGACGAGGGTGGCACTCACTTACATGTAAATGCACAGAGATTTATACAAAATGAGTCACACATACAGTGTATTTGAGCAACAGACAGACATTTTAAAAAGTTCCCAATTCTCTGACAACTGCCTGAGGTTTTGTTTTGTTTTGTTTGTTTGTTGAGCTAAAATGATTAGTCAGTAAATCAGTTAGGCAATCGCCTTAAAATTAAAAAACAATTTTAATACTCTATTAATCCTCCAAGTCCATTTTCTCAATTCCCAAACATTTGCTGTTCACACTCTCGGAAATCTGAGGGATTGATGCACTTCTCCATTTTTATGTTACACTTTTGGGGTTTGGACTGTTAGTCAGACAAAACAACCAATTTGAATGTCAGTTTGGGCTCTGGTAACTTGTGATGGGATGTGATTTTTGACCTTTTGCAAAGTGAACAATTAATCTATCAACTAGGTGAAAAAAGTAAAAAAGAGTAATCACCCATGAAAACAGTCATTTGTTGCAGCTCCGTGTGTTTGTCTAACTCTACAAATGTTACCTTGCAGCACTGCCTAATGTCTTTACCATATTTAGAAAAGCCATTGTTGGAGGAAAGGACAGGCTGGTGTGGATGACTTTGTGAATGTGGTCAGGGAATACGCAGGCTGGGGGAGGTGTAATTGGTTGGGGGTTGGTGAACAAAAGGGCCTTTTGAGTGAGTAGTGGAGGTGCAGTGAAGGTTAGATCCATGGACAGCGATACCGATCTGGGGAGATGCCATTCATTCTCCCCCAGTGCTTTGTCCTTGAGGAACGTTTTGAAGGGTCAGATGGGTACTTTGGATGGGCATTTCATCTACTGTGTTTTGTCAGCAGCTACTCACATTTCTAATGTCAATCATGATTGTATAAAAACAAAGGTTGAGTGTAATATTTTGTTGTATTTGTACTTTTATCAGAGTACTGTTTTTTTTAAATGGCCCAGTAGGGAATAGTGCATCCTGTTTGGGCAGAATTCAGGCCATAGCTATGTATTATACAACAGTGAAAATAACTGTTACATCAACAACAAAACCATTCTCTACTCCCTCGTGTTATGAGTCTTTCGGCTCTCCCTTTTCTTTTTTTAATTACATTTTCATGCCTCCTCTGTTTCCCTCTGTTCCCGTCCTCTGTATATCACTGAGTCGGTCTTCCTGCTTTTTCGCGGCTGCTTCCATGTAATTCTCTGCACAAAAGCAGGAATTGGACTTGGGAATGCCTGCTGGCAGACTCTTCCTGCACCCCCAACAGACATGCACCTATTCATAGAGAAGAACAAAACAACAGCGTTACGGCCAGCTGGTCGTGGCAGGCCCGACTGTATGAGTCCATTCTCAGTCTGACTATCCATTTACCGTGAGCTACTGCTAAAATAGCCCGGCTAAACCTTGTATTTTCTACTAATTTGACTGTTTGTGTCCATATGTTATATCATTGTTCATGTGTGTCTACAAAGACTTAACCTTTAAGGCTACTGAGCATTATGACCGCTACCTCAAGCACATCCTGTCTAACTGCTTCCTGTTTTTCCTCGTGTTTCCTCCCCAGTAAAGTAGCCAGAGGGGCCTCAGCTTCCCTGCACCACTGCAGCCTTCAATAATGTCGGGGCCAACACACCACAACCGGCCCCCTCGCTTCTGACCCAACATGGAGCTCAAGGTCTGGGTGGATGGAGTCCAGAGGGTCGTCTGTGGAGTCACTGAGGCAACCACCTGCCAGGAGGTGGTGATTGCTCTGGCACAGGCCATAGGTACTTCCTTTTCTACTATAACACCACACACCCACACACCTGAAAAACAACTTTCACGCGGTGAAATCAGATTGATTATTAATTATGTTCATTAAACTCATGATCAGAGGATTCAGTGTGATTACCAGACTGATAGGCAAGAATCACCTGATAGATCTTTCAGCTGGTTTTACTGATTCTTATGTTTCTTGCTGACAATTATTAATGATTTTTTACATGAATTCAGACAGATGTTTAATACTGCCCTGTTTGAAAAAATATCCACACGTAATATTTATTTTTTCACATAGTGTTATAGGTACCTAAGGATTGTATGCATCTGTTTTGTTTTGGGGTTTTTTGTGGGTTACTGTACAACACTGATATGAGATGACATTCTGGTTTGATGGTGTTGGTTTCACAGGGAGCACAATCCTTTGCTGAAATCCTAATCTAAAGCCGCTGTTGTTATTCCCGGTCTTGCTGAAGTGTTTCTTCACATCACACTCACAGAATGCTGGTGAAATTCAGTGGTGATGCATTTAGTGCAGACAGGTTGAAGGCTATTGACATAATTTAAACCAGTGTGTTGCTTTACTATCACAGACAAACTCTGCCTCATGTTAGTTACAGGTCAACAAGACTTAGCAACACCTCCATCTGAAAGTCACTTGTACTCCGGGACAGAGTGCTTATCTGAAAGTGTCTCTCTCTCTTATGTAATGCATCGCAAGTTCTGTGTTACTTAACACCGTGTTCACCTTCATTGTATTCTGGTGAGCTTGTACAGTTTTCTTCACACCCCACACACAATTTGAAAGTCCAGAACAGTTGAAGCCTTTTTCATCAAGTGTGGTGTGAAGCTTTCATCAACCCAACAACTGTAAACTGTATTTAAGTCGCCAGAATGCCTGTTATTACCTGAAAAGAAGTCCTTATGAAGCAAACAAGTCTTTGAGTCTTCTGCCTACATATTAAGCTCCTGCTGAGATACGGTGGGTCATATTTGGAGGTTTCATTGGCACTGTCTTGTATCTAAGCGCCCCATTCCCCACCCCCTTCCCCATATGGCTCCTTCAGGAACGGGGGCACTTGTGCAGACTGTATTGACATCACTTCCCACAAAGCCCAGGGTAGAAGGAGGGAAAGTCTGACTCATCCCTCAGTCTCCTGCCAAACTGAGAAAGCAGCACTTCTGAGCCCCCTCCTCTGCCTTTCTCTCTGTTAAAAAATATAGACGCCATGTTAAGTGATCACACACCGATGCTGATTTATTACTTTGGCATTTCGCAAGTGTTCTTCTGTCTACACTATTACAAGTGTCGAGTTTTTTTTCCAAACAGCATTAAGCATTTTTATCTTCTAAACACTGTGCAGCTATCAGCCTGAGCTGATTATTCTCTTTTCCAGTCTGCATTTTTTACTGCATGGTTCAGACTTAAGGCTCTCATCTCACTTATAAAACCACTGTGCGCTGTTGTCGGAAACCACACTTCAACAAGCTGGTTGAAATTTGAACTTTTCAATTGTTAGACGGCCAGTAACATGGCTCCTGTAGGATGATTTTGCTCTGTGTCTGCTAAATGACAGTTGACATTTAGCATTTACAGAGAATAGTTGTTCTCTAACATGTTAACAGGTTTGTAAGATAATAGTATGTCATGGCTGTGTTTCTAGTAGTTCATTTGGGAATCTTTCTATCCCATGGTGATCAAAACTGGTTAGAGGAGCTTTAAATATAAAAAAATCTTTGCAATTCAGTGTAATCATCTGTCAGTATAAAAATCTGTTGTGTTTCCTTACAATTGTTCTGTTTTCTGTGTTGTTTACAGGTCGCACTGGGAGATATACTCTGGTAGAGAAATGGCGGGACACCGAGCGTCACCTTGCCCCTCATGAGAGCCCCGTGGCTTCTCTGAACACCTGGGGCCAGTATGCTGGCGACGTCCAGCTGATTCTGCATCGTACAGGCCCCTCCCTGACTGAACGCCCCCCCTCAGAAGGACCCCCGCTCAGGGGGCCTGAACGGGGGCTGCATCGGCAGAGCCTACCTCCACTCGCAAAACTACGTCATCCCAACGACCGCTCCCTCCGCCGACGTGAACCCCGGCGTAAATCTCTCACATTCACTGGAGCACCCAGAGGCCTTAGGGAGATATTGAGCGGAGGCCGAATCAGCGAAGCTGAGGCTAAGCGAAGACTCCTCCTGGGAAACGGTGGAAATCACCACCATGCAGGACCAGCCATTGGAACTGCATCGCCCAGCCTGTGGGCCTGTCGCATGGAGGATCTGGTTAGACTGGTCGGTCTCCAGAGAGAGACTCTCAACGTGCTTGAGAAAAAGCTGGAGGCCTACGAGGCCGAGCTCCAGGCCTGGGCTGAAGGGCGAGGAGGGCGAAGTGGAGGGTGCGTCGGGGATCCCAGCGGAGGAGGAGGGCTGATGGAGGAGATCCTGAGACTGGAGAAGCATCTGAGGAAGAACGAGGTAGAGATGGAGGAGGAGGAGTTCTGGGCCACTGAGTTACAGATTGAGCTGGAGAGTGAGAGACAGCTGGAGGAAAGACTGCAGGAGCTGCGAGGACGCCTGCAGGGCTGTCAGATGCAGATTGAAGAAAAGCTGGCAATGGTACAGGTGTGCTATGTGTGGGAGATTTTGGGGATATTGAATAAAAACTTTACTTTTGTAGCAAGTTGTTTCAAGCTTTGGGAAATTTAACTTAAAAATAACCGGCTGAAAATCAAATAATAATAGTCCTTTTTTTTTTTCTTTGTTAGAAGTTGTTGAGGTGATGTTTATGTATCCTAGCGGGTGCTTTCCTTCTTTTTCCATGTCAGTTTGTCTCTTTGTCCCTTCAGGGCGTAGAGGCAGGTTTGGAAGAAGAGCGGCTGCAGAGGGAGCGGCAGGAGACCCAGTGGGTGAGCGAGGCAGAGGCCCGGGCTCAAGTCCTCAGGGTCAAAGCAGAACTGAAAGCTCAGGAGAGACAGGCGGTCCAGCTGGAGAGCAGCTGCAGAGCCGTGGACAGGTCGCTTGGACAGAGCAGCAAGAAACTCCAGGTGAAACAAGTGCATGTGTTCTGTTACTTATTTTCATAGCATCAAGTTTTGTTTTTTGTTTTTTTACACAAAAGTACTACAGGATGATGCAGTGATAAGAGAGAGCATCCATCACTGAGTTTTCTGAGCATCTGTCCACCTGAATCGTCCTTCACAGCGTTGCTGTTCAAAGGGGAACTCCTCAGATTTGTTCTTTTACACAGAAAAGTCTGTTTACAGGTTTGGAGTAGCACTACTGCATATGTGAAAAAAATCGGATAAAGCCTTTTATGACTCCAGTGGGAGCCGTGTAAACTTGAGCCAATCTCTCGGGGATGAAGACTACCAGTTTGAAAATGAAAACAATCTGGGGGTGTAGAGTCAGAGAGAAGAGAACTTATCAGACCTCAGACCTCTGGCGCTACTAGAGGAACATAGCAAAATCTCTAGCTGAATTGTTGTAGGTTCAGTTACAATGTGGGTATTGTAGAGGCCAGGTTTTGAGAAAGTAGAATATGTGGAATAAAAATAACCATGGTTATGTTGCATTTATTGTGATCCCTTTTTTCTGTCGTGATTCTGACAGTAATAAAAGTGCAATACTAAATTAGAACAAAATTCTTCCACACACCATTAAGTTTCTAAAAAAACTATGTAATAGTAAAAGTCATCATTAGGTAAAACAATGTTATCTTCTTGCTGCATGTAAAATGGGAAACACCATTTTGTCTGTTGTGTTTCAGTTATGGAAACCAAGATGCTTAATTTGGGTTTATTTCAATATGACACATAATGTACCAAAAGGGTTAACAACGTGAGTTATGACACTGCGCTTTAGTTAGGACTAAGAGCATCAGCCTGGAGTAGTCGATCTGTGTCCCACTTAACGTTTCAGAGGCGGTGTGAGTTGGTTCCTGATGAACACAGTGTGATCATGTCTGTGCCAGCGCGAGACACCAAATGTGTTTTGATCCTCTTGGATAATAATTAAGACTAACCAAGGACTGGTAAATTTAAAGTAATATTGTTATTGCCTGCTTCAAGCTGCTGGTGATGCTTTTATATTTCCTAAAGAATCGCTCTCTCATGTTGTTTCACTGAAGGACATGCAGCACGAGCTGGAGCTGCTGACCAAGGAGCTGAGGCAGGTCAACCTGCAGCAGTTCATCAAGCAGACGGGCACCAAGGTCACGGTGCTGCCGGCCGAACCTACTGAGGAGGACAGTACTCACAACAGCCATGGAATAGGTAATATTATTTTGTTAAAAACAAAAAATTAGTAGACTTTTCTATCTTGAGGAATACATTTTGGAGATGGATTTTACTCACATATAAGAGCACAGTCACATGCTATGTATGACCAGGTAATTCTTCACATTCTTCACATAAATGATAAGTTGGGAGCTAAGAAAGGAATTACAAGTGTCTCTCTCTCTCTCTCGCTCTCTCTCTATAAATATATATATATATATATATATATATACATTTATATATATATATACATATATATATACATTTATATAAATATATAAATGTATGTATGTATAGGTACGTATATGTACATATAGTTATGAACAGTTAACTTGTATTAGGTCCATATTGTCTAATCATAAATGTTGCTCTTTGGTTTCCATTTACACAAGTGACGCACAACTTATTTTCATTAAAGTGCATGAAGGGCAGTTTGGCTTTGAGTCTGCCTATGCATTACTAAAGTCATTCTCTTCCATCAAGGCGCTTATTTTTCTACCTCATGTCCTGACAGCCTGCTGAGAGAAAATGACTCAGCTTTGTGTGTGTGTGTGAGAGAGAGAGAGAGAGACACAGAGAGAGAGATTGTGATAGAGAAATGGGGAGGGGGCGGGGTAGCAGAGTGTACAGTATTAGTTTTTACCCTCTCCTGTGGCAATTATAGTCTCCATGCCAACAGCTGCCTAGATACAAGCAGACCTGGTATCATTCATTCATACTACTTTCTCTGTACATCCCTCACTGCTTAAATTTGGCCACCCCTCTATCACTTGCTCAGCACTTTCTGTGTTGGGCTCATTGGACCAAACCTCTGTGTCTCTACAGGAAACCATTAGAGAGCTGACACATAAACTACAAGCAGTAGATAATGGGACCCACATTAAAAGTTTTACAGTAATACAGTGCTAAATGTATAATTAGATAAACACTAATTAAGATTGTCTTTCAGGAGCAAGTTTGAAGTGACACTAAAGCAGCATATTATGTGTTGTAACCAAGAATATAACCATCAGCTTGTAAATTAAAGAGCTGGATATCCAACTTGCAAAACAAATTTTATTGGCAGAAACCTAAATGTACCAATATGCACAAAAATGAATGTATAAATCTAAATGTGCAAGCATGAACATTATGTTAAACTGATAAATAATTAAGTATCCCACATGCCCAGTGCCCTTAAAAGCTTACTGTTGTTAATAAAGAAGTGCTGCACATTGGATTTCCTGTTGCAAAACTCAAGTTAACTCAAGACTCAAGTGCATTCCTAAATGACTTGCAGTGGTAGCAGTAGCAGTGATGGTTAAGAGATTACACCCACTTCATTTGATTTTAGTTCCAATCTGTGACACACCAGTTAATACAATCCCAATTTGGAATATCTTGCCTGTCCAAAGAGCCCAGATAAGACACACACTTCATCATTGCATCATTAGAGCAGTAGGCCTCTTTATTAAACTTAACAGTGATGGATTTCAGCTGGGAAAAGTAATGAATTTAACATTCACGTCCTTCTAGTAACCTTCCTGTTCATGAGTGTAAAATCAGCTTTCATATCTGGCTGTAAAATTCACTGCATCACAGATTCTCTGCATGGATATATACTGCCCTCTGGTGGCAGTGCAGCACTGTAGTCACTGTATTTTTTTATTATTATTATGCTCTTCATAACAATAGGATCAATAGTGCATGGATTTGAGTGAAAATCTGACTGTATATTTTCATTACCAAACCACTGAAATACACTTTGATATAGTGTGTTTAATTTTCTTTTCTTTTTTTCTTCTTTTTTTTTTTGCGTTTCTATGCTCAGATTTCGTTCCCTTGTCTGGCTCTTTGAAACGCCCTGTGTCATCACACTCGATGTCCGGTCACCTCCGGGTCCTTCACAGCCCTCTTACTTCTGGCCTGAACCCAGAGGGGATCTATGTGTGAGATTTCTCCCCTGCCTGGGGGGAGCAAGTCGTGTCTCCCTCCCTGAGCCTGTTTCACTCCAGAACACATTTGTAAGTGGATGTCTTTGTACAGGATACCTCAGTAGCACACCACTATGCACTGTTGTCTCAGGTACGAAGGCAACCTAAAGACCTAAGCGGTGAAAGAACAATTTGACCTTCACATGGACGCCGTGGAGCACTTGGTGGGGGTGAAACGTAGTCAGAAGCTCTGGCATGAAGAAAAACACTCAGCAGCAGCACTGTGTGTGCACCGTCTCTGAACATAAGAGGACTTTCTTAGCATTGGGCTGTTGTGGACTTCATTTATGAACATATCCACGTAATGTACTTTTACTCTCACTTTAGTACCTGCTGAATTATTTGTATTGTTTTCTCACTAGGTTCATGAATCAGAAGTATTGCCTTTTGAACAGTATTCCTGAGAGTCTTGGTATGTGAATCTATGACCTATATCTCTAAAATCATATGTAATTTCTGCAGTGGATACATTTAACCAGCTTAATGACTGGTCCTTATACAAGTAATGAAGGATCTGCCTGTGTCTGTGGTAAAAGTGTCTAGAATATATCATTTTGCATATCAGTATTGATTCCTGTAGCTCTGAGTGTCTGTTCATGTTAAAACTATGCACAAATCGTTAATAGTTTTGTTACTGAAGAATGTTTCTGTCCATACGCACCAAAATGATGGCTTACTGTAAATATCTTTTCTTACTTTTCAGCTTTATTTAGTGAATTATTATATTTTATTACAAAGCAGAGCATTCACAGTTATAGAAATGCAGTGCCCTCATTCCTGCAGTAATATCTGCTTAATGAAACAGTATTAATTATCCTCTTAAGCTGAATTTTTGTCCTTAAGATGACTACACAGTATATTTTTTGCCAAATGTATTATGCTTGGGTATTTTTTTTTTTCTGTAAGGATCGGTGGCCAAAGATTAGCAGGTCTTGTTGCATGATTGTGTTGTTAATATAGCCATATCTGGATGTGCAGGGCACCCACAGTTCAGTAAAAAGATAGTCAGTCAGATCTAAATATGGTGGCATGTAATATACAATGGACAGCTCGAGTGGTGTGTGTGGTGTGTGTGTGGTGTGTGAAGAGTCGGAATAGCCAAGGTATAAAACAACTCTTAGGTTGTGGTTCAGCTGCTAATCACATCAGAAGTGCCTTATATTCATTCCACAGACACAGAGTGTATATTGAAATAATGTACAGTAAAGCTTTATCAAAAACATTGAAGCAATGACCGTGGTCAGTTTAGATCGAATGTTGTATTGGTGTATCCATTAATACACAGAGAGAAATGGCAAGAGCACAGCAACAAAGAGGAAACTGTTATTATGTTTTTTTCTGTCAGTATTTTGTAGAAATTTTGTGGAAAGAACACTATTGACAGTACTTTCCACTTTGCTACTGTACTGTACTGTCACTATAATACTATGTGCTGTAAAATGCATTGACATTTATTGGGATTTATTTCATCATGCAACATATACTGTGTACTGTAGTCATCAGTTTAGATCAATGCTATCACCCAGGAATAAATAGTAGATGTAATGCAGAAGGGAAGTCCACCCTGTAATATTTAGGGTCACGACAACCATCACAGCAGCGTGTCTCTCTGCTTTTCAGCCGAAAGAGAGGCCTATTTTAAGGTTCTTATATGATAGTCTTTATATTGGGGTGGATTCTCCCTTTACGAAACCACTTGTGTGAGTTTTCCACCCTGGGATGAGATGTAGCCATGGTCACTGTTTACAACCATATACGTTCTAGAGAACTCTAAGATGTCAACTGTACATAACCTGTTTTTATTTTTTCCCTGCCTTAATATACTGCAAAGTGTTGACCGAAGTATGGCTGTATGGCTGCTGATATGACATGGATTGCATGATTCAATAAACCATCTGACAAAATTCAGTATGTCACAGTTGGTGCTCTTGGCTGCTGGTTTTTTGTAACCATGGACGTGAATGTGGAAGGATTCAATGCACTGTGTTGTGCAGTATGGGCTGCACGTGTTGTTAAAGCATTTCACCAGTAGATGGAGACCTTGATGCAGTAATGGTGCATATGTGGTAACAACACGGTTTGGAGAGGATGAACAGAACACTACTTTTGTTCCCACGGAAGAACAAAATGATGGGAATTGTGTGTGTGCATGAAATGCATATTCACAGAATTAATGAACAATATTGCGTGGCTTCAGAGGAGGCTCATAAGTGGGTGGTATCTGCCTGAGAAAATTGTGCTTAGATTTTAATTTATTCCTATTTCTGGATTGATATACTGACAGAGCTTTTTTATAATTTGAGCTGAAAAGTTTAAAACAAAGGTCAAAAGATTGTTGGTAGAAAGGGGGACAAGAATTGTGGATTTTTAAGAAATAAAAAAAAGAAAAGGAAAGAAGAGTGGGGGTTGCAGGGCAACTGTACATTAAGGGAACATGCGTGATCTTTCCAAACCTTGAAAAGCATTAGTTGGCTGTAATTGGACTTCGCTGTTGCCAGGATCACTAGAAGCCATAAAGTCAGACATTGGAGTTTCAGGACTGATGAAATTATTCATAAAGATTAACACAGATTTGCTGTAAGCCAGTTAATGGCAACAACAAAGGCCGGATTTGATCCGGGTGAAAGCTTTTGACAAGTTGGGAGGAGGCCCCTTGTTTTTCATCAGCTTTTACAGTCTGAGGCTAATCTCACTTCATCATCCTTTTATCACATGACATTTGTTTAAAGCCTTGGATAACTGTACATTCCTCTGCTGTGACCTGTCAGCTGATTAGAGTCTTAGTAACAATACATTTAGTCTACAGGCCGTCCAGTATTGAATGCTGCTAGCTCTCCTGTAGCTTGTAGCGTGCAAGTTGATGTTTTGCAGTGTGCATTGTTTTCCTGTGACCCAAATATCTCATATGTAGGTATTTGTTGGAGCAGTTTTATTTCACATGCTCACTGACGTTGTAACTTGTGAGAACCATAAACACAAAACAGCTGAAGTGCTGTTAAATAAGAAGAAGCCTGCAGAGTTTAGTTTTGATATTTATTTTACAACTCATCAGCAATAATTTAGAACAGCATATGTGTAAAGCATTAACGAAATGTGCAACAGTTGCTCAGTTAAATCTTTAAAAAAAATCCATAGACTTCTACAACATTGACATAGACATGTATACTTTATGGTATATTCACAAAAAACTATTTACAGACGCACATGCCACTTTATATAACAGTTGATAACAGATTTGAGGCAAAACCAGCCGAAGAAACCTACAAAAGCAATGTAATGTATGCAAAATACAATGAAAATCGTCTGTTTTATTGTCAAAAAAAAAGCCCAACAACACTACATTTGCAGGAATTAATCTCTTAGAAAACAGGCCAAGATAATGTTAAAGTTCCTAAAACAGCGATGACCAAAACTGATGGTCACATGACCACTACCACTTCACCATCTCTGTGAAGTATTTGAAAAGCAGGGTTTTACATAATGAATTAGCATATAACACAGAATTAGGGACAATCTGATTTGTAGTGGTGTGCAGGCTGTTCAAATCTGATTGTGATTTGAATCACTTTGCCCTGAAAGAGCTAGATGAAAGCAGTGTTTTTTGTTGTTTTTGTCAAATTGGGCAAATTACTTAATTACCACATTTTGTCTTTGAAATAGAGTTATGTTTTTTTATTATTATTTCAAGACTCAACACAATAAAAAGTTTCAAAGAGAAGTACAGTGATAGACATTTTTAAAGATGATGAGGTGACTGGTGGGGGTGGGGGTGGGGGTGGGGGAGTAAAAGCAGAAAAAAGTGCACTTTACGTCTCAAAGAGTAAAGATCATTCTACATACAAATTGTTTACAGCTGGGAAAATACAGGTACATTCAATATCAAAGATCTATAAGGTGCTATCCTACAATGTTTCCTGGGGGGAACAGGAGGTCACTGCATCTCTGTGCTGAAATGCTTCATTCAGGGAGGGGGCATACAATATGCTGGTCAAGCAGCCCCCTGTGAATGAAGGGTCTCTTCTGCTCTGTTATGCTGAATTATCTCAGTGATTTTTTTCTCTTTCCTCACAAGAACAAACAAGAAAACTGTAAAGATGAGTTGAGGGCGATCAGGTAAAACCTCCCCATGATTTCATTATCATCAGTTGTTAAAGTTGCTGATTGTTGTGTTTGTTGTAAATGATGGAGGTGGTGTTTTTTTTTTTTTTTTTTGGGGGGGGGGGGGGGGCACCCTTCCTTGTTTCCCAGGAGGGACAGCCCCCAACCTTCCCCCCACAGAGTTGGGGGGGAGGCCCCAACCCGAAAAAACCCCCTCCTAAACCCC
>JBAJHX010000081.1:15680652-15701328 GCA_037176925.1 Amniataba percoides | reverse complement strand
CCCCCCCCCCCCCCCCCCCCCCCCCCCCCCCCCCCCCCCCCCCCCCCCCCCCCCCCCCCCCCCCCCCCCCCCACCATTCATTGGTTCACAGGAGGGACAGTAATCAGCCTTCCCCACACAGAGTTGGGGATGAGGTACTTTAAGCCTTACACAACCGGGAGCACTTCATTTATAGGCCCATTTAGTGCACATCTGCATGTCCACGCATCAGACTGCCTTCCAGGTAATAATATTTACAGTCAGAGTCAGCCAAAGCTCCGAACAAACCTTGGCGGAGGTCAGTTGCAACTTACATACATCCAACGAGGCTGATTGGGATACTGATGGAGGATACTCAAAGGTTTTGGCACCAATGCTGCCGTTTCAAAATGTTTTATCAAAGAGCATAAAAAACTAACTCCAGCACAACACAGCTGTGTATTAGTGTCAATCATTGTCGATGCTCGTTTAGGTTGATTCATCTAGCAGAAGTGCAAAAGGCACACACCGTCACAACTGTCCCCTGTTTTCGCCAAGATATTGTACATGAGGAGCTCTTCTGTGAAACCTCGTTTTTAAAACTCGCCTAATTAAAAAAAAAGAAAAGAGACACAGACTCCTCGGCGGACTGCGCGGAGAGAGAACACACACACACGCGCGCACACACACACACATTAGCTCGTGGGAGCAGCACAGAAGAGCTCGTGCTGGCTGCTCTCCTCCGCTGCGTCACCCTCCCCGTCGTCGCTCGCGGGACTTTCCTCGCGCTCCTCAGGTGAGCCCGCCTCGGTGTCGCGCTGCTCGTCGCTGTCCGGGCTGTGCGAGTCTTTGGACTGCGCGGCGGCTCCGAGCTGCGCCGACAGGCCCGGGAAGGCGGCGGCAGCTGCGGCGGCCGCGGCGGCGGACGCGTGCGCCGGGTAGAGCCACGGGAAGGGAGAGGCGAGGGCGGCCGCCGGGTACATGTACTTCTCGAGGCTGCTTTTGTCGAAAAAAGGCATGTAGGACGCCGCGGCCGAAGGGTTGATGAAGTAGAAAGGCATGCAAATCGGCGTCTGCTGTCCCACTCCGCTTATTCCCATCAGAGAGTTCATGAACGCCAGGTCGGGCCTGGAGGCGTCCGCGCCCCCCAGCCCGCTGCCGGCCCAGCTCATCTTTGGTTTTTTGGCGGCGCGGTCGTCTCCGAACTCCTGCTTGATCTTCACCGCCTTGTGTCCCTGCGCCTTGTCGCGCTCGCACTCTTTCTCTTTGCCGTCGCCCTTCTCGGCCTCTCCCCCGTACCCGCTGTCCGTGTCCGTGTCGTTCTCGTTAAGCTCCCCGCCCTGCGTCCTCTGGATGACGGGGACGCAGTTCGCTTGGCTGTCTGCTTTCTGCGCCTCCTGCGCGTCGGCGGCAGGCAGCGGGTGCTGCGGCGGCGGCGCGCCGGGCTGGAACTGCGCCAGCACCTTGTGGAGGTGTCCGACGAGCTGCGCGCACCTCTGCTCCCGCGTCGTCCAGTTCTCAAACTGGCTCAGGTACTGCAGGACCTCTTTGGCGCAGGCCTGGAACCCGGAGTGGAAAGCGTCCAGGTCTGCGTGGATGGAGGGTTTCATCGAGCGGTCCCCTGCAAAACACGCGGCGCAGATATGAACAGATCATTATCGTGTGAGGTGGAGCGCAGCGAAAGTGACAGTGACAGCAAGAAAAAAAAAAAACCTGTCGATAGCGAGTTTTGCTTCTCAAAATTCGCATCGCCTCTATAAACTTCCTGTCATCTCTGTTTTCTGCTGTATCAAACGCAGCCCTGCTCTGTGTGTGGAGGCTGGTAAAGTTTCGGACCGTGCACAGTTTAACAAAGCGCCGCTCATCTCACCGTTCTGCAGCGCGATGATCTTCTGGTGCTGCTGCTCAGTGACAGCAGTCAGCGCGTTCAAGTGTTTGAGCGTCAACTCCAGGACAACTGCTTTCTCCAAATGCCCGAGCGTCTACAGAGAAAACACACACACACACACACACACACATAAATGTTCACCTGGTTCAGTCCGCTTCTCACGTAAAGAAAAAACAACTTTTTGTAGCGTCATGATCTCACCGAGAGCTTCAGATGTTCAGGTAGCAGGTCCTTCAGCTGACCGATACATTCGTTGATTCTGTCTCTCCTCTTCTTCTCTATCAGCCGGTGCGGCAACTTGTACGCGTCCTGCGGGCGAAAACAAACACCAAACAGAGCGCTGTCAAAATACAATTATGGAGCTAAAAAAAAAAAAAAAAAGTTTCTCTATGTGAATTGTGACAGAGACGAGGCGCACCTTCCCGCCGTCCTCCCGCTTGATCCCTCTTTTGGATTTGCACATGTAGAGAGAGGGGTAATCCACCCTAAAGTGAGGAGCAAAGTGTCCGGTTATTCAGCAGCCTGTCGCCGCAGAGTTTCACAGAGTTTGCCAGAAGCGACACTCACCCCAAGAAATCTGCGTGCTCCATGAACTGCCTGTCCTGTAAATGCGCTATTCTTTCATCCATCGCTTCTCCGCCACAGATCTGCTCTTCTTCTTCTTCTGTTTTTTCTTCGGGGGGGTTAAAACTCTTTTTGTTAGAACTCCACGACCCGCAGACGGGCGGCTGAAGGAGATGCAGCTCGGTGCGTGTCCTCCGGTGGAGCTGCGCCTCAGACTGATGTGTGTGTGTGTGTGTTTGTATGTGTGTGTTTCCCTGAGCTGCCGCCGCTCAGTCCGCGCCGTGCTCAGAGCGCACGCGCGCCTCCGGTAGGGAACAGCTTCCGACTCACGTGTAGCCTGCACCAGCGCAAAGTCCGGTAATTAGACCTTCTGCGTGCTCCAGCCGCGGCCGTTCCTATGGAGATGTAGTCCAAACACTTTCCGACCTGCTGAAACGTGATGCACGGGGAGAGGGGGCGCGAGCGCGAGGGGAGGCACGCTCATCAGCGCGAGCGTCTGCACAGCGGCGGCACCCAATGTGATCTGTGTCCTGAAGTTCCCAACTCCAGCCTGTGTGACTGTACAGGGCTGGATGATGAGAGGCAGTGAGAGCCAGCTGTGGTGAACAATTAGAAAGAAACGCTTCACAGTTTACAGAAACTCTGCAGGTCACGTTTAAAAAAAAGTGCGACTATCATTGCCTGCTGCTGTTCATTAAAAAACAAATCTAGGACAAAATCACACGTGTTGATATCGAGTTAATGGGAAGCGGTGAAAAACTGGAGGTGTGTGCTTTGTCCCTGTGTGGTTGCCCGGAGCAGGGCAGGGTAACCTGTCCATCCATCTCCAGTGGTTCAGAGCTGCGTTGTCAGTAACCATGGCACCGACCCAGCTGTGTGCTCAAACACGTGCGTCAAAGCCCCCCCCCTTTTATTAATCATAGCATGGGTGCTGTGCTGTTCTCCCACCTTCATCTGAGCGTCTTTATCTCTTAATAACATTTTAGCAAGACCTTGGCACAGTGAGGTTTGCTCACACTGACTTCGATTTATGTGATGTATTAAAACAATCGAATGATCACGTGTCAGAAACAAAAAAAATATACACATATTAAAAGTGATTTTTTTAAAAAAAAGCGTGTGATGTGGCTGTATTTGCCAGTGGTAAAAGTGAATAAAATCCAGAAATTTCCTTCTAAATGTTATGATAAAATTTAAATAAGTTCCTATAAATGACTTCAGGAAGAGCCTTTGATTGTCAGCGCCACCTGTTCCCCTCTCCTGAACATGGAAGTTCTCAAAAACACCAACATCTGAGCCCCTGTAATGCCCTCACATGCCTTATGATCACATTACTTCTTCCCGTGAGTCATGTGACTTTTTCTGGCTGGCAGCATATGGCTCTCTTGTGTAACAGTGCTGACAAAGAGTGATCCAATCACTCTGGCTCTCAAATGAAGTGTGACCTCCTCTGTGCTGGTTTTTCATTAACCACATCTGCTGATTTGTCCCTGTACTTTCCCTTTCTTGCCTTTAATGTGACTGCGAGTGAAGTGATCTCACTGTCGTACGTTGGAATCCCCCTTTGTGTCTTCCTGCCACCCCTCCTTCCCTCCTCTTCTTTTTCCTCCACAGTATGCTGCCTGCTCTATATGTGGCACTGGAGCCGCTTTAGGAATCCAGTCCAAATGTTTTCCATATTAGTTCAGAGCCTTCTCTGTTTCCAAATAGCAGCCGAGCTGGGCTTATGGTGAGAGGAGGCCCTGGCAGGGAGGGGAAGGGAAGGGGAGAGAGGCAGACGGCAGGCAGGCTTGTCCACCCCAAACACTGCAACAGTGAAAGTCGAGAGAACAGAGAGGGAAAAGAGTGTTGAGAAAGGAGGAGACATGGGCCAGGGGCAGAAGGGTTCCTCAGACAAGAAGGGGGACAAGAAGAAGAGAGATGAAAGTCCAGCGCCAGAGGACGACCATAAGTGCAGAGTGTGCCGCTTCCCTCTGCTCGTCGCCCTGCTCCAGCTGCTGTTGGGGGTGGCCGTCACAGCCGTGGCCTTCCTAATGTTGGCCATCAGCCCCTCACTCCTGGCCAGGGAGACGCCACACTGGGCTGGGATCATTGTAAGCTCTATCCTTACGCTCTCACGTCGGCCATGACTTTCACATATTTGCATGGAGCGTGATACTTCTGCATGACGATCAGCTACGTCCCTCAGTGTGCTGTCCATCTTTCCTGCATGTCAACACTGGCCCTTACCCACCTGTCTAAGCCAGACGGTCACTGTAGGCATGGGAGACCACCGGTATTGTCATGTTCGGATAAACTTCCATCTGTCACATTCATCTAAATGCATACACCTGAATCTTCAATTTGTCTCAGTCAGACGGGCCTGCTTGCACCTTCTGTTGTTTTCGGTGTGTGTCCAGCAGATCCTCAACATCTGGTCTGACGGGACAAGCCAGCCAATCACAGCATGGCATATTGTAACTTGGCCTTTGGATGCATAAGTTGCTAAATACCTAAATACTTTGTTATTCTTTGAAAAAGAGGTGTGCATAATGCACTTGCTTATACCCTGTCATCCCTACCATCTTCTTCATTAACACACACACACTTATAAACGCACCACACCTTTCATTTCCTTCATTTAAAAAACACTTCTACAGTAGATTAAACACAAGCTGTATATTTTAAGGATATTTATGTGTGAAATCATTTGTTTGATTTTGAAACTGAATGACTAGAAAAGTTTTTTTTTTTTTTTAAACTTTTAGTTGTCCTAAAGTGTTTTAAAATGTGAACTCTTTGTATATGAAATGCCATATAGAAGTTAAGTTGATGCAGGAATTGAAGTGTTAGTTGAAGTGTTAGAAGGAAGCTGAGTTGCTAGTTTGCTTGTCAGCACTGGGAGTATTAATATTAATATTAGTATTAGTAGTAGTATTAGTAGTAGTAGTACTAGTACAGTTGAGGAATAACAGCTCAAAGCAGCCTAAGTGTAACAGGCAAAAGAAGGCGTCAGTTTCCATGTAAACACCAAAAGATTCATTTGTATGCACTGGCAGCACATGAAAAGTCACTTTGATGCCTGCAGGAAGTGAAGCTGTGTGTATGCATTGTAAATAGTGATACTTACAGTTGAGGAATAAGAGTGAAAGCAGATGAACTGTCTGCAACTAAAGAGTAAGAGGAAAATATTTACATACCAGTTGACCTAATAACAGTACTTTATTTGTGCTGCAGAAAGTTGAAGTGTGCCAACAGATGACGTGCAACACACTAAAAGCAATTTAAGAGTGTAACTGATAAAGGCATTTACAGTTTCAGTGAAAAAGTCAGTAAAAACAGTTTTTTATTAATTGACAGTGAACAATGATTAATTGTCCCCGTAAAATTTGTAAAAAGGTAAATTTGACTCATAATTTGGAAAAAGGAAAGGTGATGAAAGGTCACATTTTGGTGATAAGAAGAAAAAACATGTTGTTCCCGTTTTGCATCGTGCTCATCTGCTCTCAAAAACATCTCTGGACACCAACATCCCGAGTTAGATACTCACGAGATTCAGCCGAGTGAAAAACACTGAGGTCATCAAGAACTTTCCAGAGAATCCTGAGTGCTTAAGAACCTGGGAAAAACATTCAAATAAGATGCTGCACGTTAGTCACAAGACTCCAATTGCACTGAAGAGATAGAGTGTGAGTGTGTCTGCATGAGGGAGAGAGAGGGAGAGGGAGAGAGATACTAATGTAATCAGATGACAGCTTACTGGTGAATCATGCAATATTAGGAGACACCCCTGCAAACCTGGACAGAAAATCTTTTCCACAGCAAGATGTTTGTTTGTCTACTGTACCTAACAGCAAACATCACAAATGTGTATATATCATAATGACATGGCACAACTTTAATGACACAAAGCGTTGCTTGGTTGCATTCTTTGTGATAATGAAAGTCTACAAAATGAGTATTGTGTTGATATTTTCATTGTGCTCAGAGGAGTGAATCTAACCTAACTATGTCAAATATTATTGTTTCAGTTGTGTTTAGTTTCTATCCTGGGCTTCATCCTGTACTGCATCGCCTACCTGCCTGATGAGAGAACATCTATGCAATTCATTTGTAAGGTGAGTCCACACAAATGCTGACATGTTGTTTGCAAAGCAAAAGTAGTTTGGAGTGAAAGCAGGTTCCACATTGATGCACAACACATCTCTTTGAATTTGACCAAATGTATGTAGCAGTAGGATCTTAGTGCAGTGGAGAATGTGATCAGAAGGACCAGTGTCTTTTCAACACATACAGGAGAGCAGTAGTTTACTCACTGAGATGCTGTTACTGTTAGATGACTGCTCTCGGGGAACTGTAACTGTAAATGGCATAGAGAGAAAGGCATTTAGCCGCATTCTTGTTTAAAAGAACTCTGTGGGGATTCCTATGACTGGATGAATGCATTCATTAATGTGACTTGATTGTACAGCTTAATTAGCTGTTCAATATATGCAGTTGGAATTTCTAGGCAATTAAATTCAGTCCGCCATTGTTTGTTACCAAGGGGCAGGTCCTCAGCATCCTTTCTTCTATTGTGTGTGCAGCTCCTGTATGCATACCAGGATCATATCTGTACATGTGCTACAATGAAAGTGCTTCAAAACAGTTCAGAAGTATTTTGCCCTCAGAGGTGCAGCTAATTGCAAAACGGTCTTTACAGAGAGGCTTTATAAAAAAAAGCCAATTCCAAGTGTGTCTCTGTTGAGTGTCTGAATCAATAAAATTACAGGGATTATCTTGATTTACATCTTTTCTTGTACAAAGTTTACAAAGCAGGCTTTGTGAATATTAAATGGTCTTGTAAGAGATAGTTAGCATGATAATGCATGTTTCTTTCTTGTTGAAATAATAATCATAAACATTTGTCCAATCTGAGAGCTGAGTTCGGTATGTTAAAATTCCAACTCCACAGTGTTATGTGTTACTAGTCCTGATTCCTTTTCCTTACCTTTTCACCTATAAGAACTGCCATATATATAAGATAAGGCCAAATGAATGACTCCTTTAAAAACGGTGGATAACATTGCATGCCAGAACTGCCGCAAATTAGCCTGCAGTGTTTCGTCTTCCGGCCCTTCATACACATGTGCTTTGATATATCAACGTCATTCATTTAAACGTCTCAGCAATCTCAGGGTCACACTGAATTCATTTAGCTTAAGAATTTATGGCTTTAAAGTCAATCTATTTTTTTTTCCAGTCGTCCTTGGTGCAAAGAGTGCAACGAGTCAAGTCCCTAGCTGGAGACATTTCT
This sequence comes from Amniataba percoides, assembly GCA_037176925.1. Taxonomy (NCBI): domain Eukaryota; kingdom Metazoa; phylum Chordata; class Actinopteri; order Centrarchiformes; family Terapontidae; genus Amniataba; species Amniataba percoides. The sequence goes on along the minus strand of JBAJHX010000081.1, from coordinate 15,693,643 downwards.
GAAGTTGTGTTACTATGTTGTCAGATGAGGGCCCTGGCTCTCTGATACTTCTTACAAATAATTAATTATCGTGTCAAGACGCTCAATTTCTCAAACATTAGCTCTTTAAGTTTTTAAGCGCTCACTAAAAAGCATTCAAGGACCCACCTGTGGACTATAAATGACAGCAGGATGTCAGTTACTATCTGCTCTGGGGTTTTAGATCACCTCCAATCAGTGAGGTACATAATGTTCATCAAAGTACTTGTTGATGCTCGTGCTCTACGTACATTTCCCTGCAACCAGCCATACTCCAGATTTCACAGCTGTTCCAAAATTACCATAAATGCCATTTCAAATCAAGCACCACTCATCACTTGCATAATTCCATAAGCAGCATGTAAGTGAGAGAAAAATACACCAGCGAATGAGGGCTCCAGTTATATAAGTGACGGATTAAGATGAAGGTTTAGTGTTATTGAGATTGCGCAATTGCATAAACAACACAAAGCCTCTGTCACATTTTACAACAGTATTTTTAGCCTCTCTCTGTTGTTCAACATACTCACACAGGACGTGCACGAAAGGTGGGAAGCGGCTGTAGCTGCAGGGCTGTCTTGCATGTGCTGTGTCTGTTTTGTGCTAAGAGCTGGGCTCCTACTCTGAGGGTCAGACCTTTCCCTGTAGTATTGTGGGTAATCTGTTTAACTTGCCAGAGGCACTGAGCCAGCATGTCTGTTTCTAAGCTACAGTTTTGGCTCTGGGTTAATCATAAGACAACAGACTAAAGCAGAAGCCAGATTTCTAGTCAAAAAGAAAAAAAAAGCGAGTTGAGGATAAAGAAAAGGTTTTCAGATCAAAGCTTTCAGAGTCAAAGCGTGTGACCTCTGAACTGTTCTGTGCCCCCCCCCATCACAGCTCCTGTACTTTATCCTGTGCACAATCGGCCTGGTCATTTCAGTGCTGGTCATGTCATTCGCTGGCCACCACTACACACAGACGAGCAGCTTCACCTGTGAGCAGCTGGGAGAGGACTGCGTGTGCACCCTGGACCATGATGACCCGATAGCCCGCACCTTCACCTACGAGGGTGTCAGCGACTGCGAGGTGATCACCGGGACTCTCACACTCTACTTCCTGCTCCAGATCGTGCTGAACCTGGCCCAGGCGCTCGTCTGTGCTGTTGGCGCTTTCATCATGTGGAAGCACCGTTACCAGGTCTTTTTCGCCGGCCTTCAGATTGGCTCTCCCTCCTCTCAGCAGTGGCAGAAGGTTTGACGTGATGATGACTCTGATCAGTCAAACTGGGGTGGAGGGCAGCTAGCTGTGTGATTGTGAGGATGGGAACATTTGCCTTTTTCATGTGTGCCTGAATATGTTTTCTTTGATGTCAGTTTATATTAACCTGTTGTGGTTGTACTATAATATATAGTATACATAGTACTATAATAGCCTTTTGCACAACTTTTGTAAACCATATAAGTGACTTTGTACTTCCAGTTGATGTTATAAAAATAACTTGAATGGATGAAGAGAAGCAAAACAACTGGTATATTTTTGAAAAACTAAATCAGATATTGATAATGATAATGAAATAATGATTTTTTTCATAGCCTTTCTCTTTACTTTGACACTTGTTCACACACAGTTGCATTACTAGAAAGAATATAAGCACAAAACTGAAACCAAAATAGCAAATTTGTTATACACTTAACTAAAAAAAATCTACATGGTCCTTTGGCGTGAGTTACTGAGATTTAATGATGGTGCTCCAGAAGTGCTTTTGGGGGCTGAATGTTAAATAAGGCTTTGGAAAACAGTTTTCGCCTTGTTAAAAGGTCAAATATTGTCGAAATGTATGAGCAAACATTAAGAAAGTCATCCTTTTTATCTTTTTTAAGTTAATGAAAAAATAATGAATGCCTTATCAGCTTATTGTTAAGAAAAATATATTACATTTCTGTTGTGTAAAATATGCGTCCGCCTGCTGTAATTCATTTAAATTTTACAAATAACCTTTGTGTCTTTTGCTAATATATTAACTTGCAGGTTTCTAAATATTGCATAAAGGTCTTGATGAAAAACAACAGCAAAGTACTTTTCAGCTGACAGAAGTAACCCCTGTAATCCTCCAGAGAGTCCAGTAATATGCACTTAAAACGGATCCTGACAGCAGTAGCACACTCTAGGCAGAGTACGCTCCCTGTGACTGGATCCAGACTGAACTGGGCTGTGGCTTGCGAAGGTGGATGCCAGGCCAGTGTCCAGCATGACTCAAACAGCCTGTAGGAGTCAAACTACTGCAGCCACAAAGGGAGGGGGGAAGGGGCCACAGTGAGGAAAGGGGGGACTCAGACAGGCAGCTGGACAGACGACACAAAATCATCTCACAGTGTTTACAACGTTTACAAGTTGTTTTCCTTCAGGCGGGACAGGGCAAAAGGGATGAAAGAACTGCAAAATGTTAGGTTTGTGTTTTTAAAACCTGAAGAGGTTCCACTGTATTTTATTCTCATCTCAGGTGCTGACAGCAGTCTCTTACAGTCTATATGTGCTGAGCAGGCAGTTCCCATGGCGAATTAGATGTGCCCAGAGGGAGAGTGTAATTAATGCACAATGTTACATCTATTTTTTTAAGTGATGAAAGTAAGGCTGATTGACTGAGGGTGACATAAGAACACCATTTGTTTTTTCACAGAAGCCTCAAATGTGGTGTTTGAGTGAGGAGAGTTTCTTGTGAATAAAATGATGCCAATAAGTGCATTTCCTCTTTCCCCGCTGTCTGTGGTTACAAATGCAAGTCTTTGTTTCAGTCATATGCAGTTTCCTTTTTCCTGTTTTGCCAACACATATACACAGTCAATACACAGAAAGAGCCAACGCGGACCCAAATTGTCACTGATATTCAAATGAATGGATTTGATTCTGCAGTCAGTTGCATAATTATAAGCAAACGCAGAGCAGAAAATCAGTGAGTATCTCTTTGCAATGCATCCCACAAGCCATAAGCACAAAAATATGTAATATACCTAAACAAGAGGCAAGTATATCAGTAAAACTGGTGGGAAAACACACACACTTTGACAGAATTTGTCATCCATATTAAAAGCTGTGTAGTTCTCAAATTTAAGGCATCCAAAATTAACACCAACCAGCGACATAAGGGAGCAACAAAGTGGCCTCTGTCTGTGCCTGGGTGTGATTTATTGTCTTGATAATGGTTCTAATTTACAAGCTAACTGTGAGACAATGGACTGATTAGTTTCTCAACACACTCATGACAACACATTTGATAACATTTAATTTTCATCTTTTCATTTCTTCTTAAACTTAAGGAACTATCTCCATTTTTTCCCCAAGTGATGATGGAGCTCAATCTGCAGAGTCATCAATTTATGAATTCTGTTAAATGATGCATTTCACACACTCCACATCTACGTGTGATAGAGGATGGGTTCATTTTTCCTTAAAGTGTCACGATGTCCGCTCATCATGTGACCACAAAGGCTCAGTCTCGCAGCCAGACACAGGAAATCACATGCCAGTCATCACGGGGGCATGTTTATTTTTGTACAACTGTCCGCCCTCCTCATTGGTCAGAAACAACTTCCTGTGTGGTCAATTGATCTTTCAAGGCAACAAAAAAACCAAAACAAAAAAAAACCCCAGCAAAAACAACACTGAATGATAACTAATTCTCAGGGCCACTGATGCAGCAGTGACTCTTTAGAGGAGACTGCCGCAGACAGATGATCAATATTTCTATTGACACAAATCACAACTGTCGCAGCAACTTGAAAATAACAGACTGAACTCTCATCTAGTATTTTAATTACACAGATCATAATGTTATTTTTAACTAACTAAACTAACCTTCCTGTGAGATGTCCTTTTGGTCGAGTCCTCACAGTGCATCAAGTCAAAGCGCCTGACTCTCTCACACTGGGTGAAGCACCACTTCCAGCCATGGAGGTGTTTGGGACATTGCCTTGTATTTATTGACCTTCTCCGGGTGTTTTCGCACTCTCACTACTGAACACACACTTGGCGAGGCACGTGGCTCTTGACTGTGGTTTGCAAAGAGATGCAAAAAATGTGACCAAATGTGTCTAAGGTTGTGGTCACAGAGTAAATAATACACTGCTCACGTGCACTAAAAGAGTTCAGTCTGTGCTGAGAGGGCAAAGTAAAGCAGACCATCTTGTGCATTATCGTGCCACCACCCCTCCCCCAAACGTCCCAAAAAAAGTTTTCTCTACTTGGTCAGAGGCATCAAAATAATGTCAGCTGATAAAATGGACCGCTCAGGAGGTGCTGCAGACCGAAGCAGTGCATGTTTGTTTGGTATCACACTACAACAACGAGACTTTCGCCAGACAGTAATGATGGTCCTGGTATTATCCTCTCCCCTCCCTTCCTTCTCTGAGTCCAATATATTCCAGTAATGCTGCACTTTACCCTTCTTGTCTGCGCAGTGACAGCTGCTCACCATTATGGCACTGCGTGAGCTAATTTTAATGGCTGTCACAGGCAGCAGGAGCAAATGCAGGCCTGCCAGCGTAAACATCGAACTGAAGCCAAGAAGGATGGGCTTCTCTGTAGAGGGTAAATGACAGGATGGGATAAAAGACCAGTTGAGGCCTTTCTGTGATTCGTTTATCACCTCAAATATGTTTTACAACCACAAACATACAGACAATCAGCCAGCCACAGCTTTGAATTATCCATTTCCACAAGTACTGAGTGCTAAATTACCAACAATATGAATGGATGTGTGGATGACAGGCCTAAACATAACCAGCGGTGCAGTCCTATAAAGGAAAAGCATTTCTTCACAAATAAACATGCTGCATTACGAAGGAAAAACAGACAGTGGAATAGACAGAAGTGGTTGGTGACAGTCACATTTTTTTTCACATCTTCAAGTTCAGTCCTTAACCTTTGTACAACCACAGCCACATGAAATGTTTGTTTCAAATTATTTTTGACAGGATGTTATTCAAGACTTTGATATTTAGATCTTTACCAAAATTGTTGAACTGTTAACTTACAGGTCAGTTTCCTGAAGTTTGTATATGTGTTACTACCACTTGTAGCAGCAGAAGATGGACATTTCAGCCACGTAACTACCCAATATTACTATTACTATTATTATTCACTACCTCAACCATCAATTTCAAACATTAACTATTAGCTGGGAATTGTTCCTCTAGAAAAGGTGTTTAATGTCTTATTTAAACATAGCACTTGATTTAATCTATTAAAAAAAGAGAGAGCGCATTAACAGCAAAACATGAAGTGATTTAAGCAAAAAAAAATAGGTTACATTCCAGAGCCTGATAAAGTATCTGTGCATCAAATCAGCTATTAATCACCTGCAATCAAATGTCAAGGTAAGTTACACAAAGCAGTGCAGTGATGGTGTGTTCGGCATTTAATATTGAGATTGGATGAACCTGCTGCATGTGCTGAGACGTCTTTTCCTAGGTCCTGTGCTCCCTTCATGGACAAGTACAAATCTGAGTAAACACTCAGCACCCTGAGTGTGTGGGTGCAGAGGGGGTCAGGGTGAGTGTGGGGGAGTACTCATTCATCCCCCAATAACAACATCAAGGAAGACAAGCTCCGTTAGGAAGCTGCTCACTCAAAACACGTCAATAAGTCTTGTTATAAATTTATTACAACATCCAACCACATAAAACACATTTTTCTATACACTTAACAGGGAGTGTCACAGGACAGCTAGCATCAAGTGCATGCACTCATAATTATTTTGTACAAGTTTAAAACATAAGCTCAGACTAAACATTCAATTGCAGCCCAAGAGAGATGAGTGAAGATGATTTACACTAAAACACATGGAAGTTTAAGAAACAGTAGGATGGAGATGGTATGACCAGATACAGTAAATATAACAGTATTAACTGACACATCCACAGACATAAGGCATATTGTAACAAAGACCTTACCATCTTCAGTCAGTACTACGTTATGTACCAATATAAGACTTAAAAGAAATTTCAAGTAAGTTCTGCACATGTAATCATTCTCATTCACATTTGTGTTACTTATATACTCTGTAGAAATCTGTAAAAAGGCAACTGAAATGGTGCAGTGAATGCATTTTAGACTAAACCAAAAGCATGCAAAAAGAATACCCCAAACTAACCATTATTTTCAGTTACAGGCTTAAATTCTTACCCTTTTTAATTTTCTTTTAAAAGTGCACTTTCAGCAATTGCAATGTACTGTTTGTAAAAGTTAATGTATAAGGCAGCATAATTCCTTTTTTTTTCCTAAATGCAAAAATAACACTCCAGTTATGAATACCATCAGAAATCTAAAAAGGAGAATACTTGATATTCAAGTGCACACACTTCTCCCCTGGAGGCAAAACGGTGCAAGAAAAAAAAAACATACAACAAATTTCTCTGTTCACTGCCAATCACTGACCTCTGTGTGGCCAGTCATTACGATCTCTGACACATCAACGCTGAGACAGTTAAGAACGAATGCCAAGACATGGCTGTCCACAGACTTAACAGCATTTAACCATTAACCTTACCTTAACATTTCCCTTGACATCTGTCTGGCACACTAACACCGCGCTGGCAGATGTGTGCCGCGCCGGGCCAACCATTCACAGAGACGAGCTCCTCTGTACGAGCGTGGCAGAACGAGCACATAAGGCACAGACTGTGTCACATAAGGCTGTGATTGTGTCATGGACAAAGGCACTATGGCCTCTTGCATTTTGAGATCAGTAATTGCAAGCATACTCTGAGTACATGTATTGTTCTTAAGGCTTGAGTTTGCGTGTGTCTGTGTTTCTATCTGGTTTTCTACTGCAAGCCTGCAGCTGGGTGACCCCTCATTGTGTCCTGTTGGGGCCTGGTGCCCCCTCAGTGGGCTGGGATGTGATGGTTGGGCTGAGGAGGACCCAGAAATCCGAGTCTCTGCTTGTTCTTCCTCTGTTCTGTCATCTGCAGAGGGAACAGACAGAAAAAACAAACATCAACCTGGAGTGGCTTTAAATTTTTCATGTAGCATACACATAATATGCAAACCTGTATCTGCACTATTATTGTTCTAGTGGGCACTTCATTATGCAAAACACAATGTTCCTGCTATGTTCACATATAATTATTACATTCCAAACTTGAGTGTTTATCTTTCTGAACTTGGAGTGCAGGTAAAATGACGCTCCAAATCTCCACTCTAAGAGCGAGTAAATTCATTTAGACCAAACAAAATGAATCTTTGTCTCATTACTTGGAGAAATGAATCTGGATTAGCTGTGTTACACAAAATATTGAATGGCGCGACACAGCTCCCCACATCAGTCATTTCAAACACTGCAAACAATTACTTTGCGAGAGTTTAGTATTAATTTAAATTTTCCTTTCCAACATTTGACTAGGATGTTACACAAGAGACAAATCCTCTCCACTGTTGTATACAATTCACTTCGTTCAACTGCGCTTATGATTGTACACTGAAATGTCCCTTGGAAACTTTATTAGAGGACACCGTCATGTGTCGTACGCAACTAAATGTGACTTGCACGTTGAATGTTGTATAAATGTTGGGGGGGTGGGATGAATCAGAAGCGGGTGGTTTCCCACCACCACTACATTTGCAGTGGTTTCAGTGTTGACGTCATAAATGAAAGTCAGTGGTTCTGTAAACCATAAACTGTACATGCAGATTAAGGGAAACTGGGTATGCCGTGAAGAACCCTAAAATTAATGTGCACACAATCTCATCTGTGATAGCGTAAAGTGCTGAGGTCAGCAGAGGTTCTAATGAGGGAGGAGCTGTGGAAGAAAACAGTCAGAAACAGCTTTGTGTTCAGAGCTGGTGTGAGACCTGCAGGCCTCCACTCGTGACTGCAGAACTGTGGCTGGGTCTGCATGAAAACACTCTCCTCTTGTGATGCACACTAAAAATACAGATTCATCATTAAGGTGGAGTGACATTCTTACTAACCTTATGACTCTATATGTGTCAGGTTGCACTTACATCAGAATAAAAAAAAGGCCTGCAGTTGACCCAAACTACAGATGCAGAGAAAAGGCTCTGGCGTTTTGCTCAAGGACACTTCAGCAGCACGAAAAACATGGCAGTTAAAAGGGTGTGAGGGAACCCAGTCAGTAGGGAGATGTCACAGACTTAATTGCTCACTGAGGTCAACAGAAGTTGTTTTTTGTTTATCGGAGTGTGATCCTCCCCTGGTAGGAGTTGTTTTCACACATCTGGCAGAAGAGGAACAAGGACAGGCCTGTGACTGGAATCACATGCAGGGGAGGCAGGTGATGAGAGTGATCAGTCACACTGCAGTAGCAGAGCTAGTCATCCAAACAGCCAGAGGCTTACTGGCGGCTCTCAGTCGCGCTGATAGCTGACGTGATAGTCACCTGTCGGGCTGTGTTCAGGAACATCAAGAGTCTGAGAGAACTAATTTATATCGCTGAACTCCGCACAGAGATGAAGAGCAAAACAAGACTGCTGATGTCGTCTCTTCTATGTGACCTCTTGCCTCGCGGGTGTTTTTAGGTGAACAGACTAGGTCAAGGTTGGGCTGCACGTGGGGTCTACATGTGCTGCTGCTTGTTGAACAGCATGCATCTGAACAACATGTTATAATGCAATACGCTTTTTAAAAACAGAGCCTTTTCTCTTATTCATCAGGCATTCACCTCAGATACCAAAGTGCTCAGACCTAATATTTTTCCCACCACAGTGTGAAAGACGGCCTGAAGTGGCACTCTACCTGTTCCTTGAGCTCAGCCAGCTGGCCAGACAGCTGAGCCACCAGAGTGACAGTGCTGTCCAGTTTCTCCTGCAGAGAGCGCATCTCGTTCTGCTCGTTGTCTCCCTCGCTGCTCACCAGAGACATGGCTCTCATGCGGGGGAACCACTCCAAGTTCTTCTCCTGGGAGGGGAGAGAGGAGAAGATGGGATGAGTGAGGGAAACACTGAGAAAGGTGAAAGGAATGAAAGGCTGAAATAAAGCTGACTCAGTAGGTCAGAGAGAGATGGCTGCAACAGTGTGTTGGCACAGACAACGGCAAGGAGGATTTGCATAGACATGCAGAGAGAATTAGACAGCTAAAGCCAGGTGGCAGGAGGAGAGTAAACAGAGAAGTGTTGGTAACTGGAGACAGACGTCGAGGTTTAATATTAATCATCCCATTAGAATGGAAGCTGCTCTTCGTTTCGCACTTGACAGTGTACATTTTTTTAAGCAGCACTACCATCTCTTGGATATTGTGGATGGCAATTATACACTAAATGAACAGTAACTGGCATTTCAATTCTCACCCACTCCATAAACACTCTGTCGATGTGGGGATGAGTCACTGTCGTCTATCGAGAACACAACTGGGAGTATAGTGTTATTTATATACATGTGTGTGTGTGCGTGTGTGTGTGTATGTGTGTGCATGCATGCACTCGTGCGCTGAGACATTTAGCTTATCACCTGTTCAAACGGTGCAGCGGACAGAGCAAACCCTCTGCAGTGATGCCATGAGGAAACACTGAGCAAAACCAACCTATAGCATTATGTAATGGACTTAAGTGCATCTGTTTGTACACGTGTGGGTGTGTGTGTGTACTGTTGGTGTGCGTCTGCATGGACATGTACACAGCACACAGTGAGCGAGAGTGTGTGTTTTACAACACGCATGGTCCTGTGCCTATCTCTGAAAGTGAGATGGGTTTCACAGAGACTGAGACTGCCATCAGCCGATATTATGTAATATTCCTTTGCCAGTTCCTCTGATAAAAATTACTTAAAAAGGTGCTGAGAGTGGGATTTGACTGGCACCACATTAAGTCCAGTAGGAGGAGTGAGGTGTTCTCCCACCTACTCTTATATAAGAATAGACTACAGGGATAGAAAAGCTGATCAGAGTGTGAGACGGTGAGGACAGAGAAGAGGACATGATGGGAGGAGAGACTGAGGGTGGAGAGAAATGTGGAGTGTGTGGGCTATTTGTTTTTGTTTCCATAATTAATGAGTTTATCACACTTTGCTGAGTGTGACATTAATGGCCATGACTTATCATGGGACTGTAGCTCCAAATCCAGACTCACTCCCTCTGTGAAAGTCATGAACAGGACCAAGAAACTACGTTAAAGCGGCTCAGTGGAATTTTTCACTTTGTTTTGATTTTGGCGGCTCTTGAGGGCAGCAGTGTTTCACCTCACGTTAAGTTACATGTCCCCCCACCTTTACTACATGCTACTTTGCTCAGATGAAGAAGCTCTGGAGATGGACCTTTAGTTAGCGGCTCAAGAAACCCAACGATCATTTCATATGGTGCCACTGAAATATCCAGCCCGGCCGCAGGTGTTAATTAAAACTATTAGAAATTGCAACCTGAATTAGAGTAGAAAGCTAATCTTATCGCTGTTGGTCTCATTTGGTTGTCAAGCCATGAGTATTAAATTAAGACTGTTGCATAACTAGTTATACAACTCGTGTTAAAAACGGGATTTTTTTTTCTAATTTCTGAAACATTCTGCTTTTACCGTGATGTCCATATTCATAGAAGACCTGCAATGTCCACTTAACACCAGGAAACAAAACTGCTGAGTAGATGAGAAGTTGACATTGCTTTTATTAGATCTTTTCTATTGCACTGTTGAGGCAAAAATGTATGGCAAGGTACGAATTTTTAACCATTTTTAAAAAACAAAATTGAACAAGCTTTATCCTCTGTGGAGTCATCAGATTCAGCTCTACTTTGTGTCACTTGACTCAACCAGCCTAAATTGCATGTTTAGTTCCTAATCCATGCGCTTCAGTTGCACGGTTGCAAGTGAAGCTGTGCTTTGAGCTTAATGCTAACATTCTCACATTCAGCATTAAACATTTAGCATCATGTACATCGTGCTAACAGCATCGTGATAGCAAACTAAAAGTCCAGTCAAGGGTTCGAAATGGGGAAGAGAGAAATGGGCCTTCTGAAACTGGGAAGTGACAAGAGGTTGGAGAGACAACTAACTTATTACAAATATACATAGTCATGTTAGTGAGCTGCTTTCTACTGCATTCTAAGATTAGGTTGTTATTCTCCCTCTTTTTTTCGATTTTTGATTAGTCAGGTTGCAGTTATCGTATATGAACACGTACATGTATATCTGACTCTGCAAAACAAGGTGCTTGTCTTCTCTACTGTGCATTTATTTTGATTGTTTTCAACACTTTGACTTCTTTTAACTTTTGATTAGAATATTTTTTCCCCCTATCCTTGGCTACAGGGGAAGTCGTTATACTGATGAAGTATGCCAAAGCCAAACAGTATGAATCAAGTCATTCAATAAGAGCTTGCCTGAGACATCTCGGCTTAATTTGGGCCTCCGGCATCAAGGGGCCAATGAAATGAAAGAGAATAGTTTCCTTTCTCAGAGCTTCGAAAACACAGTGACATCTTTGTGAGCTCAAAGACAAAGCTTCAAAAATCACTGAAACTGAGGACAACCTGATGCTTCTTTTATCAAGGGATCTATAACCAATGGATTAAGTAAGCCCAAAGATTTAATAAAGAGACCTAAGAGACAACATTAGGGGTGAAAGCAAGATCCTATTTGAATGCAGAAGCCATTCATGTCGGTTTGAGCATCATCTCCAGATTAACAAGATACAGAAACAGTGGCCGCACAGAAGCTGAACTATTCCCCTCACGTCCTGTTGCTGTTCATTAGACTGTACAGTGGTCCACTGTGTTCTTTGCTGCACTGTCTGAATGACTCAAGGCTTTAGTGTTGCTTCACTGATCCATTTAAACACCTCATAGAGCATAAATTTACAGACATTCACGTGCTTCTCACTCTGCTGCTGCCACCATACCAATGGTGTGTTTCATATACACAATGTGCTTCAGCTGAGTGGGGAGTTACGCCACCACCCAGTAAGGGCTAGTCAGTGCTGAAACATGCTATGGGAACAACCTTTCAAAATGACTAATTACTGCAAGGATAATTTGAATATTTCCTAAAAACAATTTCACTTACCAATCCCTTAGTTTTTTTTACATGAAAACAAGTGCCACCCTATGGAAGTGCAATTCATTTACCTGATATGCTAGATCTTTAAATAACTCCTTTATTTAAACATGCATATGTTGAAAACCTTTAAAACTGTCAAGTTAGTGAAATCAGTAATGAAGAAATCAGTGGCCATCTATTAGAGTAATTTATTAACTAAACACACCAAATATTTAATGATTAAAGTTTGTAAAATGGGGAGATAACCTCATACTTTGTTATTAAGGAAAAATAAGAAACTCGAATGCGATAACATGCTGTTGCTGTTCTGGGTAGTCTGTGGACTTAAATATTAAGTTAATATTAAATAAAATAATGTTCATATTCATTTACAATGACATTACCTGAAGCAATAGCAGCATGAATGTTGTGCATTTTATGCTATCACCATGGCTCAGTAATACCAAACAACGTTGTCTGCAATTTGTATTGCATCCTTCCTTCTATACGTGCACTTTGGCCAGGAAGTTAAGCTAAAAATAGTGATCTTCTGGCTGTAATCAACAACCACAAAGATACAGAAGAGTGTCACGAGATACAGTGACACAGAACACGGCGGGTTTACCAAACGAGTCCACAGATAGTATCACTTACCAGTAACCAGACACACACACACACACTCCAACAAGTTCTTCAGCTGAGCACCTTCTAAAGAGCCAAAATGCTACTACATCTCATACAGCTAAACGTGACCTCTCGCCTCACTTTACATCACAAGTGCAGGCTCCTTGTCTAGTCACACATTTCTGTTTCTGATTTTGTTAAAGACAACATATGTGTTGTAAAGTAAATAATAATCATAATCATAATGCATGTGTGAGAAAGTGTGTGCATGTGTGTGTGAGTGTGCGAGTGAGAGAGAGTGTGTGAGAGAGAGCAAGTGAGAGAGAGAGAGAGAGAGAGAGAGAGAGAGAGAGAGAGAGAGAGAGAGAGAGAGAGAGAGAGAGAGAGAGAG
>JBAJHX010000081.1:15647479-15680552 GCA_037176925.1 Amniataba percoides | reverse complement strand
GAGAGAGAGAGAGAGAGAGAGAGAGAGAGAGAGAGAGAGAGAGAGAGAGAGAGAGAGAAAGAGAGAGAGAGAGAAAGGGACAGGAGAGCACGTGCCAGGCAGGGCTGAGCTATTAGCAGGCCACTTGAGATGGGTTATGTAACAGCGTTGTGGCTGCTGCAGTACCTGCTAGGCCTGTAGTCGCTGTCATAATTTTACACACAAACACCCGCACCCTGATTCACATCCACATGCACAACACACCAACCGAATAGACAGTCGGTGTAACATGATCCTCTTTTGCTTGGCACCACATCCCTCTATCCTACCCAACCAGATTCACTCATTATGTGAGTGTGTGTGTGTGTGTGTTCGAGGTCATTCAGTTTCAGCTCTCTTCCAACAAGGAGAGGGTAGGGCAGACTTTTTATTAGCCCAGCAGCTTCGTGTAGAGTTGTCACTCCTAAATTGTGGTGCTGTAATGCAGGAGATTAAAATAAAGATGGAGCTTAACAAGCAAAGCCCTAAACTGCAGACTGGTGCCCTCCCACCTGCGCGCGCGCGCACACACACACACACACACACACACACACACACACACACACACACACACACACACACACACACTCTTATCCCTACCTAAACATCAAGTCAAAGCCTACACTCAACTGTGGTGTGGAGAGAGCAGATGGTGCAGGCTCCTTCCGAGATCCACATCCTGACCTCCTCTATTCCCTAATTGAGCTGTTTTAACATTACAGCTTCTGTCATTGCACGTATGCTACCTCATCCACTTGACAGTGTGAAACAGTTAAGGCCCTGCTTAAAGGGGGACCCAAATAGTTTAGTATTAACTTCCATGAAGTTCCAAAAATTTTCACTGTTGTCACTTTTTTTTTTTTTTAGAATTTTTCTCCTTTTGCACAGCTCCCCCTACTTTTTGTCAGTGTGCAGACATTTTTTTTGGAGTTGTGAGTTGTTTGAAGTTGTCTGAAGTTGTCTGAGATAGATTAATTTTGGAGTTTTTTTCACCTGTTTTTTGTCATTATTGTACTGGACATGTTGTTTTACCCCATATCATGCAAAATTTGAGGCCAACTTTGAAAAAATGCTGAACCTTACAATTAACATATTTGTTTTCAATTCCACTTCAATGTCAATTGTCAAATAAGTTTTCTGTTAAGCAGTACATTTTAAGACAAGGTACAGTGTATATGTGTATAATACGACTGCTTGTCTCAGTTTAACTTTAAAAAATGATTTCATACTCAAATTTAAATATCTTCTGTCAAGTGGAAGGTTACAAGCCGCTACATGTTAGTAGTTTGATAATAACATTAATTTTAATCTTTAAAAATGGTGTCCCTTCTCCATTAAAATTGCAAGTAGTTCAGGTTGTGCAACTTTACCCATAAAAACTCCTTATCAAGACAAATGTATTTAATGTTGTTAATGAGAAAGGTTCCAGACTTGGGACCAGATTTTTAAGAGTTTTTAAATTATTCCACCCTTTTCTGATAATCCCAAAAGAAAATGCTTTATTTAATGTGCTTCATGATGCAACAAAATGGAAATTAAAGTGGTTTTAATCCAAGTCTGTTACTCTTCTGTTTCTGCTACGCAGTATGTTTGGAGGTGTTAATACAAATCCCTGACTCATCATTGCCTCATCACACAGCAATACTTGGCCTGGCATCACAGAGCCGACCTGTTGGAAGACCTGCTGATGCATATTAATTCCATGTCTGTCACCTGTTTGTTATGCAAATTGTTCATTATAATGCCACCATTCTTATGCCCATCATGGCCAAATGTTAATCACAAAATGTGCCATTGTGCTCCGAGGCTTCATTTGAATCCATTAACCTAACGGTAACACCTTTAGTTGCCCTTACATCCTTCAACTTCTTGTCTGTGTGTCAGTGCAGGAAGTTGGTGCATTGATGATAATAGAGCCGGACTGGGTTTAATTACTATTTAACCACACTGTGTCCCAGCAGGTTAGGAGCTCAGCACAGGGAAGACTACCTGAGCACAGAGCCCCATCTCTCTCCAGCAGCGAGGGGGGAAGGAGAATAAATTGGGATGCTTGGCACAGGCCTGGAGGCGCCGTCTCATTTTTCGATCGCTTGTCTGCTGTAGAGGATCACGCCTCTCTAGCACACTGTGCAAGTCTGCAAAGTGAGAGAGGCTGCACAACTTTAAGACTCCAACACTGAGACATCTGTATGCTGATTGGGATGGCTCGCCAGCAAAATATGAATTAGGGGGTGAAATGAATGTGTTTGTTTGTCCATATGTTCCTGGAATTATAAATAAAATAACTGAGGCCCAAGCCCATCCCTAGAAATAGTGCAGCGCAGTCTCAGATTCCTAAATTACTAAGTTGCTGTATACGCTGCTATCAGAAAATGAAAGTGCTTCACTCGGACTTTAGTGACAGTATTTTGATATTAGAGCAGCTTGTGTGATTGCAGGCATGTGTGACTGTTTGTGTGTGTGTGTGATGCATGTGTGTTTGGTCTACTGACCGCAATCATCTGTGCCACGTAGCTCTCAGGGCCGGTGTATTCTGTCGGGTCCTTCACCCTCACCAGAACCAGGAAGTAAAGGTAGTGCCACATGTTGTGTTCAGATTTGATATGCTCCTCGAAGGACACCGTCTTGTTGTCAAATTTGTCCCTTTCCAGCCCTGCAAGACATTAGCTCTCTTTAACTGAGCTGTTCCAGATGTACATTTCTACCACATTCACTAACACAGCATTGAATCATGCAGCTGTACGCACCACAGATGAAACAGGTGGTTTTCAGGATCTCCTCTTTCCTTTGTTTCTCGCTTCTCAGGTCGGCAAACGTGTCGATGATGACACCAAAGATGAGATTAAGAACGATGATGATGACAACGAAGAAGAACAGGAGGTCATAAACCACTCGGGCCGCAAACAGGGGCTCCTGGATGATCCAGTTAGAAATAAATGTGGAGAAAATACCAGTACATAATTTCACTTGCACCATTACCACAACTAGTTTACTTGCATCTCAAACAAAAGCTGGCACAAATGCTATTCATGTATAGCTCAAGTGATTACCAACAGACAGTGTGTAAGTGTTTACAAATGCTGAAATAAAGGAACACTCTGATTTATTAGTTAATTTTATGGTTTCTTGCCTCCTTGGAGGGTCTCCTGAGAATATCACCCACGCCTCCTCCATTACGTAGTCCCTGGTTCAACACTGTGATTATGCACATGAGCAGAGTATCACACACGCGCTCTGTCCCGTCGTCCTCATCTATAAGCAGACACGCAGGACAAAGTGTGAGGGGCAGTAATAGACAGAACAGAGCAAAGTGAAAAATACATTTATTAAGATAATAAAGATTATTAACAAAAAATACAGTTGACAACGAGGGAGAACGTGCAAGCTCCGAAATATTTACATTACAGCAAAGTGGATCATGAGTAAACCAAAAATGACACAAGCGGGGCCTGACATCCATAAATATATCATCCTTCAGCTTTTTTAACTATCACAACCACAGCACCTGACTTTGTCTTTCAAATGTTTAATCTGAATTTAACTGAACTGAATTAAATTAAATTTAACCACAAGTGTGTGACAGAGTCTAACAACACTCTTTCTTACTGAGATACAGTCTGACCTAATTCAAATAAATTTCCGTTCTGCTGATTTTAATAAGTGATTATAACTCATTATAAAACAGTGTTACAAGGGAACAGACAATTATGGTGTGACTAAAGATCAAATAGATATTGTCAACTCCCTCCTGTCAACAAGTCTGATAATATAACAGGAAAAAACAGCAGCAAAAATGAATTAAAGCTCTGTAAACTATGAGGTGATGTAATTCATTATTTATATCACATATGAGATGTGCATAAATTGTAAGTAGGAAATGACATGCTCAGCATGACTGCTGAGGAGAAAGAGGAGGTGAAGGATGTACATGAGATCACGTGTGTGCCCTTATGGTGCAGGTGATCCATGGAGACGGAGGAGAACAGGAGTGTGAGTCACCCCCTCTGCCTCATCAAGTTTCTTTTGTGCGCACGTCTCTTCGTGTGCATGCAATAGTGTGTGCCTGTGCCTGAGTGTGTGCATCTCTCAGTGTGTCTGTGTGTGAGTGTTTGTGTGTGAATAACCTTTCAGGAACTGACTATTGCTGGAAAGGTAACAAGCACACCCACACACCGGTCAAACCACAAAACCTTAAACTGGCCACTCTGCAGACACTTTCATCACTTGTGGGGTGTAAATAAAAATAAATAAATAAAATAAAATAATATAAAATAAAATACATTTGAATTTTAGCTTAATGTAACTTACCGGGCTCTGAACTGGGGGTTGAAACAGGGCAGCTATCTTTCATACATGAGTCAGCAACTTCTTTACTACTCAGTAAATCCCTTTTTCCTTTTTGAAGAAGAAAAGAAGAACATAGGAGAAATGTATATAAATTTAAATAAATAAAATCAGAATCGAGAACTTTGAAATGAAAGAAAATGGTGAAACTGTGCTCTGGCATTCAAACTCCTTCCCGCTAATTCTCATAAGCGTCAGTAAAATCAGCAAGAAAGATATAGTCAGACATTATGTAAACTGAGGCAGCAGCTGCTGGGTGGGCGGTGAAGTGTTGCTGAAAAAACCTGAACAAATCATTTGCACATCAGCAAAGCCCTGAGCAGCAGAGGAGTTGTACTTGAGTGTGATCAGCCCAGGCAGACAGGCAGAAGGGGAACTATACACCTGGGCCAAAGTGTCACCAAAAGGGCCTCCTTCCCTGACAGGCAGGAAGACACAGGGCAGGGCTGGGAGACAAGCGGCAGAGGAAGAAGAAGTAGAAGAAAAGAGAGGATCGGCTGGGGAGTAGGCGAGGAGGGGTTGCGGGGTCATGGCCACGAGGCAGCAGCAGCGTGGACAGGGTGCTCCTCGGTTCTGACGGCGCTCCGGTTGTGCCTCGGCTCACCCCACAGCTAACAGACAGACAGGCGTGAGCCCAGCTGGTTACATAACCCACCACTGCTCTGCTGTGTCTGCTGTGCGCTATTCAGCAAAACACAGGATGGCGCGGCCACCAGGTTATGCAACAGGTGCACATGTGCTAGCAGGTTGTCTTCCTGACCATCCGAGCGCTGTGTCGGAGCTCATTAACTCAACTCCCACATTCTCCACAGTGTTTTCAAAACATGTCTGGTTATGTATATACACTATACTGCACATATTCTACTATTTCCCATGTGGAGATTGTATATATTTAAATATAATATTTTTCTGTTGTTTTTATTTATTTAAAAAAAAGTTCAAAATGCATAACATTCTATGAGCTGGACAACCTCAATGATTATTGGCCTAAAAATCATCAATGATTTGTATGTATCTAATATACAGTACGTAGAGCCATCAACAGCCAAGTCTACCACTTTTCTTTTATTTGTTTGAGTTTTGAAACTCATTAACTAATACAGCGTACAGTCTATTCAATCGATGCACTGAGCACATTTATCTTAATGAGAGTACTGTAAAATGGTTTAGGACATGTTTCAGGTTAACTAAGATTAGATTCAAGAGCAGAGCAGCCTCATATCTGACTCACAACATGACATTGCAGCAATTTTATTTTGCTGAGAAAGGGGTCAGGTCTGGTCTCAAAGAGTTTAAGAAGTTCTCACCTGGTGCAGGAAGGCGGTCCACCTCCATGCGAAAGTCGTCTTTGAGGAAGAGGAAGCCAATGATGGAGAAGAAGTAGACAAGGAAAATGGCCAAAAGAGCTGTGAGAATAATAGAGCGGCCATTCCTCGTCACGCTCTTTATCACGTTGAGCAGTGTCTCCTCTCGGACCACGAGGTCGAATAGCTATGGGTGGAGAGCGGCGTCGATTTATTAAGAGACATTGTTCTTGCAGAATCCGAAGGCACTGTGCTGTTCGGTCCATCACAATGTAACGGAGGTGAGATGTGTGATAGACTCCTTACCAAAAAGCTGTAGAAGAACTCGTGCACAAAGAGGCCCAGGACACAGACGATGGCATAGCCCAAATGGTAGATGAAGAGCATGTCCATTACAACCGCTTTGTAGCCTCGAGTGAACGTCCCCTGGTTGCCCACAAAACTTACGAGAAAGACCAACTTGTTGAACAGCTGAAAGAGAAGAACACTGTGCTCAGGGACGAAAAAGGAGGCAACTACTTTGACTGTCTGAAGAGGCAAGAGTGGGCACATTCCCCAACAACACAGGGTCAAACCTTCCATCACTTACATTGACAGTACCCAGCAACAGAAGAGCAGGGCCCAGGCCCATAGTGTAGATGGCACGTAAAATGAGGGAGACCAGGAAGAACAGGATGCCCCACGGCTTGGGTAAGACAGGAAGTAATGTGGTGAACACCACCAGTGCCACCCACAGTAAGATATTCCAGAACGGGGACAATGTGCCTGGACAAAAAAATACAGCATCAATCAAGGTACCACTCATCGGAGCTCTGAAACACTGCAGCTTTCTCTAATGAATTATTCACCTGAGCTAAGAGCCTAACTTAGCACAACACAGACAGAGGCAACACTTTAAAATGTCAAACAGTGGTCCACGGGGATCATCAGCTTTACTGCTAAAAACTCCATTCTCCTGCTTTCGAGGTAAACCACAGAAGTGAAACTGACGACTGTTTCTGAAACTGTCTTCTGATGGTTTTATTGAGGTGCTGTCAGAAGAATACTTTAACACTTATCAATGGGGCAAATTAATCAGATATATAAGATATATATTCTCAGTGTTGGTGAGTTGAACACAATATGACACAACAAAAAAAACACTAATGGTAATAATAAATTTAAAGTTTAAATTATACCATCATGTCTTCAGTAGATTTATGAAGTATTCCAAACAAGAAAACATTTAAAGATTTGGGAGGTGCAGGACTAGCTTTAGCCTCACCACATGTCAGCACAGGTGTGCTCCATGCTCACACCTATCAGTCACTTTATGATAACACATTCCACGGATAAAAGACTCTCACCCTCGTCTCCATCATCACCAAAGGGGTAGAAAACGGCCACTGCGATGTTGACCAGACAGGCCAGGTAGAAGGAGATGCTCCCCCAGAGAGAGATGTGGCGTGAGAACCAGAACAGAGCCTTGTTTTCTGCACAGACAGGCCAGGAAGAATAAGTATGGGGCCACAAATTCAAAACACAAAGTTGTTGCAGGCCCTTCAGTGTTTTTTTTTTTCTGGAATAACAAGCAGACACTGTGGATGATGATCATGATTTACCATCCCACAGCCAGCTTCTGCTGTCACCATCATAATTTTTTTCCAAGCGCTGTATTCAGAATGTAAAGACTTACTGCGGATCTTCTTCTGCCACCTCATCTCATTGTAGAGGTTGTCAAACTGCTGGAAGAAGTCGTTAACCTTGCTGCCCTGGTCGTCCCTCTCAGTGGTGGTGAACACACGCACCTTTGATTCCGCGGTGAGGTACTCACAGATGTTAGGGACTGGAAACACTATCTGCTCCATAGTGCGGTCATGGCGCACAATCTGGCAAACAGATACCCAGTAAATTCATTTTTTAAGCCATAGTAGAAATATGATTGATTGATTGATATGATTTTAGATGATAAATGGATGATGCCATGTTGAAGTTTACCTCAATCTGAGCTGTGTGTTTGGCGTAGTAATGGAGGGCGTCGTCCTTCTCATTGTCAGGGTCCATCCCGGCCCCCATCCCCAACCCCGACCCAGGCCTCAGGCTCTGCTGCAGAATCTTATTATGTCGGGCCAGCTAAAGATAAAACAAATAAAATTTTTTTTTTTTTTACTTACAATTTGGAGCTTAAACCACTCTGAAGATATTTACATTGGACCTCAAGAAAGAGATCTGTGTCAATCTAAGACTAATGACAAATCACAAACATACATGTCACTTGACATGACAATAAGAGGGCAGAAGAAAAAAAAAACTAATAACGGAGAAATTAAACTACTGTACTCCCTAACAGGATTTATTTACAGATATTTTGTCAAGGCAGATGGGACTACATTACACTTTACAAAAAGACAGTTATCCACATTGCCATTCCTCACAGTTTCATGTATATTGATAAAATACATTGTTACAACGTTGACATATAACCATCCTTTTAGTTGATATAAATTTGACAGTAAGTAGTCTCTAATTTACACATCCTACAGTTACAGAGCAACAGTATCATTCAGATTATGATGTTGATTCAGCTAATATTTCTCTGTAGTTTCATCTCTGAGTGCGTGTGTATGTTTCCATTTTCTAAGGTTAAAAAAAAAATCCCTTTCCTTTTCATGATCAACTAACCATCTGTTGACTGAACAAAAATACCCTGTTTGACACTCTAAAGAGGCAGAAGTGAAAACCCGCTAGACGTGGTCTGGCCTCTCCAACTTGCATAAACTGTAGAGGAAGGTAGAGACACACAAGACGCACGCACATACACAATACAACTGCTTTCTCAGTGGCACAAGACTGTAGTCTCATTCCTTTACTGTTGATACACTGGACCATGAAAACCACATTTGTTTAGTAATACAATGACTACAGCCTGCTACAGCGAACACCTACGTCTGCACAAGCAGTGTCACATCCTGAGAGCTAATTTTAGAAAACTGGCAGAGCGATTTGCTCGTAGAGGAGCAGTCTCCCATAGTTTAGGACGTGCTCAAATAGAAGCATGCATGTGCACGCACACACCAACTATTGCAGTGCGGTGCCCTGAAGTCGGCAGAAGGTCAGACAGACAGAAGGAAGGAGGAAATGCAGTAATGCCTCTGTTACAGACAAAAAAGCTCAGGCATTTTTATTACCTGGTGAGCCAGGATATAAATGTTGTGTCCGACGTCTCTGGGCTTGATCTGGTCTCCGACACTGTCCTCATCCTCTTCACTTTCCAGACCCTGAGTATAGGCTTCCTTCATAACATCCACCTGATGCACAAAAGTTAAGAAAAGTCGCAGGTCACACTTGAAACAGGTTTTTCATGGGATCCAGCTGTGTCTGTGTGCGTGTGTGTACGTGCGTGCTGACTCTCACTCACCAGTTCGGTGGGTCTCATCTTGTAGAGAATCTTCTCTGCGTTCTCGCTGTCATGGCGGCTCTCCATGATAGCCAAAAGGAGTTTGGAGGCATTGTTCTACAAAACAAGGTTTCTCCAATCAGCTTTAACATTTACAACAAACTAAAGAGTTAAGTTATTCAGGAGAGAATGACTTGACTGATCAAACCATTTGAATGTTGGAATCTTATTAATGAACAGTGAGATTGAAGACCTCAGCAGTCTAACAGCTAACAGATTATGCAGCCAACAACCACAGGCTGTCACAAGGAAAAATAGAGGTGCAACACTTTCCCTTTGGGAGAAATATGGCTCCATTTATTCATTAAAACATCACGCTTTTGCCATATAGCTCTTTTTAGCATTTGGGGAATTGGCAAAACTACCTCCATTTATCTTGTTTCCCATCTCTTGCACTATGGGTAATTAACACTATAAAGCAACTATTGCCACACTAATGGCTATCAATGGCTGTGTATCATAGCAAGAGGGCTCTCCGGGCTCTCAGGGCACCTGCTGCTCACCTTAAGCTCCAGCACCAGGTCCAGCCGATGCTTCCCCAGGGGGTTGATGGAGTTGACAATCAGTGCTATAATGATGTCAATGCCGTTTGACTCATGCTTGGCTATACAGGTCTGGAAATATAAGGGGAGTATAATTAGAGTGAAAGCAAATAACTCAATTCATGAGAAGAAGATGTGTCTGTGCCATGCAGACACATAAACAGAAAAGAGTCATGTGAGATCTTTATTAAACCACAAGTGATACTGAGACATCAGTGCTGGACCACAAGTTTGATTTGTTTGCATATTGACATGTCAAGTGCAAACTAGACTATCTTCTCCCGACCTGGTTTTCATGGCAGGGTCCCTGGCAGTACTCTGTGATTGTTTCCAGGGTTTGGCGAACCAGGTCCACATTACTCTCATTTATGTAAAGACCCAGCAGCCCGAGGCCTCCAGTGGTGCTTCCACAGATACAGTCCAAGAACTGCAGAGTCTCACACACCAGATTGTAGTTTGTCTTGTTGTTCTGGTTGCGCAGAAAGTTCTGGATTGAGAGCAGAAAAACAACAGCAGTCAATTTAACGGTACCTGAATTTTGTGGTTCTTACTCTCGGTCACAAAAGGAGAGCAATACCTGTAGGTCCGAATTGTGGTTCTCACAGAGCAGCTGCAGATAACGTAGGATCGGTTTCATGATGGTGATGGCTGGGCTCATCTGAGTTTCCTCTATAGCCTCTTCGGCCCCGACTATCTCGTTGTTCTGGCCGAGGCCTTCGAGGTCAGGATCCAGCTCCTTCCTGAAGGCGCAGAAGGCCTTTGAGGTCACTGAGGAGGCCTCCTTCAGCTGCCCTCGCATGTCCTCCCTCATATGAAGTCCTGAGTCTTTCCCTAAAGCACAGCACGCGTAAGAGATAAAAAAAATATGAGTCACTGTTTAATTATTGAACAGTAAAATAATGTGTGGCAGCAGGTGGATGTTTGTGAATGGATGAAGGAAGAAACACATGGTATTTGAACTTGTTCAGTGAATTTACCATTTCAGTATTGATATGGTATTGATGAATAAGAGCGTACTCTGACATTCTAGCCATTCTAAAAGAGGAATTCAGAGACCCCCCCCCTTGACGAGTGGGCAGCTATTGAGTGGGGTTCTGTAGCATGAAAGTACCCGATCTTGGTACAATGGCCTTTTGATAGGCTTGTGATGTGGGCTGTCACATGGCCTCTGACATGTGACTGCAGGAACTGGGAACAACAGTCTGCAAAGAGGTCAGCAGAGCAACACAAATCATTCGGGATTTATCCTTTGCGATTGTTTAAACTCAAGGCTGAGCTGAACGTGAGGACCACACATAGTGGAAAAGCATTTAGATTGTCAGGTTTATATTTGAGCCTATTTTGTGACTTTTCACTCACTCTAGGTCTGTTTCTATGGAAATCTTCTGCTGTGCTGAAGACATGACCCCACTTCAGCAAGCTTATCTTTATGTACCTCTGCCATTATTATCAAGTTGGTTCACTTCACATAAACATAATTACTTCCTTATTAACAGCTTCATTTAGCAGTTTTGCTATTTCTGCTATTTTGCCACAAAGCCAAAAATGTTTCTTTTCTACACAAAGGAGTGCAGCCAAGGAGCCATGGTGTGTTGGTTATGAGAAAGGAAAAGTTATAAAGCATCATCTCTCCACTGTACCTTTCTTGAACCTGATGCTACTGACATCACTGTCATCATCCCTTTTTCTGCAGCTGAGCTCAAACATGTTGACGGACACAGTGGCTCGAATCTCTTGCTGCGCCATACGCATGTGGTCGTAGAAGACCTTGAAGAACCTCTCAGACTTCTTCTGCTTGTACAGTTGGGTATAAAAGGAGTTCTGGGTGGGAGGCAGAGTAGAGATATCAACATAAAGCTCAATATGTGAGTGTGTGTGTTAGCCAATCAATGTGCATGGAAAGGATCTGAGTGTTTGTGTCGCCCACCTGTATCTGTGTGTTTCCGCCCTGGAGAAGGGCAATGCCCAGCAGGATGCTCTCCTCAAACACCCGGTCGTTCTTGGTGTTGACGATGAGGTCAATCACCAGCTCTGATGCCCCAACGTTGTCTAGGAGACACTGGATCTCCACCATGCTGCTGCCTGGTTTGTCAGAGTCCACCATGGGAGAACCTCCTGCAGAGATTCAATATTTCCATTTAACAAAATTGTGCTCTGAACGGACTGTGTGCATATTTGATCATTTAATGCTAATGTAATTATATTAAATATATATTTGGACATACATGCAGAATGCATATATGTATTTATGTATGCTTTAGGAATCACTTTAGCCAGATTAAAAGTCAGCATTTGTCAAAGAGCCCTACTCTTAAACACTGGAGTGCTGTCATGTTAGCTGCTGTTGTTTCCTCTGCAGTGAGTACTTATTGCAGTGTCTACTGGGTTTATTTGGGGTTCTCAGTACCTCCAGATGACGGCTTGACAAAGCCGCCAGATGAGCTGTTTCCACTCCCAAGCTCTGACTTGGAGAGAAGCTTTTGATTTCCAAAGTAGCGTGTGAGGAGAATCTTTCTCAACTCGTTTCCCTGTTGAGACAGAAATCATAATGTTAAATCCATATGACAGTCTGAGAGAGTGCCAGCCTCAGAACTAGGAAACTCACATTTTAACAT
Source organism: Amniataba percoides (assembly GCA_037176925.1). Taxonomy (NCBI): domain Eukaryota; kingdom Metazoa; phylum Chordata; class Actinopteri; order Centrarchiformes; family Terapontidae; genus Amniataba; species Amniataba percoides. Next base: position 15,668,293 of record JBAJHX010000081.1, on the reverse strand, counting down.
ATTTTGAGAGAGAAGCATCATGTGAGCTATGAAAATAATGTAGAAGTGAGGAACACGTGTCAAGAGACCATTTGTGGTGGGGTGTATTCTCTGGCATCGTGAAATCTAACCCTAACCCACCCAATCATGCGGACAAGAGGGCTGAGCAGATTTCATCCTTCGCCTAATAAGCATGATCACTGCATCCTATGATACAGTTCTTGCTTGATGGATGCAGTGGCTTCCAGGATTACAATGCCCTTATCAACAAAGACATTGGAGCTGCTCTTTGAGGAGCATGACAATAATACTGTTAGTGTCCCATAGCTGGACCGGAACTGAAAATGATAAGATGGCAGCAAAGGTGGAAAAAATAAATAGAGTTTGGATTTTTTTTTCTTTAAGATTTGAGTTTGTTACAATCTGTGACAGTTTGTACTCAAATCCTAACGGAGTACGGTGTAGTGACGAAATGATACAAGCAGGCCACATGTAGCCATTTGTGTGTGATTATCTTTTACGTGGTTGCACCCAACGACGCATTACACAACACTTCTAGTTACACATTCGTCTAAGGACTGTATTTATTTTCTTTCTATCTCTCTCAAACATCTCTGTGCGTCTCTTGTGACATTTGATGCAGATAAGCAGAAATGAGATTAAAGGATTCATGGAGATAATCTCTGTACAGTGGTTGTGTAATCGAAGTGCGAGAGTGATTGGCAGGTGACTTGCATTGTGTTTGCACCACCTGTTTTTATGGTGCAACGGGAAGGAGCTGTGGATGGACAGATGGATGGATGAATGGCATATAATAAATGTATGGCCACTGAGGGTGGTCAGCATCTGTTCCTATGGCAACCTAACAACCTTGAAACAACGTCATGAAACCTCATCCTCCTAGCTATTGATCAACATTGTGAATAGATGGATGAACGGACAGGCTGAAGGGCGGACCAAAAAGATGAATACGCTGTAGAGGCGGACCAAAAAGCGACGAGCCACCTGTGGATTCCATTTAAATGATTCTTGTCATGCTTTTTTGATTGTTTTTATACCTCTGTAAAGCATCTTTGAGTTTTTAGAAAAACGCTCTATAAATAAATTATGTGATTATTGATAAATTAATTGTTCATGGAGTAAAAAGGCCAAAAGTTTGGCAGCATCTTCACAAATATGAGTATTTGTCACTGCTCAATCAATAATGACACATTTAATGTCATTATACTTGTCACAAATTTAAAACTGTTTCCATTCATCACATATGATCACTCTCCTGTGTTTCAGGCAACTCGGGCAGCCTCTTTGTCCCTCTGCAAATGCCTGTATCAAGATCGTCACACCTTCTTTGAAACTGGCACATAACGCTAATCACTATTCAGCTTAATATGACTCATTTGTGAAGCTTACTTTGTAAGCGTTGCTGATTGTAGCTGCTCCTTACCGTACATTGCTGGTGCAATGAAATGCTGACAAACTGTAACAAGGCACAAAAGCTGATCACTGACACTGATAACTGTTGCTGATATGTTTTCAAAATCCAAACTCAGATTCTGCGCTCTCAAAAAACAAAACAAACATCAATATTTTGACAGTGAGAGACCAGACAAATGAGGCACCTCTGTGCTTTGCCACGAAGTCTGCTCGGGCACCATCCAGCTGAAGAGCCTCAAACTAAAAGTGCACTGAAGAGTGAAGATGTGGAGAAGCACGTGTAGCTGATGCTCCCTGTGTCAGTAAACACTCCATCTCATCTGCAGTCAGCAGAGACACTTGTCTGCCTGCACTGTCTGGCTGAGCTGTCTCACAAACACAAACTCTCTCTCACACACTCTCTCTCTCTCTGACACACACACACACAGACATACACACACTTCCTGAACTGAAGGTGAGTATCTACTGAGTTCGCCTCTCGCATTTCCACACAGCACTGCACAGACACACTCTAAGCACAACAACAAACTCAGCACCAAAGTCAGCACATCCCAATGCATGTCTTTGACTGATTGCAGATTGAATCACGTTTGACTTAACATTTCCCCTCTTTTGACAGAGGACGTGTTGGTTTTGCACTACGCTCAAACCACCGGTGAAAGCAACACTGTGTGTGGGGGAAGTTGAAAAGGGGGCTAAGGGGGGTGACAGGATTTGCTCTTGTTTGCCTCCCTCCTGGGCGATGCAGTCTGCTGGCTGGGTCTGCAGAGAGAGAGAGAGAGAGAGAGAGAGAGAGAGAGAGAGAGAGAGAGAGAGAGAGAGAGAGAGAGAGATGAGAGAGGAGAGAGGAGAGAGGAGAGGGGAGGCAGGATGGCGGTAGAGGAGAGTCAGCCCAGCCTGACTCATCTGCTTGCTGCTGCACTGACGAGAAAAAACTCTAGTCAGGTGATGTAAGAGCCACGAGAAAAAAAAGAGAGATAGAAATAGAGGTAGAAGAACTGACAGAAGTAAGGGGGGGGCTGAGGAGAGGAACAAACAAAACCTAGTGAGGAGCAGACAGTCGTGGTGTTTTAAAATGTGCACCGGCACGCCACACTGCGGCTCTGGTGTCCAAGCTGGGGATGAGCTGCCGATCCCCTCCTCCGGCATCCTTGTACCCCCTCTTCTCCCCTCCCTCCTGCAGCCCCTCACACTTCTCCTGCCTGCAGATGTCCCACAACTCCGGAGAGACGCATGGAGAAAAATACAAAGACACCAGCCTGCCCTGCGCTTCTCTCGGTGGTCTGAAAACTCACACAGGCAGCGGAGGGCAGCACCAGCTGTGAGCCAAGACAGACAGAGCCAAGAACGGGCAGGGGAGGGTTGAGCTGCTAAGGTCCGACAAGGTCGATTATAGCGGAGACTCAGGCCACAGAGGAAGAGAAACACGGTTCAGATCTCAGATCAGAGGGGAGGGGGTAATACTTGGCTACTTTTTTCTGTGTTACTTTCTCCCAAAACAGACATGACACAGAACGAGTTTCCCCACAGGCCATGTGAAGGCTGAATAACATCTAACAACTTTACCATGAGAAGAAACATTTAGGTCCCAGCACAAACTGCAGTCAACACACTGTGTTCAGGAAAGAGTTTCAAACTGAAACCCAACCCTTTATACTGATGTCATTGGTGTATGATACCAAAACTCAAACTGAAACTTAGTCTGGTTATAAACATGGTGAAATCATGTGTTACGTGGTATCTAATAAAGACTTCAGATGTCTCTAAGGAGTCAGTGAACTCCAAAATCAGGAAAACACAGTCACATAGAGTCAAATTATCCTGCTGTTGTACTACAGACACTGAGGGACCATGAAATAGGAGAGTGAAGACAGAGGAAGACACAGGCACGGCTGTAGCTACCTTTGAAGACAGGAAACCAGGTTATCTGTATTTGTTTGTGAAAATTCTGGGAAATGTTGCCGGGGCTTTGATGGAAAATATTTTTCACTCAAATTTACAGATCCACCCTTTTTTTCTTTATTTACCAGGATTCTTTACTTTTTCCACAAGCATTGTAATCTGCAGAAGATAAAACAATTTGCAGGTTGTGAAAGATGATGCTGCAGGAGTTTCTAGGAAATAAGTATGTAATGTGTGAGTAATTATGGGGGGAACAGAGAAAGCCTTTGTCGTCAAGACTTTACAGTCTGGAAGTAGTTTCAAGAATTTCCTTGAAAGAACTAAATGCGTCTTTTTGCTTCAATGAAGTTAGAGTTAGGCAGACAGAACCATTTCCATTACGTCTCTGCTCTTCCTCGTTCCCAATTCTCCTCCTTTCTGTAGGAAATGAAACATTTCCTGACCCGCAGCTGTCACAGGTGGCTCCAACAGTCAACAGGCTACTTGCATCTGATAAAAACATTCATGCTTGAACACGAGCATCACGTGCTGCCATTTATAATGTTTTTCAAGCTGCAATTCCACAGCACATAAAATGCTTTTAGCCAACAAACAACCACATCAGCAAAACAAATTAAGCCTACATGTGAAAGCAATTGGTGAGACTGGTTCAGGGAAATGCGAGACCAGCAGCGTAAACAGAAAAGGCCAACTGTTAGCTGTCCAGTTCATTATGAAAGTGTTACATGTGATTCACTAACAATGTTAAGCAATAATTGTGTTTGTTAGGACAACTGTAATGTTGAACATAGCTTAGCTGGCAAGCCACAAGTTAGTTTGTTTCCTCTTCAAAGCTGGTACCTGAGCATTTTTGCAAAGAGGACAAAATAAGAGAAACACTTAATGACATAATAGCATTGAAGTGAATGAAATTCTACTGAGGGCTTGGGATTTTAACTATGCTCATGGCATTGTGCTATGAATACCAATGTAAGACTAACCCACCTTTCATCTAGGCCATTATCAGGTCAAAATTGACATATGAGAAATACCTGCTAAATTAATGACATCCTCATCAGACTCAGCCAATGGTAACTTTGGTTAATCACTATTTCAGCATGTTAACAATGTCATTCTGGGCATGTTGATGTGGTGGTCTAAGCATTCAGCTCAAAGCTCAAATCAACCTGTACTTTGTAGAGGGTTTTTTTTTACATCTGTGCTAGTGAGTATTGACTAGCAGGGTCATGATTTCAGACTTTGTGTTACTGAACAACAATTCAGTCAATCATCATGAAACAGTATTACAATAGATGTCATTATTTTCTTAAATTACTACAGCAACATAAGGAAACTTAGGGGCACAAATATAGATACTATCTATTTTTGTAGTGCATCAGTTACAAAAAATTGCCTAATTATGTAATGTGGGAAGTCAAAAGTCTGAAACTGATGATGACATATAGTAAGTGCCAATGCAAAGAGGAACGATACATAACGATAAACAATGACTGACCTCCAACAGAGTCAACAAAACATTAAATACTCATTTGCTGCAGAGCTATTATTATCAGCTATTTCTGATACTTTGTCTACTAGCTGCATGTGCATTAGAAAATTAAAAGCCAGATGCTTTGAAATTCACAATTCATCCTGTCATGTGCCTCTCTGAGCACAAGAGACCTAACTCACATGCAATCAGATTCAAATAACACGCTATGAAGTGTGTCCAAACACTGTTCACGATGACAATTAATCTCATTCATAGTTGACCTCAGATCCATAAAATCAAGGCCTTTTGCATTTTTACAAGTGGTTTTATATGACATTTCTTTCCTCCGCCACTCCTGGTTTGAAAGCATTTCTACACAGGGCACACAGACTTCCTGTGTTCAGACACAGCCAGACCAGACAGACAAACAACATGTGCTAATCTCCCATCACCATGGAAACCAAACCATAATACTCAACTAACAGACACCTGACTGATGGATCAAGAGAAGTGAGGGATGGAGGAAGGAACGAAGGAAGCACCTTCTCAGGACAAACTCCGGTAGTAAAACATTCATAACAAAATAGACTTCTGCATAAATTATATAAAGGAAAAACCCTGCAGGATCAGCTCATCAGGGACAGCCAGCGTGGAGGTGCATGTCAGGGTGCATGTATGTGCGTGTGTGTGTGTGTGTGTGTGTGTGTGTGTGTGTGTGTGTGTGTGTGTGTGTGCCTGAGCTTTACATCAACATGCGTCCGTGTGATGCGCTTAGCATTGAGAGGGTGGTAATCTGTAAATCTGCTTTGCCTTAGACAGGTGGTGTGAAACTTGGCAAGCAAGACAGAGAGAGAGTGAGAGAGGGACGGGAGGAAAAAGAAAGACGGACAGACAGTTGGACGCAGCGTGTGAATGACAGGGATGAGTGTGAAAGACAGGGAGGAAAGAGAGTGTGAGAGTGCTTTACATTACATAACTGGCTTTTTCAGTTACACACGCTTAAATGCACATACACATGGGAGCACGTTACATACATATGAATGCATATGTTCGCAGAAAGCACTGAATAACAACTACAATATGCACAAGCAAAAAAAAAAAAAACTTGAGTCATTGTGTAAAAATGATTGAACTCTGCATATGCAAAGTCTAATGTAAAGTATTCTTTTGTGCCACTGTTGACCAAAAACTAAAATAACTGGTTCCTTATTATGATGAACATGGGTACTAGTTTATTTAGATTCCATGCATATTAATGCATGCATGTCAAAAGCATATACCTTTGTGTAGAAATGCACTAGTGACATTTTCAAGTACTTTAAGGGGCATGATTGATTATTAAATCAAAAGAAAGGAAAGGAAAGGAAAGGAAAGGAAAGGAAAGGAAAGGAAAGGAAAGGAAATGTGACTGTGATATGCGACAGAGGTTCAAAAGTCAAACTGGGGATGGATGTGAGAACCAGATTATTTACGTTATGTTGTTGTATGATCTTATGTACTTGTGACATGCTGTTACAAATTTACCTATTCAGTGACAGCAAATGTGCTTGCAGCTGAGAATCAGGGTCAGACAGAGTCAGGACGCTGGACAGTGTTGAAAGACAGACTGGTGCAGCATTGGTTTGACTTTTCATTTGACAATCAGAAAAGTAAAGAATAATAAAATCTTATCCTTTAAGCACATGGAACAAGAAAACAGTTCAAAGTTCAAGTCTGAAATAGTATCATAGCAATATGCATGCCTTCTTCCATGTAATATTTGTATATAGTATCAGTATGCGTGAAATATTCTCTGAAGTCTTTCTGCCCCTAGAAAACCTCCCTCACCCAAGACATCTCGAGGGCAAGCGGGAGTACAAATATTTACAAAGCTGCCCTTCTCTGATAGCCAGAGCAAGTGAAGTGCAGCAGTGAGAGCCAACACGTCTCTATACTGGGACTGCTGCAGATCTTCCCCTCACTGCCTAACCAGCCCTCCTGGCATGACCCAGGCAAACAGGGCCTGGGTGGGACTGTGGCAGGGGGGTGGGGGGGGCTCGGACAGGCAGACAGAATGCAATAGACTCAGACAAAGCACGGTGGGGGCAAAGAGAGAGGAAGAGAGAGGCAGCGAGCGGACAGGAGAGTGAGAGTAAGGAGGGAGGGAGGGAGGGAGAACGTGATGGTCCACGTGACACTGGCTCAGCCACTGCAGGCTGTTACGTAAGCGCACCCCCTGCCCTGTCTCCTCATGGACTGAGCAGACTCTGCTTCTCTCCAATCCCTCACCCTGCAGCCGCTGCCCACTTTTTTTTGCCTTCCACTCACATGGCTCCTCACATGGCTGCCTCCCTCCCTCCCTTCCTCGATCACTCTCCCTCCATCTCTTTCTCTCACTCTCCTCCACCCACTCATTGCACCCCAGGGGAGCCACCAACCTCTGCTGCCTATGCTGTCACTCTGTCTCTCTCTCCTTCTGTTTTTTGTCTGTCTGCCTCTCCCTCTCTCATTATTTCCATCAATCGTTTCTGCCCTCCCTCCCTCTCTCTCTCTCTCTCTCTCTCTCTCTCTCTCTCCTGTGCAGTGAGGCTGCAGCTCCACGCTCAGGGCTACAGGGATATGACAAAGAGAGGCCACAAATACATGCTTGAGCACACTCACGCACACCTACACAAACTGACATTTCACATATCGTTACCGCACTGTCTGGCTTCTCGAATGCACCGAGCCGCTTTTTAAAAAGTGACTGTTTTTCCACTTTGAATTCCTCTGATCTTGTTCCACACAACTGTTGAATAATTTGCCTTTCCAAAAAAAAAAAAACAGCTTTGCTGACTGACACAAGACGCAGACATAATAGGGAAAACAAAACTGTGACTCCTCAAGCAGCTGTAAGTGACACTGGCTGACACGTACTATACTGAGAAAGGTAGTCTTGACAGTATTGCTAATGCAATTACACTGAGAGAGGGTAAAGGCACATACATGCACTGAATTTTAACAAGTGACATTCTGATGCAACAAAAACAGACTTTAATAGGACAGCATTGTCAGCCAAAAATAATCGTGTCTGCATGAAATCCCACATCAGATGACATCAGTGATACATGCCTTTCCCAGTTTACTTCAGGACAACGTTCATAACAATAAACTGAGCTCTAAACAATGCAAAACAATGGACGACTCGCTGGAGTTGTTGTCTTCTTCACACTGATTGAAGTCTTGACTGGAGCAGTACATTTTGTGTTGTGTGATTTGCACAGCATCTGCAGCACAAATGATCCTGAATCTTCCAGAGGTGATTACAGACCTCTGTACTCTGGCCCTCATGTCCCAACCTCTTGGTGTGCACAAACATGTATACACATACAGCCACCACCTTAAGTGTCCTCTATCAAACTCCTGTCATTCACTTTCCAGGCCTCTGCCTGAGACGGAGACGGGCTCCTGCTGCACCCCCTTCCTTACCCCCTCCTCACTGCAGTATTGATTCGCCTCCTCCTCCTCCTTCCCTCACTTCCTCCCTCCCATTCTCCACCTCAGTGTGAGTGTGTCCTCAAGTGCCTCCCTGCCTTATGTAACATAGAAAGGCCCACAGCATACTGATGAAGGGGAGTCTGGGCTCTGGGCCGACAGACCTGGGAGAAAACAAGGACTACACTGCACTGCTGATAGGAGCACAGCGCTGACGGCACTTGAGGACATGGCTAAATCCACAGCAAACTCTGACATAATTTCACCTAATTAATGTGTTTTTATGTAACAGTGAGAGAATGAGGATCTTGCCATTTGATTTCTGATAGCCATGTTTCAGTGACATACTACTCACAGACTCTTGAAAGCATTCCTTTTTGTCCAGCATCTCTCTGAGTGTCTGCAGGATCTTGATGCACAGCTTCTCCTCTTTGTCCATGAGCTTCTTGGTGTGTTTGATCAGCCTGACAAAGTGACAAGAGATGTGCTGTATCATTTGCAGCCATGTCCCGCTAATGCAGTTAATGGCTCATAAGTGACAACAAAGCAATGCTTTATTGATCACCACAGGTGAAATCTCCTTTCCTGCTCTTCAGGGAGGTCAAACAGCAGCAGAGTAAGAGCACCCCTGGATGTTTGATGATGTATTTAACTAATGTCCTGTGAAATGTATGTTTGTTTTGTTTCAGTCACCCACTGACCAGATACATCATTTTTTTTTATTTACATATCTTTATTATTAAGTTTAAAGCTAAATGTTCGAATGGAAATACAAATGTATTTGTAATGTTGATTTATAATTTCAAATGTCTTTTTTATGTCATTACTTCTAAATCTTTTCCAAAGCCTCCAGCTATTGAATTAACATAATAGCATTAATAATAAGAGTGCATTTTAGTTAATGCTTAGTTTTTATAACCTGGCAAAAAAGAACTGCTAATCTTTCATTTAGAACACACAAATATAATCAAATAACAGCAGAACTTCAGTCATTTCTGTCAAAAATCCAAACTCATCGTCTAGTCTTCCATGTAGCTAGACTAACTCTTTAAAATGTGGCCTCCAGGTCTTCAAAGCTAAGAAATGTTTTTCTTTGTTCCACACACAGGTTGTGAGCAGTGACTTACTTGGACATGAAAGCTCCGCTCTCACAGCGTAACCGAGCAGCTTCTGGAAACAGCAGCTCAGGGCTGTGAAGAACGTCCACCAGCACGGAGAACTCTGCCTGAACCTTCGGACTGAACTGCTCCTCCAGTAGGGACACAACCCCCTGCAGAGTACATAAAGACACACGAGGGCTCAATCAACTGCTGTCCTGGAGAAATCGCCACTGCTGACCATACATTAAGTTCTCGACTTGGACTCCTCTGTTTGTGTCATTTTTTTAGCCACACTTGCTTCACAGCTCTGGTGAAAGCAAAGTTACTTGGTCTGTGCAAAACTTTGGTCCAGAGTGAAACATACATTTGATACATCCATAGACTTGGATAAATAGATTGCCATGAATTTTCATATGGACAGTCATGGTCCCCTGAGGATGTAACCTACTAACTCTGGTGAGTTCCCCTAGTGCCTCCAAGAAATTTTGATTGCCACAAAATGATCCAGACATTTGTATGAACCATAATGACTTGCACCTGCAGTTTCTCAATGATGTTCTTGTAGTCTGGGCCACCCAGGGGCTCCTTACGGGGTCGTGAGCGAGCAGAAGTCCTCCAATCCTTAGCAGCTCGCTGCACCATGTTGCTGTGGACCTTGAGGGACAAAGTGTTGACCTGACTGTCCAGGTCCACTGGGATGGCTATGGCCCGTGCCTTAGCTGGGGAAGAACATAGAGGGTTAGATGTCAATGTGAGTTTATTTGTTCTGCTCAAACAGCAAACGCAGCACAGGCACTGGTCTGTGCTGCAGATCTTCTCAGTGGTCAGCGGTTCTGTGCAGCTCACACTGTGGCACAAACGTGCAAAAGTGACAAGATAAACAACTCTGAGCAAATACTGGCACAAAATTAGTGCAGTCAATGCATTTACTACCACATTTAAAGTTAATTTAAAATTTAAATGTATTCAAATTCCTCATTCTCCATAATTGTTAATATCCATGGCAACACTCACCAACATCAGCCAGTGTTTTGATACAGCTTTCAATATTGGCCTTCTGAGCCGAGTTGATCCAGGTGCAGTTGTAAATCCTGAAAGCAGACTGGAGTAGCTTGATGAAGACAGACTGGTTTGTCTGTAAAAAAAAAACAGCAGAGAGAGCTTGGAAAACCGTTCTTTTAAAAGGGCTTAAGTGTAGAAAAAGACAGAGATAAGCCTGATGGAAACACTTCAGCATTGCCTCTGATAGGAGACATTCTGTGTAAAAAAAACTACTCTATGTATGTCTGCAAGAAACAAGACGGTCCCAGTTGAAAGTGCAGTGAAGGAGGCAGTCTGCTGTCACATTTTTTACTGTAAAGTGTCTGAAAGTTGGCAAAAGGTTTGGGTGTGCCGTGAGTGAGCCTCCCTCTGCGGCAACATTTCACCCGCTTGTCAGAGGTGAAAAACAATACCTGAAGGTTGGAGTGGTTGACAGAGAAAGGTGAGCTGAAGAAACCCTTGACAATGGCCATCACTGTCTCTGTCACATACTTCTCCAAGGCAGGATCGGCATGGTTACGGTCTGTGGTAGTATTGCATACCTTAAATACAAAAACGGAAACAGAGGGAAACTTCAGGACGAGCTCAAACTCACATCACATCAGTATTATTCAGCTATCAGCATATGAAGACTTATCATGAGAACAGACCTCATTAAAAAAGTAAGAGGCAGGCACGTGTGACCTTTCCGTCTGACGGAGACTTACACTGGACATGTCCACCAGGAAGTTGTCAAAGAGCTTCCAGATATGGTTGGAGGTGTAGATCTCCTTCATTTCAACCTCTGTGTCTACGTAGCAGTGATTCACAAAGTTTACATAAGCTGTTTTCACCTGGCAGATATGGAAATAAAAAATAAGATGCCTGGTTACTTTCAGGTAAGAGAGAAAGAAAAGAGGCTTTGATTGTACCCAGAAATATATTGACAAAATGTGCATTGTTTATTTATACTTTTCAAGCCATTACCTCTGGTATACAGTGGACATCTGTGACAACTTTGACAATGTCATCCAGCGGCAGCAGAGAGTTACATTTCAGCTCGGTGTAGACGTTTTTGCCCTCAGTGCAGGCGGCCAGTAGTTCCACGAGTGTGTTGTGGTAGGCCAGAGCTCCATCTTCATCTGTCCGCTCACGCTCAGAGCCCATCATCTGCAGCAGCACTGGGAAGGAGGAGCGGTCATTGTAGAACACCAGCACGTCCTCGCCACCATTCACCAGCTGCACAAAAACACAAGTTACACACGGTAAATGCAGGGGTCCTGCCATCTCTCACCGTAATGTAAACAGTTAGACAGACAAATGTGTAAAAGCAGTAATGCGTAACTCGCAAATGATGATGACATTACTCTCACCTCTGTCATGACTTTGTCCTGACACTTCTTCACATACTTCCCATCAGCTTTCACAATGGTTTCTAGGAACTTGAGGTACTGGACATGTCTCCCATGGGTTTCGATGCAGTGGACAAAATGATGGACCACTCGGTCGCTGATCTCATTGCACAGCTGGTAGTTGTTCATAAAGATGTGACGCATTGTCTCAGCTTCCAACAACTGATGAAAATTAGAGTCATGGTTCAGAGTTAGAATAACATAAATGTAATAAAAACAGCTTATCGATTTATTTGTGTCACAGAAAGAAGAAACTGTTCTTGCTTATTAGAAACTAAAACAATTTTGTAACTGTGTTAGTTTGGACCTTAGATCTTTTGGGATTAGAGACTAATATCACTCAATCACCTACTTAAAAAGAGAGCATTCCTTAAATCAACTGGGTAAGAGGACAGTGTGGTCATATCAATATACCCCTGGAGTGAGGAAGAGGTTCAGGTGTTTATGCAGCAGAACTTGGTTCTGAGGGTTTCCTCTGCAGAAATTTTGCAGAAAAGTGTGTGCCAGGGTCATGATCTCATTCATCTTGTCATCACTCTGTGCAAAACCAAATAAATACAAATAAAGCTTATTAGAGAGAATGTAAAACATAAAGACTTCAAGACATCAAGAAACCATGTTCAAAATTTTCACAGAAAAATCATCTTTGACGAGACATTCAGGTTTTGTTACTCACCTTCTCATAAGGGATCTGCAGCAGGTCCAGCACCACTGTATGGGCCCCCATGTTCTTCAGCAGCCGCTGCTGCTGCACCCGGCTCTTCTTACTGGGATAACACAGCTTACTGAGCCGCAGTAGGATCTAAACATCACACATACACACGTTTATTATTGACACACTACAGAACAAAAGGACAAGAATAGCCTGTAAATAAAGATGTGGAGCTCACCTCTTTGACAATGTTGTAGTTGTTTGCTTTGTTGCTGTCAATTTGAGGTTTATTATCTCCATCCTGTACTGGGCTCAGGACCACTTCCTGGTAAGAGATATACATGAAGAAAAAACAAATATTTAGAAACATTTCATTATAAATTTTGATTTCATTAATAATGTAATATATACTAAACCTTGTGAACATATCATACGTTTATGACACAATTAACTAGAGGTTTATCTTTGGCATAAACAAACTTTACATCCAGCCTCTAATTACTGGGCATTTGTCACAGTGTGGTGAGAAAATTTCCTGCGCTGATCCTTATCATCCTTATTACAATAATGATGTAAAACACACAGTGATGTACTTGTGACAAGTCTGACTAATAAAAACTGATTTACAGCTAGTTCCCGTTCTCCCAGATTTCATTTTTCATTATTCCGCTAAAGTTCTGAGCAAACAAAACAGCTTTCCATCAGCTTTGATGAACAATAACAACAAACAAAGAAGCCATTTGCAGCTCGGCTGAATGACTGATGGGATGTTTAAGATAAATATAGTAACTCCCTCTGGAGGAATAAATGTCACACTTAAGTCTGCAGTGTGAATTTGTGCTTTTAGATGCTGGATACCATTAAATGATGATACAGCACCTCGATGTTCTGTTCTTTGCCCTGCCTGACGCTCAGGTCTTCACCGCTGTAGGACCCACTCTTCTCCACCCACAGCTCTGACTTCTCCACAGTCAAACGCAGCTGGTCCAGGTCTGCCTTGATCTGCTTGTAGTTCTCTACATCCTGCTCTGACACGAGCAGTTGGACCTGGAAAACACACAGAGACACACACACACACACACACACGCACACATACTGGATAAGAAATAAACCAGACATAAAGGTATTAAAAGAACAAATGTGTGTGAAAGCATATCTCTGCCAAGAAGTCTCTGTGCACCACTTTGGAGAGTCAGCGTGTTGTTAAAATGGGAGCATGTGCAGCTCTAGATTCCAGCAGAGGAAGCTCTTAGTGAGACAGTTTAAAACAGCTGCTGTTTGGCCCTTTGGAGAACCCTCCTAAGCCAAACTGATTACATCCACCATGACAAAAAAAAAAAACTTAACTCAGGAAGTGCCTAATACCACACTCTGTCTGCTCACAAAGTATCGAGTGCAATGTCCAACTGCTGCATCGCCCACCTGTTTGAAGGCCTGCAGCACCTCAGCTCTCTGGCTGAAGTGTTTGAAGATGAGCTGCAGTGAGCCGGACACTAGCGGGGGGTAATCTTGCATGATGAGATGGATCAGAACCCTCAAAAACGTCCGTCCACCTTCATCGTCCAGCTCAACCGCACTTAACTCTGAACTGAGATCACACACATGCATGCAGTCAATACGTGTGCACGCACGGGCACAGTAAGTCTTAGGCAGGAGTTTTTAAGCAGATGTCCAACAGGCCCAAAGAGACCGTGGAAACCAGATCATTTAAAAATAATCAGCTTACATCTTTAATGTGTGAATGTCTGCACCTACCTCCCTGCAAACATGCTCTCTGCTTTCGTTGCAATCTCATCTATGTCTGGTTCAGGAGCTGCAGACAAAATTAAGGTCAGTAAAGTATGGCAGACTGTAAAACAAAGCCTTTGTGTTTTGCATTAAGAGAAAATGTCTCACGTGATATTAGGGGCATCTCAGCTACAGAGACAGAGCTGTCTGTTATGGACTTGTCCCCGAACTCTTTCTTGTAGATAGACAACAAGTATGTGATCCTATAGTCCAACCTCACACTCAGGATGAACTAATGGGGAAATGAAAAAAAGCACGCAAAGAAAAATCAAACACTTAAATCAAAGGGCTGAAAGATGCAGAATTGCACCAGAAATACACCAACAGTGCTTCCAGTAGTTGGCGCTTACTTGCAGGATTTCAATGATCTTCAGCTTGGTGTCCATCACCATGACGTCCTCGTTGTCCGGCAGTAAGTGTCCCTTCCCGTAGCGCAGAGAGGGAGAGGCGTCAGGAAGGCTGTGCGGCACACCTCGACTCATCACCATCTGAGTCATCATTTCCCCGACCCCGTGGATCGTGCGCAGGACGTTGTTGCCTAAAGGAAATGTTCACCTTCACACATTTTGTACTGTGCATGCATAGGCTATCATTTACATCTGCTAACATAGTTGACATATATCAGCTCAAGCATGTGATTGGTTCACTGTGAGTGTCGGAAAGCTAAAGCATACACCTTGAGGACATCAAAATGGATGGCCCAGAATATTTCTGAGCAAAAATAAATGTGCAGTTACTGTTTCCAATCCATTAAACGTAACCACCCTTTTTATTGAACTTTTATTTTCACTTACATTAAACATTTCCAGTCTGGTTGTATGCTATTCTGCATCTGAACTGTCCTTCTGTTCACTGATCTGCACTAAGTAATTTCAAACTCATATTTACATGTCTCCATATCTTGGTTCCACTGACACCCAGCCTTCTTTAACTGGACTGACAAACCGTAAACTTTCCTCTAAAAAATCTAAAAAGCAACCTGTCCTACTGTCACTCTGCCTGTGTCCTCTTGTTGTCACAGTTGAATTAGAGATCCTACTGCTGTTTTGCACAGTGGTGCTCTTAGACTGTTGTCAAGTCATTTGGTCATAAGCTGAATCATATGTTTTTTATCTGGTATTCTTTAAACCTATGTACTTCCTAAGGTGCTACATAAAAGAGTAAATTGTAACTGACTAATGTTCTGAAACAAAGCACTTTTACTGTGTAACGGCACTGACCAGCCTCTGGGCTCTTGTTGAGCTTGTTCATGAAAGTGAGAGGGTGCTGGACAATATCCAGGATGGCCAGCAGAGTGCGTGTGAGACGCAGCAGCTCACTGAAGCTGTAGAAACCAAAGTAAACCAGGTTACGCGCCAGATTCACCACCTGGAAGCGAGAAGTGAAACAAACACATCTCAGAAATAGCCTGTGTGAGAAAAATACATGTGAATGACAGTTCTCCTTCTTTAAGCAATATATGGACCAAGCTGAGTTCATTTTACCTCTAGTGTGAGTTCATTCTTATCGTTATCCCCAAATGGAAAAGGCTGGCTGACCACATCTCTCAGGTATTCTTCCACAAACTCCATAGTGGGAGCAAACTTCCTCTTCATCTCTTCTCTAGAGGTGTCAGTGGACTCATACTCAAACCTGTCAAACACAATCACAATTTGCATGTGGCGTCTCCCAAAATCTACCTGCACATGACATGACAAATCCCACAGACAGACGCTCACTCTTTGACAGTAATCTTGGAGGGGATCTCTGTCCAGAGGCGGGCATAGCGCACAGGCACCACAGCTTCCTGCGGGTCGCGGTCCACATGCATGTGCAGCATGAGGCGGCAGAAGGAGGCTCTGAGGTTGTAGGGCAGGCAGTCGTCAAACATACAGCGCAGGATCAAATCCACCGGTAGCTGACAGGAGATCTGATTGATGGCTAGGTACTGACGATCCAGGCACATTTTAGCAAACAGGTTGAGCTGGTACCTGAAGATCAGACGAAGGGCATGGGGAGAAAGATTTTTGTTCTTTAAACTAGACATGGAAAGAAAAGAGTGAAAACACTTCTGGCTGGTTTGTTTAAGCTGTTTTTTGTGTTACAGGAAGAGGATGATGCACATGGGGGAACTAAAGGCAACCTGTAATAGGTGACAATGTCTACATCCATCTTGTGGTTGCCCTTAGCATCCTGGGCGAGGTGGCGAATGGATTTGCCGTGAGGCTCCTTGTGGCTGTCGATCCAGTAAAGCCAAACCTCCTCCTCCTCCATGTCGTCCTGCATCAGAGAGGACTCCAGGGTGGTCTCTGTGTTAGGGATTAGTCTTGGACAGGAGGAGAGGAAGGAGGGCGAGAGAGTGAGTGTGACATAAAGCGGTTACGAGAAAAACTGCACACATTACATTCTGACGTAGAGCTGCCGCTGAAAATATCTATTGCACAAGAGGCACGCTGGAGGAGAGCACCGAGTATGCGTGTTTATACATGTTTAAAAATGAACGACTGAGATATGACAGGATCAACTCAGAGGTTTTAAATATAGACGCCACTGGGAATGACTCACTTGGTCTGGATGAGGATATCCGCGTTGGTGGGGTTCAGCATAAATTTACAGATAAGCTCCTGTGTGACGGGGATGGCAGTCTTGTTGGACACACAGAGATCAGAGAGATAATCCAGGAATCTGGAAGACCCGAACAGACATGAATCATCATGTTTATAGCAAATGTTTTAGTATGCACGAACCGATTGTTCACATTGAAGTTTGTGTGTGTTCCTGACAATAGCATCTTCCTCTGTTCCCCTTTTTTTTTTTTTAAAGATGGTCTTAAAATGATCATAGAGCGGAGAGTACACATGAATACTGTGTTTTTGTGATAGTGCTCAGTCCCTTTTACAAACTGAAGCATTTGGAACCAAGTCTGATGAGTGACTACTAACTTTCATGCACAATGTCAGATTTTTCCTATATTTTTTATTTTAACATTGTTCCCTTGGATCATGTAATGTTTCGGTGGTGTCTGACCTGGGCTCTCTGTTGCGCCTCAGCAGGCTGACGAAGGTCTCAATCTCCCTGGCAGTGATGTGTTTTTCAAGCAGTTTGCGGTTGTTGTGCAGCAGGGCAGTGATTGTGTCCTCAGCCAGGATCTCATACCCAATCTGAGACTGCATGATTGAGAACTTTTTGGCTATATATTCCTGTGTGGTACAGGCAACACATGGTCAGAAACACTTTTGATGAAAGGGAGAAGCTTGAGAGAAATATAGAGAGCATAGAAATGTGCTGACTCACTGCATCTAGTGTGTGCATTTAAATCATTATACAGAACTTGTTGAACACGATAACTTTTGAAAAAAAAAAAACCCACCCTGATTCACGTTCATCTTCATTCATGAAGATACTCATAGTTACACCTGAGAGCTGCCTGTCACATCCAGCTACTGAGCAGCTCAAAAAGAGCCATTCGAGGGCTGAAAATTTTCACCAAGGGACCAGGATCTGACGATTAATCCAGCGACTATTTCTTTAATTAACTGAGTAATGCTTTACTTTATGAAATGTGGAAAACTAATCAAAGGAAAGGTAAGGTCATCCAGTTTTCGGTGAGATCAACAAGCGTGCGGCTGGGAATGGGTATGTTTTATTCCTTATCAATAAAACGTCTATTTCTTAATTAAAAAATGATATGAGTTCACTTTCAATAATAATGAATAATTTGTGTTGATCCACAAATAAATTAAAGGACTTGAGCGCTACTTAGGTTGCTTGATTGAGGGCATCATTACAGCAGCTGTGATCCCTGCATAGATTTTTCCAGACAGACAGTCTCCCTGTCAATAGCCAGCTCTCTATCGTATAACCACCCAACAGTCTTGTGATAATAAGCACGTTAATGAGCCTGATGACAACTCGATATTTAACTCATGTGTAAGGTGGAAACATGCCTGGTTCTTGCGGTAGTCCTGCTGGGAGTGCCGCAGCACCCTGTAGCAGAGTCTCAACATGTACTTGAAGTGAGCATAGCGCTGGTCTCCCAAATCCTCCAACTTTAGCATCGGACCATCACCCTGATCTGTGAATGGAGCTCTCAGGATGCCAAAGATCTGGAGAAACAGAAAGATACTTTATAAATAAACTCCTTACGGCCAATCTGTGGTTCAAATATGACACTAATGGACATACAATTCAATTTTAACATCAGCTCCAGACCTTGGTGTTAAACTTCATCTGCATTCTGTCCAAACATAAAGGACAGAAAGGACAGACAGAAATGTGTGTGTGTGCTCATGCTGACCTGGGCGAGGATGTTCTGTTCCCTCATGAGTTTCTGCCTCTCTCGGTTGGGCGTAGAGGTGACCACGGACAGAACATCCTGGCCGTTATTCGGTACCACACACACAAAGAAAACCAGGTCCTCCAAGAGCTTGGTCACAAACCTTAAATATACATGAAGGGCGAAAAATAACACACAAAGTCATAAAACATGCACGACCTCTTGTGTCACCCGCGTCGTCATCCACTGTCGGCCCGTACCTCCGCTCATTCTGAGCGATGTTGCCGTACTGAAGTTTCCTCACAGTGGACTCCAGGACCTTGCTGGCGTCGTTGGCAAAGTCCAAGTCTCTGACCTCCGACAGGGGAACAGACACGATGGCAAAAGCCTCCTTGTCCTCTTTAGTGGGACAGGTGCCAATCTATTGTGACAGCCAAAATAAATTCACAAAGGCGTTCATTCGTTTATTTTACTTTTACACATTGCTGTGTGTGTGTGTGTGTGTGTGTGTGTGTGTGTGTGTGTGTGTGTGTACCTTAAGCATGACTGGACGCTCCTCCTCTGCATCGATGGGCACATTGGTGCTCGTCACCCAGGTGTTGGTGCACAAATGCCTGAGTCTCACGTAAGAGTTTCTGAGGATTGATGAGACAAGTCATCCATCTTTTTGAATTTGGTTTACAGACACTAAATGGTCCTCGGAGGATAAAACCCACTAAATAAGGCGATTCCACACCATTAAATTTAGCATAGACACCATTGTGACCGTGAGAATTAAATAAATGTAGTGATGATGATTTGGATCAATCTTAACTTAGCACTCAATCGACCTGCTTTTGAATCACACATATTTTTATGGACGTGCAGAAACAAACCTAACTAGATAACCAACTAATTTAATAATAAGTAATAACACAGGTCTATTGTGCGCCCACCTGTTTTTAAGCCCTTTTAAAAGCTTTTTTCTACCGTTTGATTGACTGAATTGTACAATTTCATACACCATTTTAACTGTGTACTTGTATTTTGCTGTTTGGAGTTTCAGTTCAGTTTGTTGTTATAAAATATTTGGTATATTTTGGATTGTTCTATTACTAACACCAAAATGACACTTTTTTCACAAAAGCAGATGGTTTAGTGTCAAAATAAGTGACATTATCTCACCCTAATGGCAGATTTTCTGACAAAACCTGCTGTGCTGTGTGCTGTGAAGTCTTGTGAAAAATGCCCCCTGTGGATACAGCTACAGCAGGAGTAACTTGTTATTGTTGCTGTTGTCCCCGTGTGAGTGACTGACCTGGGCACAAGACAGTCGGCTCGCTGCAGAGTGGTGGCATCCAGCTCAAACAGAGACGCAATGTCGTTCCCATGGGGAACAGACACCAGGGTGAACGCAATCTTCTCTGCTGCTTGATGTTTCTTCTTAGAAAACACAGTGTCTGTCTCATTCTGCGCCAAACACACGCGCGCACAAACATGCAGAGGGGAAGTAGAAACTGTTAAGTCACAAATCAATATTCACCACAGAGGATTTTATAATGTCCTGATCTTTTAACAGACTGTACACAACACTAAATATACTTTTGTATGCTCAGTCCATATTCAAGTCTATAAAACAAAGATGCGTGCAGAGCTTGGATGCTCAAGCGTGTTCACATAGTTGTAAGTCAAAGAAACTTGCTGCATGTAGGGGTGGTAAATGACATTTACTTTTATTATTTATTATTCTATAAACTGCATTCCAGGAGTTGGCTGTAATAATTGTAAGTTATATAAATTATCAAAAAAAAATTATCAGAGCCCATCAGAGGTTTTCAGAGCCTGATCTGATCAGATTGGTTTTGCTGAATAATCATCAAGATACTCACAGCTTTAATGACTTATTATAAACGTATTATTCATTGAACAGAGATTATAATAATCGGATACTTTTTTGACAACTGATAAATCATTTCTAGCCAAAATTCACTTTCCAGGTTCCCAAATGTGTTGATTTGCTGCTTTTCTTTGACATTATTTTGAATATTACTGGTTGGACAAAAGGAGCACTACAATTGCACTGAGCAATGTGAAATTACAATAGGTATTTTTAACTAAATGACTGATTATTAAATAAAGAGACAGCTAGATAGTGATGGCAAGAAGCAAATTCTCATTTTAATGGTTGCAACCAACAATTGCTTCCAATCATACCATCACACTTGATAGATTATTGTACTGTCCATGAATTGATTAACTACCATAGATAGTAGTTTAGTAATTGCACTCACGCACTATACATGTCACACACACACACACACATATATATATATACACATACACACATACATTCATACATACACACATAC
>JBAJHX010000081.1:15625636-15647379 GCA_037176925.1 Amniataba percoides | reverse complement strand
TATATTCACACACACACAAAAAAAAATCTAATTAATTTAAGGGATTGTTCATGCTGAGTTTTCGTACGTCTAAGTGAACAAAGAGCCAAGTATAGATATGCTTTGTGTGAAGCCGCCATATCTTTTCATACATTCTCACGTAAGTGCTGATAAACAAGCCCAACTGTTGATAAAATCTATAATTGAGGACAGACGGATGTGAGCCAAACTACACTGTCACAGCTTCTTATACTAATGAGGTATCAAATTACACAGAAATGCAGCCAGAGAGCCGTGACTTCTCAGTGTGGCACGTTAGACACTGCGGTACGTAGGCTGGTACACTTGGCGCTGTGCAGATGCAGCAGATAATGGCAAGGGTTAATTTCTCCCACTGTTCTCTGCATGTCAATGGGAAGCTCCCCAGAGCTGCCTCCACGCCTCAGCTTCTCTATCCTCCCACTCCTCACCCCTCCTCCTACTCTCCCCCTCTGCTGGTGACTCACCCCACCAGCTTAGCACAGGCGAGTGGAGCAGAGCAGACAGCACGTCTGCCTCCCCTCCATCCCCTCTCGCAGGGCACCCCCACACCCAGACGTTATGTAAGGAGCCCCCTGTGTGTCTGAAATTCAGCATGTGCATGAGAAAGTGTGCGAGGCTGAGAGAGAGTGTGTGCGTGTTCCTTGCATCGCCAGAATACAAATGTGCAAGGTAGCTAAGAGCTGAAAGAAATGTCTAGATATAGATTCAGAGTTTGTGTGTGCATGTGTGTGCATACAAGTACTTTGCCAATGTGAGAGAACTGGTGGTATTGCATAACTAATAGATGAGGAGACAGAGGAGGGCCTAGGATTGGACTGGTAAAGTCTAACTGCTGAGATTATTGTTATTTCCTCTAAAACACTCATAATCTTCTGTCCTGTTCACTCTTTCAGTCAAATGCGACCTGACTCATCTGTGACGTAAGATGACAAACTATTTGCATTATTATGAATATCAATTTAGTGTGTCAAACACTGTGAAAAATCAGCATATCTGGGATGAGGTGTGTGTGTCCCTGCAGTGAAATGTGCTTGTTTGACTGACTCACCTCTCCTTTTGGCTCCACCGTGTTGTCTTTAAATTCAGGGTTCACCTGCAGAGAAAGCAAGCGGTCAGTGACCTCAAGCCTAGAAGGCTGTGACGAATAATGCTGTCATTATCATCCCTGTCAAAAAAACCTAACTATTCAACAGCAAAAGATGGGAGGTAGGCCATATCAATGGGAATACTGCCATCTACAGCATGTCGCCTAAAATCCACTTCGATCGTGCTCATTGAGGAACTGAGTACTCTCAATTTGGAAACAAGTGGCTCAGACAAAATGACTGTCAGTGCAAACTACTCTGTAAAAGTAGTGTGTAATTAAAAACAACAGCAAGCAGCTGCAAAATGAAATGGATGAAAACAGAAGCGCTGCAAAGCTTTGAAGGGCGAAACTCACCTCAGCTGCAAGGTAATTCCCAGTCGCCAGGTGTTTAAAGCGAAAGAGACTGTTCCACTGGCCGGCGCCGCCTCTGCAAGGGTCATAGTGCACAACCTGGCAGAGAGACACAAAATATGGAGGTTTATACACTTAGAAGCATCGGCTCATGTCTTGTGTATACTGTTTTCTGTCTCTCATGCAAGTATGTGGTTTAGTGTCAGTCTGGCTGGTGCAGAGACTTTCTCAGATATTTCTCTGTATGAGTATTACAGCACTGATCGCTTAGTTTCTTAGTTTTGTTCAGCAGACAGAGCGACTCCTAGCAGGCCTGATTCAACAGCAGTCAGAGGATTATTTGTGTTATTTAGGGTAATTACTTAAAGTGAGAATAATTCACCGACCAAATGAGAGCGGGGGAGCGTGGCTTCGTTTTCAGTGTCAGAATGAGTCAGAATGAGAGTCACCCTAAGTGGCAACTACAACAGATATTTTTGTTTGTCATACTGGTAGAACAACATGTTAACAACTGATATGGTAACATAAGTACATTCTGGCACAAACAGCAGGACAGCAGGAACTCCAATTCATTGCCAGCTGATAAAAGGAACATACACTACAAAAGACAGTGGATGACACAGAACTGAAATTTAGAGGCAGATACAAAGTGTGTATTATCAAAGGGGAAATTATTGACTAAATCTGTGAGAGATGCTCCTTAATAATGATAAAACTGTGCATTCAAGGGCTTAAAAATACATCATTTGTTGATTTATGTCAACTGGCTTATATGATTCATCTGCCTTCAGCTGGGTGTTTAGTTCATTGACATATGGTTGGTTGTTGCTAAAAGGAAAAACAGATATATTTCAATTTCACTTGTCCATAAACTGAGCTCAGGCCAAAAAAACACCACAACATGATAAATAAACATGAATTCTTTCTAAAAAACAAAATTAAAGAAATATATTGTTTGTGTGTTTTACCTCGATCTCCCAGAGAGCCTTAGAGCTGGTGGCAGAGGTGGCTGACTGCCGCAGCGTGGTCCTGAGAAAGACGTGCTGCTGCTTCTTCTTGTACTCATCACAGGTCAGAAACTTCTCCTGCTCGGCGTGAAACAGCCGCACCACATCTCCCTGACAGAAGATACACATGATAAAACATCTGAAAACACAAAGCCTGCATGCAGTGCATCTAAATAGGATGCACTGAGGAAAACAATTTATAAAACAAAGCGATGAGGCAACATACCCCTTTAAGCACGTCTTCCCTGTAGTCGCTAAACTTCATGAACAAGGCGACTTTCCAGCTCGTGTTACAATTCACAGCATTGACCTGCAGCATAAAGCCGAGAGTAAATTAAGTCACATGTAGTCTGTTGAAACGCCAGCTTTTTGGTGATTTCTATGTTTTAACCATATTTAAAGGAAAGGTTCAGTAAGACAATGTGTCAGTACATTAAAAACCAAACGCTTTGTTAGTTTTTCTTGCTGAGGAGTTGTTGTAGGCTTTTATGTGGACACAGCTTTGTGTTTTAGTACTTTTAGGAACAACATAAATGAATTAGAGCCACCTCTTTGCAGCCGGGGTTGTCCAACAGCTCGATGTTACTGGCATGAAGAGGCTGCCCCGCGTTCACTGGCATCAGGACCACCTTGTCTCCGACCACCACCTTGAAGATTGCATTTGGAGAGAGTTATATCCCAGCATGAGACACACGTTGGTAAACTTCCAGTAGTGTTCAAACGGATGAAACAGAAAAGAGGAGTGTGTCCATGCAAGTGGTTTGTCTTAGGTCTGCAAACATCTGCTTATTTAACATTTGAAAAAAATAAAAAGATGTCACAGCAACAGGCTGAGCTTCAGATGAGAGAGTGGTTGAGCTGTTCACAGAAAACAGGTTTATTCATACCAAGGTGAGTGGACATGAATGTAGCATACAGATATATAGTGACTGAAAAAAAAAACACTACCGGTTATTGTATCATCATTTGCATAAAGCATGCTCTCTAACCTAGTCTTGGTTGTAACAGACTCACTAACCAGCCCCACACAAGCGCACTGTGGCTCTAGAAATGAGTGGCTTATCACACTTATTCCAATGCCATGTTGGAATATTTAAAAACATTTCAAATACAATGAAGCAGCATCAGTGACATACAACAGATAGAGAGTTACAAATGACTGGAGGCTTTCATAGCTCAGCCTACAAGTCTACATGCAATTTGGAGGTGCATCCATGCTTTTAACACAGTACTCTGTGCCTAACCTAGTAATGCACAAACACCATGCACAATCAAGAGCAATACCTTTAACCATAGGATGCTAAAGCCAAAGGGGAAGGACAAAATCAGAAATGTTACTGGATCAGGACAAACAATGAACTGACAGTGTACAGGATGAAAATGTTGTCTCACACACCAATCTGCTGTATTTGGGACAGAGAGGAATGTCAAGTAGCTGCACAACTTCCAGTCTACAGAAATGTGTGTGGCGCTAGGTGGAGGGAAACCTACGTTGTCTCCTTCGCTGCGGAGCTTCCAGAAGGGCTGAATGTAGAACCAGGAGCCCTCATTTCCGGCCGGGTCCAAAGACACCCGCATGGCGTTCTTCTCGAGCAAAGCGGGGAGACGCTTGTTGACCGTCAGGTACTTGTTACTCTTAATGTGCAGGAGCTGGGACAGAGGAATCAGAGTTTACATACCACAAGAGCAGAGCTGGAGGAAGTAATCAGATCCTTGATTAAAAGTACTAATATTACACTATGAAAGTGTTTAATTAAGAGTAAACTCACATATCATATTCTTAAGTTAGAATGATCTAACTATTAATAAATACTCATTATTTTCTTAATAATCATCTTTATCAAAATAATTAAAGTGAGGTCTTTACAATGCCAGTTTTGTCGAACCAATAAAATCAAAATAATTACAAAATAAACTGAAATAATGAAGAAAAAAGCCTGCGTTTCCTGCTTCCAGCTTGCCATGAAAAAAATACTTCAGTGACAATGCAATTATTAATTCATCATGACTTTCCATGCAAAAGCCTAATGAAACTAGTGGCTAAAACTGTCAGGTAATTAAAAGGGACAACATTGTTTATGAGATGCATTGAAGTGGAAACAAAAAGTGGCATAAAATAAAACACTATGCCAAATCTGTACTTTAATGAGTTAATGTACTTAGTTTCCTCCTTAAAAGCTTTGTTTACTGTTTTACAGTGGTAAAACAGTAAACAAAGCTTTTAAGGAAGATAGTGGAGGATGGTTATTGCCTAGTGGCTTCTCGTTTGATTTAAAGTTGTGGGTTTACTATTTCATTCAACTTCACCTCTTTTGAAGCACTGGTTGTAGTACTAGACAGCACATTTCCTGATACCATTTAACAAACAAGGACTGAATTAAACCAGCATTTCAAGTCAACCCTAACAAATTGTTTATTGATAAGTTGTGAAACTGTGACACCACCTTAAACACATTTTACAAAAGCAATTAAATAAATAGTTTAGAACACGCTCAGCCCCCAAAGCGAGAGTTGAGCAATCAGCAAAACCAAATACTACCATTGTGGACTTTACCAGGACTGCCTGAGGTAACTGGGACGGGAGGAAATCTTTAGTAAACAAGAAAATAAAAACAAGGGTCTGGACTCAAGACAATGTGACGCCACAGGTGTTTGCTGAAGAGACGGGCTGTACCTGGATGACATTACTGTATTTGACAACATCTCCGAGGAGCTTCTTGTTCTCGGACTCGTTCTGCTTCTGCTCCAGTTCTGCTGCATGCTGAGCAATGAAACAGAGATTTACTGAGGCTTTGTAATGCAAATCAGAGCGAACGCACAGGTGCAGATTGTGATAACTTTTACCTGTAGCTTCTTAAACAGGTCTCCCTGTGTGTTGTTGTTCCCTTGTTTTCCTTGTTTTGCCTTCCAGAACTGCTTCTGGGCTGAGTATCTGTTCATGGGACACACCTTGAAGAGGCAGTCTGGGGAGGAGGAGGAGAAACATTCAGGCACACAGGAGTCGCCGTCTGTGAGTCGGGTTAACTGCCACTCAAAGGTCTTAATGTGGTGAAACTACATTTTTGAGGTTAATGGTTATTTACCCAGCAGAGGCCTGTAAAGCCACTTAAACACATTAATGCTTCTCTTAAACCCCAATGTTGTGTTAAACAAGACTGACTGCAAAGGATCTGGTCAGCCTTGACGGTTTACCAAAAAAAAAAAAAAAGTTGTGTGTGTAGGGCAGCAAGTGTGCGTGTGTGTGTGTGCATGTGTATGTGTGTGTGTAACCTCGGTGTAACAAGTATATTCCTACACACCTCTGAATTTTTTTGGGGGGTTGGCGAGATCGCCAGCATCAGGCTGGACCACACACCTGTCATCGACAAGCCTGCAGAAAGAAGCACAGAAGGGTCAGTGTGGATTTCTTCAGTATGTCGTTGTTGTAGCTCATTTTAACCCTAATGCAGTGATGAGTAAATCACTCGCCTTAAATGTGAATATTTACATGGCACAAACTGTAGTCCAATTGTAGTATCATAGTCAAATGCAAATACACAAAGCAGAGTCTCAGACTACAGTTAAAACCGATCATTTGAATACGCAGTTTGAAAACCACTCCACAGTTGATTGGCCACCTGCTGGATGAAAAACTCAGCTGGCAACACAAGAAAGAGTGACGGCTCTGTTCACCATCATCACCAGCTCTCCCGGCATCTGAGCTGATGCTCTGAACATCTCTGGACTATCTAATTTAACGCCTCTTTGATCTCCACTTTCCAGCCCAGCAGGGGGAGATCTGCTCAGTCTAATGGTTTGCATCGAGATTGACAAACTGGGCTAAAAGGACGTTCACATTTCTGTGGCTTTCACACAGTGCAGAGTGAGAATTTTTATGTGACAAAACCAGACAAAAACATGGTGTGCGTAAAATATAATGTGAAGTTTTGAGAGTGAAGACTGTTTCGGTCATTGGAGACTGAGCTTCCTCTATGTCCTCCAGAGGAAACCATGTGGTTTCTGTGCAGGGTTGATTAGAGGGCATTCAAAGGGTGTCGTGCAGCTAATAACTGCCTGGTTTCCCCACATCCTTGCCCTTTTATAGCTAGTTAGTGATTATTTTACACACTAGACTAGAGATCTCAGTGTTAGGTGTGTTGATGCATAGCCGGTCAGTGAAATTAAAGTTTGTCTGACATTCAAAGTGCTGCTGACAGATATGAAAGAAAAAATGTTTTGGTTGACAACACACTGTGCCAAGTGTGCACAGTTCTGGTATTCATTCATAGCCTTCATGACATCAATTTCAGAAAGTGTGTGTTCACCTGTCACATCACATCATACATCAGTGACAGAGAGGTAGAAATGAATAATATCTGGTGGTATGAAGTTTGTCTTGTCATTGGATGATTTCCTAGAGCGAAAATTGGTCTAGACATGGTTTTAAATGGCTTGCTGAAAAAAGAGCATGTTAAACAAGATGAATTTCAGCCGTCGTCATCAGTGTTAGTACTCGACACTGAGAACACTGAGGGTGACGTGCTTGTAAACGCTGGAATGGCAGAGAGCCTGCTATTTAGAGGAACTAAAGCAGGCAAAACAATGGAGAGGGGAAAAAAGAGCAGGTTTCCAAACAGAATACCTAAAACATTCATGTAATCAAAGGGGAGTGCAGGATTTCTCTTTAGTAACTCAAAGTCAGGTCTGGGCTACAGCAGTGAAATCCTCTTTTCTGTGTTTGCAGGTGTGAGAAATGATTGTTTGGGGTTCTCTTGTCTGTAAATTTCTATTAAGTCGGTGCTACTCTGTGTTATTTTAAACAAATCAAATAAACCATTCCTCTCAAGTTACACCTGCTTTAACAGTTCTATTTAAGACTCCATCTAGTCCTGGAGTAACTCTAACCCTCCCTCAGGAAATTGGTTTTGTTTATCCAGGACAAGGCTCAAGCCAACCAGACCAGATCTGAGGAGGCAAATTTGAGATAATCTGATATGACAGTCCACTTAAGTCTCAAGCTTGGTTTAATTCACACATGGAGAAGCATCATGTACATTGTATAGCGTGTACTGTGTTTGTAGGTTGCGATTTTACAATCACAGATGGTTTAGTACCAGAAAAATGTTGTAGCATCGACCTGCTGAAATATCTCAGATGACACCAGCTTTGATTCAGCATCGTCTTGTTCAATTTGTCCCATTTGCACCCGAGGCCGAGGTGCACAAGCACAGCCATTCATCCCAACCACTGAGGAGATACATAATGCAATGGACAATTCCTTCAATTCATACAAAGCTGGCAGCCCTGCTGAAGTGAGCAGAGCCATTTCCTATTTATGTCACGGCACTTCATCAGCGTCAGTCCGCAGACTGTATTATTTCCTCGACTCTGTATCAGAGTTACATCTAAATGAGAAACAATAGCGCTCAACAGGAGGCAGAATTAAGTGCTAAATGGCCAAACAGGAAGGCTCTCTGGAAAAGTCCACTGACCTCACGAATAAGTAACCTTTAAGTCACAGAGCCGGGCTTTAGTTCAAACAGAGAGGCCTTGCCGATGCCTGACGCTCACAGCCGGTGCAAGAGTTTACTCTGTAACCGAGTTAAACATGAACCAATGATAAATCTACCAGGGTGGACAGAGACGAGCTAATTTTAGCTCTGCTGCACGGGTTAAGCGGACAGAGACAACAGCCAGGAGAAATAAAAGTATGTTACACAGTGCAACAGGTCTGACATGTTCCTTCTGCAAACTGTTTTACCAAGGGAAGGGAAAACGCAAAAGAAAGATGACTCATCTCTGAGAAAAGTGTGAAATATTTTACTACCAATGTCTGTTATTGCAAGTTTCAACCTGCTGATAAAGCAGCTCGGCCATCTAACTGAGTCACACACTTCCTCTTTAAATGTATCCTGTCATTATTTCACTGCTGATGGAACACTTAAATCTATAGGAAAATAATCACATAGAAAATATTCACTAATGGATACAATTCTCTTCATCTTTATCGTGCTATGCACCTCATATCTATTCACTTACAGATCCACAATGAAGTGAACTGCATGATAAAAATGTCTTAAATTAACCTTTCTGATCACTAAAAACATGGCAGAGCATGAAATCAGAGAGGTCAAGGTCACTAGTGAACCTGGATCAGCCGGATGACCTTATAAAAGAATCAAAGGTTGTTTGGCTTTTGAGTGTTTGCAATGGGAGGTGTGTGAGGAACTGGCAGATTTAATGTTATCCTAAGCAAACATGGGCATGAGTAGCCTTGTGCGGCTGAGGCTACATTGTGCTCACAGGGGCCGTGGCTCAGGGAGGTTCCTGCAGGGTCTTTGCTTTAGATACCGTCGCTCTCTTCAGGCCTTGGCGAGTTCTGGCACAGCATAGGCCTCGATAAAAAAAACTCAGCTTCTGTCAAACTACATGAGTTATTGAGTGGCTGATAAGGGTTTTGCTGCTTTGCTTCACAACAATGGAGGCTGTGAACAATCGCTGCTGTGCACTTTTGCATTTTGAAATTTATGCCCCCTGTGTGCTGCTGCTGCTTACATTTGCACTGGCACAGGCCCTTGTAGTTCAGGGACCTTTTCAGCAAAAGAAAGCAGGTTGGCTGTGTGCACTCCAGCATATAGTGAGGCAGGGAAAATAGCTTCATACACACCAGGGTGCAAGTCGAGGCACTAGCATGTTTTGTTTTGATCCTCCACAGTACGAGGCATTAAAGAAGAGGCTTTAATATCAAGAGCATGCCAGCTGTTGTGAAGTTACTGTTTGTGAGAGGAATTTGCAGGTGAAAATGTTCAGAGTAAGAATAAGGAAAAAGGAGAGGAGGTGGGTGGGGCAGACTCATTCCTCAGGGCCAGTCGATCTTTCCACGCTCGTTCTGCAGGCTCAGAGGCCAGAGTGCAACCGGAACCACCAAAGCATTTCACTTTGCAACGAAGCTTTCAGCTCAGAAGGAATTTAAGCCAAACAAACTGCTATGTGGCACAATAAAGAGAAGTTTCCATCACACCTACACGCAGCTGCACATACGAAGTCAGACTGATAACTGTGTGAGCCAAGACACTTCAAAACAAGTAAAGACTCCCAAACTAATTTAAAAACAGTGTTTCCAAACTATATGTGGTGTTAAATCCTTTAAAATGAAACTGTGTCTACTGTGTAAACCCTGAAAGCTGAACATGAATATCCCCACAACTGTTTCACAGAAATTTGAATTCTGTGTATTCTTTCCTGTCGCACTGACCCCTCAGATTTATCTTGAGACCTCTCTGAGGCAACCTGATCCACAGGTTTGTAACCATTGCTTTAGATTATGTCTTACTGACTGAAACTTTTGAGCTCCTGCCGTCTGACGCATCAAAATGTGGTTCAGATCACTCCAGAATTTGGCAGCCAAACTATATTACACAATACTGAGCAGGGGACACACGCACCTAAAAGTGTTTAATGTACAGGATTAATGAGAAAGAAAGTCATATAAGTTCTTAGTGGCTCACATGCAGACAAAATCAAAACCTCTGTAAAGTTTCAAACATTTATCTAATGATCTGCTTAAGCGGGTTCCCTTTTTCTACAGGTGTGGAGCGATCTGGTCTTAACTTCCTTTCCAAACTTTAAATGAATGAAAACACGAAACACTTCCTCTATTCTGCAGACGACCCCACGGACACTTCCCGATGTCGCCCTGCAGGTCCCCGGACCCTACTTTGGGGACCACAGCAGAGGGGGGGAAAAAAAAGAAAAACACCCTGCCAGAAACCATTACAGCTCGTCTACCTGGGTCACCACGCTGCTTTGCATTCCTGTGACATTTGCGTGAACGTGAAGAATTTCCTGAGAAGCTGCAGTTTGCGCGCTGACGGGCCTTGACCACAAGTCGCACACTTTGAGCAGACAGAGCAGCTCACACTGAAGCTGTGAGGATGAGGAGAGGGCTGCTGTCAGAGAGCACAGCCAAAGTTATGTTATGATATGAGGATCAATCCGTATCCCACACACACACACACACACACACACACACACACGAGGAGCAGGAAAGTAAGCGGCGGGCAGGAGGAACATACCCCAAAGTGCTGATGAAGCCATTGACCGAGCCTTCCGCGTAAAGAGACACAATGTCTCCGATGTGAAGGAAACTGGATCTGTGCTCTGACATTTTCACCGAGGAGTAGATCCGTCCTGCTGTCCCATCTGTGAGCGGGCGCTGTCTGTCTGTCTGTCTGTCTTCGGGTGAAGTGACCCTCACGTTTAAGCAGCAGTCCTCACGTTCGCCTTCATTCTTTCTTTCCGCCTCTACACTTCAAGTCGACTGAGGAGAGGCGAAAAAAAGTGCAACAACACGCACGCCAAAAGAAAGAGAGGAAAAAAAGTGGTGACGATTTCTCAAGAGGGAAATCGCTGGTGTTTTTTTTTTTTTTTTGCACTTATTCAACTTCTTCCTGTATGTCAGACAGAGCGGAGAGGGCTCCTCTTCACGTTCACTTCAGGGGGAGGAGACTGCTGCTGTCAAGGCTGTGAGCGAATTCCGCTCAGTGACATGTTTCTGTTTTTATTCAGAGCGAAGCCAACTCATCAAACGGTGACTTTTAGTGGGAAATTGCCTCCACGCTGTTCAGAAACACATGGACACGAAGCGCTAAACAATTAAGACACATCACAGAGATCATGGGAGATCAATATGGATCTCAATAGACGGGAACAAAAGTAATTAACTCTGTTAGATCACTGCATTATACTGAATGAATGTGCATGAAACGTATACTAAACTTATTTAATGCATGTGTGTAATAAGATAGATGGATAGATAAAATAAAACACAATCACAGTCCAATTAAAAACTGCATCAAAACAGTTTGTCTTGACTTGACAAAAAGCTGATGATAAAAAGTGGCATCATCTACTCAAACCTTTGTTCTAAAATACTGCTGACACAAAAAACTACATTAAATGGTGGTTGTTGTGAAAAGAAGTGAGATGCAATGAGACTTTATAATGATGAGCTCAGTTTTGGTCCTGTACACCTACATCTTAGAAATCAAATTCATTTAGGCAAAAAACAACAATAGATCACAAAAAAAGTAAATCAACAAAATAAAAATTTGACAGATTCTTAAATCGTGACAAAAAAGGAATAGAAGATGTATTTGAACATTAGCTGCCGTGAGCAGTCGTGAGCAAATCATAAATCACCACTGCCTATCAGCAGGTTTCCATATAATCTGATTTCTTTTAAAATAATTACACTGCATATGATTGATTTACACACACGCCCATGCCACACGTTTATCAGTGAGTCCTCAACATGGCAGTGACACTGAATTATCAGAGGGCACGTCTGATGTCTTTATGTTTTGTTATTTTTCTTTCCTCTTCTGTTGGTGTGTTTTCTTCTTTGTTGATATGTTACTTGAGTTGTTGGCAATTCAAAAGACAGATGTCCTTCTAAATGTGCCATTCCAGGGCCAAAAGAGAAAAAATGTCCAACATTTCACAAAAAGGAACAGATTAGAGAAGTGTAACAAAAATAAAACCAAAAAAAAATAAAAAATCCTGCCCCATTAATCATTTCATGACCCCTCACATTTAGCTTGTGGCCTCTTCAGGGGTCCAAACCCCTAAATTGGGAACCACTGGACTAAACTAACAGACTTTATTTTGAGCCAACACTACTTATTTCACATTTTGTATTTCTTACTTAACTGAGCAGAAAACATTGACTGGCAGCAGGCGGTTTGAAGAAGTTAGAGTGAAACTGGCAGAGAGTTACTGAAGGTGGTTTTGGACATCTGAGTGTACTACCTGTGCTGATCCTGCAGGGGTCGCTAGAGATCAGGCCTTCCAGGGGTCAGACTGAGCTGCGGTGTCACAGCAAACCTCATTATCTGAGCTCTGTCGTCCTCTAGTGTCCATTTTACTGAATCAACAGGGGCCTCTGCTGCTCCTCTGACTTGACCTGTTTTAAATGTGAACAAATGGACCAGAAAAGGTTCCTGAGAGGTTGCAGGTGAGACAAAGTGAGAAAATACACCTAGACAATATCAGATTTCAGGGAAATTATAGACCATAAAAGCTGTTTAAATGACATGATATTAGAAATGAATAATATCACACTATATTTTATAACTTACAGGAGAAGAGTTTCAATATAAATAAAACCAGAAAAATACCCTGGAGTCTCTGGAAGAGGTGCTGACTTTATTTTTACAGCTGTCTTTCACTCAGATCACTACACAGACCTTTTTATGAAGCGAAATGATTTAATGTTCACACACAAACTGGTTTACATCTGCTGCCAGAAAGTAAAATGCTCACAGCCTTTATGTGGGTAATACTCATTTGATATCATGTCTCTAAGGAGAAATGGGAGGTACAGATTTGTGATCAGTATTTTTTTTTATTAATATGCTGATTAAAGTAAACTGCTGAATTAAAAGGTGCTTCATGGACATGGAACAGTGCTGCAAGTAGGCTGCAATTATGCAGAATGTTAAAAACTAAGACAACTTATGGTTTTCCATTAAATCCACCATAGATTATGTTCAAACACACACACACACACACACACACACACATACAGATAGATACATAGACAGACACACAGGATATGATGAGATGTGTGTTAACAATTGGATGTCAGTGAAATAAATATAATGGCACATCATGAGGAATTAATCCACCGTTAAATTAAAGTTAGGGTAAAGTACATTTATTATTGTTAATAATATTATTATTATTAGTAGTAGTAGTAGTAGTAGACGTAGTAGTCAGGTTGTAAGTTTTCATTTGCTGTGTCACTTTGGCCAAAATAGACTGACACATATAATTTAGTTTTCTGAACCAGTCATTGTTCCTCTGTGTGTGTGTGTGTGTGTGTGTGTGTGAGTGAGAGAGCGAGAGAGAGAGAGAGAGAGAGAGAGAGAGAGAGAGAGAGAGAGAGAGACTGAGAGAGGGAGCCTCTGGTTGTGTGTGTGTGTGTGTATGTGTGTGTGTGTGTATGTGTGTGTGTGTGTGTGTGTGTGTGTGTGTTCCCAGGCGGTGCAGTTCAGCAGTCGCACCTTGTCTCCTGCCTGCAGTCTCGGACGGTCGCACTCTCCTCTCCTCTCCTCTCCTCTCCTCTCTGACCTGTTTGTTTGCTCGCTCCGTCTCTCAGTCAGGAAACAAAACTACACGCTCCCTCTCTCCCTCTCTCTCTCTTTCTCCCTCTCTCTTCGTCTCGAGGCTCTGTCTGGCTGTTTGAAGTAAGTCCGCTTTGTTACATTTTAACGCGTCGCTCTTTTTTCTGCGGGCACGTGCCCTCGGCCCCTCGCAGGTGTTGGTCATTTCCTCTGATTGTGTGAACACTCCGCGTCTCTGTTCCTCACCCTCAGCCGAGCCCGCAGCTCATTTGTTCATTTGATAGTGTGGAGAAAACTGCGGTGTGATACGTTGTCCGTGCTAACACGCGCGTCCGAACAGCGGTCCAGGTATTAGACGGGGACAGGAGGGCTGAGAAAAGGTGCGTGGCTTCCTTTGTGTCTCATTGTCAACACTTAAAATGACACTGTGCGGCTGTGTTGTACGCTGTAATTATAATGGTCCCCCTGTTGGACATTTGTTCTCCTCCTCACACACACAAACTCTACACATACTCAGACTTTTCATCTACTTTCCTGCCAACTGACCATTTCAGTACAGTTCAAATCCCCTCTCAGGAGATTAGGAGTTGAGTTTGTTCTCAGCCTGCTACGTTTTTGCTTGTGGGTATTGACACATTGTCTGCCTCCCCCTCCACAGAAGCTTGAGAGGTGACTGCTGCGAACAGTGTTGGAATGCAACAGGATTATCTGCTGACCTCAACTCAAGAGGAGGCAAAGCAACCAGACCATTAGATCACACGTTCTCTGATCTTTGCTGCACCACTACGATGCCTTTGAGGTTATAATGTCTGCGCTGAAGCACGTTATTCTGCAGGACAAAGACCAGGACGTGGAAAAGAAGCTGGGTTGGAGTTACATTGAGTGGGTGGAAAATGAAGATGAAGTCACTGCAGGTGTGGCGAACGCACAGACTCAGACGGACGGAGGGCCCTTTGAGCACAAGGAGACTCAGACCAGCAGCCCGGTCATAATGCACATAGACCTCACACGGACACACTCCAAGCTGAGACACTCGTCCCTGGTGGACACAGATGGCTTGGTAGCGCCGTTCTTCCACTTTGACCGGCAAGCACCCGGACGCATCTCCACGTCTCCCACCTTGAGGAGGATGAGGAGCACTCGCCGTCCTCTGACGGACACGTGGGATCCGGCCCGGATGGGGAGAACTGTAGAGGAGCCCTCATCTGGGAGCACGATGTCCCCCGTGACCCCCCTGTCCCCGGCGCACAGAGCCAAGTCTCCCCTTGCAGCGAGCCCCCTCTCCGATGGAGAGATCTGTCACGATCATCAGCCCATTTCATCCTCCGGCCGCCAGAGAACCAGATCACACAGATCTTCCGACAACGGTATCACTTCCAAGAGACAAGAATGTCACAGTGTTCATCTTGCTCGTGTTAAAGAGTTTGGATTTCCTGATGGTGAAGTCCAGGTGAGCTTCCACCAGTCTTTTAAGTGATTTCAGTTTAAGCATGTGCACATATCTAGTTGGCCATTTGATCTCTAATTCAAATTGCAAACCTCTTCCCAGCTTCATCGTGTGCTGCGGCCTGGCTCTTTCTTTTTTTTTTAATCTATAAATTAAATGGTTACAAATTCCTTCCTTGCGGAAACCTTCTCTCCCTCATTCTGCCCTGCCTCCTGTGGTGGTCACTCACAATGCGAGCTTTTGACAGCAAATGAATCAGCAGTTACATGCACTGACAGCTCTGACCAAGCCCACTGCCCGACTGCCCGGAGAGCCCTGGGAAGTGTTCTCCTTGGGCCCCTATTCACTGCAGTCAGCAGTCACCCAATAATGGAGGGGTCAGTGAGCGATGGAAAAAGATAATGGGGAGATCTATTCATCTGCTCGCGGTATTCAGCCGAGCACATTCTCAATAGAGTCCCGACATTCTCCTCAGATATCAGAGGCTTTCGAGTCCAAGTGACCGCTTAAAGCACTGATTCAACTCTGAATGTCTTTGAAAGTGATATAGTGGTGTAGTTAGCGGCAGGAGGTCTTCTGCCCCCTCTGGTTAAGGCCGAGTGTACTGCAGGACTTTGCTAATATGGCATGTAAACAGTGTAAGAATTCCAGCTGCCGAGACGTGAAAGCACTAAAAGATGGGAATGTTTTTGATTCATGCTGTAACTTGTAAAGCCTGTTTCTGCTCCCCGTAAAGGTGCCTGAGAAGTTGATTATTTTCTGTGGATGCAATACTGTTACATGTTGACTAGTGAAGTGTTTTCCTCTTTTCACAGGAGAAAGAGCATCGTCATAACAGGTGAGACTGTTTTGCATGTTGTCTGTGTGCTCTGTCAACATCAGACAAACACGCCTGGAGATCACTTTCACATCTCTCAGAACATGTTTGCATATCAGGAAATGTGGTAAAACTTTTTTTTTTGCACTAACTGATAAGCTAGACTCTGGCAATCACATTTGTTTTTGTTTGTCCATAATTTCCATAGTTTCCATTTCCGAAACATCAGCGTCAGATCACCTCACCAGCGCAAAAGTTTTAAAGTTACAGCACCCAGCTTCGTGAGGGCTGTGTCGCCTGAGCTCGCAGGCCGTGCTCGTGAACAGAGATGATTGGACATTCGCTTTAAGGAGCCCCATTGTGCATTCATTGTCAGTCATGTCTTTGTTAATGGAGCATGAGCTTGGTGGGTTGAGTTTTGAGAGTCCCATGGTTATGTATGGGCTAGACAAACCCTCATTAAGGCTGTTTTCTCTTACTGCCACCCACACCCCTCCTAATGGGCTGCCGAGCTCTTCCACTCGCTGGATAATTAGGCAGCTATTGTCCCTGTAATTGCACCCTGGCACTGTGCCTCTTACAGTGACCAGGCCCTCCGAGCCATTGGCTGGGACAGTTTTGTTTTGGGGCATCATTATGTCTCTTGTTGTGCGGGAACAAAACACCCATTTTTACAAGTGCTCTCTGTGGCATCGAGGCCGACACACTGAGAGCTTTCTGAGCGGCCACAGAGCAACAGGATGCCATTGTGCGGATGCTGTGGAATGAACTGCAAGGAGGTCCCGACCCAGTTTAGAGCGATCATGCCTTTCTTGCTGTCCCATTAGCCACGTATCCTCTACAGCATTCAGGTGCTGCTACTGACTATTATGCATTTTACTGTGGAATCAGCCCTGCTATAACACTGATCTGGAAGAGAGCTGTATCAGTTTACCAGGAAGTTTACCAGCCAGCGAGAACAACACAGTCTGTGCTCAGTTTTCCTCCCGGCAGAAAACATACCAGCGTACTCCTGGACTGTTTTCTTTTTTCCCACCAAGTGCACAGGTCAGCCCTGCACTCAAATCAGTCTCATGTGCTGCTTGTGCAAGAGTGCAGGCATGACTTGAGGATCATAGCTACTGTTTGAAGAGAGATTTTTGAGCCATAAGAGGAAGTCTAAGAGAGTAGAATTGGCATATAATAGTAGACAGAGACAGACCAGTACCAACATTGTTCCTCCTGCTCGTACTTCTGTTCCCAGTTATGTGTTATAAACAGGGTCATTAGCACTGGTCTGTCAGCCAGGCTTCCTTATGGTCCGATCACATAGTGATAACCTTTAATCAGGCAGAACGTGTGCTCATCTACCCTGATATAATGAGGACCTGTTTATCTGATGGTGTAAAGTGGATTTTCTACCACCATTCTGTCACATTTTGTGTCATTGTCTCTTTCATCAGATCCTTTCTTATCCACCTCTAAAATCTCAGAAGGGTTTTTTTTTTTTTAAACCAAGACCCTGAAAAATGTAGAGGTGAAAAAACGGCGTGTTGAAGCAGGTCACTGACCAGCTGTGGATCAGTGTCAGTGTGCTGAAAGCGAACATTACCTTTAGGTAAAAACCAGCCTGTCCGGTTGCCGTGCTGTTTATTTCTCCTTACCTTACTTGCTCACAGGCGCATTAAATGAATAGAAATGCGTTGTTAGGTTTGGCGCAGTTTGGATTGTGATTGGTTGAGTCACAAAGTGGCTGATCTAGTTTTACCGTATAAATACAAACAGCCATGTGGCCGTGCCTTTTTGAGGTATTTATTGTGCATATTTATATTTAATGTCACGCTCTCCCTCCATAACATAATTAGGGTCCACGGTTTCTAAGTTGAATTAACGAACATTCACTTTTACTTTGAGCAGTAATCCATGAAGCACAACAGCAAAGGATAAGTCAGAACACTTGAGAGCAGTGGCTGTTTGAGCTTTGCTCGGGGCTAAAAGGCAGGCCTGTGTTTTTCAAGCCAGAGCCATGCCTCGGTTACCAACAATGAAAAGGAGACCAAGAGGATTATAACTGGCACATTATAACTGACAGCTCGCCTCCTTCCACACAAATATGGTGATCCATTAATCAGCAGCTATCCATGCATAAGCCAGACACATAACATTTATCCTTGAGCTACTCATGTTAATCGCCAATTTGCTGCACAATGCAGATGGTATTTCATCGGCATTTCCACCATGTAAAATGACTAAAGGAATTCTGCTATTTCCTGTAACTTGCTCTAAGTCCATTCTCTCTGTGCTGTATTACATTAACCACAGAATAATAAAGCTCAGACGTCCAATGAGGCTGTCTGGCCGGTTTTAATTCTTGTGTTTGGCAGCCAGCAGAAGTGAAGATGTTCACCTGTTCACTGTCCCCTCAGGCTTCAGGAAAGGAGACGCAGCTCTGTGGTGGTCAGCTTGCCCGGACTGGACGTTTCACCAGGAGACCTTTTTGTGTCCAATGGAGCGGCTGACATATTAAATGGCACAAACTACTCTGGTAAAATGTTACTCTGTGTATTTTAATGGTATCTTTTCTTACTTGTGAGTGTGTAAGTGTGCTGATTTAACGCCATCAGTCCCAGCAGCTGGTTGTCCATCCCATGTTTTGAGTGATGTTACCACACAAACCAGTCGATGTATTTTGCCATCAGTCAGTATTTAAGTAGCTGCCATCCTTCAGAGCAAAAGGTGCTGAC
This sequence comes from Amniataba percoides, assembly GCA_037176925.1. Taxonomy (NCBI): domain Eukaryota; kingdom Metazoa; phylum Chordata; class Actinopteri; order Centrarchiformes; family Terapontidae; genus Amniataba; species Amniataba percoides. Next base: position 15,628,821 of record JBAJHX010000081.1, on the reverse strand, counting down.
ATGCTTTGGCTCCAATCCATTCATGTTTTAATTTTAATGACAATACAAAAACATTATTTCCCACTCTCCATAATGAGAGGAGACTGCTTTTAGTTAGTCGCCTTTGTTATCAATCGCTTATTGTTCTTTTAGAAACTTTCTGCAGTCTAAGTGTTGACTTTTGACCCCTGTGCATTCAGATTCTTGACTAATTTGAACAAAACTACTTTGTGATGTACACGTATAGCTGAAGCTAATGAGAGACTTGATAAAGGAACCCAGCATAGAAACAGTTTTTGTGTCTCAGTTGTAAAGGGTTGATTAACGTATCAGTTATCAGTGTTACTTCAAAGGATGCAGAGCAACAGCATGTCTGTCTGTGTTACAAAACAAATCACATCCAAGGGATAAAGGGCAGCACGTGTACTATTTGTCTTTTGCTTCGTACGCGGTCGGATCTCACTTACAAAAATATCTGAATCATTTCCCTTAAGTCTTCAAGTCCCAACACATTTTTATCCCAGCACACTGTTTTGTTTGTTTGTTTCTAATCCCATCTTTTGCACAGAACACATTCTCGCTTGTTCTTTTGTCAGTCATCGCTTTTTATGTTTGTGATTTTTACAGATACTAAAAAGTCAAAATGGCCGTTCTCAAGGCGTAGTACGGTAGGTGTGTTGCTTGTCTGTTAGTTGTTGTTGTTGTTCTTGTGTGCCAGTGGTGCACTTGTGGATTGTTTTGATGTGCTTTGTGTTTGCAGTGGGTTCTTGGTTTGGACATTGTTCTCTGACCCACTTCTCAAAGCAGATTAATGTGGTTCCTCTTTATCCCTTTTGGCCCACACTGTTTTTGTAATTGGTCAATGCTCGAAAACCCAGAACTCAAGCCAAACTTGTTAGTTCAGTTATTGAACATTGTCAACACAATAGAGGAACATTTGAACAAAATAACAAATCAGCAAACATATCCGTTCCCTTGATCAACATTGTTTTCAAAACCTGCCCATTGTAACTATCCTTTTTCTTCACCTTTCAGACTAAAGGGAAGTCGCACGTAGGCACAGCATCAGATATTGAAAAATATCTCTCTACATCACAGATCCAAGACTGGAGAAACTCCGACCTTCAGAGGTACAAGGTAAGAAATGAGCACAGTCAGCAGCAAAAGCCCTTCAGCATCCAGGCTGTTTATGTAAATCATCACGTTGCCTTTGACTGAGCAGTGACTTCCAGTACAAGCAAAGTCACAGTTTGAATAGCTAAGATCCAGATTTCCAATCCAAACAGATCTCAGTGTTTGACAAGTGACTCAGAAATAACAGGACTGCAGTTAGAGGGAAGCTCCTGCAGTGTTTAAGTGACAGAAGTTGTGCAAGAACCTGAATTTCTAGGCAGCAACCATTCAGGTTAACCCTGCACATGTATATAAACAAACACTGACATACGCCTGAGTGTCTCAGGATGGTGGTGCGAACTTTACAATGACAGAATATGTGTTTTTTTTATACAAACAGGCCTTCTGAGCTGTAAATAAATGTCCCTTTATAAGTCTTTCTTAATACTTTTTCTCTTCTTCTTTCCTCGTTTTTTGCCCGTCCATGCGCAGGACTACTGCCTGGCGGAGTTCCTGCGGGACCAGTCCTCCCAGGTGAGCGCTGCCTCTGACCCTCAGGGCTTCAAGAGGCAGGAGGCCATCTGGGAACTCTTTACCAGCGAGTGTGTTTACTTCCTGGATCAGCTCATGGTTCTCAAAGAGGTGACAGTCTGTTCAAAGCTTCATAATGCACATGCAAACGCATGCACACACACGCACACACACACACACACACACACACACACACACACACACACACACAAAGAAGACCAAACCCAAATGAAATCCAACACCCGCTGCTTTGTGTTTTTCATCCCGTCACTGAATTCCTGTCCATGAGGTTCAGGTGAAAGTCTCTTTGGGTTTGCCATTCTTCTCAGCAGTGGATTAGAAATTCAATGCTGGCACAACAGATAGCCTGAGCCCATTGTCCCTGTGACGTCTTTGTCGCTTTCAGGTGTTTTCGGCTACACTCACAAACCTGCAGATGAGGAACTGCCTGACTGATGTCGACTCCTGGAGGCTCTTTGCAAACCTCAATGAGCTTTGTCTGGTGAGACATGATGTAAATACATAGCGCGAGGCCTGCTAGTCTTAGATGTATTATGTAAATAATTACAAACAACAGCAGCCTTCCTGGCAGTATAATAACACTTGGTTGCACAGCAGCATAAGAAAGCAAATCTTAGCTCTGTCTTACTCTGAAAAGAGTCAGTCTCAAGAGATGGTTTATTTATTAAAATCAGATTTCAACAGAAAAATCTTGGGCAACATTTCTAGCAAAGTAATTTAAACTATTTACCACTTAAAACAATCAAAATAACAACAGCTAGCAACAGCTGTCTGAAGCCACCAAAACAAAAAGGTGCCAACAACGAGTGCCCAAGTTTGATCTTAACTGCTCATTGTTGACACCCAAGATCAAACTGAGGTGATGAATACTGTGGATCAGTCTCTTTTTGTTCATTTGTTAATTCAATCAACAGCACAGCTTAATAGAGAAGGTTTAAAGTGGGAAATCAAACTAAAGTGCATGCATCAAGTATTTTCACACCTTAACTACGGTTATTGGTGAAAACAAGGGCACCTGTGACATCAGAGGCCTGCATTATTCATAGAGCGTAAAATATTTATTTTGTGTTTTTTTGCTGTCTGTCTTAGTACTTTTCTTACTTTGTGATAAAGTAACATTGTTCTGCTGATCATTTATAAGAAACAAAGTAAGAAAAAATGTAGAAAGCAGAAATGTTCCCAACATGTACCTTTTCTAACAAACTGATAGTGACACTTGACACAGAGTGCCTTTTGCTGCAGGTGAGCTTTGGCTTCCTGAATAACCTCCTCCGTGTCATCAAGGACACGTTTGAGATCACACAGGGTGGCGGGCCCACCCTGCTGGAGTTGCTGAGCAAGGCAAGTGTGGCTCACATGTGGACACGCACTAACACAAACACACCACCTCCGACTGCAGACCGCACTTGTAAAACTCCACTGATAAGACACTGGACACAAAAAGAACTCAAGACAAACTTCTGTGTGCTGGATATGTGTAATTTAACCCTGAGCTATGCCTCTATATCTATATATATCTCTACATATATACATATATATAT
>JBAJHX010000081.1:15585258-15620164 GCA_037176925.1 Amniataba percoides | reverse complement strand
GAGAGTCAACAGGAAGTGAAGTGACGGTAAAAACTCGTCTGTGTAAACCAGAAAATTCCTCATCTCACCATGGAGAGCAGATACAACAGGAGAGGATATCCCGAACACTTTGTCAGAGGTCGGCACCTGAAGCTGAACCAGCTGAAAGAGGAAGTACTGAGGATAAGGTTGGTAAACCAGTACATCTGCAGAAACATATACATCCCAGCATGCCCCCGCCCAGAGTTTCATGTGTCTGCTCTGAAACACGACACAGATGGACGAGGACTTTGTGGCATCAGGAGGGACGGCGGCTTCAGGGACTCAGGTGAAGGTTTTCTGGTGTGGTGGAGTCTGGCTGTGGGACCTGATGAGATCCAGTCAGCTGAGAGGAGACTCCTGAAGGAGACGTTCCCCGACCGGGCAGAGAACCAGGCTCAGACCAGCTTCCTGGAGAAGTTCACCTCCTCTCCAGCCTTCATCAGTCCGACCTCCAGGCTGGGCTCGTACCGCTTCACCTTCCCTGTGGACGAGGTGCTGACGGCCTACAGCGAGCAGGTGCAGTGACGCTGCTGAACCGTCACTTGATGTACTGTGACGAGCGAGTCTTTCATTAACTTTCATTTTTCTGCCTCCAGTTCTGCTCCGGCCGTCAGCCCGTCATGCGGGTGTTCGAGACCGTCCTGTACAAACAGGAAGTGATGCACGTGGTGCTCGTCCACAGCCCAGCCAATCAGGAGCCGTTCTCAGAGTTTCCTCTGCTGACTGATGATCCAGAGTCCGTCTGCGCCTTCAGAGACGGCCGCTTCATCTGGAGGCCCGAGGCCATGAGTGAGACCCACAGGTAAGAGAACAGGTGAGGTTCTCCTGAGAACCTGCAGTTTGACACATGTAAGTGTCTTTGGATCATTTAAAGTGTCTCTGTATGACGGCTGTAGTGAGTCTGAGGACGCCATCATCACCTGGTCCACCGTCCCAGCAGCAGTTTCTCATATCGTGTCAAACAAGGAGGCAGGAGGCCGTCAGGGACGTGACACACCTGCCAGCAGGACGTTTGGCAGAAGAAATGTTCAAATCTTTTCTTTGTTCCTGTTTTGTTTTTTTTCTCAGATACAAGTTGGTCCTGAGACCTAATGAAATGCAGATGGAGGCTCAGGAGGTGTCTTACCCTCGGTTTTACGTCTGGGATCACGTCTCCGTCGCCCTGCATGTGGACCAACAGGTACCTTCATTCTTCTCCCCTTTTGCAGAGAGCTGAGGATGAGACTTGATCTTCTGTCTCTATTCTGAAGAGAAATAGAAATAAACGACGTCCCGAGAGTTAGAAAAGGTTCATACTGAATTTTATTGTGTCATGTTGTCGCTAGAAAACGCTATGAGACGATTACGTGAGGAGAAAATGAGAATGAAATGAAGAGAAGAAGTGAAGAAAGATGGCTTGAAGCACAGTAGACAGTTAATGCTTTTGCTTTTTAACCCTACGGACTATCACTGATTTATATTTTGTGACATCACAGAAGTAAATAAGATATGAAAACAACAGGTTGGTTTTTTAGTATTTGGTAAATATGTTTATGTAAGTTTGTTGTCTTCATGTGGTTTTTGTTTTATTCCAGTGAAATCTATAAATAAGATGAAAACAAATAAAAGAAAGGAAAATGAATGACATTTTCCCATCCGTATTTCGAAAGCTGACATGAACAATATTCAAAAGTTATAACATTAACGCAGCATTAGCTGTGGACTGTTAGCAAAACTAAGAAAAAAACTGTTTTATTATTGTTGAAATGATCTAGCTATGAATTTCCTTTATAGTCCTGAACTGTCGAGTAAAACACTTTTAAATTCTGTATTATCCTGTTGTCTAATGTGAGTTGACACTTAGCATAACTAGCAAAGCAGCATCACCTCCAAACTCTCCTGCAGTCGCTCTGCTCGTCATCCATCGTCTCTTCTTCTGTTTCAGGTTCTGAACTTCGATGCTGCTCGACTGAGAGAAAACCTGAAGTTCTGCAGTGAAGGAGAAGCTGCCATCAGATCCTTTGTTGACTTGCCACAAGCTGAGAGGTTTGTGAAATATTTGTGGCCCGACCATCCTTCACCACTGGACACGAACAGCTGATCATCCAGCTGTTGTGATTCTCCTCTGCTGACGTTGATCACTGAGCTTCATTCAGACGTTCAACTGCTGTTTACTGAAACTTCAGAATATTTCATTTGAATTATTCCTCTGAATTATTTTAGACTAATTCATCCACGTTGACTTGTTCATTAACATTCATGACAGCTGAAGAGTTTTATTTTTTACTCCTTTTACTGATTTAATAAGAAATTCAGATTATTAAGAAACAAAAAGGCTGGAGTCAAGCTTTTCAGTTACATTAACTGGGTATTTATTTATGTTCATATGTCTGCTGTTATGAGCAAATACATGAGCAGTTAACCACACCAGCAAACTTAAAGGAGCTCGTGTCTGTCTGACTGAACTTAGTGGGAAGATCTTTTTTGTTCCTGGTATTAGCAAAAGTCGGCCTGAGTTTTAATTTTACTTTACTTACTTTAGTTAATGTCTGATGGCTTCCCGGTGCACAGGAGCTGCAGGCAGGTGCCAACCGTCACCTTTACTGTTCATATTTATTCAACCTTTGGCCGAGGCGATCAGAAGTAACCCTGATGCACCACATTATTTCCTTATTTGCAGATGTCCTTTTATATATGCATAATCCTGGGACACCAATTCAGCTGTTTTGAAATCTATAATCACATTCAGTGCCCTGTTGGGTTATAAGAGTAACCTGGGAAAGTCGTCGCTACGCCCTTAATATCCCCCAGGATACGTCAAAACAATCTCCTTTTCAAGTGTCCTGGAGGGGTTTTAAATACTTTGGTATCTTTGTCACTTCTCATTTAAATAGTTTGAATCTAATTACTCACCTCTAATTCAAAAGGTTAGAAATGATCTGACAAAATGGGTTTCTTTACCAACACCTCTCCTTGGGAGAATCAGCACTATAAAAATGAATGACTGAACTATTTATTTAAAAGTCTCGCGTGCTACCTGAGCCCTGCATTTTTCACAAGTCTCTGGATTCTCATATCCCGATACAGTGGGAACAATAAATACCAAAAAGTTCTCTCTACTTCCCAAGCCCAAAGATCCTGCCCTTAATCATCTCAGGAACAACGTAGTTTGGCGACATGTGAAGAAATATCTAAATATTTCTCCTGTCATCTGAATCCGGCTCTACCAACACAGATTAGAACTGGTGTGATGAGTGGACCTCGTAGACTCTCACTCTGTTAAACCATTTGAGCAAATCAGACTGATTTTAATACTCCCCACAAAGACTGATTTCCAACATTCGTGCTTCAGCACTGCCTCTTCAGGCTCTGACTGTCTGAAGCTGGAGGCGACCTTTAATCCTGCAGACGGGGACAGGATCTGCAATTTTTCCTCTAAATGTGCTTCTTCTATCAAACCTTTGTTTTAAATGTAAAACACATAAAGTCACATTTATCCACTTGTTTTGGTCTTGTGATCATATTCAGGCTTTTATTCTGTAATCCAGGATGTCAAAAGGAAACAATTATGCTGACTTCTTCTCTCTTTCTCCTTAATTATTAATTAAACACACATTTCTGCTCTTATTCCTAAGTTTTAAATTATAACTCATCATCTGAGAGAGCTGACTGCCATTTTATTTTGTTATATTCATTTCAAGTATTGCCTGTCATCCTGTTGATGGTACAATTATTCTATATGTGTATGTATATAAGTATATTTATGTATATATGTATATTTATGGATATATGTATATGTAGAGATATATATCGATGTCTTGCACTGCTCACTGTTAGTTTGGGGGGGGGGCGGGGGGGGGGGGGGGTTTTTCCTTTTTTTTTTTTTTTTTTTTTTTTTTTTTTTTTTTTTTGTAATGAACGTACAAGCACAAAGAGCTAATTTGGTGAGCCAAAGTCTGAAACAAGCTGCTTGTTGCAAAATGCCAAAACAGCCTGCATTGTCACCAGGCTTACAGTGTTTTTTGCCTGCTCCAGTCTTTAGACAATTGCACAGAAGATCTTACCAATATGAACAGTTATAAATTATACAAAGCAGGAATCTACTTTTACAGTGTCCTCAGCTACAGGCCTGTTGGACAGAGAATGGGCAGTAACCCGCTGCGCCTGAACGACACCTCTGAACAGACACAGAGAGGTGCTGAGGGTCTGAGCAGCCGACATTCGTACAGTTCATCTGAGCAGACGAACACACAGCAGGCCTAAATGCTAAAACTACACTCTGTTACTGCAACATTACACACAGCCACAGTTATTGCTTCAAAGCAGAGCACACACGCGCACAACACACGCACACAACAAACACACGTACACAGAGCTCCAGCAGTCGTCAGTGCTATTGAGTGGAGACAAGCAGCAGGAAAACAAATAAGACAAATCAAATAAATCGACATGCGCGCACCTTTGATGAATGCATCACCAGTCTGCAGAAAGCACCATGATTTGCAGGAATGAACACTAAAATAAACATGTGGCACAGCAGAAAAAAAGTGACTGTACATAGAAGCCTCTCAGATCGCCCCACGTGCTAAGTTCATGATAAAAATGCTTTCAAAAGAGACACTTAGAAAAATACTGGAACATGGAACAAACTCAGGGTTTTCATCTCGGCCGTATTCCTGCTGCAGACATTCTTTGGTCATGAAATAGGTTGAATACATTAATTTTAACAAACGTGCTGCCATACAGAGGGAACATGCAGGAACTGATCTGACGACACAGTCGATCCCAAGTTCTGTACAGAAAAACGCTGGTGCATTTAATCGACTGATTAAGTGTTGTCTTCAGGGAACTGTTTATTTTTACAGTTGAAGATTTAAACAGTAAAAATGACTGTAAAGGCGACCCTGAAGGTGCATCATGTTTACTGTACAACTTAAAGTATAGTGCTCTATTTATCAGTGTAAATTTACAAAACATAAGACGTACTCTTAAAAGGTAAAATCTCTACTTTAGCCTTTTATGAAATATAATTCACTAAAGTCAAATTAAAACATCAGCTGATAAACTAAGCCAGCACTGGTTGCCTTGTTTGGGGACCTAATGAACTGTTGATGACAGCATGTAATTCTGTTCAAAACAAAATACAAGTTCTTGAAAGCTAATCTTAAGTTCCTCAAAAAAAAAAAAAAAAAAAAAATTCACCTCCACACACCTCCAGATTCACGTGTCAAATATCCAGAACACACATTAAATACAGTTTGTCCGTTACACAGAAAAAAAACATTATTTGAGTTTAACTTTCTTGCTAGAAAAAAATCACAATCAAAATCTCTTAGTTACTTAGTGATCAGCCTGACATAGTTGCACACAAAATACTTTCACTCTTTTTGACAAAATAGTTCCCTGCATTTACCTTTGTAGGGCAGCAGTGATTTTAAACACCACTTTTACACTATGGACAACCCCCATCACTCTCGCGGTGTCACACTGACCTCAACACCTCCTGATGCCAAACATCGCACAACTAACGAAAGCAGCCACCTTGCGTTTGGCCTAATGACGCCACACAACGATGGAGATGTGCATGTGAACACAAAAGAGATGGATGGTGTTTAGTTCTCACTGTCTCCGCTCTCTGGCAGTCCACAGGAGTAGCAAAGGCACGAAAACAGATACAGACAATCCCGACCAATCCCACCACGTTCCCATGATCGCGCGGCTCTGGTGTCTCTTCGTTTACAACCCCCACTGTTCTTTCCCTCCACACCAGAGCTGCAGGTCATTCACAGGTGGGAGTGTTTGCGCTGGGTCTGTCCTTTTATAGTGCACATTAAAATATGACAAAGACACGCCTTCTTCTGCCCGCTGGGGTAGGAAAAGGGGAAGGAAAGGTGGGAGAAAGGGATGTTTGGGGGGGGGTAAAAGGATGAGAAGGGGGAAATCAGCCTTGCAGTTCCTCAAAGCACGTCTCACAGACCCGTACTGGCTTTTTCGAAGACGGCGTGAGGGCATTCTTCGACGAACACTCGGCGCAGAAAATGTTTCCGCAGTGCCTGCAGTGGTGCTGAATATTCAGAGAAGGGAAGAGAGGTGACGCATGTTACAAGGTAGATGATTAAATGTGTTTCCTGTTGCCTACGAGCATCAGCCCTTGCAATAAACTTTGCTCTTACCTTCCTGACAGTGACAGAGAAGCCCTTCCCGCAGGCCATGCAGTTCTGCACTTCATGATCCTCAGCCCACTTCCTGGTCAGAGACTGTGACTGCTTGATCTGAAAGCAAACAGCAGAAAGGAGTCACCCTCAGAGCAGCAAACTTTATTTTCTCTGTGCGACTCCGAGATCATGGGATTTATCGACAGACCTGGAGCGACTGGTTCTCCCTGCCGAGCTCTTGCATGGCTGCCGTCGTGTCGTCAAGCTTCCTCCTCAGCTCCACCACCTTGGCCTGCAGCTTCTCGATCTCGCCTTCGCCTTTTACACACCTGAAACACACAAGAACAGAACGCAGATGATAATTATTATTATTTTATTTAATTACTCAGTACTTTCAATGCACAGTTCGTCCCTCTGGGTGGTTTTTATTCACCACATGCTCTGTGCTGCTGCAGCACTCTGTTGTCAATTTGTCTCATTTGAAACAAGTTTTGGTTTCATATCAAAAGTTCAGATGAGGAAGCACAAAAAAGGACAAAATACCCAAACTAAACACATCTGTAGTCAGAATTTACACACTACTCTGACAGCCACAGACAGGTGACAAATTAAGAACCTGATTAAATTAATTGAGAAATACAACAAATGCAGATGCTTCCACACAGGTACACTGTGCAGTACAATTAAGCAATTAATATCCCATCATGCTCTGTGGCATGTATAAGTAACTGCAATGATAAAATATTTGTACTGTGATGGCAGCGGCCTCTTCCAGCCTAACAGTGGTTTGACATGGATGAAAATGAGGTGAATGATCAGTTATGGCCTTCACAATCAACCGATCTCTACTCGTTGAACACCCATGGGAGGTTTTGGACTGACATGTTAAGACAGCGTTCTCCATCGCCATTAATACAGTTCCTGTAGACATGATAAATAACTGTTAACCATGCACAATAACTGCATTTGAACACAGCAGGATTTTGTTGAAGCAAATACAAATTGGATGTATATCAACTTGAATCTGCTGACCCACATTCAATATCTGTTCTTACTTTAAGACACCTTCTTGCTTGGTAATTCTAAATTTCCCCCTTTTCCTGTGTGAGAGTGCTGCAGTGGCACATGCCAAAGCCTATAATGGGCCTAATGTGTAATGAATTTCACGTGATAATTTTAATTAACATCTGTTATGCGCAAGGAAATGAAGATTCAAGGAAAAACCTCCCTTAAGCAGTGTTTAGAAGCTCAGAGTGACTGATTAAAGCAAGTCGGTCTTGTAATAAAGACGACTTTAATCAGTGTGTTAATTCCATACAGCATATTTTTAAGTCCTTATTTTAAAATGATGGGTTGGATACATTGGAAAAATAAGAAAAACACAGCCACAGGTTAAGGAAAAGAGGAATTAAAGCCATTCAGCCATTTAACAGCTCTAACTACTTTATTTTTTATACTTGAGTGAGCTTCAGGGCCAATCACAGCAGTGATATCAGCTCACCTCTCCAGAAGAGCTCGTCTCTCGTCCTGGTTGTTCTGGACGGTGGCTTCCAGCACGGCGATCTCTCCTCTCAGCTCATCTGTCTGCTTCTCCAGTTCGCCGACTCTGCGTTGGCTGCCCTGCCACTCTCTTTTTAGCGTGGCCACGTTTTCATTCAGAGCTGTCACCTGCACGCCCAGCTTAGCCTCCGCCTCCTCCCCACGCTTCACCTGCTCCTCTCTGGCTCGCTTCTCTGCCGACTTTTGGGGAGGGGACATCAATTATGTCACAAAAAGGGGAATGATATTGAATAGATTTGGATACGATTTGGTAAGTGAGCCTACCAACTGATTCTGGACCTCCTTGGTTTGGGCAAGGAGCTGCTCCTCCCTCTGGCTCCTGCTGTCCTTGGTGGCTTGATGCGCTTTCTGCTCCTGCTCGAGGGTGCTCTGTGCTGCCTCCACCTGGCCCTGCAGCTCCAGTTTCTGCTGGATCAACAGCTGTTTGGCTTCCCGCAACTCACCCAGCTCCTGAAAACCAACAAATACCCAGCTGAGCATGCAGCATTTTGATTGTTAAGTGTTTCAGTTTACCCCCACTTGTAGATGTTTGTTACACTGTGGAAAAAAAAGCTTGAATATGTTGGAGCTTAGTAAGTAAGAGACGGCTTTGACAGCTTTGGAAACTGAAAATTCCAGGGTCATGTTAAATTGTCGACACAAGCTTAGAAGTTGAAACTTTCTAAAGAATGTGGCCCTGATGACCTGCAATATCTCTCAGTTAAGCTGTTTACATAAGACACAAGCATGGGAAGCAGTTCACATCAGCTAGTGTGGCACACAAAATGGTGGCGATTATCCCAGCAGCCACACTGCTACTGATAGAATGACGCTGTTAATTGTTGCCTCTAATGAAAAGAGACCAACCTTCTCACTCTTCTCTGTCAGTACTTTTAATTCAGACGTCAGCCTGGTGTTGTTCTTCTCCAGCACACTCTTTGCTTTGTTCAGCTCCTCCACTTTACTCCGCTCCTTCTCCAGCTCCTCCTTTACTTGACCCTGAGTGAAGGAGCGAAAATGACAATGCATGACCTGAATTGCGCCAAGTCAAGCATTTGATTCTGTGTGAGAGTTACTTTGTTTGTCTGACCTGTTGCTTCTGCGCTTCCTTCAGGGTCTGATCCTGCTGTTGGAGCTTCTGGTTCCGTTTTGACACTTCCTGCTCAAGCGAGGCCCGGCCTGACTGCAGCTCCTGGATCTGGGCCTCCAAACTGGCCTGATGGGTTCGGTTAGCAGCCAGCTCTTCCTGAGCCATGTTCAGCTTCTCCTCTGACGCCTAGAGTAAGAGAAAGGTCACAAGGAGGTTCAAGAGGGAACTCGATCTCTAAATCTCAACGTAACCTCCTTGAATTAAGCCATTATCATTCTATGCTCCTCTTGTCCTCCTTTGGACTTACCTTCAGGTCTTGACGCAGGGCAGAGACCTCTGACTCCTTGCCATAGAAATCAGACTGAAGCTTGGTGAGGCTTTCCTGGCTTTGCGCCAAGGCCTTCTGCAGCTCAGCCGCCCGACTCTTCTCAGCAGCCAGCTCCTGGCCGAGCCCCGACACCTGACCCTTCAGCTTTTTCTCCTCCTCTCCCTGGAGGTAAGAATCAAACACGCACACTTAGAAACGTACACTGACATACTCCAGAGTCATTGTACAGATTACTTCACAGCAGCTCCATGGACAGTTAATAACCGAATGTCTTGCAATGCGTGTTTTTATATCTAAGCATGCTACTTGCCTTCTTGACGTTGCCTTCCTGGAGTTCTGCCACTTGGCCCTTCAGTTTCTTCATCTCCTCCTCAAAGGACCCCTGTGCAGTCTTCAGTTGCACGTGCAGCTTCTCCAACTGGTTCTCTTTTTCCTTCAGCGCCTCCTGAGACTTTGAGTGCTGCTGCTCCACTGTGCTCAGCTGCACTTTTAACTTCTTCTCTCCCTGACGTTTGAAGATGCACAACAGATCTTTAAGTGTCACATTCAAGAGGACAACGCTTAATGTTACTTTTGTTTTTGCTTTTTCAGAAGCTCACCTCTCTCATCTGCTCCAGCTGCTCTTTAGATTCTTTCATTGCCTTGGTGATGGCCTCATTACTCTTAAGGAGCTCCTGCTTGGCCTTTTCACTGGACTTTTCCTGAGGATTAAGACAGATTAATGTCATCAGTGTCCTGCTGTCAGGTGGCCATTTGTTTTTCTCGCAGGTAAATAATGTTAAAGTGGACTGAACTATCTTACCTTCTCCTCCATGGCTGACTTATGGTTCTTCCTCTCTGCGTCCAGCTGACTCTGACTCTCTTTCAGGGCCTTGGTAGCCTTTCCTAGGCTCTCCTGCGTGGAGGCAAGCTCCTTCCTTTGAGCCTCTTTCTCCTGCTGCACCTTTTGTAAATCTTCTGCCAGGCTCTGTGCTTTCCTATCCAGCTCTGCGTGCGTAGTCTTTCCTTCCTGGGTGACCTTGTCCAGGTTCACCTTCAGAGCAGCTTTCTCCTGCTCACTGCGCTCCAGCTGCTGCTGAGCGTCACTCAACGAGGCTGCTTTTTTCTTCAATTCTTCTTGTAGTGTTGTAGCCCTTAACAGCAGACAAGGCATTCATTGTATTAAGGTAATTCATTCAAATAGAGCCGAACAGCTAAACAACCAAAAAAATACGGTTTTAGAGGGTTAGTTACACTTTCACCTAGCACTCACTTTTCAATAAAGCTAATGTACCAGTACAGTTTCACTCACCCTGCTTTCTCTGTCTCCAGTGAGCGCTGCAGCTCCTTGGCTTTCCGTTTAACCTCTGACCCCTCCTTCTGCAGCTTCTGTACTTCTTGCTGCATCTGGTCCCTTGTGGCCTGCAACTCCCCAACCTGTGACTCCAATTTCTGTCAGATTAAAACATCACATTAATCTAAGTATGCACACAAAGTAGATATTGAGGTCCAAAATTACCTTTTTCACAGCTCAGTATCAGGTACTCTCAATAAAGACTCTACACAAACCTTATTGAGCCCCTCCAGCTGCTCAATTCGCTGTTCAGAGGCCATTAGTTTGTCTTTGCATTCCTTCAGACTTGTTTCCATCTGTGTGCACTGCCCCTGTCTCTCCTTGAGCCTTTGAGCCTGCTCCTCTACCTTCTTCTGAGCCTTATTCAGCTCCTATAAAGAGATGGTACAAGAGGTGCAGGATGAGAGGAAGAAAAGGGAGAAACAGCAGTCATATTTTCAAAGGTAAGAAATGTGGTACATTACAAGGGCACTGCGTTGTGTTTTAGCCACAAAGGAGGTACTAACCTGCTGCTTGTCCTGCAATGCATGCTGAGCCGTCTCCAGGTTGTTCTCTAGGTTAGCCTTCTGTGCAGCCTTTGCTGCCTCTGTAGATAACAACATCTCTGTCTTTGCCTTCAGCTGAAGAGAACAAGAGAGAGAATGTGTTACGCTGATGTATGTAACAAAAAAAAGCAAATCAGTAAAACAACATATTGTTCTTAAATCACTCCATCCAGACAGATTCAGTGAGTAGAAACAGGAAAACAATATCAGTAACACCTCTATACCAATCAATCAGAATCTAAATACTTTATTCAACCCAGGGGGGAAATTTGGAAATTGTGTGTATTACACAGAGGCATTACCTGAGCATCGAGCTGAGCAACTTTCTCCTTGCTGTCTGTGAGCTGGGCGGTGAGTTCAGTGACGGAGGTCTCCAGGGTGTGGGCGCGGTCCTGGGCTGAGCGCAGCAGCGTCTTCTGCTCCTGAACCTGCTCGTGCAAGTTATCCTGGGCTTGCTTGTTGCTCTCTGATTGGTTCTTCAGCTTGTCTGTCAGCTGTGTGACCTTTAAGATGTGCATATACAAAAAAAGTTACCAATAGTTCCACGTCATTATTGTGAAATAAAACTGGACTTTCTGCACCGTAATGTGTGTGTTTGACCACCTGCACTCACCTGTTCTTGTAGTGCATGGTTTTTCTCTTTTAGCTGATTAAGCACAGCCGTCTCCCCCTCTCCGGCCTGGATCTTGGCACACAGGTCGTCTCTCTCTGCTTCCAGCTGGCTAACTATGTCCTTGCTCTTCTGCAGCAGAGCCTCCAGATTCTGGATTTTTTGGTCCTTGTCTCCAATCTGACGCAGCACCTGCTCCAAATCATTCTGCAGCATAAAGGGCCAGCCAGCATAGCAAAAAGGTTACAGTGGATATTTCAGCAGGCGCACTTTTCATTTCATGACGGACTTTAATGTTGTGTGCGAGGTATATATTAAGACCACATTAGTTGTTACACAAGCATACTACAGTGCACCAGTTGTTGTTTGTGAAGGGACATGCTCTAATCTTAAAACTAGTCTACATGCAAGGGCTTCCTACTCGTACCTTTACATGAAGGCAACATTCTCTTGTAGCAGCCACTGTTTAGTTACAGTAAAATAACATTTAAGAAATGGTTCTTTCTGGCCTGTACCATTATGGAGAAAAAAAATTATATAACACATTGAAACGTATGGTGGAGACAACAGTACAAGCAATTTTATAATTACCGTATTTTTCTGAACATAAGGCGCGAAGGATTATAAGGCGCAGTACATTTTTGAGAAATTTTAAGGGTTTTAAGTGCATCTTATAATCTGAAAAATACAGTAAATAATACTGTGTATAATCCCAGTATGGTGATTATAGGACTCTTGCTGCAACTGTTCTGAGATCAACTGATGACTTTGTATAAGATTATATCACATATTATTCAAAGAAGAAACTCTTGCCGATTTTAAAGTTCGCGCACACTCACTTGATTAATGCTTTCTAATGTTGTTGCCAGAGGGTTTTTTGTCTTGTGAACAGTACCTGTGCCTCGCGGAGTTTTCCATTGGTGTTTTGCTGCAGAGCCTGCAGCTCCTGGTGCTGCTGCTTAGCTTTCTCCAGCTGGTGCTGCACATCTGTATTCTTACTGGCACTCTCCTTCAACTACAAAACACAGAAATTTTATTTCTTTCTCTCTCTCTCTTTTTTTTTTTTTTTACCATAAATGCTTTTGCAGATCCTATTGTATTTAGCATGTTTCCATATTGTTATCATGTGTTTAAAACAACAATTTTAGAAATCTGCGTGTAATATCTTCTATTGTCTCTGCACAGATCATTGTTTTAATCACCTTGCTTCTCTATTTCAGTTTAGTAAATAAACTTAAATATTATCTGCATGTCTTACAGCATATATTATATCTTAGTATGCACACATCAGACACACTGATGAACAGATTTTCTGTCTGGTCTAGTACACTAATTCAGCTTCACTGTAAATTTTCATCTGATGTCTACCTGTTCTTCTGCACGGGACAGTTTCAGCTGCAGGTCCGCCACTTGCTGCTCGCGGTCTTTTAGTTTCTCCCCAGACAGCTGCCTCTGCTCTTTGAGACGACCTTGCACCTCTCCCAGCTGCCTCTCCGCCTCCAGCAGTTTGACGTGCAGCTAAAAGAGAGCAGACAGATCATTAAGACAGAGGACACAAGATATAAAAAAGTTAACAGAAAGACAAATAGTAGATACTTGATTGAGGAAAGTGGATATCTGGATTACTATTTGACTGTCAGCACATTACTGCAAAGATTAATTAAGAGTGATTTATTCTTTTGTTAATTCCAGTGTAGTATTAGTAGTAGTTATAGCAGTAAAACAAATTCATATTCATTGCTAAATAAATAGCTCCTTTCATTGGCACACAAAGTAAATACAGCCCTTAAGAAATGCATTACATCATATATACTACACAAATCAAACTGTAAACTGTGATGTACTGAACACACAAAGGCCAAAATCTTCACTCGCTGTCAGTACAGAGCCTTACTTGGAGAGGCTACAACAATATAAATGTGCACTCTTCCTCAATGAAAATACACCCCTTCTATGAAGCCAGATGCGGCCCTGAATAGTTTAGCTATGACTTTAGATCCAGATGAACACATATCAGAGATAGGAAAATTACTACTTCGCATCAACTAAAGGAACACGTTTTGAAGGACTGAAGCTCCAAGTGACCCAGTACTCTCTAAAACATAAAAGCTGTTTTCTTTGTTTGTCACCCATCTGTATATTAAGTATGTGTGAGAGATCTCTGTTCACTCTGCTCACCTGACTGATCTCAGTCTGCTGCTGAGCACCATGGCTCTCTTTTTCTTCCCTTTGCTGCTCCAACTGTTTCCTCTCAACCTTCAGCTCTGCGTGCTTCACCTCCAGCTCTGTGATCTCGCTCTTCAGCTTCGCCACCTCCTCGGCCCTGTCGCCAAGCTCCGTCTGGGCCTTCTGCAGGGAGGCCTCAGCTCCTGTGGCCCGGGCCTGGAGCTCCTGAACCTCCAGCTCCCTCTCATTCAGGCTGTCTTGAACTCCCTTCTTGGCAGACTTCTCAGCTTCCAGATGCTCCTCCAGTTCCCGATACTCTTTCTCCTTACGTGCAAGCTTTTCAGACAGGCTCTGTGGGAAGACGAAAGGAAGGCAAGTGAGCACTGCTGAGCCGGAAATTTGGGAATTATGGGGGTGAAAGATGTCCCCAAATAGCTGTTTAATGACAGTTCTTGAGGGAGCAAGCTCTAAAGGACTACGCTTTGATCAGGATTGTTAATTACACCACATTGTAACATGAATTGTACATGTACCATTCGTCCTTTCTGAATTGAAACACTTGATGCACTAGGAGCTGCAACCAGGCACAAACACCCACGTTTCATGTGAAGCTATGGAAAAGAACAGTCAGCTGTCAAGAGTCAAGAGTAAAGCAGAGGTATGGCATTTCTAGAGAAGGTTTATGGCAGGGGACTGAGAAGCGCATGCTCTGGTTTAAGCTCTGGCAGTAAACTTGGCAACATGGTGATAAAGAATGAAATGTTGTTAATAGCGAAGTGTGCTGCTAACTAGGGACTGTGACAGGGCACCTGGACTTCACGGACGTTCAATAAACCTCGGCAGGCCACCGCAGCAGCTGGCCAACATTAACAATCATCTCTCGACACTTTCTGCTGTTGATCCCCCCTCTTTTTTTGCTCATCGTTCTCCTTTTCACGGCCTTGTAGGTGTCCTTCTCTTGTATCACTGTCGCAGCTCCCTGCTGAGTCTCTCCTCTCTAATCCTGGAGCTACAGACCACTGAGACTCATGTTGTTGTTGATCTGTCTGTTCTTAGCCCTGATCCTCTGGGTCTCACTGTCTGGTCCATCACTTTTGTCTCTGCTCTCAGGAGATATATCTCTGCATCAGGTCTCAGGGTGTCCTGTTGGAATGGGGCAATGTGGGGAGGGGGCTGATCCGGCTCTAAAATCAGCCTCTTGCCCAGAAACCTACTTGGCTGTGAGGCCACTGACGTTCCTGATGTGGGAGTGTCGAATCTCTGGCAGGAATCCTGTGGCCCAATTCCTCAGTTGTACCCGTGTCGTTACCTGTGATTCTATTTCATCCCAAGTGACAGATCTGGTATGGCAGAGATCCCCCCTGCTCGTTTAATTATAGAGCTCTTTGAGACTTTTTTATCATCAAGTCTGGGCTGCCAAAGAAGAATGGTGACAGCGGGGCATTGTGATAGGGCCTGATGCCGATCAACAGAGGATGGTTTACAGGAACACGGGTGGTGTGCTCTGGTCTTGAGGGGCAGCTGGCACCACTTGTAAACATTACTGCTGCAAACGTAAATCCTAAACAATCTGATGCTTATAACGTGTGGTGGATGAGGTGGCAGACACGTTTGTGTCGACAGTAATTTTTTTCCAAACAGACAAAACTGACATTTGACTGTAATGGCTGTAGTTGTTTGATTTTGGTGGTGTGTGTTTGTGCCTGTGATTGTGTGCGATTGTTTTACCTGGCTCTGCTGCTGCAAATTATTCACATTGCTCTGCAGCTGGTGGATCTGTTGTGTGTAGACGGCTGCTTCCTGTGGACCCTTCTCCAGCTCTGCTTTTAGTTGGGATATGGTCACCTGCAATGTGACAGACAGACACATTTCACTCTCTTTGAAAGCCATTCAGTGGATATCACTCAGAGCATCACTGTGAAGGACTGACATGAAAGAAAGAAAATAAACCCAACATGGATTAGTACTAGGCAGGCATCAGTCGCACAAAAGAAACAACAAAAACATGAAGAGGCAACACACTGGCTAAAAAAAAAACTTTCTGGAAAAGAAAACTTAGAAAAACTCAAAAAGATGACATTTGGGGCCAACTTGAAACAACATGTTTTACCTCGAGTTTACGAATCTGAAGAAAGAGTAAGTGTCGGACAGGGATACATTATGTGAGGCGCAGAAGAAGAGGGGGAGAGGGAAACAGAGGCAAAAAGGTAAGTCACAATACAGTACAGAGCCAGATGCTACAGGCGATGAGAGAATATATTATTCATTTGATCTTAAATTCACCACACTTCATTATGACAAGCAGCATCAAGCAGAATATTTTCTATTAAAGAAGGCTTGTTTTGCTTTTTGCCACGTACTGTTGCATGGACAGCCCGTGCGTGAGTGTTATGCTAACTGCTGCTTTATATTTAGATGACATATCGACACTTTGCCGGGCAACCTGGAGACTGGTTACTGACTTTGAGAACACCCACACATTCACAGCGTGGAATCTAAATCTCAATTACTTACAATGACCGTTTCAGGCGACCTACAGACTGTGACAAAGCCACTTGTTCATCATAATTCTAAGAGCTATTGTATAATCAACAACCAGCCAGTTTTCAATTAATATATGCAAAATATGTTCATCAGTGTGTTCAAATATGAAAACTATCTTTTTCAGATCAGCTGCAAAGACATGCAGAAGGACACCGAGTGCTGTAATGCTCCCTCTCCTTCTAGGAGCAGAAATTCAGGAAATAAGGCTGAATTATTCACCAGCCGTTCATTAGTGGGAATTAGGCACAAAGCCATCTGGAATGACATAACTACAGTACATCAGAGCTGTTATTTCATAGCTACTTTTGAACAAGAATCTGAAGAGCCGTTTAGGGTGGAGGAGCGGTGGCTTATGTTGCAACATGTCGGGGGCGAAAAAGTTGAAGTGAAAATCAGCTCAACTACATTTGTTCCTCAGGATATCACATGCCTTTCCCGTCTTTACCTCTGAGGTAGTGTAATCAGCCTGCAGCTGCTCATAGTGGTTTTTGAGGCGTTCTGACTCCTCTTCCCTTTCACGGGTCATGTTGTCCATCAGTGTCTGGACCTGCACCAGCTCCTTCTTCAGCACCTCGACGTCCTCCACTCCTGGTCGCTGCAGCTAGGGGGCAGAGCAGAGGCAGTGTGTTGAAGCCACTGACAGACAGCACAGACAAAAGACTAAATGTCCTTTGTAATAGCTGGACCGTTTAATATTTGAGTGATAGCAACAAACTCCTCTAAAGTACTCTAAACTGTTACAAAACATGTAAGGACAAATAACACAAAAGTGCAACCACACAACTTTAACTCAAAGTAGCTCTTTTGATATAAATTCTTTTGATGAAGTTGTGTTTTTCATTTCTATGACAACAGTGAAGGGTACGAACTGCTTTGATTCTTCGACAAAAACATCTCGGTGCCAAAAGGATTTCACGGTACCGATTCAAATGTTACTTTTTCAAACTCCACACTCATGAAAGAAAAGTCTACAAAGTGTGTCTATCAGTGGAAACGGAGTGTGTGTTGTACCAGGTCTGTTTGGAGCTTCTCGTTCTCCTGCTTCTCTTTCTGTAGCTGTTCCGTCAGTTTGGCCAGCCGCAGGTCAGCAGCCTCTCTTAGGCTCTTCTCCTCATCATAGCGGGATTTTAAATCTGTGGGATTCAATGTTTTGTTTTGTTTTTTAAAAAGCCCATTTCACAACAAATACCTCACATCATCAAACTGATCTAGAGAAAGCATGATCGGTGTGAACTGCAAAATCTACATCTCCAGGCTGTAAAAGCAAATGCCGAAGAATGGACACAAGATAAAATACAATGGAAGGATTGAGCTCAACAGCAGTGAAAGAGTACTTCAGTGTTATTAAATGATGCAGTCATACAGACACAGGCCTCACAGTTTTCCTACACCCCACCACCCCCATACTAACCTACTATCTCGGTGGCCAGCTGGGCAGCCTTCTGCTCAAATAGGTCTTTCATCTGCTTGATGTTGAACTTTTCTGTCTCCGCTTCATTCAACTTCCTTTCAAGGACTGAGAAAAGGGTGCCGCATGTTAGTGACTGATGTTTGCTATATTTTTCGCTGGGATTTTAAATGTAACATTCATTACCTGAGTCCTCTGTGCCCGTCTGGCCGTCATTCTGTGGAACGGTGGGAAAGAGAGAAACATGTACAGTAAGAGTACACATTGCCATCATGGTTTATCAAGCAGTTCAGGAGGACATTTCACTATAATATATATTAAAGATTTTGAAGGAATTACTTGCTTCAGGTGTCCTTGGACTTTGTCTAACTCCTTCTTGAGCTCTCCAGAGAACCACCGTTCTTCCTGATCAGATGAAAAAACATAAATCAAGTTTTTGCATCAAATGAACCATTTATATACCTCCAGAAACTTGGCTTTACCTTAAGAGAAGCGTGCAGGTCCTGAACCTCCTGTCGCAGCATTGTGAGGTCTTCCCTGAAAAGAAGGAAGGAGTATGTTCACAAAAACACAAAGCATATTCTTCAAATGTGCTGAGAGAGCACACTCTTTGCCACAAAGAACGTAACATTGGTATCTCACCGAGTAGGGGCCACATGAGCGGGCAGGTCTCCAGTATCGTGGAACAGCTCATAGTGTTTGAAAAGCTCCTCTGCAGAGTTGTGAGACTTCATGCACTGAGGACAGATGAAGCCCTGAACAAGAGGAAGACACTGTCAGAACTGACCACGTGATAATAACATAATCAGGCACCTTCGATCCTGCAGCTCTGCTCGCAGGGTGATGCTATGAGTTAGAACCAAAGATAAATCAAGTGTCTATGTTACCTCAGACGTCTGATCATGGTTAAGGTCTGTGCTAGGTGGCTCTGACTCTGCATTCTGGGAGCCTCCCTTCCCAGGAGTCTGAAGAGGAGGAAAAACTCAGTTAGTTTAAATGTATAACACATAAAGGCACACATTTGTTTGATTATTTAAATCACCTGTGAGAGGCAGTAACAGTAGGGAGATGATTTTTATTCTTTATTTTTTCTGATTTTAATCACCATTTTCAGTTTTCTCCAATATTTAATGAATTACATTTCATTATATAGGCTTCTGGCTTTCATGCTTCCGCTCTTTAGATTTAGATTTATTATTTGCATCTTGGTAAATGCTGGTTCAAGTGAACAGTACTTCATTTCGGAGAAGAACAGCAGGGCTTCCCAGTAATCCTGACTCATTAACACATCTCAGCAACGACTTTGCTGGGTACAACTAAAACAAATTTTATGTGAATGATTAGCTCTGCTCGGGCTGTTATTGTGTGTATGTATTCTCCTTTCACCAGTCATTTTCCTTTAAGACAGCTCTGTCATGAAATAACAACTGTTCCTCCTGCTGCTGAATAATGTGTTATAAAACTATCCATCCCCTTTGGATTTCTTCCAGGTTTCATTGTTCTACAACTTCTAATCATAGTGACTGTGATTAACCTTTACTCAGAAAAACATACTGTCACCTTTGGCAGCGATTGTGACATTCAGTGTGGGTGGCTAAGTGTGTCAGCTTCTTTTCCACATCTACTAAAGCTTTGTCATGCTGCGTGGACATCGTGAGTGAGCAGCATTTAAAATCCAGTGCAAATTCTCCATTGGACTGAGGTCAATTATCCTTTTGCTTATTTTTCCCTCCTGCAGAGCAGCATCCCACCACATGATGCTGCCACTGCCACACTTCCTGGTAGGGATGTTGTGGCCAAATGCTCCACTTGGATCTCATCAGATCATAGAAGTTTCTTTCACTTTGCTTCAGAGTCTCTTGTGACTTCTGGAGAACAGTAGCCCAGATGTCACAAAGCTGCTAAAGCACCCGGGCAAAAGTGTGTGCAGGGTCTCCCCTCTGTGTGTCAACAAGCCTCTGGTCTTTTTCACTAAGCCTCACTGACGTGTTGCTCTCAGATACAGTTTGAGATCAGCCTGCTGAGGAGAGATTTATAGCTATGCCATATCTTTGTCCAGTTTTTATGATTGCCCTTATGATAAGGATATTCACTGCTTTTAGCTTGTTGTACACACGTTTGCAAAAACTTTGTTTTCACAATAACGTTTTTCCAAAAAAACTGACTGGCCAGCTGTTGAATCCTCTGAATTAGGGGGCTTAACTGCACACGCTTTCAGTTTCTGTTCTACCACACAATTATTTAATATGATGTGACTTTTTTAACTAATACACTGCCTTTGGCTTGGTGTGTTTATCATTACCGCAAATATTATGTGGTCAGGTTACATTAAACAACAGACGATGCATTTAACATTGGTGCAGTCCACTGCTGGAACAAAAATAAACTCCACACAGTTCAGAAGTGGACTGAAATAGAGTCACAGAGATCAGCTCGGTCCACTGGCCTGAAGCACGACCACATGAAGCGGATGTGCAACTGCCTGTTCATTCACAAAAAACAGAAAACGACCTTTAACCAAACTCACACAAACTGCATACCTAAAACAGCACTACACTTACTCTGCCAAAATAAATATAAATAACCAGGCCATCAGGAATAACCCAACAAATGTTCATGTGTGTAAGTAAGGATCAACAGTAACAAGGATTTATTGTACTGTCTTTAAATATAACAACAACGACACCGTTTAAGACCTAATGAAATGTCATATCAAAGGAGATAGCACATCTCTGATATGATCATAATAAAATGCATTATACTCTTTATCTGGGCAGTGTAATTCACAGTCTGAGGTGTGTGTGTGCCCATAAATTATCAGACCATGTCAGTGGTTCCCAATCGTGTTCATGTGGAGGACAGATGTGTGTGAAGCCCCTGAGGCTGAGATAATGTCTTTCAGCTACACGCTTTAAATAATTCACATCCTTCTGCACAGGTCCAATGTGGTTTTATGTGGTTACGGAACAAAACGCTCAGTCGTAACAGATAATATTGTTATTTCGCATATCTTCCTAAAAGTTTCCAATAAACCCTTCCAGCAGGTCCCGGATTTTCAGCCCCTGACCTGAATGCGACGTTTAAAGGTGGATTTTCCGGCTCAAAGGCCGAGACTCCAAAGTGTACACAATGATGCAGCTAACGGCGGCAGTGCCTTCTGGGAACTGTAGTCCTCACCAGGAAGCTAGCTAACGGCTAACCTCTGTTATGCCTGCTTGTATTTTCATGCCAAGGCGGTGTCTTATCCAAACAACCGTGTCACTGGTAACATTAGTTAGAACCACATCTATTAAGAGGCAGGTTTTGTCCCCGTGTCGGCCAGCTGACACGGGTTTTGTAACGTCGGCGTTAGCATGTGATGAATCAACCTGTAACACAGCGAGCTAACGGAAACCATGGACATTGAACGGTTCTGTTTCCAGGCACGATAGCTAGCTGAGCCGGTTAACTCTGCCCGGGTGGACGCGTTAGTTCGGTAGTTTACTTTAAACGTATAGCAAGGTGCTAGTATGCCTGTCAAAAGTAGGATCCATCAGGCGAGCTAAGTTAGCATTTAGAGGCTAACTGTGTCAACCCCACGCAAGGAGCGCTTGATATGTTCACTGCTATCTAACTGGGTTGCATTTTTTTTTCCACAATCTGGAATTCCCGTCTGATGCAACAAACCCCGCCCACCCGCAGTGCACTGTTAGGTAAAACGTGCGTCCCCTCCATGAAAACAGACAAGAAATAGGCCCTTCTCTCCCAAAAGAAAAGCTCTCCGTTTCACCAAACAGAAGCACCGCGGCTGACTTTTCGGCGCAGAGGACTTACCATTTGAAGTATCCGTCTCAGCATGGCCTCAGCTGTGTCTGTCCACACGCGAAAATCCGATTAGTTTTTCCTAAATGTAAAGTTTCCGTCGCTGTATAAGGAACACCTGACCGAGCGGAGGCAGCGGCGGCGGATGGGCGGGTCACGGAGGGACGCAGCACTCCGCCCGGCTGCGCGCTCCTGCACTGACTACACGGAGGATCAATACAGGGAGGTTTTATTTATGTACAACTTGATGGTGCACAGCAGAATATACCAGTCACACAGGCACAAAAAAACAAAAGTTAAATTATCTTCCCCATGCTCCTTAAGTAGAATGATGGTCAATACATTTAATATGACTTCATGTCTTTGTTTTGTTGATGATAAAAAAAAAATCTGGCCAACACACTGACCGTGACTTCATGTTCATAGTTTCCTTGCGAAACATAAATAAATAATAAATCAATGCCAACTAAATACGTTCATTCACTGTAACAGTTCCAAGTTTCCTTTAACATCCTATTATTTAAATCTAACCTCAGCTGAGTGTGTGTGTTGTTCACTTTCCAGTCACTGCCATTAGGTGCACAGTGTTAAACTAAACACAATTAACCATTGTTCTTGGGAAGACACTTGGAAGAATCAAGACTAAACAAAGACTCCTTATCATCTTGTCAGTCGTTAACTTCACTTATTTATCAAATGCACTAAATAACAACAGTTTCTTCAGATATGGGCTGTTTCACTGAACAGTGTGTGTAGTGTTGAATGTGGTCTTTTTTGCCACATTTGTAAGGTCAGATTATTCAGACTGCAGTTCTAACATACAGAAGCTGATATTTATCCAACTGTGGCAATACACTGTAATTTGTTCACTTCAACAGGCAGTCGGACAACATTAAATGTATGTACAAATAAAGGGATGTTTGAGGAAAGACTATTCAAGTCCCTATTTGAGTGTGGCGGCTGGTTATTTTCCTAATCTTTATTACAGTGTTGCACTGTTAGTAGTGATTAGAGATGATACTGTGGAAGGTTGTAATTACAGGATGTTGTTCACGCTCACTGCATCAAAGCAGACGTTGCCCTCAGCTCCCTGTAGGCAGAGCTGACATCAGTTTTACACCCCAAAAAAGTGTCATAAAACTGAACAGTAAGAAAATATTCATGCACATGTAGCTAGGAGCATTATTTGGCACAGAGACTGTGGGGATATGGTTTCCTCTAAAAGTTAACACTTCTTGGTACCGGACTCCAAGAAACCACCAAAACACTTCCAGTCAAATATTCAGCATGTAAGACTAAAAAGGCACAGGGAGAAAGTCTACAGCTGAGCACTTCACTGCGACACATTCGCTCTATTAGCTGGTGATGGTTGTTAAAAAAACATAGAAAATCTTAAATATACTTGGAAAACATTTTGGCACTCTTTAAGCCCACTCCAAATAGGTTTCAAATCAACTTCAAGGAAGTCCATACTGTACATAGTGAGGCTGCATTAGGGATGCAATCGATGTAGAAGTCTTTTTCAGACCATGTGTCCATCCAGGCGTCCCCGTAAAAGAGCAGCTCACAGCAGGTGAGGAAAGGTCCTATCTGTTTAGTCCGAGCCCTGCGTGGAGCAAACAACATAGTGAGGTGTGTTGTCCGTCATTTGGGAACCCGGGGCGTTGCTGTTAGTCGGGTTACACACGGGACTGCAGGTGGGATTGCAGGTGAGCCTGTGGAGGTACTCTGCATGGTCAGGCTTGTGGCTCCGCAGCACCATGATGGCTTCGTCAACTGTGAACCACTTTCTCTTTCTCCCTGTGACAACGTGAGAAAGACAAGCTGTCAGCACAATGTTTACACAGGCAGAGGAGTTGTGCTTAATGACACTTTATTAACTATAACATGGATTTTACAAAGCCTGTTGGGTTTTTTTTAGGCTGAGGTCCAGCGGGGTGTCAGATTGGGAACATTAAAGGATGTAGCATTCCCTGTTTCTGGAGGTCATTAATATTTTTATCTTCAGTTTTCTTAATTCCCTTAAGTCTTAAAAGCTCGGAAGAATTGTAGCCAACACTTTCATATCACAGCGGGACTGATGTTTACTGATGTCCTAGCTATGCATTTTATGGTCTTTTCCATTCCATGCATTTATTTATGCTATGAAATCATATCTGTGCAATAATAATATCAACACCTGTGTAGCAACTTATATCCATATGCACCTGTGCAATAACACAGGCTGTGTATGTAAATACTGTTTCTTCTTATTATTACTATTTATTGTACAAACTGTTTTTGTGTTTTTATTGCCTCCATTATTTAATCTCTCACTAGGATCAATAATGGATGATTTTATCTTAAGAAATAAAACATTTCTTATTGTCATGTCATGTTGTCACAAATTTGGGGTTGATGAATTCCTGCAAGTCAGTTTTGAATTCCTTGAAACCAGCAAGGTCATTTTTAATTTATTGTTTGCGGAGTCTGTCAAGTTTGTAAAGTTAGCAAATTCCTTGGTAATTTCTGCAAAACCCTTGAAAACACAGCAGCGCCACTGCTGAGTTCTTTTTCATTTGTCCTCCTGCATATTTGAGTGTTTCCCTCTCTGTCTATTACTCCCACTCTCCCCTCGTTAAGTTTACCCTGCAGCTGGAGGACTTTGGAGGACTTTGTTTTACCCTCAGCTGGCGGAGGTTGGTCTTGTGCTGCTAATTTTAATGAAGTGGATATATAACCAAGATGAAACCGCTGATACCATTTGTCTCCCTGTGTGGCGAGTATGATTGCAACAGGAAACTAACATAAAATCACTAAACCACAATATCATAAAATAAGGATCTCAAGAATGAACCTCTTAGCAAATCTTGCAGCACTAAAGGTGGGGGGAAATGGACATTCCTGACCTACTTCGGTTTGTGTTTATGCAGCAGTCACATCACCAAACTGTCCTAAAAAAAGCACCTTCCACAAAAACGACCTGTCCAGTAAACCACCAGCTGGGAATTATTTATATTTGACTTCTTACCCTTCATCCTCTCCTATTCAATTCTGAACAGGCTTTCGTTAAGGAATTTAGCATGGCGTGATTATTAGAGGGAGAAGTGTGAGAGAGAGAGCGGGAAGTGAGTTCACCCGCTTTATGTTGACACCCTGAAGTACACTACGGCTGGCCTTTCAGCAGAGGGGGAGAGTGAATTAGACCACTAGAGCTGAGCTCTCGGCACTCAGTCACACAGGGCAAGAGAGGACAAGTAAGGAGGGGGCTGCGGTGAGTGATGATAACTGGAAAACAACTGGGCACAGCAAACATTCCTCCCCTTGTGAACAGGCTGAACTCTATTTCTGTGGGTGAAGGGAGTAAATTATCATGACCACCTTTTTTCCAGACCAGTTAGAAACACTTCACATTTCGAGTTAGTGAATCCCCAGAGAAGCATGAGACTCACAATACCAGCGACATTATACAGTGATGTCGCAAAACAGGGACAGCAATTAATGATTATTTCCATGTAAGGAAATACTGACAAAAGCTCATCACAAAATTCTTAAGACCAGTTTGACACACTCGGACACCTTTTTTGGTCTAACCAACAGACCAAAACCTTCAAGTTCAGGTTATTATCAAATAAAACAAAGAGGAGCACAAAAAAACAGATTGCAGATTGTTTTTTTCTGATGATCAATAATCATGATGATCATTTCAGCTCCAAATAATCAGATGTAATTTAATACCTCCTAATGTTTGAGAGAACGTTGATTAAATGGGGCGATGTTGAAGTACAGAAGTGCAATGGTGGTTAATTTAGGAAGACAAACAGTTTCTGTCAGTATTTTAGGTAAACAGACTGTAGATCAGGTGGGCTGACTTCATCAATAAGTACGTGTCCCAGTTTCTGAGTGATGACAGGGGCCCCAACAGTCTCTCAGTGCTGTGCCTTTATTGGGATTTTACTTACTAACCCTAACCCTTTTTTATTGTCCAAAAGACAACAAAGGTGTCAGAATAACTTCTGTATTCCATCATAGCTGCTCAGAAATATCATCAGAAGTGTGGTCAACATGATATGGTTTTATGCAAAACATTTTCATCTGCACTACAAAATAATAATACAAAATAAAAAGTCCTTTGTGGAGTTTCTGGGCCACTCATTGTGGTCTGAACCAACAAAGACAAGGGAAGGGCAAACATGTATGTAAACATTTGGCACTTCATAGACTTGTGAAGTGTTTTATGCAAAAGGAAAAATATCTAACACCTTTGTGTAGCTCAATGATTCTCAGGGATTCATGTAATATCACAATGAATGTAAATAGATGAAGTCTCTCCAAGGCATCTTTAAGTTACCTTTACGCTTGAGGGGCCCCAATTACTTACTAAATACAGAACACTGTGCCTTGTTTCATGTGACTAAGAGAACCAATGTTTCTTCTGGAAATCAAAGTGTATAGCTGGTAAATCATTTCATTAAACCCCTAGAACAAGACATTTTGTTGTTTTTTTCCTCGCTGTAGGTGAAATAGCTGCTGCATAATTTATGCAAAACCACCTGTGACATGCTGACACAGAGAAATTTACATGTGGCATCATACCGATGTTGACAGAGTCCTCCCAGTCTTCCAGCATCTCTGTCACTATAAGGGTGTAGACATACGTCCTGTGCTTTCTGTCTTGATTGTGCTGCAAAGGTTTAAATGAAGACAAGCTGTTTTATATCACTGAAATTAACTACGTCAATACAATGCCTACAAAGCTTTCATATACAGTAAAGACATGCTGTTAACTGTGATTAACTCTACTGTTTCTTTATAGACACTGTGAACAATATAACTTGACGCTCTGGCTGGCGGTGGACTGACATGATGCCTGCCCACATAGGCATCCTTGGCATGATAGTAGGGTTACCAGCTAAGTTGACACAGGATTTCAAACAGTGTTATACAATGTATGACATGCCAAATGAGAATTTATTACGTTTCCATTACAGTTTGACAAGCTTACCTCAAAAATCCCAAGTAGTCTGCCAAGCTTTCCCTTCACACCAGCCTGCACACACATGAGGAGAGCTAGTCATGACTCATTCAGTGCATTTGAGTGGCCGCAGAGTGTTGTATATCGCCATTAAACATAACTCATTAAGGCGATTAAAGCTAAAAGCTGATTGAAAACACTCACTCTGCAATAGTTTCATACAGCTGCAAGAGCATGTGATCTGATATCAGGAACAGCTTGTCTCTGCCCTGATGTGTAAGCATGTTCTTACTCAGCTCATTTAGGGTAGGAAACCCTGTGACTTGGTACCATCAGAGCATCGCCACGTGCAGAGATGGCCAGGTAGACCTAAACATAGTCTGAGTGACAGGGTGACGAGACAGAGGGCTTAACTTGAGTATGGCATGTGAGTCGCGATCCATTTCTGCTTATGCACAGTTCATGACAAATGTGCTTTTAGAAGACCGTGGCCACTGAATTTAGCTGTGGAAACCTCTTCAGCTCACATCTGTTCCAGAGCAGTGGTTTCCAACCTGGAGGTCGGGACCCCCCACAAAAGGCTGGAAAAAGAATGTGGTCGTGGGATGATTAGTGGGATAGAGAATAAGGAAAGTAAGAATAAGGAAAAATAAGAAAAATCATTACAAAATTAGGTTTCTGAAGAAACTGCTGTGTGAAGGCTGATGCTAAACTTCGATACCTGAGTAAAATACCGAACAAGTCCTAAAATGTTTGAAATGAGGAATATTTGAAGATTTTTACATTTTTAATCAAGAAATACATAAAAAATGTGGAATATCTGAAGATTTGTTGTATTGAATGAAAGGCTTATCCTAGCCTCGATTGCTGAATGCTAAAGATGAATCATACCTAAAATGAATGAGGAATGTGGAATATTTTGAGGGTTTTCAATTATTATGAAGAAGTGGTTGAAGAAGTATAAATAGATGGAAAAATGGTGAAGGGTTGAAAAAGTGTGAAAATTTACATTTTGAACATTCCATCCCTTCATTTTAATGGGAAAAAAATCCTGAAAAACCTGGAATATTTTGGAAAATGAAGAATGAGAAAAGCAATAGCTCCAATGTCCTAATTGAGTTGAATGTTTTTTAGTTTGAATGGCACTCCTAGATGAAAACTGTGGAAGGAGTTAGGTGCCAAAAAAGTATGCGGAATAATAAAAGAAATTTGTCTGTAGAAGAACATAAGTTTGGATGCTTTCAGCATTCACACCAATTATGTGAAACCTCAGGCTGCTACAAAATGTTGCAAGTCACTCTTGGGCTTAATTAGTTTGACACTTACAGATAGACTACACCCTGAGATGAGGGGTCACAACTAGAAATTGGTTTGAAGAAAGAGATTAATGCCAACCTTTTTTCCCCTCAAAGGCAAAAAATATGATTAAGGTACCACATTAGAGTGCGTCAATGAAGCTCAGCAGCACGTAAAGCTATTCTAAGTGAGTGGACACTGATGCTGTGTAACTTTTTGTAACAATAGGAAAAAATCTCCCTATTGCTGGCAAAGAAACACATAGATGCACACAGATTCCAGTGGCATGTCTCATTTTAGAAGCGCTAAGATCAGTTAAAACATTGTGGCATCTCACTTCTACACTACATCCTGAATTTATACATTACGTACTATATACTTCTCTTTAGAATATACTAGTAAGTATACAACACACTCTAAACTAAAATAGAAAGCCAAAACATCTCCTCATAGATTTTTTGTATGTCTTCCAAAGTCTTTCTGGAGCTGTTTAACCATAATTTGCTATTCATTTTAATTTTGTGCAGCTGTGAGCAGCTCCACAATTTCCTGTGCAGAGCACTGTGGTGGAATAGTGCACATGAACAACAAACTCAAAGATTAAGTTTTTTTCAGTATGCATACTGTCTTTCAACTTTTGATCATGCAGTAATTTTTTCCTGTGTAAAGATTTTCTGAACTTAAACACTGCTTAGAATTAGTGTGTGACAAAGAAATGGATGCATATTAGGGGATAGCAAATCACAAAAGATTTATCAGTCATGGAAATAATAATTCAAACTGAAAACAGCCTGATAGGACAGATAAATCTCATGTTTGCACAAATTAAATCCATCACATGAACATGTGAGGTCAATGTGTTGAACTTGACAGCAGCGTACTAAACATGACGTTTTGAACTGTTGGTTTGCAGCTCATCCGTATTCAGGCACGTTTGGTTGGGGAGGCACAGGATGTGGGTAACTGGAAACCCATCCCAAATAACACTGACATACTTCAAAGCTGTCAGCACACTACTATCCACGGCAGAAGCTCACGGCTCACTCCGTGCCAAACGTTCTGGCCAACTACCAGCAGTCCCTTTAATAAACCACTGAACAATTAATTGGTCATTCATGCAACATTGCCAAATATTACAACCCCCCATCTGGACTACAACAGTGGGAGCATCTCATAGTGACAACACCAACTGCCAAGAATCTCTCCTCATGAAAATGATCATTTGTGTCTGTGCCTGCAGCCAATCAAAACTAATACATTGTTTGCATCAATTATTTACAGGATGTGCAGAACTGACGTATTGGTTAGGGTAACACATGACATGTGAGGTTATAGGTCATGCAGATGGTTTTAAAGGTTTTAATCGCATTATAAATCCCTCTGAATTATCACCTCATTGCAAAGCAATATGGGTTTTTAAAACCCTCTTACTGATGTGTTCATGTGTTTGTGGTGAGTCTTGAGGATTCAGCCTCTAAAACAGAGACCTTTTTAACATTAAATGACCTTGTTTACAGTGTCCTTTTTCTTAATATCCCTAATTCTCACTTATCTTCCACTTTCACTTTCTGAAAACACAACTTGTGAAAGCAATGCTGTCCATCAGCTGACTATCACAACTCACATGTCACAAATTCCCGCAGCTGTCAGAACTCAACCGCAAAGACGTCTCCAACTTCCAACTGACTTATTGTACATTATTACAACTTTGACATACTAAAAAAATAAACAAAAAAGAAAAATATACATACATCTATGGTACATTAACAACCTCAAAGAAGATCTAAGCCTCTCAAATAGATTTTCACGCTGTACTAGCACAATCTCTAAACACACGCTCTATCACTTTGTATATGTGCATTTTCATCAGTGTTTTGCCAGACAAGCTCACCTCTTCATATACCTCCCTGACAGCGGCCCCACAGGGCTCCTCCTCAGGCTCCATTCCTCCCCCAGGAACGATCCATTGGTCTGGATGTCGACTGCTGCTCACCAGTAGCACCTGCCAAAGGAGAAAGGCGTTCGTCAGGTCTCTGCTGCTGGTCCCAACTGCCAAAAACATGCCAACAGCATGCCCAAGTTTAGAGTCCGTCACCACTACAGGTGTCTGGTGGCAGCTGAGGGTGGTGGGATTCTTTCAGCAGGAAGTGTATCAAACACTTTACATGTCATGCCAGTCATTCACTATTTGCTCAAAGCAACCTGAGCTTGATGTAGACTGGGCTGCTGAGCATACCACACTCTTTGGCACATTAACAAAATGAATGAAGGTTACCAAGTGTGGATTTTTATCCATCAGTCTGTTTTTCATGCATTAAAAAATCAAACACAACCACCTTCAGGTTAATTATTACTGTGGCACTGATGCATTATATTTTCTATCATATTAAATACAATTTCCCTAACACTAAAACCTAACTCTCTCTTCCTGTCTTCAAGTTTTGCATCTTAGATACAACCACAGATGGTACAGCAAAAGCAACATTTGAAAGGACTACCTGATTTTAGATATTGTAATGTTGATGACAATCAAATATTTGTTACACCAACCTCAAAATTTAACACAGTAGAAAATAAAAAGATTTAAGTAATACATTAGCTCTGACAAATCACCAGTCTCATCTGAAATGATTAATCTAAAGCTACACACTATCTTTAACAGACCTCAAGCATGCAGCATGGTCTTTTTTGCTCTTTTGGAGATGCAGTCACTTGACCTTGCCCTGTCTGGCATCATACTAACCCACATTAAGTCACATGCCATTCTGAATTCTGACTGACACGTGGATCTGCGACACGCTCCTTGTAACAGCCATCTTGGCAACAAAGATTGGTTAAAAAATGGCTCCTAATGTGAGCTATTTGCGTATATGCATGCAAAGGCTGCATTCCTTTTGAAACCTGATAGCAGAAAGCATGGCATATTTGTGAGGAGCACTAATGATACCATCTTCACTGCCGTCAAGGCTGGTCTCAATTCCACAGAAATGACTGTGATGAGTGAAACTTCATGCTGTGTGACCCTTGGCTGTAACTCATCTTGTAACCGGGTCAAGAGTAACATAAAACCCACAAGAAATCACGGGACTCAGACCGAACTTCACCTAAAACATCATTTTGACAGTCTTGCCATTAACTGAGCTCATTTGGTCATTTACCTCATTTTGAATTAGCAAACTATAAGGCTACAACTTTAAACTCCAATAGAGACCCTGTTTACTTTTTTAATGTGCTTTGGATCATTGATATAAATGCTTAAATGCACATGGGTGTGACAAAACTCATTCTGTCCATGTGCTTGCATTTAAAAGACTCTCTAGGGGCTCCATGACCTATTCTTAATCCAGGCGACTCTGTCAATATTTATGTATGGCTTTGGTGTCATGCAATATCACAGTGAACTGAATCTGCGGTTGCCTCTTGCTGAGGGAAGCCTGCAGAGTTAGATCTTTGCCTCACTGGTTCACCACCTCACTGTTTATGTAGCCATTTTCAATTAAGACATTAACTAAAGTAGACAGTTCAAATTATTAGAAAAATGACTTAACTGTGGACAATTACATAAGAAACACAAAATATAGATGCAAAAGGTTGCAAAAGTACGATTACAGCCTGCAAATTCTTACTTTGACCTTTTATATTCTGAATTGATCTAATTTTTAATACTAATGAAGAGTGTGCACCCTCTTGAAGTTTTCATGATCTATTGGCTTACAGGAGTAGTCAAAACAGATTTTAGGGATCAACAGATGCCTAGAGTGTTACAGACATACACAAAAACCACAATAACTCATTTTATGTGTGATAGGAGTGTCACGTTAGTCAGGTGTGAAGAGCTTTGCTGCATGACGACTGATGATGACATGGAAAAAATCATTGCTACTTTAGATAAGAGCGGTGGCCAGTCTCATCTGAATCCCTACCCCATAAACTATCTGCACTGGGCCCCGGGGGCTGCAGGAACGCCGCCTCACTAACACAAGCGCACACAACGCGCACACATGCATGCGCAATTTCACACAAATGCCACGCGGAACACGTAGGCACTCAGAAACCACCGGATCAGCAGTCGCCTTTCTGAATGAAAACAAAAAGAGCTTAGCAGAGGAGGTTAATGACCCCAACAGGCCCCGCACGCCTCACCGAGAGATCAGAGTGAGGAAGAGCTTTGAGTACGCACATCCACAACCCAGATAAAAAGCTGTTGACATATATTATACTCATACTAAGCTAAATCAATGAGGTGCTATGGGTCGAGATGTAACACAAAAGTTAAGCCGAAGTTATGGGCTCTGACAGTTACTGGCCTTAATATTATGAGCTTTTGTACTATATAATGATAACCCATATAACAGTGTTGCTACTGATCCCTTCTTCATTAAGCTGGTGTGTAATTTTACATTTTGGCTGCCACTGTCAAAGATAGGACTCGGACACAATTTGTTTACTGATTTTCATCAAAAACATGATGTGAAACCTATGGGATATTATTTTGCACTATTCTGCAGTTAAAATGAATTCTGCTGATTGTAATTGTATACTACCAGGATGAGTTATAGAGGCTGCTGTTTAACATATTGTTTATTGGATGCAATGCATACATTTTACTATTTCAAGAACTATTTAAAGAACAGTCAGCAGTTTCAGAAAGTATTGTTATATACAAAAACAATCACAGCACACAATCGTAACCACAACAAAACTAATATTTTTCCCCTAATATTAAAAAGGTGAAAATGGAAATATTACTTTATGTAAGCAAAAACAATGTCAAGACATCCAGTCTGGTAGACTAGCTGACATGTTGAGGAAGTGACTGTAAACCAGGCACGCAGACTGGACGGATAATTTACCACATAAAACGTGACACATGCAAGCAAAGCAAAGACACTAAGAATACCAGACAAGATCAGCGTGGCATGTGAGGGGAGAGCGTTTCATCATGTTCCAGTGCAATCAACAATAATCAAAGTGAATTTTACCATATGTCAGCACTGAACCACAGAGAGAGAACATGATGAAAAGCCACAGGGAGAGAGAGGGGGGGGGGAGGGGTAGGAGAGAGTGGGAGCACAAGGAGCAGGAAAACAAATCTGTCAGGGGACAGCAAGTGCCTGCACCTTGTTTCTATAAATTGCAGCTGATAGGTCACTTGGTGTTTAGCACACAGTGTAACACTCAACCCCCAAACGAGGCCCCTGCGACCCCACTCCCCCTATCACATGTGGTCCTGAGATGGGCCACCGTCACTAGGCAGACACATAGTGATCTGGGACAGCCCCTGCCCCTCCCCAGCATGTAAAGTCTTCCATATCAACCCACTCTTAGTTATTACCCCAGCTAAAAAAAACAATTTCAGCAGCAAATTAAAATGTTATGCGTTCTAGAAAACATACATGCTTTAATTTGCATGTTCATTTTAAGAAGTACTGACGGGAGAAATATTCAAATATGTATCAGTATCCATATGCTGCATATCACTGTGAAATATTCTCAAGTTCCTCCCTGTTAGGAAACATGAAGCAGTCGATATTAATGTCTGAGGTGCAGTATCCCATTTCATATTCTATAGAAACTCAAAGGTAAGCACTTTGTGAGGTTCTGCAACTCTTTCTGTCTATGCTAATTTGGCTTTACACTTGTGCAGAATTTAACACAAAAAAATATGAATCAGCTAAATAAATGTTGCATGTTACTCCATTGCAATCACACTACAGTTTAGAGGAGGCAAAAATAATGCATGTCTGCATGTGTCAGAAACGCGGCAGCAACAGGGTGAAGGATTCGCAAAGGATTAGTGATCATAGTTCCATGTGTTGATTAAATTACCCTGCACAATAACCTCATCAGCTGATGCCAGCCTAGGTTGGAAAACAATCAGGCTCCTGTTGTGTGTAAGTAAATGTGGTTGCAAGATTTTATATTGACAGATGGTGTTTATGGGCTATTTTAAGAGGTGGTAATCAGATTTATATTCACATGCAATATTAGACATATGAAAGGTGTCTGCTCTGGTACAAATGTGCAACAGTCCAACAAACAAACTAACAAATGTGCAGGACTGTCAGTGATCACACTTCAGCCGGCACAGTTTGCATGCCTCCTCTTTGTGAATTACGAGTTATCTGGATCTCCTCTTGAACAGGAAATGAAAACGATGGTCTCCTGCTGAGTGCCAGCTTCTGAAGACCACCTGCTGATTAATTAATAGGCACAACATAGCGCCATGCAGCCAAGTTATATTCGCCTCTGTCCAACACATTCATTTAAAAAGCACCAGACACGTGAACGCACCGCCACACACACACACTTAAACAGTGTTAATGTATGTAGATGAAACAGACTACTGTGTGACAAAACCACGAAAACATAAAAGTTAGTGACACTGCAGAAGTCGACGGACACATCTTACCTCGTCCTCGTTCTCGTTTTTGAAACACAAACACGCCGCTCTTCTCTTGAACCCCTCACCGTCGTACGTCCTGGTCTGGTTGGGCTTAAACTTCATCATTTATATAGAAAAAAAGAGTCGAGGCCGGGACGCGTGCAGAAAACGGGGACAGTCTAAAGTCTGGATTCAACCAGACGCTGAAACAAAGTAACAAAAAAAGTAGGTTCTGCTGTCCGAAAGTGTCAGAGTGCAGGAGAGGAGCCCCCCCCCCCCAAAAAAAAAAAACACACACACACACAAACACTTTGACCCCCCCGGCCTTCCCCACTTTAGCTGTCTTGAGTCAGCCGGTGTGAAGCGGGTCCATTCATGCCGGGCCGTGCCGGGCCGTGTCGGTCTGTCTCTGCTCTCTCAGCGTCAACACGCAGCTTCGGCCGGAGCTCCCGCCCGTCAGCTCTGAGGCTCCCGAGCCTTTCACGCGCCCACCGAGCCGAAACGCGGCGCAGGTGTCCTCACACACCTGACAGCTCCACGCGGCGCCGTTGCTTAGTGATCGTCAAAAAAAAAAAAAAAGAAAAAAAGGAAAAACGTCTCGTGTGAGCGGCGCAGACTGATGGTGCTTTCAAGTGCAGCTCGCGAGCTCTTCAATTCAACTACTTAAAAGTTAATTCAAGGGCCTTTGAGAAAGCATGTGTTTTTCACATAGCGGATTATGGTTTTCCTCATAAGTTATATAAAATCGGAAG
>JBAJHX010000081.1:15544812-15585158 GCA_037176925.1 Amniataba percoides | reverse complement strand
AGAGAGAGAGAGAGAGAGAGATTTTTTTTTGCAAGAACAAATATCTCTGTTTTTATTTATTTTCTTAAATCTGCTTTAATGCAATTGTGCATTCAATTGTGTAAATGAGCTCTTCAGGAAATAAACACAAAGGAAACGTGAGGAAATGGCACCTGTACTGTCCTGGAGAGGTGATGGAATGTGTGTCTCAGGGTAAAGTGATAGTATTTATATTCCCTTCAGTTGTATTCCTGTTACATATGAAGAGCTCATTTTGATGGGGACTACACAACTGAGTACACAATTGAATTAAAGCTGATTCAAGAAAGTAAATAAAAAATATATCTGTTCTTGCAAAGGAATCCCTCATATATAGATAGAGAAATAAGGTGTAATTAAATTATTTTTTAAACGGGAGGCAGTCCACATTGACACAGAAACAAAAACAAACTTTAGCTTTCACACCTTGCAGTAGTTTTATATCTATATACTTTACACTTGTATTTATATAGAAAACTACATTGTCCTAACAGATTAGAAATAGAATAAATTAATAAATAATCTCACACTTGTAGTATGTGTTTTAATCGATTCATTTACCATTAACTGATGTTACCTGTCCTGTGTTAACTTCTATGGTAACCAAATTTCCCACAGTAAGTGAAGGGAGCATGCGGCCTTTTCCTGCTGCTGTAAGGTCAAATAAACAAAAAAGTGAGCCTGTAACTGTTCAGATCAGAGCAGCAGTCTGGTGGTAAAGCTTATTGACAGCAGCACGCTTCTTATAGTGAGATAATGAAGTGTGTAATGTGAAATTAGAAAGCTCAGGGTCTCCCTCTGGTGGATGTCCACTGTCTTTAAACCACAGGATGCGTTCAAAGGTGAAAATGTTTAGAAGCGTTTCAAAAATGACAGCGCCTGAATAGTTGGATGGGTTTCTTCATTGTAGGACACTGAGATCTGACAGCAGCTGGAACAAGAAAGTGGTGTTTAAAAAGTGAAGAGATTAAAGGTTTTTGATGGCTGTGAATTTGTGAATGACCCTAATCCACATCAACACTACAGTTTATGTCAGGATTAATGAGGCCTGAGCTCGCACAGTATTCTACAAATGGTGGAACAAAAGGAGGCCTAAAAAAGGTGTTTAAAGGTGCGTCCTTTTCCTGCAACAATGCACAGAAGGACCTGAAACTGTCCGAACTGGTAACTTTGGGGAATTCAAGTTGATTTTTAGGGGATCAACAAAGTAGCACTCTTCGGAAATGTCATTATTTCTAAACTCGAACTGCAATTTGTCCCTGTTTTTGCACCATAACAGGACTCCATTAAGGAAAATAAATAGTCACTTCAAACTTAATGAGAACTTACACATCCACACAACAAGAAGCACAAGTTCTTCTGAATAGTATTAGTATCTATTATACTTAAATAGTATTAATTATAATCAGTATTTCCCTTCAAGTTAAGGCCATCCTCAATGGTAAAAAGTAACTAAATACCTTTAATCATGTACTGCACTTAGCCACTTATATCATTTTAATACCTCTGCATGTTTACCCATGTTAATTTTGAGGTAGGACTTGTAACTTTTACTTCTTCCACTTCTGACCTTACCCATGGGCCTTCTTCCAAACATCCCTATTGAAATTATTTGACGAACATGAACGGCAGTGTTTGCAACACTTCAAGAATTACACTCAGGCAAGTACATATTAATCAACAGATTTTATTTACAGAACATAAAAGTATGCAGGTGGACTGTTTCGTAGCATTCTGGGAGCAGGAACACATTTCCTCCCCAGATTAATAGAAAGAATGAATTTACAAACAGCAAACTCAATACAGACTTTTCAACTAGAGACCAATCACAACAGTTGAGAGTCAAAGCCTCTGTGATCTTTTGTGGTTTGAGTCCCTCCAGGCACAGCCCAGCATCTCCTCTCATTCAGATTGGCCCCTTAACGCCCAAGTCCCACCCCCACAATCCACTCAGCTCATCGAAAAACTGACAGCTCAATTATAACCACTGCTTTGTGAAATAAATGCCATTAGACTGCGATGGCATACGAGGAACAAGCAGAGTAGTTAGTATGCTGATAGTGAGAAAGATTCACATATAAAAAGACTGGATACGGTAATAAAACAATAGGCGCTAAAACTAAGGAAAGGTCCACATTGTCCACCCTTCACCTCCACACTCCGCCACACCAACCACAAACCTACAATCTACACTGAGAGTGGTTGAAAAAAGTTAATGTGAAAGTGGCTCAGTTGGGTTTTAGTCATATTATTTTGTATTTAATGCAGCCAGATGTGACTTAGAAGAGCAAGTAGGGCTGCGATTGATTCTCCGTCCTACTGGTCCATCCATCTACACAGGACAAAATTCTGGTCTGCCTCCAGGTGAGTGTCTACATACAGTGGGCTAGTAGTAGTTAGCTGCTTTTAATAAATGAACAGTGACACAATAAGACAGTTAAAAGAAATGGAAAAAAATAAAGTAAAAAAGTATACAATATCGACCGCATCTTGCCAGTTTCTCCTGCGCACTCATTCCAATGCTCTGGATCCCCCAAACCAACATCCGCATCAAAAGGTGGGCCTCTCTTTTCACCCCCACACATGCTTGTTAAAGCAGCTGCTGGCAAAACCTCCCAAAAATCAATGGACATAGAAAGCCAGGTGAGTAGATCTAAAACCTCTGCCCATGCATTTGAACAGTAGTGAGTTAGGACAACGACGAGTCATTTCATTAGTGTGCATTTAAATCACCAATTGTCAGCAGTTGTTTTTTTTCCTTTACAATATATTCATGTTTATATAAGACTGTGTCCTTTAAATGCAAATAAAGTCAGAAGAGGTCTTGGCAAAATGTGAGGAGTTGTGTTCACACTTCCACTTGTATCTCCATTTGTTAGGGTACTCTACACTTCGTTTTTGTTTCCAGCATAAAGCCTGGTCCATGACTTCGCTGCAAAGTTCACAAAGAGAAAGAAAAACAGAATGTGAACCCGAGTTACATAAAATTCACTTGTATATAAACTTCTATTGCTATACATTATTTTTAGTATTTATAAATCACGTTGACCCACCCACGCTGGTACTTGTAATGAAAAACAAGACATCCCTTTAATCCAAATGACAGAGAAAACAAGAGCACACTAGACAAGAGCTGTGTGGAAAGTTTAATAAACCCGCCGATGATCCCAGACAGATCACAGGTCTCACCTGTTTGTATGGCTTCAGCTTCATTGGTCTTCCACTGCTCTGCGACGTCATTTGCTAGAGGATCATCAGGGTTGGGTGCACTCAGTAATGCCTGGATTGATAGCAGCACTGTACGAATCTGCAGAGCTGGTGACCATTTATCTGGAAAAAAACAAAGCAGAGGGATTAATGAGACTTCAATATAGACCAACAAAAGCAGAGGAACAGAGTAAGACATTTTAAGAGAGGGGGGGAGGGAGAAACAGAAATAGTGTATCTGTTTTAAGTGAAGGGACAGTGGTGGTATGCAGAAGTAGCCGCACAAAGCCACAGTTAGTGTAACATAAAAGGCCCTTGATCTTTTGAGCAAGAAGAAATTGGAAAATCCCTCACTTCATTCACTGACCAAACATCACAGGACACAATACATACAGGCTTTCCTATAGTAACAAGCCTGATTCAACAGACCAAAGGCAGAACAGGTGTAAAGTGCCTCTCAAAGGTGCTTGGGAAAAGACACATTTTATGTCAACTGTAAACATTTATGTCCATTAAAGGTAGAACGGTAAGGTTTTACCTAAAAACATCATATGTAGATGATGTTTTTATCACTTATATACTTCTAGTGAGTCATCGCTTATGACCCACTAGAAGTATATGGTGGTATCTGTATCTGCAGAGACCCTGCTGCTCTCTGCCTAGAATTTCTTATTTTACTGTGCTCAAAACATTTCTTGGTGTCGTGGGCAGGGGTGTGCAGACCCCTGCTGATAACAGTGCGCACGGTATGAGGCGTGGTAAAATCAAGACCAGTTGTAAGATTGTAGATCCAGCAGTGCATGTTGTTTAAATATAATTCAATGGAAAGCTCAGTGTATACAACACACAGAAGATGAAGCATAAACTGTGACATAATACAGAGTACTGACTTACCTTTCAAGATATCTAGACATATTCTTCCCAACTTGTCTACATTGGGATGATATATTTTGGTAATGAAGCGGACTTTAGGAGCTGCCATGGGATATTCCTCTGGTAAAAACAGTTCAAGTTTGAATGTACCCCCCTCAAAAGGTGAGTCCTGAGGTCCGGCAATGACCACATGAAAGTAGCGGGCGTTGCCTTCATCTGGCTCTGCTTTGATGCCTGGGACAGGCTCTGCAAGCAAACGCTGAGTTTCCTGTTGTGGAAAAAGACAAAATGGAATTAACTATATGTTGGTGCCATAAAGCACTTTTACTTTAACTGTGACTAACATAAATATCCTTTTACAAGTCGAAGTTTGGTTGTGTATTAGGAGATTAGTGTGTATTTGCACATCACACATATTCCAGTGGATGGATGCAACTCTTACAGAGTGCTCCAAAAGTCGACTGCACAGAGTAGACTTGACTGTGACATGCAAAGATATGCATTATACATTTTATACACTGCACTGGCAAAATTACACATCACAGTGTTGCCCTTAATTTCAAAATATTTTCATCTTAGTGGGTAAAACATCTTCAGGATTTTTTTATGTGATATTGGCTAAGCTTGTTCAAAATGATTCATTTAAAATATTTATAAATGCTGTAGACTGCATCTGACAGCTGCAAAAACACCTGTTATTTTTATTCTGCCGACAGAGATGGAAGCAGGAGGTGGACAGTGGACTGCTTGGCTTTTATTTTTTAAACAGAGAGGGGAGGGCAGCTTTGACTGCAACAGTGACTCAATGCTGTGATTCAGACGACTCTCAGTGCAATATGTAACTGCCTTTTAAAGGTGACACTGACTCGGCCAGAGCGCCACAAGAGACCATCACATCCATTCCCATAAGCCTCTGCGGCAACGCTTCTCCCAGCAACTTGCAGTGACGGCCGAGCAAGCATCAGAAACACACGTTCATCATCTCTTGTGGTATACGTGAGTGAGGGACGCCTTTAACAAGAAACCTAAATTCAAGCTCGCTGCTGTGGATGTCTTTGAATAAACTGCAGTGTTCCCAACTCTTAACTGTAAACTCCAAACTGTAGTACAGACAATGTTTACTTCAGACAACCTTTCATTAATCTAATCACAGTATCACCGTGGGCTTGTCTAAAGTGCAGCTTCATGAAATAAATACATTGTGCCAGACTACAGCACAACAGTAAAT
Source organism: Amniataba percoides (assembly GCA_037176925.1). Classification (NCBI taxonomy): domain Eukaryota; kingdom Metazoa; phylum Chordata; class Actinopteri; order Centrarchiformes; family Terapontidae; genus Amniataba; species Amniataba percoides. The sequence continues at coordinate 15,579,832 of JBAJHX010000081.1, read as the reverse complement.
AAATAACAACATAGCCACCTATGTTCAGGAAAAAAGGCGTCTAGTAAACCTTGACAACAGTCTATGCTCTTGTTTTTGACATCCTTTTCCCGAATGCAACTGGGAGTGAGATTCCTGAAATGTTTCAGATAACCCACAGACAAAACCGTGCAGTGAAAACACAGACGGGAGAGGGGCTCCCAGTCCCAGTCACACGCTCTGAGGGCTCAAAAGCTCGGTCCACTAAGTACTGTTCCCAGCCCTGCTACCTTTTCCCACCAGCGCTGCTCTGTGGTCCATCCACTCACACACCTGTGCAGCCTGCTCGTCCACACCATTCATGTTTTTGGGATGCTTAAATAATGAAACTCGAGACAGGCTGAACACCATCCCTTTAAAAATGACTGGCAGTAAATATGGTTAATTTGTACAAATGCATAAAGTGAATTACTTTATGAATTCTCACAAAATTACAATGATGCACTGTAAGGCTTCTTACACAAGGCTTGTCTTTAACCACTAAAATTAAGCAGGGGTTCAATATTCTACAGAAGCCCATTTCCACCAATGGGATTTAAATAATAATAATACTATAATACTATAATGAATAATCATTTAAATAATAATAATAAAGTTACAGTAATTAGAAGCTTTATTGAAATTATTACTTATAATATTAAAATAACGAATAACATAATTATATGTAATTATTTTGTGATACTAATTATGAAGATACTCATAATTATGAAAAGTTTCTCATGATTTTGAAACCGCATCTAATTATTATGATAGTTTCTCACGATTCATTCATTCATTACTCATTACTTGTGATGATATTCTCGTTATTAATGACGACAGTATCCTTTTTCTTTATTGCAGTGAGGGAAACGGGTTTCTTAAGAATCAACTAAATAGTGGAGTGGATGAAATTATTTATTTATTTCATTCACACACTGAACAATGTCCAGTGCTGAATAGTAACACACATACACAATAACACACACACCTGGTCTCTGGGAACTTCAAATGATTCATATCTGAATGGTGGTCTGACTTCTTAGCTAACTGTGTAAGACACTACATGACTTGGTTCACACCTGCAGTGTTTGTATTATTAAAAAGTGTAATCCAGCAGTGTGGAGCTATCAGGCTAGTTGCTGCTGGTTCCTGTTTTTATCATTCAAACAGCTAACTAACTAGCTTAGCATACTTAGCCAGCCATTCAGCGCCGACTTGAGCATATTATTGTACTCAAAATGTGTATATACACAAAAAAAATAAGACCTTCGTTCATCAATCCGCCCTCCCCAGAAAGGGTTATTGTGTTTTAGCACACAATGAGCCTTCTGAGAAATTTAACGGAAGTTATTTTAGTGAGCTATCGTTAGCTGGATGCTAACGTTAGCGCACGGATCTAGCGGAGCGTCGAGACTTCAAACTGAGTGTGCAGAGCTTCAGTCCTTATGGAGAGGTCACACATGCTGCTCTCTGAGGGATGACACAGGTACCTTAATGATCCTGCGGGGCAGTCCTGCCATCTTGTCTTAAATGCGGGGTTCTCTCTCTCTCAGTGCCTCCTCTCCGCCGCTGGCATTGACAGCAGACACACGTCTTCCGGGTCCTCTACGTCACGACAGCAGCGCCAAATCTATGGAGCAGTAATTAGTATAATAATAATATATGATTATACATAAATTGGATTATACATAATAAGTGTTAATTTGGTGTTCAAATCGATAACACAGACACATGTATCATTATAAACCTTATAACCACCCATAACAAACACTATTTGAATATTCACCACAACTTTTTCCATATATATGAAGAATATGAAGAATATGCATATTGACTATATAGCCAGCAAGAAGTACATAATACCTAGTTGCTAATTTTTTTAATCAACAGTTAACTTTTTTACAAAATAAACATAGTCATTATGCAGAATGGCCCATATCAAAATAATAAATAGTATATTATTGGATGATCACAATCAAAATCATGTTTGGTGCCCAGGTATGTGAACACATTCAGGGAGTGTGAGTACAGAGAACATATGTATACAGAGACAGAGGTGCATAGAGTTTAAAGCAAGAATAGCAGCTTGGCAAGAAAAAAATAAAAATTAAATGGGCTATTTATACCGCTGACGAGTTGTCATGTTACCCAACACAGTTTTTTTTATTCTGTTGCATCCTGTAACATCATATCATCTCTAATTTGACTATTTGTTTTGGAGGTCAAAGTTTCTCTAATGTTGGAGATCCACACATGGCATCCCACAGCTATACTCACCTTTCTTTCAGACAAAACAAACCATGAATTAGACTTAACATTTCCACGGGCCAATGAGGTTGTGCAATACAGCTGCATTTTCACTTTTTTTGCACGACAGGCTGAACGGGAGCTATAGATTGGAGGGTGTTTGTAGCTCCTCCTCTTGACATATCTCTAGGGACAAAAGCATTGAGCCCTTTGGGTGGCAGGCCTGTTACATGGACATTGGCAGTGCAGTGGAAACTCAGAGGAACTTGATCTAAAAAGCTGACTGATCTGAAGAAGCAGAAGTCCAGAATGCGATTTCTGTTCCAACAAAGCCCAGCAGGTGGGTTTGATATTTCCAGAACTGGTTACTCTTTTGAGCATGAAATCTGTGTGCAAAAACATTAGTGGATTAAGAATTGTATGTATGATCTGTTTTATTTGTCTTGGCATGAGTAAAGTAAATTTTATGTTTGTTCAGGCTTTATTTGACATGATTGTTACAAAAATTCTACTCGACAGGAATAAAACATTTTACACTGTGGATTGTTTTTAAAATGTTAAAATCTGACTTTGAAAAGTGTTTCTGAATTTGAAGGTATTTGACACAAAAAAAAGCTATTCTTTTGCCAGCTCACTCATTTCCACTCAATACCGAACTTGGCTTTTCCACCACGGTTTAAGACTGAAAATCTGTCATTAGTGTTTGGTAAAATATGTCTATTACAGGCAACAGAGAAAACAGCCAGGTGTAAAATCTGAGGCTATAATTACTTGCCAAGTTTGTTGGCTTATAGGTATTTCCATTTCACTTTGTCAGGATCATGGAGGTTTGTCAGACCATTCTGAGCTTGTGGCACTTTACATTGAACCGTGTGCAAACATGAAATATAAAATACTTACATTGCTTAGTAGTTCTGCTTAAACATATACAAATATATGAAAAGGTAAAATATCAGAATCCCAGGAATGCAAAGTCCCAAAACATATTTTATATTTTTAAAAGCACATCAAATAATAAGAACTGATTATCTGCAACTTATTCACACTTAAGGCTAGTATGCTTCATTTCCACTTTGCAGTGGTGCCCTGCCCCACCTCACCAACCCTCCAAAATTTTCCATTGTTCAACACACACAGGAACAGATGAACCAGCACCTAATCAGGTCCCTTCTCTCAGTGCACAGAGAGAACAGACAATATCAGCCACATTAGAGTGCTTGATTTGAGTGGAAACATCTATCTCGACAGGGCTTAGCCAGACTTCCTTATCAATTTGAGGTATATATCAACATATTACGGGTTAATCCATTTTTCTGATACACAGGACTCAGTCAACTTTTTTTTTTCAAATTTCCTGTCTTTTGGAAGCACATCTTCCACATTTCTGTAATTAGTTTAGAATATCACCGTAATATCAGTCCAGCTGATATGAATCTACAGAAGCAGCTGGATGGCTTTGTACAAACAGGGCGGGTGTAGTCAACCAAACTTGATTCTTTTGAGCAAAATATATGCCCACAAACACTGGAGGAGCGTTTTGTTTTTAAGCTTTTGTTCATGTGCAGTTCCAACTGACTACATTTTAATTGTTCTGGGCTTTAGAGGTGCTGCAGGTTGACTCAGTTACTACTGGACAAAGCCAGGTTAGCTCTTTTCCCATGTCTCACTTCTTGCCGAATCTAGCTATTTATAATCATCCGGTGACCACTTGGAGGGGAATTACAAAACTAGATTTTTATTTTGTACAACAAAAAAATCTTCCAGCTCATTAATACTTCTAATAACTTCTGTTATCTATAAATTTGATTTCTTGTCTTAGCTCACTGGAGTGCACACTGTTACCTGGCGTGTGCATTCGTCATGATGGCATGCTCGGGACCCATTTCATCCCTTCATACCCCTCCAGTGACAACAGGCCTCCGCTCCGCTTTCTCTGCCACACAAACCAAAAGTGTAGTGGGAGGCAAGCAGAAGGCGGTGACCTTCAACAGGCTAATGGTCAACATTGGAAGGGATTTCAATCCAGACACCGGCCACTTCCGCTGCCGCATCCCAGGGGCTTACTACTTCTCATTTTCCATGGGAAAGTTTCCAAAGAAGATGCTCTCCGTGATACTGGTGAAGAATGGAGAGGAGGTGCAGGCTATCGCATATGATGACTACCGCAAGAAAGGAAGGAAAGTTCAGAGCCAAAGCGTGATGATCAGTTTGAAGGAAATGGACACAGTGTGGCTGCTTTTACAGCAGAGCCCCCAGTATGCTTTGTACAGCAATGCTGGTCCTTACATCTCTTTCTCTGGTTACCTCGTCTATCCTGACGTCTCCCCAACCAGCTACATCACCAACCACCTGTCTCCATCAGGGCCATTCTACCCAAACTGCCCCCCTCAGGCTGACCCCTGGGCCAGAGGTCAATCCTCGGAGCAGCCGCGGTCGGCCTTCTCTGTAGCCCGGACCTCCACACTCATGGGTCAGAGCAGCAGGCAGCAGGACAAGCCACCTCTGACCTTTGATGTGGAATATGTCAACATCGGTGGGCACTTCAATAAAACCTCAGGCCGCTTTACCTGCCACTTCCCCGGTGCATACTTCTTTGCCTTCACTGTTGGGAAACACCCTCGTAAGGCCATTTCAGTGAAGCTGATGACCGGGAAGGGTGAGGTGCAGGCAATGGTGTTTGACGAGGACACATCAAAGAGACGGGAGATGCAAAGTCAGAGCTTGCTGCTGTCTCTCCACCAGGGCGACAGCGTGTGGCTGTACAGTCAGCAGGACGAGCGTTATGCCGTCTACAGCAACCAAGGGAGGTACACCACATTTTCTGGCTTCCTGGTGTATCCTGAAGCAGAAAGAGTCCCTCCTCCCACCACACAGGACAGAACTTACCTCTGAAAATCTTCAACCTTCATAGTGTCCCTTTTTAAAGATTAGTATGCAATTCTGATGCTTCCGTAGAATATGTAGGTTATTTCTATGTGGATGGAGACAAAAAATCTTTATCAGTATAGTGTAAGTACAAGTGCTGCTGTCTTTGCTTTTTGTTTATAATATTTTTTTACAGTAACTGAAGTAATTCCAGGGAGAACGTTTGCTGCCAAATTAACCTCCACAAGATGGTGCTATGATACAAATATGGACACTAACCAGAATGCAACAGCATATTTTTGTACTTATGGTGCAATTAGCTATAAGATCATTTGTGTTCATCTAACAGCTTTGTGATTAAGAAATAAATTGGTTTATGGTTGACAGATTATTTAGCTTTATTTTTTAACACGTAAAAAATAACAATTGCATGTCAAGGAAAATGATGTAAATGATGTATAGTTTAATAAAATTTACTTCTGTGAAAATGAGATACATCATGGTCATGTAAGTGGTCATAGTCATGTTATGGACCTTTTATGTATCTGTATCTGTATCTGTTATGATGCTTAATGTGCATTTCAAATAAATAAATAAATTCATATACTGCAATTACTTAAAAAAAATGATGCACTGAGTAGGATGTTGGTTAGGTTTATATTGTCTGTCTGTTAGATATTTTTAATTACAGAAAAACACAGTCATGGTGCTGTAATTGACATGCATCATTCTGATACTCCACTGAAATGAAAACATTTATCTCAGTTGTTACAATTTATAGACTAGAAGACTATATTTCACTAAAGAGACCTGTGGATGTTCATGTTTTAATATTTAGCATTATGCGTTTTGAAGGTGACTGGGACATATTTCAGTTAGGTTACTGAAAGCTTCAGAATCATTCTTTTCCAGATGTAGCAGATGTTACATCTGCACCATTTATGTATTGATGACCATTTTTGAACAAAAGCTTAAGAACGTTTTGACATACACATTTTTCCTGTTAATTTTGTTATTTATTAAGGAAGGACATGCAACTTTTACATATTTACAGTGTGTACATGTAGCTTGCAATATTCTTTTTAATGCCATTACCTTGAGATCATGAGTTAAATATGTTTTCTCATGATCACGAGATAATTGATCTAATTTTCTCATAATAACAAGATAATAATAGCGAACTCTGAGTCTGATTAATTTGACCACAACTGATTTCACCCTTCAAGATCATGAAGGTCATGAAGGGGATTCATAATGGTACAATAATGATATAATAATTAAGGCCTAAATGTGTAATTGTTTGCTGCAGTTACTATGTATATATATGTATATACATACATACACACATACATACATATATACATACACACAGCATCCTGTTTGAAATGAGACTTGTAAGCTCATCCCACTGTACATAATGACCTCCCACAGCATCTCCACATACAGACAACTTGACTCTAAACCAACTGTAAATAAATATATAACTATTAGAAGTAATAAGAGGAAACTACCATCTATTTTTTGTGATAATGGATTAAATATTTCATTATCTCAAGATAACAAAGATCAATTTTGAACAGTAATAGCTTTTAAAGAAATTGCAAGCATGGCCATTTTTGGCTTCCATATGATATGTACTAAAAGTTTTACAAATAAAAAATAAATGAACGCATTATTAATCTCATTGTAATCTAAATGTTAGACTTCTTAGGAGCACCATTGTTGCTTTGAATAACTTCCAGTGTTTTGTCCTCGTTTGATGCTGGGACTTCAAGATGTTTTGCATGATGTAAAAAGAAGTTATATTTCAGTCTCAAGAATCACACAGTAAATGGACACGATGATGTTGTGAGTCATAAAACCCATGAGCAGAGTAAACAATATCCTAAACAGGTCAGTGAGTCAGTACACATCTACTGCCATCAAGCTGAAGGTGACAAAGGGGCACACCAGTCAGCCAGTATAAATACACACTACAGTTGGACCATGATTTTGTCTTGCAATTGAATGTTCATGTTAGCATCACTATCTGATCCGTCTTCTCTCCTACTGGTGGGTCACTGCACGTCCCAGATCTCACACAGCAGCGGGGTAAACTTGTGGTCATTCATTCTCCAAGACGTGAGCATCTCTGCGTGGTAGTGGTTCAGTGTTCTCAGCTCCGTCAGACGGCCCAGGAGGCGAGCAAAGTACTGCGGCTCCTGTGGATGCTGCAGAGCGCACAGCTTCCTCAGCACGTCCAGCACAGTCTCCTGAAGCCTCTCAACAGCCTGTTGATCCTTCACATAAGGCCGATCTGGAGAGGAATAGAGTAGACCATGATGATGCATCAGCTTTTTACGATGTGAAAAAATTAGACTTCACCAAATTTGTCTGGATCACTGAGAGCTGTTAACATGGGCTCACCTGGTGTCAGGATGGTTATGGTGGTGAGGAGGGCCTGCTCCTCCTGCACCATGTGGAGTTCACCAATGCTTTTGTAAAAGTTGAACATGGGTGTGATAAATTCCTCTGATATACCTGCAGATATAGATATACTTTACTCACCACATTACAGAAAAAAAGTAGCAAAACTGATAAATTTAAAGGAAAATTGTGTTGTTCCTGACTATTAATAATAAATATGATGCATGATGGGGCAAGTGCAAATAAATTACGCTGCAATTAACAAGTGGCCACACTGATTATGTCTTAACTCAGCTTTTATCACATACTTCCAGGATATACATCAGTACAAAATAAATGCTGCACATGTAATGCAGTAAGCAAGAAAATCCACCTCTTTCATCTCAGAAACATTTGGGAAGCCCTATCGTATCTAAAAAATATAAATTCTTCTTCTCTTCTTTAGGCAATGATCCATCAATGAGTAAGGAGGAACAGTTCAAACTGCTTTCTATAAAATTCCAAAGGTTTGCATTCAGTTTGCTCTCACACGCTGGCAACAGTTCCTACTTTCTGTGCTCTTCATATTGGCAGAGGCTGTCTGTCTGCTCGGACACATCATCAAGCATTCAGAAATGCCAGTGGGGCTCAGAGGGAGAGAAGTGGACAATAGCACTCCTGATGTTTGGATAAGGAACAATGGTCTCCTCAGACAGCTTTGCTCCCTTATTCTCCCAGATTGGCCTTTAGTGTGAATATCTCTTATCCCCACTATTCACAGCAGAGCTGCGCCAAGGGACCCAGTGACTCACGCACACTCATGCCATCCCTGCTGCTGTCTGTCTAGCTGTCCAACCTGGTTGACAGGTTGACACCTCGCATACATATAAATGATTATTTAAAACCTCCGAGCAGTAAACTGGTCTATATGTATAAATAGAGAAGCAGCAAAAAGAAAATACGTGAGAAGAGCATTTCCATGGCACAAGCAACCTACATGTGTGTGTTTTAATAATCAAACCCAGTGCCACTGGGTTCACTTGGAATACTCTTCTTTCCCTGTCAGGATGCCCACACACACCGAAACACAGTGAAACTGTACCCAGCAAGGGTGTGTGTGTGTGTGTGTGCATGTGTAATCTACACCCAGACAGAGATCAACAGGTCAGCACACATCTCCCTGCTGCATCACACAGAGTAGATCAATTATTAAGGGAGGATCTAAGTAGACCCAGCTGCTCATCTGCAGGTGGATCCACAAAAGTCACAGTGCTTCTAACAAAAGGCCTTCAGGAATCTTGAAGGTAATGAATAAAGAGTAAAGCTTTTCTACATTTTAAAATGACAGTATTATTCACTTTGACTCACCACTCTTGCGTATCCTTTCCTCCAAAACTTCACTGTGTCCGCTGGGCATCTTCCTGCTGAAAACCTGAGCTGAGCGAAGGAACATGGCTTCCACTGCCGAGCCCTTCAGCAGGGCGATCTGGTCCTCACGATCCAGAGAGAGAAAGCCTGCCACAGACATCATAAAGCACATAACATCCAGTATGTCTTTGCATTTGTGCTGATATTATAGTACCAGCGTGCTGTGTTATCATCTCCATATTCTCTTTATATTCTATAAGATCTGCAAGCCAAGAAACAGCACCTGGAATATTCTTTGTGAACTCCACCAGAACTTGAACTTGACTCGTTGCCATTTCGGTCAACAGCAGGAAGTTTTCCTCTGCGCTGTACTGTTCTTGTAGCTACAAGGGGAAACAACATGGACAAACCAAACTGAGAAAAGATCAGATCAAGCTGCATCTCCACCAGCAGTCGGACGCACCTCGTGACATTCATCGGCTGTATAGTGACATCAGAGGTCTAATCATGACATCCTGTCTGAAATTTAATGTATTATAAGTACTGTTTTTTTGTTGGTTCTGGCTCAGTTTGTATAAGCTGCACTCTCGGTTGCCAGTTTACAAGAACTCATTTTCATGTGGTTCTTTTAACATCAATAATTCAAGAGAGAAAGAAAAGTGATGTTGGGAGTGGTGTACCAGCTTTTTGGCCACATCTTGAGGAATTTGATGTCTGTTGTATGCATCTACGATGAGTTTAATGAGTGCCTGCTGCTCTTTGGTGATTTCCACTTTTTCCTGGATACGAACAGAAAACAGAAACAACCCATCATCACTGTCGGTGTCTGTATTATATAACAGACTCAGTTAAGTTAGAGAGGAAATGGAGGTGAAAAAAAGGCAAATTTTCAAGACACAGCAAGGGCTGTGATTACCTTTGACAGCTTGGTGGTTGAGGTGACTTGTTTGTTGTCTGCTCCTTCTGTGTCGTCTCCAGTCGACTGTCCCGGGGAGGCTTTGGTGTTCTTTCGCAGCCTTTTAGATTTACACTGGATCTCCGTCAGCAGGCCTGCCAGCGGTGATGAAGGCTTCACTATATGTTAAATACCTCACAGCTCTTTATTCAACAGCATTTGTAAATGTTCATTTTCATTTATCATGAACCCATATTAAAGTTATATTTCATATTAGCAATAATGCTGCATAGAATCACAAGTTACGTGAGACTTTTTTTTCTGCCATGAGCAATTTTCTGCCATTAATATCCTAACATCTTACATTTACATGTCTGTTTAACTTTGTACGTTAAAAAAAAATTAAAATGTGATGAAATAATGTCCCTCTTTAAACAGAACTTTAAAGGACAGTGTAAAAAGTGTCATTTGTTGAACTCTTAGTGTGCCTGCAGTCATGAATGTCTGCCAGCCTGCAATATTCATCACAACTTCCCTGCACTATTTATGAGCAACAGGAGTCCAGTACATCCTCCTGCTCTTTTCACCTGACAGCTCTTAATAGACCCAATAACTAACAATCCTCCAAAGACGCCGAAAGTACAATGTCCACGTTTACAAGTTCTGTCATCACACTGAGGTTTGCTCAGCTACATCCACAAATAGTAAATGGTAGTTTTAAGGCAAACAATCCTCCTTTAAATGACAGCATCCATTTGGATGGTGTTAATTCTTCTTACATGGAACTTAAGGTGTCTGTTTAATTGCTTCTATTCCTGTAACAGCAACAAAAGCTGGAGCTTTCTATTGTGTGACATAGGACATCCAACACCCCAGTAAAATTCAACAGGCCAGGTCAGTATGGAACATAAGGAGACCTTTACCAGCCTCTCCTGAGTCTATGAAATAGATAGTACAGTGTGTGCATGTGGACAGCACAAATGAGTTTGAACTGGTGCATGATGGTAAGTAAAAATATCCTTACAATATTTTGAATCCCCATCATATTGATTAATGACTGAGGCGTGTTAATTAAAACAAGAGCGCTGTGTGATGTGATACTCACATTCGGCCAGCATGCCCATCTCCTTGCATTTTCTTAGCCGACACTCCTGGCATTTCCTGCGCATATACATGTCCATCTCACAGTTTCCGCCACTCTTGCATTTGTACACAGCATTTTTTGTTATGCTCCGTCTGAAGAAACCTGAACATGGTTGACAAAACAAGGCATCCTCAAGAAGAAGCTGACACAAAGCATAGACTTAATATCATATGTTCTGTTGGGCCACATTTATATAACCATGGGCAGTAACTAAGGACAGTCGCTTGAGTGCTGTACTGAAGGACATTCACCAGGTACTTAATTATTTCCATTTAACACTAATTTATACCTCTGTTTCATCTCAGATTGCACATTTTACTAATTTCTCTAAAAGCAGTCAGTTTACAGCTGCAGTTATAAATTAGTTTGCATAATAATTTTCTACACAAAAACATTTGTCTTCTAAAAATGGTGCAGTTTCTTTAGCTTCAACTATATAACACTAAATAGAATAATAAAAATGAACTCTACCTGAAACAATTAGCATACACAAACGTTTATCAGGAATAATGATAAAATAACTATAGAAATATTCTAATACAACACTGAGAATGAGTATAATGAGTTCTAGTAGTTTTGATTCTTATACCTGCATCAACAGGTTTGTTTTTTTGTTTTTGGCCAACTGGGGCAGCAGAAACTGTGAACCTAACACTGACATTTTTTGTTGACATGGTGAACATGTGTACATCCAGCAGTCACAGATGAACATTCATTTGGAGTCGTATAAAAAAATTCTGTCTTTTAGCCTTTTTTTTGGTCTCCACATACTGCTATGGGTAATATCTGGATATCTGCTGCTAATTGCTTCACTATGTTCACCAGCTGGTGTGTCTGCTGTTTGGTGTTGGGCAGCCGCCTGCTGGAGTGGACAAAAGCAGATGAGAGCTGTGAAAGTGAACCAAAAGAGTGAAGTTGCAGGCCAGAAAAACAAAGCAATGAGATGCTAAGATGTTGCGTTATGCGAGGGAGAACCAGCAGAGTAAGTCCTCTGAGTGTCCGTCACTATGAGCAATTTCACATCCACATATTTGTGTGGGCCATTGTTCATGTGAAAATATTGATTATAGCTGCTTTAAAAACATTTAGTCAATTATTGTTCAAGTGAAATGTTGAATTTGGGGGTTTCATATTTTTATTGTTTTAGTGTCTGGTCCTCTATTACTTCTCACCATCTACAGATTTATGTTTCTTTTACTAGAAAGGATAAATGACAAAGTGATATAAATGAATTTAGTAGGTTGTACACTATTCTAATAAAGTCACAGAGACACACCAGTGAAGCTATCTGGCAGTGATCCAGACAGGTGAGCAACAGAGCAAAATGAACACACACACACATACACACACACAGAATAACTTTGGAACCATTATTAGACATTCTGACACACGACGTTGAGCAGAATGACATGCATTAGCGTAACTGAGCTCGGGTTGCTCCTGCATTGTACAGCAGAAAGCTGAGAGGGAACCCAATCTGGCAGCAGCACCAGGTAGCCCTCAGTCTATTCTCAGTCAAACGGCAGGACAGGCCAGCTACTGCGCTCCTGGCATTGTTTGACCTCACAGTGTGGAATTACACTCAGATCCATTCAGCCCACAGTTTGGCAGCAATCACACCAAATTCACACCATCATAAAGACATGGGGTGGAGCTACTAAAGGCCACGACTCAGCTGTCGCCAGATGAATACGTTTTACAGCTTGTAAAGTTATGCGCTCCATTGCTGTAATATGCCCTTGTATATCCATTGTTCTCTTTAGATTGGCCTCAATCTTATCTTCAGCTCAGGACTGAACTAGATGTACTGTGGGATTTACTGCATGTAATTAAATAGGGCATCAATATGCTTATGCCACAGTGTACAGCAGTAGTAGTAATAGTAGTTAAGTACAATAAAACAGCCCTTAATCTGTTTTTACCAACAGCACAGAAACCACGCATGATATTAATTATGATCAGCTTCTCAAGCTGATCATAATTAATATCATATCATTTAATCAACAACAGCTTCTTTATATGACTTATTGCTACTTTGTGCTTAAACTTGTTTTGTGTTTTGGGGTTTAGGGATTTCCTTTACAACATACTATTACATGCCAAATGTCTAGAAAATGTAAGCAACTGCTGGAAAAACAGTAAAAATCACATTTAACTGTCCTTTAAATCCAGGACATTTGTCTCACTACATTGCATCTCCCCTCACCTTTACATCCCTCACAGGTGAGAGCATTATAGTGGTATCCAGAGGCCTTATCTCCACACACAACACACAGTTCTTCCCCTTTGACCCTTCCAACCTGCGACATGTGCCGTGTCCTTTTGCACACAGCAGGCACCACAGAGGACACCTCCTCCATCCCAGCATCATAGCTGACCTCCAGGGGCCCCTTCCTCAGTTCATATATCCCTGTGTGTGAGTACCATTCGTCTCCACCGTACTGGGCATAGTAGTTCTGACTGGAGTAGTATGGTGTGGAAGACATGCTCGGCTCCATGGACGGGTACTGCATGCTGGGATAGCTGGTGAAGGGTAAAAGATCCGGGTCCTGCAGGAGGGGACTGCCTTGATCTGCCAGAATATCTAAGAGAGAAGCAGGAGAGGGATTATAAACTTGCTTTAAAACAACATGCACAACAATGAGCTTCATCTCATAGCCTCAAAGCAGATGGAGACAGATGACGTAGTATGTAATCGCAACTATTAGCTGAGCAAACTCAGTCTCTTGAGGTAGATCATGATAGGTTGTTGAAAGCTTTGAGAAACATTTAAGTTAAGATGAAACTACTGTTTTCTTGGTTCAGAATGAGCTTTCAAGCTCAGTGATTTACCTTAACATCATACATGGATAAGATGAAATGCCAGAAAGCAGTCATATACCAAATGAAGACACTGACATATAATCACCATAAGAGGTTGGTATTATGGATGTAAGTCTAACTAATATTATCTCTTGGAAGATTTTCCTGTCCACAAACTGCTGAAGGAAATACCTGGCTCTTTGGCTGCTAAACGCTTCCCTATGTTCACCTGCTAGTCGGCAACTTTGTCTGCTGCTTGGAGCTGAGTAGGCAGCGCATAGTGAGTTTGTTATAGCTTTGAAAACAGCTGCCTGCTGCATGTGGAAATGATGCAAAACAGAGCAAAAAGACTGAAACTGAGGGACTCACTCAGACTCTGGTGATAATTATCAGCATGATCATCACTACTGGTGATTCCTCTCACATTAAAGGGAGTTAGTCAACCCCTTGTCAATATGAAAATATTGATTAGTGCAGTTTTAATAATATGGACTGTTTCCTTCAATGAGAATCGTAAAGTGTACCATTGTCAAGCGTGTGTATCAAGAGTGGTCAAATACCAAAGAAAGCACATTTTTTAATAATGTCAGGTCACTTCTGTTTTTATATCTCCAAAGTCCAATGTTCAGGGGGATTCAGGTGGCTTTACCATCATCTGAATCCCCCACCTGATAACTTATATCTTTAAGCTCTCACTTTTGATGAGAATAACATGAAACGTTTTGTTTGAAGTGCTTCCCAGCAGAAGCTTGTTAGATTAGAAGGCTCAGCGGTAGTCTGCAACTCACACAACACATAGTATAAACCCATAAATGATTAACAACTCGTCTGCACAGAGCACACTGTGTCTTTTAGGAAGACATTGGTGTATCTGAAAAAGACTGAATGCCAGCAGGATAACAGTGTTGTTTCATTGGAACAAGTGTAGCATATTCATGACATTTCCATTTAACAACACCCAAACAATTGATGATGAAAACCATTTCAGAGACAATGTGTAGTCCACAACAATAACACCTGTACTGAAATTAAAAAAGGCCTTCATTAAAGCAAACAGAGACACTCAACACTAATACAATATCTGTAAACACATGTAACACTGACCTCTTGGAGACTTGGTCTGCACCATGGCCATCTCCGTGTCACCAAACACACAAACTATTCAGACCCGTAACTCTATGATCCCGACAGTCCAGCTATGGTTTGTAGATCAGTCATTCCTTTTGGCTATAACTAAGAAATTGTCTTCTGTTCATTTCTTTTGTTTGGACACCCTCCTTTAGAGACGTTAGAGCAGCAGATCAAGCTCTGAACTACTTGTCTCTTGCTTGAGAAATTCCAAGGGGGGCAAAGGTTGGCAGAGCTACTCATTAACCAAACAGTCACATTTCTTTATATAATTACAGGTAGCTGGCTAATGTGTGAACTTATTGCCAGATTCGAAACAATGTTACCAGTTGACTGCCACTATATAGTTTTAGTTTGGGTTTGTGAAATTATTGAAATGGTGAAAGGATGTTGAAAATTACTTTCTGCCTACTTGTTTATTTTTTCTTTCAAATTTAAGATCTGTAAAGTGGGCATGCTCTGAGATTTTTGAAATATCTCAATTTAACAAGTGCTCTTTTTGTTTAACTCCCTATTAGACAATCGTGAAACATGATCATATAGTGATCCTGGGATTGTTGATGTTCACACACAGTCTCATGTTTTTTCTCTTAAGTTGATTCAGGCAACCAATGACAGGCTGAACATCTCGGTCATTTATCTGTTCTTTTTATCTTTTGATTTCACTTCTCTGCCTGCTTGTTAACTAGTTGATGTTTGATTTCAGTGCGTAGTGTTATGGTGCTACAGATCGGAGGAGTGTCTTATACAGTCAGCCTATGATGGCTGGCAGTTGATTGGTTGTTGTGACAACACAGATCGGCCTCACACCACACTATTTTTCTGTTCTTTTGTTCTATTTCTTATTTTTCCACTTTTTTACTTTTTGCCTCTGTGTATTGCATTTTTGTTTTTAATCTGTTGGGTAACTTTTATGAACAGCTTTTCCAGTGTAATTGTGTGTGCATTTACTGCAATGCTTTACATACTTCTAATGTAATGTTGATTGGATATGGGCATTGTCTAACCACTCCTCGTAACTGGATGGTTGTGTGTACTGTCATCATGTGTATATTGTTGAATTGCCTAATTCACAGACAATATGTGGCCTGTCATCACAGTGTGCAGATCGAGTATGAGGGTGATGATGAATTTAGCTGGAAATGTTATAGTGTCCATGTAGAAACCAATGTGGAAGACACAGTAAGACAGCATTGTCTCGAGGAATAACAATAGTGGTCCGTCACTTTGGTCCAGCCTGAATACTCTCAACAACCACAAGGATGGTTTACCGTTTGGTTCAGATATTAACCTCTCCCTCAGGATCAATTGTCATAATTTTAGTGATCCTGACGGTTCATCCAGTGTCATCATTAAGTCCAAACATCAGTTTGATAAATACTATAGTTGATGTCTAAATGTCTGCAAAAAAAAAAAAAAAGTGACAATCACATCACCATAAACTATGTTCAGTGTTGAATAAAAAATATTAGCTTAATGATATACTAAACTAAGACAGTGAACATAGTAAGGATGATCTCCATCTGCCAAGCATCGGTATGTTAATCCTGTGAGCGTGGTAGCGCATTTAGCATTTAGCTCAAGACACCAGTGTGTGACCGTGGACTTACCAAACAGGTGCGAGCTCTCTGAGATGGGGAATTCATCGCTGGGTGGGATTTCCAGCGGTCCCACCACATTGATGTCTGGGCCCACCCACTCATTCATTCAGAAGCGTCGCCGGGCACCAACTCAGAAAACAACTGGGTAGTAAAACAGTGGCAAGATTCTGCTGTTCTTCTGTAACAAGCACAAAAATGGATTTGTGAAGCCCGACAAAGATTTACTGGATAGTCGCACTGGCCTGCAGGATCTTCTGAAACCTGCACCACATTGTAATTAAACATCATCCTGTGAGTCTGCACATCAGCACACCTGACAGGTCCTCTCTCACACACAGGGATGAGGTGTTCAGTAGCTGCCAGCAGTGAGGTGGGGGGAAGAATCATCTCAGGCCACAACAAGGCCTCCTTAAGAGCGTATTATGGAGAGTGTTTTCTCCCTAACTCCCTCTATCAAAGCAGTTATTACACGTCCTGTAACCACTGTGTTGTCAGCGCTCAATCAACAGGATGTATTTTAAGATTAGTGCACTCTCTCTTCATGTAACTTTGCTAGACATAATGCATGCAAGACTTCAGTCTTAGTTAATATATACAGCTTATTTAACAACATGGTAAAATCTGAAGTGAACATGAGCTTGAAGTTGATTCCCGTGAATAACAAGCACATTTTTAAATCTGCCAGTGGCCTCTCTGGTGGCAAGGCCACAAAGCAGTCACATGTGAAACATCACTTTTATAGACTTCACCTGCCATGTTTCTTTATTCTTCTTCTTCTTTAATTAACTCTGTTTAATTTCCCCAGAGATCCAAAAGCAACCCACCTGGTTTCAGAGGCGTCCAACAACCCACACAACAGCCAAACACAAATCAGACACAGTGATACACTACGGACCCATAACAGGTCTCTTGTTAGCCGGTGAAAAATGAAATACGCTCAGGCTTGGCCTCATAGTTCTCACCTTCTCTGGGTCAGTTGATGTCGAATTCCTGCCTGCTCACGTTCCTCTTTTTCAGCCTCGTTCTAGAAATCCACGCAGTGAGCTACAGCTCAATCAATATTTGCTAATGAACATTAAGCTGCTTGTGTCTGGGCTCCAGTGAGAGCATGTGTGACTAGTTGAGGTCAGGGAGAAATGGATAGTGGTTATTAATTAAACTGTCCATTCCTGTCCATGTCATCCCACCCTCCAAATACACCCCCCCACCCCACCCCACCCACCCAAAAAAAATCCCACTTTATCTCAACAAGAGGCTGCCTAATGAATTCTCCAACAGAGCAGAAAGTCCACCCACATAAACATCACACATGGAACATACATCCAGTCGTTAGCGAATAACTGATGTCATTAGTAAAGAAAAAGCAGTATCAGTGCAATAGTTTGTATTTTTTATGTTTGAATATACTGTGGTGTCTTTTTGTGCCTTCTTTTGACTCCCGATTACTGCCTCATAATATTTTCATAAGCACAGAAAAACAGTCTTGGAAAACCTCTGGAAGCAGACTGTGGCGATCGACCTTGAACTAATTGAATCAATCTTATCACGTAACTGAATGTGCAGTACCAGTCTACAGATTTTTGTTTTCCCATCAGCACTTGAATACCTCAGCATACCTGGCCCATTGTCTTTGTGTACCCTAAGACAGACCCACACACAGGAATTCAGATTCATCTTGCTTTTATGCTCCTTAATTCGTCCGAAAAGCAATAGTTTAATCATTGACGGATTGTTGCTCCATCCAAAGAGGCCCTTCTGAGTCAACAGACAGTCTCTCTGAAATAAACACAACCTTTGCCATTGAGTGCCGGCTGTTTGTGGACTATCTGGTCTGTGTTTGAGAGCATGTGGGGAAGGAGCTGGCAGTGGTGGCCTCTGGAGAAGGGACATGTAGTCAAAGCTCTCACAAGTTCTTATGAGGTTCATTTAAACCTGCTTTACTTTACTAATGTCCCTCTCTGTGTGGCATGATTAGGACTAGATCAGATACTGAGTCTAAGTAAGGGCTTTTGTTCGGCCTTTCACGTCTGTATTGTGTTACGCACTCCAGACAGATCGTTTTGTGGGTGACATGCACATGAATGAACAAAAACACACCCAGGAATGTGACATAATCGCCCACATGTTCTCAAGGACCGTGAGCACTGCGAGAGCGACGGCCAACAAAGTCCACGACCTTGAACCTTTTCACCAACGTGTGAGAGGGAGCGATCATTAGACATCGCATAGACCAACAAACAAACAGGCACACGTGTGTCTTTCACAATAAAAAGCCTCTCTGCAACTGTCTCCTTTTCAAGCGGCAGTAGTTCTGGAGAGGCGAGTCCGACACTGGTGAATATCCTGTCTGTTAATTATCTTCCGTGGTGAAAATGAAGCAGGCGTGGAAAAACAGATAAGACAGAGGATGTTTACCACAGTGTGATGGGAAACAGAGTCGTCTTTGGAATATTTAAAATGTCTAATTTGAGCCTGCTAATGTAAACAGCCAGCATTAAGGACAACAACAAAACTATATTAAAGGGCACACTTTGTCTTTATGGAGGCTTTATGTTAATACTTTAAAAGGTCAAAACAAGCTGGAGAGGTGGAACATTTAAAAAAGCTTAACTATAATATACAATTGGGTGAGAAAGCATAATAAAGTTCTAGTACGTCCTCTTATTTCTTAATTTTCAGCTATGTTAGCAGCACAGCAACACTTGTACCATGAAATTTCACTCAGGGATTTATAAGCCCCAGATGTTGAACAGACTACACACTACTACAGACCGCTAACTCCACAAGCAGGCTGGCAGTTCTGGTTTGGTCTGGGTCCCTGTTTGTTTTAGGATTAGGATAAATACCTTTCCTGGTCTTCTAATGTTTAATCTGGTAACATCATTCGGTCAAGAATTTGTCTCTTAATGACATTCCCATCAACCTCAGCTGTTCAGGTGCACATTAGTAAATTTATTTAAATTAAACTGATGTTAGCATGCTAACGTGTTAAAGAAAGATGGGGAACACGGTGAGCAATATATGTGCTAAACTTTAGCTTGTTAGCATCGTCACAGTAGTTACATTGCCATGCTAATGTTAGCGTTTAGCTCAAAGTGCTGCTGTGCGGCTTCACAGAACTGCTAGCAGAACCTTAAAGCTGTTGAAGGATTTCTCAAAACAATCTTAATACAGAATACAAATGCAGTTCATTACATCTCCAGTGTAAAGTGCAAATCAAATCAATGCTCTCTCCAATAATACGATTCTAACTTACTGTGCAAAATTGATTTTCCCTTCCTTAGCAGATGAGTGCAGATTTCAGGTACTCTTATGATTAAAGTAAAACATTACAGTACTTTTTTTTTTAGAAACAAACTGGGTCTCCATATATTAAACATTGAGAACCTGCAAAAACAAAAAAACAAAAACAAAAAGGCAAACAATAGAGGAATAAATAGTTACACTAAATACTTCATGGAACAACGTCAGCACTGTATACACCGTCCATTTTGTCCATTTAAGAGCTCGGAGCAACAACAAGGCCGACGTAATGCTGGAGGAAGCACATTACAAATGGATGGTACGTGGTCTGAAGACCTCCTCGGACAAAGTGAGCGAGCTAAGCGGTGACACAGTGCAATCCTTCAGCAACAGCAAATACATACAAGCAAAAAATAAATAAATAAATAATAAGGCTCATCACATTAACACTGCGGTCTGCCGTCAAACCTGCTATTACATCCCATAAGCACATCTCTTTTCACATTGCATAGCTGACACGAAACATTTCAAAAACTGTTCACGATTGAAAGCATGTTAAAGTTCAGTCAACGTTTGCTTGCACAGATGGAATGTGATCGGGCTGGAAAGTTGATATGTCTCTGATGTTCTGCAAACACAGCACTAGTTGGCTCATGAATGTGGGTCTATGTTTCATTCCATTATTCTATTTATACTAGTCTACAGTGTATGTCAGTGTAGATTAATTCCATTGTTCTATTTTAGTATATCATTTTTTTTTATTATTTCTCTGTTGATGTTCTGGTCTTTCTAATGGTGCTTCAGTGGGGTACTAATAGAACTTATGTTTCATTTGTTTTTGATGATGCCCTTCATTATGATTTTTTTTTTTGCAGACATGACAGTACATTGTAGCTAAACTGGAGTATTGAAAAATGAAAAAGGGTCATCTTGAGGTACTTATCATGCTGCTGCTCCTGTCACTCCTTCAATGTCTCTGACATTTCCACAGGTGTTAAATCGAATCTTTAGTCTTGACCAGCTTTTGAGTTTTTTTAGAGGTCTTTTGCCCCACTGGGCGTCTCACTGGTACCGGTCCTGGTAGTCTCCATTCCCAAAATGTTCCTCCTCCTCTTGCATCGTCACGCCTCTATTCTTTTTCCAGCCCTGTTTTCGACCAGCTGAATTGTCTGTGGTTCCATAACTCTTTTTGGAAGACGCCAAGCTCTCGCTGTTGAGCTCTGACTCTTCAGCCAGCTCGTCCTCATCAATAATGCCACATTTATCCTCGCTCGTGCTCTCAGGGTTGGCCCAGTCCTGCTGCTCTCCCGAAGCAAAGATGGCGTAGAAGATGACCCCCGAGTAATGCACCATGGATGCAATAACAAAGACATTCTGCCATTCCAGTCGAGTCTGCGGGGAGACGAATAGAGTCAATGAATTTCCTGGCAAAAGCAGTTTTTTTTTTGATGATGTACCACTGAGCTGATGCTGTAAATCTACTGCCTTGCTAATGGCATTGGAAAAAAACAACTTCAATGTGTAGTATAAAATTTAAGGGTTATAAATGATTAAATATAGCCGCTGATATGTGCAAGATTACACACTGATTCTGTGTTCCAGATGGAACAGATGGATCCATCCAGATGGAAATCTGATATGTTTTATATATGCAGGAAAACAAGGAGGAAAACCTCTGTGAAGGACACTGTTTTCAGAGAGACAAGTTTCCTCTGATGCTTTACTTATAATTAAAAATAAATAGAACTTCAACAGAATATGAGATCAACAGAGTTACACATTAATCTTCAGCCACAGTCAAGATAAGAGCAGAGTGTCTAATATCAACAATGGCTAAAAGAGCCAATCAGTGCGTGTAAAAGAGTCACAGCAGTGTTACAAATCAGCTTATTTTACCTTGTGTTTCGTCAGGGCTCCGACAATCAGGGGGCACACCATCCCAGAGAGTGTTCCCACCCCGTTAGAAATGCCCATCAGGATACTGGCATAGCGAGGAGCAATGTCCAGATGATTGACATTAAAACCTAAAGGCACAATAAATTCTCTTGAATTTGTGGACATTTTAATATTTTCTAAGAGTGAATATAGTTTAGATCCACAGACACACACATTTAGATTTTTTTGGGTTGCCTTGACGACAATATATAAAATATTCAGGACAAGTGCCTGTGTGAAAGCTTGGAAAGGCTAATGCATGTATACTGCATCACGCCTAAAGGAGAAGTAATGTTTCTTTTCATTCTTTCCCAATCCAAAAGACGAAGAACACAATAAAAAAGGCACAGAAGCAAAAAACAACATCCTGATTGTTCGACTGCTTTTACACAAAACCCTAATGTTTTATTATATTATAGTATATAGTCAAATAAATGTTTTAAATTTCACACACAAGCCAAACATACATGTGTCTTTGGTGCAGACGTAGTAATACCTGAGATGGCGAATCCACTGAAACCTACAGCCAGAACTAGAAAGGAGATGGCGACTCCTCGGGTGTGAGAAAACCCAACCACCAACAGCAGAGTCGCCTCCATACCAAATCCTGTGAAAATACAGGACATGAGAATAGGAGTCAAAAACTTGATTTCATTTACTGGACTCATGTGCAATACCCTTCACTGTTTCTACTTGAGATATATATTATATATTCAGAATATGTATATTCTCAGCAATATCCTCTCTGTACTATGTACAGCTGTAATTATAATTATTTATCTGTTTAGATTTGTATACTGAAATCAAATTTTATTTTACTCTATATCTTATTCTATATTTGCTTTGCATTTTCCTACTGTTATTTTCTCTGTGTGTAGACTAATAAAGGGTATCTTTAATCTTGCGATCTATGCTAACGACCTTCAACAAATTAGTCTGAGGTTATAAAAAAAAAGAATACCTACTGTCTTCTTTAACCCTGAAATCTGATGGACTTTCTTGTGCTTGGTTTAAAATTATTTTTTTAAAAACAAAAAACGACTGTTTTTTAACAGTTTTAAAAGTTCAGCAAAGGATGTAGCTGAGAAAAGAAATCAGACTTAATATGTATAAATATGTACTAATATGGCTCTAACAAAAAGGTTATTACTAGTTAAAGGTAACACAGCACATTATTTAAAAAAAGACATAACATTGTGTTACTTTATTATTAACAATAGAAATAATTAACATTTACTACTATAATACTACTGACTAATGCGGTAATAACTGAAACAGTCAAAACCTACATCAACGTACCTCCACAGTTCATGAGCTTCCTCACGTTTGTGGTAGACATGATTTTGTTACTACGCAAGAAGTCAGCCAGTTGTCCTCCAATGGGGACCACAATCGTCATCACCATGTGGGGAACAGCAGACAAGATCCCCACCTGTTGGTAAATTACACTGCAATGTAAATCAGCCATGTGATTGATTAAGTTGGTCTTTATAGGTATTTGTCATTGTCAGTTGATTGGCTGTGATGAAAGTGTGAGGTAAACCTTGCTGATGGGGAAGCCGAAGACTTCCTCGAAATACGCCGGCTGGCTGATGAGGAGCAGGTAGAAGGTCCAGCTGCGGCAGAAGTTGGCCACGATGATGGCGTAGACGGGCATGGAGGTAAAGAAACGACGCCATGGAGTCTTGAATTTCTGTGATTGGGAGACAGTATGCCATTTACAATGTGTATGTTGTGGTGAAATCATTTATAAAAAAAATGCACTCATACCCTGAAACTGGCACACCACACACCTCAGTCACACTCAGTTGGTGCACTGTTTCGCCTATCGTGGTCTCGATGTATGTCCTCTCCTCCTCTGTGATTGTGGGATGTTCAGCAGGACTTCCATATGCCAGCAGGAGCCACAGGACATACCAGATGATTCCAAACACACCTTTTCATTGAATGACAACGGCAGCGATGACAAAAAATGAATGCATTACTCTGTACATATATACTTAAAGATTATTGTTGTAGAGAAGACTTTGTCAGGCTATAAAGGGTAACTCAAAGGCAAGACAGACTAATTAAAGAAGGCTCCAACCTTCTCTGGACCACAAGAATTCTAATTATTAGAATGAAATGAACGAGGTATGAGTCACAGAGCCCAGACAGGAAAATGCTAATTTACATCAATAAATCATGAGATTATATCGCAGCAGAACCAGAGTAGATTTTTATTAAAACACATTTGGCAAAGTATGAATTTTATGTCAGTGTTAATCATTTTAATCAAACTCTAAAGCAATTCAGATAACATTTATGGTGCAAAACATACACAGTACAAGTGGCACAGAACAGTGTGCCAGTGAAGGATTATGAAAACCACTTTGCATGTCACTAAACTGACACCCATTGTATTTAATGACTCAACACTCGATGAACATCTCATATGACTCACTCATACACATTTTTTATTTCTTTAAATAAAATGAATGTCTGATATTATTACATATAAATATGAAATGAGTTTGAATTATCCATTTGTCACACTGACAAGAAATGATTGCAAAGGTATTGGCTGTGTTGGTTGTACTAGTACACAGAAGTACTCTAAGTTAATGTCCCAAAATGCTGTGCCACTTCTTAAATGCCCAACAAGTCCTCAAAAAGGCATAACCCATTACATTTGATGACTTCTTTAAAATGAAAGCCATCAGGAATGCATGTCTGTACATAACAAATAGAAGTACGTTAGGCTGTAAAGTCCTGGGAGAGCCGAGGTGAGAGGGATTTGCTAGTTAACTCAGTGTTTGGACTGATAAATGTGTTTTCATTTTATATTTTGCTTAATGTTTGTCTTTATTCAACTATGGTCTTACCATAGATATAGAAGACCGAAGACCATCCAACGTACTGAACGAGCACTCCAGCCAAAGGCATGGCGATCACAGCTCCTGCGTAGGATCCTGGGAACAGTTGGTGTCAGATTTCAGTGTCAAGGTGTTATTATACCAGTGCTGATCTCAGAAATAATTACGAATATATATAACTACGAATATATCAAATATTCAGACAACATTGTCAAGCTGGAAAATATCTTGTTTCTTGATTATATTTCACAAAGTTGAATGTCATTAGGGGCACTATGTAGTGAAAAGGTGTCTTAATAAAAGGGAACACATTAGTTTCATTGAATAAACTGTGACAAAGTGAGTCGTTGGTGCTGCAGTGACAGAGAGGGTGTTTTAATGTCTTTTCTATTATCTGGCAGATTCATGAACACTGTTGTTTTGAATAGAGCTGCCAGCCCGAGAGTGCTTTTGAACGGTAAGCAACGTGACACTTCATTGAGGTGAACAGAAGGAGAAGCTCCTTCAGAGAACGCAGGTGAGCCCTGTTCATTTACAGACAATGTCAAGAGGGTTTTGATGCATGGGTTGTCATGGTACCAGTTTAAAGTGCATAAACATGGCTATTTCGATTTTCAGGAGAGACGGCAGTGCTCTGAATCTGTAAAGCAAAATGAGTTCTCTCACGTCCATTTACTGACAAGCCCCACTGAGAAGCGTGAACTGGTTCATGTCAGTGACAGCTTTGTGTCATGGTCAGTAGTTTGAAGCACTTTAACAAGACAAAAGCGAGGCGCCGCTCACCGCAGAACGAAGTGGTGGCCAGTCGACTCCGCTCAAGAGGTGGCGCCCATTTGGACCACATCCCGTGACATGCTGGGTAGGTGACACCCTAACAGGGACACGGTGCGGAAGATGTCAGAGTTCAAAGACTGATTTGAGCAGTAACTTGAGATTTAGTTTGACATACTGGGAAATTCACTTTGGCTCTCTTGCTGAGAATTAGATTTGTAGCGCTCTGTACAATATATATGATATACAGTGCAGTTGATAGATATAAGTCAGTGAGCATAGGCAGTAAGACTATGTTTGCTTAAAAACTATAAGTAGCTAGTGTGGCTCTTCTGAGGACCATCAGAACAAGTTGTTCTTTTACGGTAGGTCATTTCCCAGACTATTTCTTGGCCAGGAGCAGTAAAATATTTTATTTTGTATGTGGATTAAATAAACAACATACAAAATCTCTGAGCTTCAGAGATCTCGGCATTGTAAGTGGGTTTTGTTACCTAGAGACAGAGCCCATGTTTCCAGTCTTCATGCTAAGATGAACTAACAACCTGCTGGCGTTTACTCTTGGCAAGAAATCAGAGAACATTTTTCCCAAAATGTGAAAGTACCGTCATATCATTTTTACTATTTTACAGCCAATGTGTTTTTTTTCTCACCTCCACCAATCCCTGCAGGATGCGAACAAACATGACGCAGCCGTAGTGCACCCTCGCTGCTGATGGGATGAACATGTTGAGCACTGACGTCAGGAAGATGGCAGCCCCAAACACCCTGTAGAAATACTTGAAGGTCATCTTATTGTGTGTGTGGATAAAAGTGAAGTCCACTCCAATCACTGATATTACAGACTTGAAGGCTTTTGTTGGGGAAGAAAATGTAACTTTGTGGTAATTACAGGAGGAATATGAAATACATAATTCTCTATTAATTCATTCCACTTCATATGTGTATTTGTACCTTCTTAGTCATTGAACTGCTTCTCTTCTGAACAAGCAAAAATGTGAAATTTATACCCAAGCAGGACTGTAGTTCAACATGGAGAATCAAGTTTCTAGTAATAATAAATATGAATATTTACTTGAGTTTAAATGGAGCTTCTTTTTCAAGGAAATTCCCATTTTCCCCATAATTAGTGACAAACATTAAGAAACACATAAGAAATTATTGCCAATTATAACCTTGACTTGTATTGTCACATTTGCAACTGGTAAAAACACAACAAACACATGCTATTGTCTGAAAGCTAATATTGGTAGGCTGTATATCTCCAAAAATCTCTCAGTCAAAGCATCTCTGTCAGCCTTATAATGAGACAGATCTGGTGCCTCTGCCTTTCATACACCGAGATAAAGACGTCCCATTCAATCCAAAAGTTTCTGCCTCATCACCGCAGTACGGTTTAGCTCCTTTCTCATTTCTCCTTCACCTCATCCACCCTTCCTCCTCTTTTTCCAAAACAGTGTGTAAGTGACACTTGTAATATTCCAGTGGCTGGTGTTTCAGAGAGAAATCAGAGGCAGGATCTTTCATTATTAACTCTGTCAGTGGCGTGTCCTCTTTTCCTGTGAAGCTTTTATTACAGGACTGCTATCTGCTCCATCAGCACCGCTCACCACACCGTACAGCGTTAACCCTTTAACCACACAGGCAGAGGGAAGCGCTCCCCCAAAACCTTTATGTTTTGGGTTACGGTTAAGTATGTTTTTTTGCCTTTCTTATGATCCTTTCTTAATATACATGGTCAGACTTAAAAGATTTCAACAAAAGACACAAGGCATCTGTCTGTCCTGTCAGACAGTCTCTGTCTCAGTGGGCAACAGCCTCCATTGTGCCTGCACTTGATTATATTTTCATTATCGATTCATCTTTTGGTCTTTAAAATGTCAGAGAGGTATTAAATAATCGCTCTTATGACGACACTGAAAATCAGCATCATTACTTCTCTGACCTTCTATAAAACACAAACTTTTAATTTATTACCACATTAAACTGAGATTACAGCATTACCGTGGCACGACTGACAATCATGAAGTCATGAGGTGCATTTCACCTGTTGGCAAACAGCTTGTTGGAGATGAAACCACCAGGGATCTGAGTGACAATGTAGCCCCAGAAGAAAGAACCATGGATCAGTCCCACTGTCTCTGGGTCCCAGTTAAATTGGGCTTTCTGGAAAGGGAGAAAAAAAAAACAGAAGCACTTGGAAAGTAGGAAAATAACCTATATTTGCAAACAAATGTAATTACTTTCTAATTCCATATATTCTTCATGCTCACACCACAGATTCATCACAAAAAAAGAGTTTATTAAAAAGTTTGTCTCTGAAACTATTTTCTGAGACACAGCAACAACAACCCAGTGTGATTTGCTCCAGATACCTGAAGCACCGGAGTCCCATTGATGTAGACGGTGTTGTTGTTCACCATCTCCACAATGGCCACGCCAAGGTTGCAACGGATGCCAAAGGAGATGCAGAAGCCCAGGCCGCTGAGGATGGCGATGATGTAGCGCTTGGGCAGACCCCCACAGCTGCAGTCCAGCAGAGGGGCAGGACGCGGTGCGGATGCCACAGGACGCCCATCCTCCGTCAGTTCAATGTTGTCCTCCTCTTCTACATTGCTACCGTCTATTTTCCTAGATAGAAACAGTACGAGCAGAGATTGTTGGTGGTAACATGGCACTTCAGCCACATTTTCCCTTCTTTATTCTTCTATCCTCATATACATGGTAATCACATGGTAATCATTTTACATTTCTAAACACTTTTGTTTAACTTCATAAAAATGAGGCAACAAAAACTAGCCCAGTAACACAAGCCTGTCTGCTCTCTTACAGAGGGCAGGAGGGGAAGCCAAGACACACGTCTGAAAACGTCACAGCGCCGCTGTTATCAGGTTGCTTTCAGGAGCATCACACCCCCACACCTGTTTCCAGTGCCCAGAGCCCAGATCACCTGTGATTCTCCCCCTGCTTCTGAACTGTTTTCATCTGCTGACACCACGCTTGTGCTCAAGAATTACATAAATTAACCAAAAACTAGGATTAGTTTGACATAAAAAAAACAAGAAATTACAAGCATCTTTATGTTTATAACTATTTGTAAGTCCTGTTATATCCTGTATTTGCAAAATAATACACTGCGCTGGAAAACATTTTGGAATTTAAAAGGGCTAAAAGCAAAGGCTAAAAATGTGCCCATATTTGACGCTTGTTGTAAGTCAGTACATTCCTGTTATACATGACAAAAGTACACACACAATGACAATATACACACAAAGCTCATTTTCAAGGAAATTGCCTACTCAGTGCTTTATCTCTTTAACTGATCTTCACATATGGGGGCTTCCCCAAACCACACACACACACACCCCTGTAAAATATGCATCAGATATGAAAAATGTATTAATGTCTTAAAATAAAATCTGTGATTACATCACTGGCATTGCCTGGCAAGCACAAGAATCAAATATTTATTTATCGTCAGGATCTCTGAGAACACGTTGGGCTTAATGTGCTTGCTTCCAGCCTCTACTCATCCCTCTGACAGCAGATATTTCAGTCCTTTCAGTTCTTACAAAGTTAACAATTCAGCACGGTGAATACAATAAGCAGATGATGAGTGAAAATAGTGTTCCGAGTGTTGTTCCAACACTGCACACACAGTCTTCATATGTCCATACAACCCCTCTCACCTTTGCAGTTTTCCTAGAGAGTCCCCCACTGTGTTCTTCACTTCCTCCTTCCCAGGCTTGAGCACCTGTTCCTTCAAACCTGCTAATCCACCAAAAGGCATTTTCTCTGAATCTTTGTGTTCTCTCCCACTTTATCTCAAAACAGTCGTCTTGATAGCTCACTAACACACTCTTCTGAGAAAGAGAGGTGGGGGGAGGTGGGGTGGTCCACTAGAAGCTGTTCCTCATCGTCTGAGGTTGTGGCACCAGGGTTTGGCGTCACTTTTCAGTGGTGCCAAGGTCCCCTCAGGAATAAGACAGATTTTTCTCTCCACCGCAGGGAGAGGATTCAGTGGAGAAGTGGAGGGGAGAAGTTGAAGTATTCCTTGACTTCCAAAGCACCATGCAGCCAGAGGCTCTGGAGCTTGTCAAATCTCAAAAAGATCCCGCTTAGAGAAAGACTGATACATAAGGATAGTAGAGGTAATAGTAGAATCCAGGTTTTAGTCTCTAGGCATTGTGAGTCCCCTTTTGTCTGCAGCTGAGCTGAATGGACCGCGTAGATCTCCTCTCCATCTCATAACTCATCCATTCCTAGTGAGGAGGGGCAGGTGTAGCTGATTTTCCCAAACCCAGCCCCCTCGTTCAGCACATCATCATCTCCTCAGCACCACCCTTCAGCCAGTTAGGTTCATCTGATAGCAGCCGAGTGGACCAGCAATCAAAGATGCATGAGCTTGACAAGTTGCATTGAGGAGAGACAGGAGTCGCGCAACTGCTGCGCTGTAAAATGGGAACAGGTGAAACTTAACACAGAGCCATCATGCTCCAGGTTTATACTCCCGCTTTTCCATGACAGATATTTACAGTTTCTGAATTCAAGAGGGAGTCAGACGTCATATCTGCTGCCATATAACTGTATAAAACAGCAGCAGTAAAAAGAGCATATCTCTAACCATCTGACACTAATGGGCATTTCTACAATGCTTCTTTTGACTCAGGAATTTCATTGCCAGCCATTTTTAATCTTGAATCTTTGCCAGGAGGATTAAACTCACATTTTCCACAGTGAAGTTCTCTTTTCCAGCTAATGCACATTCAAAAATTAGAGATTTTAAAATCTAACCAGTGGTTATTTGTCTGATCTTAAGAGTCTGTCTTAGTAAACAGCTGTTACAGAGCAACTGCTTAGGGTCGCGCTGGTACGGGTGGTGTTTATGATCTCTATAAATAAAGCGAGGACTCAATCCCCAGTGGACACTCTCTCGGTAAGTATGGTTTGTACCAGAAATATCGAAGCCTTCTTTGTAGTAGGTACCACACATCACGCAAATCAGGTATTACTGTGGAAATTAAATGTGCACTTGTGTGACCTTAACAGCAAAATTAGTCTTTAAAACACAATGTATTACTAGTAAAATACAAAATGATCTAACTCAACCACAAAGGCTATTATGGTTAAACGATTACATTTTAACTTAAGCTAATGGATAACAATGCAGTGATTACATGGCAGAGTTGTAAAAAGGCAAATGCATGCCTTAGGGTGACTAACAGAAAGTAATAATAAACACTTGGAGATCTCTCAATTGAGCATTTTTCTTGTTCCTGTTAGACTTGGCTCTGGTTCTTCCCAGGAAAACTGAAACATGAGCCTCGACCACAGAGACGTGTGATACAGTTTTATCCAAATGTAGTATCTGAGTATGTAGCAGAGCACATATTGAACAAAAAAAAAAAAAGTCCCCAGTCCCTCTCCAAGTCATGCCTGCCATCTAGTGTTGGGAACGAGGAAGTGATACACGAGTCCATCAGGTGATTTTACAGAGAAACATACAATTGATGTACACCATTACACTTTTTATATTTCTATACATTTTATAATTATGTCTTTTCTCTAGTGCAGTCTATATTGTGGAACTAAAACTAACAATGTTTAGGTTTTGGCAAGGATTTGGAAAATCAATAGTTAAACAGCACCACAAAATGCAGCCTCTCTCAAACAGTTTCAACAACAAATTAAAACCTTCATGAGGATGTGATTTACTAGAAAACCTGTTTGTTGTCACCCCTGTTTTATTAGACTGTATTTGTCTTTAATCTTAACCTTAGCCTTACTTAAAGTAATTAAATTGCACGTTGTATCATTTGAGTATAAAATTTGCAATAAGTTTAATGGGGGGGTATTGTTTACTTTAAGATTTTACGAATTCTTCAAAAAATTACATAAATGAAAATGAAGAGATGCATGTTCAATTGTCTCAGTTTTTGTTAGGAATCTATGCAGTGGCAACCACTGCTTGGTTCTCAATCTTCTTATTTCTGCAATACAATAGGCAAGCGGGATGCAAATCTCACTCAGTAGTCAGACACTGAAACTCTCTTAATTAATCTGCATTTTTGCTGCAGTGGTCTTCAGCTGTGAAAATGTTTTTTACTAGGTAACTGTGCAGATGGTGTTCAGGGGCCTCATTTATAAACGTTGCATATGCACAAAAGAAGGCATAAGCCAATTTCTAGGCAAACTTTGGGATCTATAAAAAACAAACTTGGTGGAAAATGTGTGGTTCTCCAAGCAAACTCTGACCCATAAGTAAGAACACAACCTGGACAAATGAGAAACTGTGACTGTCAGCAGAAAGAATGAAACACTGAAACAATGTGAAACAGGTCCCGTTAGGTAGAAGAAATTGAAATATTACGGTTCACGTATTGTATATGAAAAGCTAAATTATCAAGCCTCCTGAGACCCAGCAATTCATTTTTGTCCTCTATGGAGGACATGAATTTTAGCCATCTCAGTTAAGCACTATTTATGCAGTCTGTTAAAATCCTACTGTTCTGTCAAGAGGACATCCTGGGCTTTCTATTGATGTCACACATCATTGGGGTGTGGCCAATAGAACACAAGAACTTTCTTTTCAAAATGGCGGGAATCTCAACTTCCACATTTTATGGCACCAAAGGAGGTAAGTGATCAATTTTTTGCAAATATCACGTTTCTCTTGTTCACAGTTTAGTGAACAAGAGAAACATTTCACAAGTGTACAGTAATTTTAACCCTTTCAAAAGTGTCCTTCGTAGTGGACAGCAGGACTAACTGTTTAACCAATTTCCATACTCCAGGTTCCAGGGCTGGTTCTGGGCTGGTGCTAGAGCCGGTTCTCAATTGGTTCAACTTAGAAACCGACAAAAAACTCATTCTGTTTCCGCCAGCTTTACGGGTTCCAGAGCCACGTCATTACGTCACTCCGTACGTCTTCGGTTTCCCGGCAACACTAACGCCAACTTCGAGCAGAAGACGACAACAACGGCGGCCGCCGTACCTCTTCAGGTGTTGTTCCTGACTTTGAAAATCTACAGCATCCAAACAAGACTGTTCTGATGCATTATTGCTGCTCGGCGTGATTACGATATGTGGCGATTATATTCAAGAAGAAAGGTAATTATCTAACACATTTTATTCTGAACGTAAAGTGTTATTGTTTTAGCCTCTTTTGTAAGCTAACACGCTAGTTACCTACCGAGCACTGAAAACACTGGTATCAGTCACATTGCATATGCTGTGGAAAACGAAAGAACTGGTTCCAGATGAGCACTAGCCCGGAACCAGCCCTGGAACCGCTTTGGTGAAAAAAGGGTAAAAGTGGCAAGATAACAAGGCAGTTCTGATGGCCTCCAGTGTCCATGGGATAGAGCCCCAGGATAGCTGCAAGAGATGGTCGGCGAAAGAGAAGCGCCATGTTGTCGTGTCAAGACCCGCTGTCATGGCCGAGTACAACAGAAACATGGGTGGAGTTGATTTGTGCGACCACACGATCAGCTTTTACCCAATGTCAAGCCGCACAAAAAAATGGACCATCCGTACAGTCCTGCACTTCTTTGACCTGGCGGCCACAAACAGCTGGATTGAGATCAGATCAGACCACCAAGTCTCTGGGAGACCAGAAAAGGTGACACTGCAGTATTTTGATTTTAAGGGGCTGCTGGCTGAAGAATTGATTGCTCAGGCACAGTGTGGTCAACGTCAGCAAGTTGACAAGGACACTGATGATGATACGAGCACTGATGAGGACGAGTACATGCCAACAAAGAAGAGGAGGCCTGTTGAACCACAGCCCCATGAAGATGTCAAAAAATATGGGCCATTCCATTTGCCAACACATGCATCACGGTGCAGAAGAGAAGGATGCAAAGGGAAGACATTTGTGAAATGTGTTAAGTGTAATATGTTTCTGTGTGTTTCAAAGACAAAAAACTGCTTCCTGTCGTACCATGCTTGATTTGACTGTTGTGCTGTGTGTGACATGACTTAACCCAGATTTGGGTGACTATCAAGGGTCAAGAATGAAATCTGAAAATTATTTTTTAATGTTCTGATGTGTTCCTTTCATCTAACTGTTTTTATGTTCATGAAATGTCCAGAAATCTTAACATAAATACACAAAATCCATTAAATGATATCATTACATTTTGCGACGTAACAAGACCCGATGTCTACTACAAGGGACAGATGATAAAAATTAAATAAAAAACAGTTTTGAAAAAAAAAAATGCTGAAACATGTTTATTTCAACCACAGTACTTATATTATTGAAAAAAAACATAATATTAAAACTTTTTTTCTGGGTTTCAGGAGGCTATCAGCCATTTTTACGAATAAACCATCAAAAAACACAATTTAGAATAATAGATACAAATGGTAATATCTTTTACTGCATAAGAACCCCTCAGATATGTTTAATAAACACCAATATGTTCTGAATTGTATTCTAATAAATAGCAAGATTGTTTATACCATTTTCAATGCAAATTCTATTCCAAACTCCATTTCAAAATTATTATTTTTGATTTGTTTTATTTATTTTATTTGTTTATTGTAATGTTTCTTTACTTGCATCCATTCATCCATCATTCAATTCATAATCTTTACCTCTCACCCAAATGAGCCTATCCCAACTCCCATTAGGTAGAGGTCAACATTCACATCCCCACTCATTTACATTCACACTTAGGAATCTAATGTGTATCCTTTGTCTGTGGGAGAAACCAGAGCACCTGGAGAAAACCCATATGAACAAGGGGACAACATTCAAACTCCACATACACACTCCCTATATAAATATATATATACAATACCATTGCATATGGATGTATAATATATATATGACATTCAATTTTTTTCATTCATTCATTCGTTCATTCACTGCTGAATCTGTTCTTGGGAATTAAAGTTAAGTTATAAATTGTAGTTTTGTTTAGTAGGGAGGAGGAACTAGGTGTTGGAGGGTGCCGTAGGGCTCCAAATAGTAGAAAGCACTATCCCACATGCCACACTCCCACGGAGTGTTTATTCTGCAGTTGTCAGTCATTCTATTGGCCAAAACACTCAAAGGAAAAAGTAAACCTATGGTGGTGATGCCAACATACAAACCATATTTCACTAAAGCTTTACCACAACGGTACCACAAAGATCTACCAGCAGCAGGAGCCTCGAGCTGCTGAGGTTCTGCAGCAAGGTTCTCCTCAGGTGCAGCATCAAGGAGGTTCTCCTCTCTCCACTCCTCTGGTGCAACGTCACAGAGGTTCTCCTCTCTCTGTACCTCAGGTGCAGTGTCAAGGAGGTTCTCCTCTCTCCGCTCCTCAGGTGCAATGTCACAGAGGTTCTCCTTTCTCTGTACCTCAGGTGCAGTGTCAAGGAGGTTCTCCTCTCTCCACTCCCCAGGTGCAGCGTCAAGGAGGTTCTCCTCTCTCTGCTCCTCAGGTGCAGTATCAAGGAGGTTCTCGCTGCGCTCCTCAAGTGCAGTGTCAAGAGGGCTTTCCTCTCTCTGCTTCTCAGGTGCAATGTTCAGGAGAGTCATGTTATTCTGCCTCTCAGCTAATATCTCCTCCTGCTGCACCTGTAGCTGCTCATTAAGGTCACAGATTGATTGTTTTAAGCAGGTTGTGAGAGTATAAAACTCATCGATCATCTGCTGCTTATGAACTATTTCCTCATTTTGCTTTACGGTCATTTCAGTACTATTCAAAATTGTCATCTTACTCTCCTCTAGTTGGACCCGAAGTTCACAAACAGCTGTCTTCAGGTTTTCATTCTCTTCATTTAGTTTCACTGT
>JBAJHX010000081.1:15520380-15543242 GCA_037176925.1 Amniataba percoides | reverse complement strand
GTTTCACTGTCACAGCCTCAAGTTGAACCGACTGATCAACAAAACTCTCCTTCTGCTCATTCAAGAGGTCTTTTGCCTCCAAGAGGCTCTCTTCTCTCTGTCTCTCAGCTAATATTGCCTCCTCCTGTTTCATCTCTACCTGCTCTTTAAGGTCACAGATGGATTGTTTTAAGCAGGTTGTGAGAGTGCAAAGCTCATCGATCACCTGCTGCTTGTGAACTATTTCCTCATTTTGCTTTATGGTCATTTCATTACTATTCAAAATGGTCATCTTACTCTCCTCTAGTTGGAACTGAAGTTCAGAAACAGCTGTCTTGAGATTTTCATTCTCTTCATTTAGTTTCACTGTCACAGCCTCAAGTTGAACCAGCTGATCAACAAAACCTTTCTTCTGCACATTCAAGAGGTCTTCTTTCGCCTCCGGGAGGCTCTCCTCTCTCTGTCTCTCAGCTAATATTGCCTCCTCCTGCTTCATCTCTACCTGCTCTTTAAGGTCACAGATGGATTGTTTTAAGCAGGATGTAAGAGCGTAAAGCTCATCGATCACCTGCTGCTTATGGACTATTTCTTCATTTTGCTTAATGATAACTTCTTTGTTATTAAAAATTTGCAGTTCATCCTCCTCTACTTGGGTCTGAAGAACACGGACAGCTGTCTTCAGGTTTTCATTCTGTGCATCTTGTTTCTCTGAAAGAGTCTCAAAGTGAACTAGCTTATCAACAATGCTCCTGTTCTGCTCATTTATTAAATCTTCCTTTTCCTGAAGAGCATGCAGAGATTCCTTCAACTTCTCAATCTCTGCCTCTTTTGTCTCTGTCAGGGATACAGCATCAGTCAACTTCTGTGTCACCTCATCTACTTCCTGAGCCTGACACTTCAAATCACCCACAGTTTCCCTCAACTTTTCAATCTCTCTATGATTTTTCTCTAACAAACCTTCCTGACGAGCCACCTCATCAGTCAGTTCCCTGTTCCTCTCAGTTATCACTGCCTCATTTTCCCTCAGCTCACAAACATCTACCAACAATTTTTCAACCTCTGCCTGTTTTTTGTCCATCTCAGATACAAGCAGATCCACCTCAGCACTGATGGTATCATTCATCTTGTTAAGCCAGGCCTCACTGTCCCGCAGATGCTGCAGTGCTGCCAAGAGATTTTCCTTCTCTGACAGCAGTGTGTGATTTGCACGTTTAAGTGTGGCCACCTCCACTGAGAGTTTCTCTTTCAGCTGTTCAGTGTCAGCTTTGCTGGCCTCAATCTGACATTTAAGATGGGCCACCTCTGAAGCAAGTTTCTCATTCTGCTCAACAAACACCACGTTCTCATCTTTCACCTTTCCTACACCTTCATCCTTTATCACCTTTTCTGAGAACTCTTCCACCAGACCTTCGTTTTCACAGACCAACACCTGCTGCCTGGATTTCTCAGCCTTCATATCTGTTATTTCTACAATCCTTGCCTGCAAGTGGGAATTGTGCTCTTTCCACTGTTCATGCAGTTTCTCCTCCTTTTCCTTCATTACCTTCAACTCACTCTGAAGTGTCCTTACCTCTGACTGGAGCTTGCTGTTTTGCTCCTCATAAGTCTTGCAGCTTATTTCCAACTCATGATTTCTTCGCTGAAGATCCCATGGTTTAACAGCGTCTGCCTCCTCAGACACATACAGACAGTGCGACTCCTCAGATATCCAGGAACCACTTTTAGTGGGCTCTAAATTATCCTCAGACATACTTAGGAATCAAGTTGTTCACAGCCTGTCAAAAGAAAGAATTTCACTCTACCAATTAAAGTAAACAACAGTTACCTGCTGTCACTTTCTGAGTCTCAAAGCCTCTCAGAAGATCCTCAAAATTCTTTGAATAACGTTTGAAAACGTTTTCTCCAAAAACAATCCGAAACAAACTGAGTTCAAGTATTTTCTGCTTCTACAAGCTATGTGTGACATCTTCATGCCTTTGTTGCGTCATCGTCGTCCGTTCTTTTGTTGCGTCATAGTCGTCCGTTCCTTTGTTGCGTCATCTCCCTGTCAGCGCAGTCATCATGATGCCCTATATGACTCAGTGCGCATGCGCCATGAAATGTTTCACGCTACGTGGCTGCATATCAGTGACGTAATGTACGAGGCAGACAGGCGCACATTGCATTTGGAATTGGTGGTGATATGGCTTATATGTCAAATGTTTATAAGGTTACAGATTCCAAAACGTATTATATTATGTAAGAGGATATTTTCCAATCAAACTTTGGTTGCATAACTTTTGCATGATTTCAGAAATATTTTATCATTTTATTGGCAGAGTGATATGTGTTCCATCACCCTGCCTGTTTGGTGTGTTCAGTTGTCCTGTGAAGAAGTAAATGTAAAGTTGATCATAATAGTGATAACAAACTACTACGTGTGTAATAAAAATGAGTGATCCACTGATTAAACAGTCTTTCTGTGAAAACCCATACATTCAGTATAAGTGTATGATGCATGCAAGGTCGTTTCTTCATGGAAAATAGATGAGAATAGATTTTGGATTGAAAATTCAATTAAAACTGCTGTTAAAGTTTCAGGCAGGTTTTGGACCCCAAAATGCACAAACAAGACCTGATCAGGAGACAGCACTTTCAGGCAAGGATAATGAAAATAGAAGCAGGGCAGGAACACAGCAGACGGGAGATTGAGCGGAGAGGCAGGAGCAGAGATCCAGAGAGATGAAGACAAGTTGGGCTGGCTTCAGGCTAAGCTGTGAGACATAGATTTAAAGCCACAGAGAATGGAGGAATGAGCTGGTGTGTATATATATATTGCAGGGGAGTAGGCAGCTTGATTGCAGATGACTTGCTGGTGTGGTGACCAGGCCAGGTGTGGTGATAACTGAACTGAAGCAACCTCATTTTCCTTGGCAACAGGACAGACAATGACAGACAAGGACAGACAGAGGGAGACAAACACACACACGGGAGAAAAGGGTGAAAAGCATAGGGCAAACACACTGGGACCCTTACAGATTACATTTTTCTACTCTTAGGACAAGGCCACTGGCACTTTTTTCAGGCCATCCACTGATGTGTGACTTGCGTTTATCTCATGGCAAGCTCAAAATATGCAAAATAAATGACCCTATAAGAAGTAATCACAATGGGTGTACGTGTTTGAGGAGGTAGACACAGTCAAACCATGGCAGCTTCAGTGAAGAAATCAGCCAAATAGCCTTTGTAACTAGTGGGAAAAGCAAACTCAGCAGAAATTAAGCACAAAGAACTGTCCATTGTCCTGATCCACAAATTATAAATGTAACATTTTACATCAACATTGAAACGTGTGCTACTGTAAATATTATTGCCTATTTACAAATTAGTGAGACACGTGCCTGTCAGTGCACACAGATTTTTTTAATCCATGGTGGCACTGAGGAGAGGGCCACTTGCAAGTCCTGTTCAACAGAGAGCTGTGACCTCCTGCTGTTCTTTATGTAAACCAGAGCAGAGAACGCCAGCTTATACAGGTAAGTAGTGGAGAAAAGAAGAAGTTGCTCAATGGGTACTCTGATGCAGAAGCCAACCAAAACTGATCCAGTGGGAGCTCACTAAATTTGAGTTTCAGTTTGCAGTCCACATGGAGCTCTGCGCACTCCTTTCTCTCTTTCATAGTGAGCTTTTCTGTTGAGGATTCCTGGTTGAATGGGTCTCAGATTCAGTCATAGTCCTGGATGTCAGCCACACGTGGAAAATAGCGCTCAAACCTCTCTTTTAAGGTCTGAAGGTTTTCAGTATATACAGTGCACTCTCTAGCTCCCTGTGGCGCAGCTGATGCCAGCAGGAACATGTCCAAGAAGCCCTGTTCCAAAGCCTCCAACCACATTATAAGTTTGCCCATAAACCCCCGAATCTTGTCTGTGGATGATAAAATGTTTTCATTCCTGCCCTGAGGCTTGGCGTTTAACTCATTGAGATGCCCAAATATGTCGGCAAGGTAAGCAAGCCTGGCGCACCACCTCTCATCCACAAGCTTGTCCTTATGTGGGACAGCGTGTTCATGTGAAAATTCCAAAAGCTCTTCCCGAAGCTTATCAAGACAGGATAGGACTTTCCCCCGTGACAACCATCGTACCTCGGTGTGGAGGATCAGGATTTGGTGGTCGGATCCTATCTCGGTGCACAGCTGGGAGAAGAGGCGAGATTTGATGTAATTCACCATCTGCACAGCCTGATCCAGCACCTCAGTCAGCTCCGAGGACAACTGCAAAATGCAGTGGTTTATCACAATATGTGAATTTTCTGCTTTCACCTTAGCAATAGATAATTTCACTCTCCCCGTCATGCATTTCGCACCATCTGTGCAAAGACTGCACAGAGCTCAGATTGTTTCTCTTTTCTCTTTTTATATTCCTTCTCCTGTAGTATTCTTTGATAGAGTCATCATCAACATATGTGACGTTTGCCAGGAGTTGGGCAGCCCCACTAATGTCAGTAGACTCTGCCGCTCGCCTGCAGTTTCTCTGTTAAATGTTGCTCAATGTCTTCTGACATGTCGTCCTTTCGTCTTTTGATTGTATTATCAGAGGACGGCATTTTGGATAGCTCATTTGCAGCATCTGGACCCAACATGACCCCTGCAATTTTTTGGCAAGCGGGCAGGATGAGTGTCTCTGCTATCATGTGAGGTTTCTTTTGCTTTGCAATACGCACCGCTAGGATGTAACTAGTCTCCATTGCCTTTTCAGACACTTTCACACAATCCAACAAATTGTATTGATCCTCTGGATCCCGTGCTCTTTTGAAATCGGCCAAGTTTCTCCCAATATGGGAGGGATATTTGGTTTTCAAATACATCAGCTTGCTGGGAACCATGTTGACATTAGCTAACTTCTCCCGACAGAGGACACACTCGGGCTGAGGAGTGTTGACATCCCCGGTCCAACTGAAGCCATAAGACAGGTAACTGTCAAGATACTGTCTGCCGACAGTTTTTTCTTTTCTTTCGGTGGGTTGGTGGGTTATAATTCCAACCTGCGTGATCAGTGACATATGAGTTCTCTTTTAGGGTTTTTGGGTTTTTTTTAAGAATTGTTTTTAGGTAGAGTTTGCCTCTGCATTATGAAATGAGTGCATACAAAGCAGTGACATAGTGAATTAAAAAATAATTATTTTTCTGTAATTGTGTATTGCAATAATAATGTATGGTTGTCACAAAATCCCACGGCACACCCTCAATTGCCTCACGGCACACCAGTGCACCGCGACACACCGTTTGGGAACCACTGTTTTACTGTAAGTAGGTTGTGGGAACAAAAAGCTGCTGCTTATGAACTATTTCCTCGTTTTTCTTTATAATAAGTTCACTGTTATTCAAAATTACCAGATTATCTTCTACTTTGGTCTAAAGATCACAGACAGCTGTCTTCAGGTTTTCATTCAAGTAAGGCTAACTTATCGACAGCACTCTCATTCTGTTGAGCATTTTGTTTTTCATCTAATTTTCAAACACATTTCAAGTAAATAATTGGCAGTATACCTACAACCAGCACAATGGTGTGTGGTTTCTTTCATGTATTCACCAACTAAAAATGTTCATCCACTAAAAACTGTGCAGTGAAAACTCATGAAAATTGTAAAATGATCCAATGATCGTACTAAGACCCCATCCACACAACACATGTGCCGATGGTTCTGCAGGGTGCATTACAGTTTGGGGTGGAGAGTTTTCCTCATAGAAAAGTGTAATGCAAATGTGACAGTTGAGAGTTGAGTATATGAATTCATCCCCTCAAATATCATGCCAAGGGAAGATATTTTTTAGTTAAAGTTACTTTTCTTGTATTGTATGACATAACACTATGATAATGACACTTTTCCGTTTATGTAACAAATGCCAAAACAGAGAACAGTGATTTCAAGTCCAGATTTTGTAATTCTTGACCTCAAAACACTGGTCCTCGCACTCAAATAGCATCTGCTTGTACTATTGTTCTGCTGCTGCTTGCACAGATTACCTGCCCTCAATCTCATTGTAAACAACACATTATGTGGAGATGTACAGACTATGCACAAATGCTGTATACTGGGCGATTAGGCATTACATGGGCCAAAATGCATGGCATTTTGATTAGATGACAAGGTGGAGTACAAATCCTCAATTCCACCTCCTTACCTGATGAGCTCAAACAATTTTACTGCAGCTTGGAGACTCAGAACAGGGAGACAGAGAGGACACTTGCACATACCTGGGACAGGCATAGATTGGTGCTGGCTCACATTCAGAATACCACACTTGATTCCTTACAATATGCTTGCCACACCAACAGATCCACTGCAGATACGATACCTGCAGCGCTGCACACTGCCCTTTCCCACCTTGAAAGTAAAGATTCATACGTTATTATGCTGTTTACTGACTACAGTTTAGCCTTTAATAAATCCCCCACAAACTCACTACCAAACTATTTTACCTGGGCTTCACCTGCACTCTCTGCAACTGGCAACTTTCTCAAGGGCAGGCTGTAGTCTGTCAGATTGGAAGCCTAGTATTTGGCAGAATAACAGTGAACACTGGCACCCCCTAAGAATGTGTTCCCAGTCAGATGTTGTACTCACTATTCACATATGACGAGTCGCCTCACATAAGGATAACACCATCCTGAAGTTTGCAGTATGGGAGTACAGGAGTGAGGTGTACATTCTGGTAGAAGGGTGCAGGAGCAATAACTCCATGAATATGAACAAGGCCAAGGAGATGGTCTTTGATATGAGGAGGGAGAGGAGGCTGCACCAACCTCTAATGAGGTGGAGTCTGTCAGCAGTTTCAAGTTCCAGGGCCTCCACACCTGTGATGACCCCACCTGGATGCTCAATATCACCCAACTGGTCAAGAAGGCTCATCAATGGCTGAACTTCCTACAGAGGCAGAGGAAGTTTGAGATGTCTCAGAGCAGTGGTTCCCAACCTTTTTATCATCACGGACCGGTCAACGCTTGACAATTTTACCATGGACCGGGGGGTGGGGGGTGGGGGGGGAGTGTTGTTGTTCATATTGTAACGATAATAAACGTGACTCCACAGTGTGCTTGCATGCAAGCGCCGACATGTAACCGAGAGGATCCGGTCGTTTTTCAAAATAAAAGATTGTTCAGACTCAGATAATAAATAAAACGTAAATGATTAATTATTTCTCGTGCGGCCCGGTACCAATTGATCCACGGACTGGTACCGGTCCGCGGCCCGGCGGTTATTACTAGGACATTCTGCACCACCATCTTTGAAAGCATCCTGACCACAATCACGGTGTTGTATGGGAACAGCACTGCTGCAGGTCATAAATGCCTACAGAGAGTGGTGAGAACAGCAACAGCTTTTTGGACCGCTCTTCATGCTCTATGTTTGGCTAATGCTAGATAAATGTCATTAGTCATTACTAATTTTTAAAATGAATTAATCTATCAGCTAGTGCTGAAACAGTACTAACAGTACATGTATAGGCAATAATTGCACCTATTGACATGTGTAGTCTTAACTTTATTAAGATCACCAGGTATGCCAGCAGCTCCTTGTACCCACATTTTAAACTGTGCATTTAAAATAAAGTCAGTATTTTTTCCTTTTTATTAAATGAAGTGGTTTTCTACATTTCCTTTACATTCATCTGTTGCTGAGTGAAATATTTATCTATTTTTTCTTTAAAGGAGCAACTTGCAAGCTAGCCAAAAAGAGATATTTTATTATGGTTAATGTGTATCATATGAGGCAGGTTAAAATAAAACAATTTTGTATCATTGCATGGTTCTTTGTATCTAAAAAATGCAGCGTTGCATTTGAAGAGACAATGCTAGTAAAACCGTTAGCTGGTGTTTAGCTTGTGTTTGACTCACATACAGCTGAGCCACTACTCTACTACTTTGATCCTGGCTTCCCATTTGCTATTATGCAACTCTCCTGGCAATGTCTTTTGAAACCATCCTACCCTGAGCTTAATCCCAAACTTTAAACATTTACAGGCAAAACAAGCTAGCTAACACATTAGCTTTAGTAAGTGTATGAAACACGCTAAGAAATTTGATATGTTCCATGATTTTAAACAACTGCGAGGTTCATTTATAAACCATAACATAACTTTTATTATTCAAAATTTCAACCACATTATCTTCTACCACGTCATGTGACGGTATTCACAACATAACCCATCAGCAAAATTCTCTCATCCATAAACTAGCATTGTTAATGTTAATATTGTCCTAAACAAAACTTTCAGAGAGCAGTGTTGACCCAACTTTAAGAAAATAAGAAAATGTTCAAACAATTTTCCAGAATGCCTGGACCCTGAGTATATTATTTTTGTGCTCTTACACAATTCTTAGAACTGTTTTGTTCAATTGTTCAACAAAGAAACAAAGTGATTTTTTTTCTTTAGCCAATTACTGTTTTTATTAGCATTTTCCACGCCCATTGCAATAGACAACTAGATGGGCTATTACTGGTACATTACATTACCACAACATTATGTTGGTTTTACTAGCGAACAGTACTGAAGCTGTTTCTTCATGATCACCTGGACGGTCTTCAAACACAAGATGGTCACTATTTACCACCTTTCACTAGTTCAGTTTTAAAGTCTGTGCAATATGGATGCCTCCTACTCTTGTGTGATTGTAAGAAGTACATATATTAATTTGAAATGCATAATCCTGAAACACACACATTATTGTTTCATAACATTTCAAATGGTTACTGATGTGAGAAAAGTACTCTC
Source organism: Amniataba percoides (assembly GCA_037176925.1). Lineage (NCBI taxonomy): Eukaryota > Metazoa > Chordata > Actinopteri > Centrarchiformes > Terapontidae > Amniataba > Amniataba percoides. The sequence continues at coordinate 15,534,511 of JBAJHX010000081.1, read as the reverse complement.
TAGATGGTAATTCACTTCCAGGGCACAAAACACATGTAAAAACTCCTAGTTCTGCAATAGTATATGACACATCAATATGACATGAACTCAGATTATTTTTAAGAGCATTCCATACTACTACTACTACTAATAATAATAATAATAATAATAATAATTAAGTATTTATATAGCATTTTAACAAACACAAAGTTACAAAGTGTTTCACAGGCAGGTTAAAAACACATACAGTGCAGAGTCGACACACAGATGACAGATGCACCACACACAAAAATACAAATACACATAAGTAGTCCTGTAGTCACATAAACAGGATCCTAGTGACGGAAGTGCACCAGGGGGAGGGAGTCATGGGAAGGCTAACCTGTAGAAGTGGGTTTTTAACAGCCGTTTAAAACAGAGCACGGATTCAGCAAATCTGATTGACTGTGATAGAGTCGAGGTGTTGAAACCTCAAAGATGCGGTCACCTCTGGTCTTACGGTTGGTACGGGGGACAGATAAAAGGTCCTTGGTCTGATGACCGGAGGGGACGGCTGCTAGAGTAGGGTATCAGTAGCTCTGATAGATAATCAGGGGCTAGACCGTGTAAGGCCTGTAATTAGAAGTGTTTTGAAGTTAATTCTGAATTTTAGAGGAAGCCAATGAAGGAAGGCAAGGACTGGGGTGATGTGTGAACGGTGATTAGCTGCAGCATTTTGGACTAGTTGGAGACAGGCAAGAGAAGATTGAGAGATGCAAGTGAAAAGAGAATTACAGTACAGTAGTAGTCTAAGCGAGAAAACACTAGGCTGTATGCTAAGAGTTCTATTTGTTTTTTGCAATGTTTCATAAATGAAAGAAGAAGCAGGACTGACTGAGTCTAGTGATGTGAGTCAAGTGTTGGTCAAAGAGAATGCTGAGATTTTTAGCAACTGGCTTGATATACAGTGTTCCCTTGCTATATCACGGTTCACCTTTTGAGGCCTCGCTGTTTCACTGATTTCTTTTAGTGCAATTTTGCATACCGTATTTTCCGCACTATAGGGCACTGGATTATAAGGCGCACTGTCAATGAATGGTCTATTTCCGATCTTTTTCCATATATAAAGCGCACCGGACTATTAGGCGCATTACGCACAGTATGTGTCACTCCGCGAGGCTCCTGAGTACGGTGGCCGTAATGCTCCAACAACCCATCAAGCAGCACAGCTTCGTAGCTTACCAAAGTCACACAAAACATTTTGACAGATTTTTGAGCGCCGTGTACCACATAAAATCAGAATTCATACATAAGGCACATCGGATTATAAAGCGCACTGTCGAATTTTAAGGATTTTAAGTGCGCCTTATAGTAAAAAAAATACGGTACTTTTTTTTTTACAGCGTATGAATGTGCATTGTGTTCTGCTCCCTGATTGGCTAAGGGAGAACCTGCGCATTGAGTTCTATGTCCTGATTGGCTAAGGAAAGGTAGATCATTGTCAATCAATCTCCTCCATGCCGTGTCTCCTGTACAGTACAGAATGCGTTCAGCTTGCCATATTTACATCTTATAAATCTACGAAGGTTTGAACTTTGTGTGTTTAAACAAGAGAGAAATGCGAAAAAATATTCATTCCTGTCTGAGAAAAGTGTATAAAGTGTGTGGTGAGGGGTTTTACAGCCTTAAAACATATAGCAATTGTAAAAAAAAAATCCTACTTCGCGGATTTCGGCGCGGGCTATTTCTGGAATGTAACCCCCGCGATAAATGAGGGACCACTGTAGTTAGCTAGGGGGCCAATATGTTGACTAATTTCTCTGGAGAAACTATCTAGCCCAATCACCAGGACTTTAGTTTTGTCAGTGTTGAGATGGAGAAAATTTTGGGATGTCAAAGTAACAGCTATAACAATTAGAGTAGATAGTAATTTTACCTTAATAAAGTTACACAATGTGAACAAGATAGCTATTCCATTTCTTGGAATGTATACTCCAATCAGCTGTTGACAACAGCTATGTCAAAAGCATCTGCAATCATTCTGAGGGTACAACTTTTAATCAACTTTCTGTACAGTGCAGACTAACAAGTTGATAAAGCAGATCAACACTGCTCATTATTTCATTGTATAACTTAACCACCTCTGGATGGGACTCCATAAAAATCTGGCCTCTTTCTTGTCTCACTGCTGCGCTTCATACATTCTACCAACACCAACAAAGCTGTAGGCAACTGGTCTGCTGTCATATCATTTGACCAGTGCCACTTTACCATCACAGCTTGGGTGGATGGCAAATAAGGCTGAAAAACCTTTTTTTTTTATTTTGATGGATATATTTAGATTTTGCATTAAAATTTGTATTTATACATGAATTTGCCATGTTAGTGCCTAAAACTGTCATATGGTGTGACATGAAAATTATTTTATATAAAATGAAAATTAGGAACTTCTTTTTTCTTTATGTCATTGTCTTTTTTAATCATATTTGCTTTGATATTCAACATTTCCTTGTGAATATTTAGTAGAAAATCGCAATATTTAACAAGTTATCATACCAAGGAGGACAATGCTCTGAAGTCAAGACAACATATTTTAGCTTAATTCTGATATACCTTTTCAGAACTCTCAAAATTCTTGAGATTCTTGCTGATAGAAATTATAAAGCCTTTTTTTGCCACATTATTGAATGTCACACCAACTGACATGGTGTCACACCATATGATGATCAGCACCACACCACAATGTGTCAGAGCAAAGAAAAGTGTATTTATTGAAGGTTATTTAATATTTTAACAAAATCAGTTAAGGTAAAGCCTTTTTAGAAATGTTTGTCAACATTAAATATATCTTGAATGGCATAAACATTTGAAAAATATGAGGTAAGGGTGTGATTATGTTACGATACCTTTTCAACACACAAAACAACAATAGTAGGCTACATTTTTAGCAAACAGTAAAACAGTAGAAGTGTAGAAAATTTCTTTTTGCTTTAAATTTTAGTGTTTTCACATAACAGTTGAAAGAATCATGTAAAGTAATTGTCATTAAATTACAAAGTCATTGTATGAATGAATGTATGCATGTAACAGCAAAACAGATTAAGGTTTTAAACATGAGAGGTAAAAGAATATAGAATGTATGAGTGTAACATAGCTAAATAGATCAGGGTTTTAAACTCCATCAAAAAGATTTACATTTAACATATCTGTTTGCACATCACAGTTAAAAAAATGTTAATTCAAAAAATAATAACAGTGATGTAGTAATGAATACGACTAACATAGCACATACATCAGGGCTTAACACTGTATTAAGAACTTTTAATTAAAAAATATTGCTTTCATATAATAGTGGATATCACAAAAATAATAGGCCTATAAAATCATTGTAGGCCTAATTTATGACTGAATGCATGAATGTAACATCATTGGAAGCAGCTCAAGCTGAAAGGCTTTAGACTACATTAAAACTCAGCCATATGCCTTGCTGGACATATCTGCTTCACAAATGTAGGAATAGGATTTTTTTAAATGCACATTGTCGGGCAAACATGGTAACATTAAATATAAAATTGGGAAGGGAATTATTTATTGTACAAATACTATTTTGCTCATTTGTTATCACAGCTTGAAAAATATATCTTATTTTAAAGTATATGTTTTCTATATTTTTTAATTCTACATAAAGTTGAATGTAAAATAAAGTAGTCTATATTATCATGTGGTGTGACAGATAGGTCATATAGTGTGACTGAAAAAACCTGTCACGTCATATGACATAATTTACTGGACAGCTAAATACAGCTAGTCTATATTTAGCATGCTACTGCCCACATGGCCGCAGTGATTTGTAAAAATTCATAAGTAAGATTTCTGAAAAATAACTATTTTTTTTATTAAAATGATGTCACACTATAAGAGACAAAAGTTTGATCACTCTTGGTGATGCAAGATACAGAACTTGTTAACTAAAATTATAAAAAGCAGAACTCACCTCTTGACCATGCCAGTCACTCCTGAGATGTTACTGTAACTTCCTGGTTGAGCAGGGTCCTCTTTGTCATTAAGATGTCCAAATTATTGCCCATTCAAAATATACAAAAGAGGGTCACACCATATGACACATATTTTACGGACATAATACATTTTATTAGAACTTGGTTGGTATTATGCATCAACATCAGTACTTTCTGTGGTCAGTGAAAACACCCAATAATTTCATGTGAATTCTAAAACTTTAAAGTATTTATAATTTATTTTGAAATACACTCTTATCAGGAAGGTCACAATGGCAGCACACAAACTTAGTTTGATGGATAGTCACACCATATAACATTTTTGATGTTTGGATGAAAATTTTAAGTCAAGATCTTAATACACCACCAACAATTTTAGCACGATTTAGGTTAATCCTACCAGGGGAACAACATTTCCATATCAATTCTTAACAATTGCCAATTTTAATTACTGTGTGACACATGGACAGTGACAGTTGCATGTTATGACTGTATTGTATTATTTATATTCTATTATTATAATTATTATTATTGTTTTATTACCATATTTTTAAAATTAATTCCATACATCCATTACCTAAACCTCTTGCTTAATGTGAGCCTATATCAGCTCACATTAGCCAAGAGGTCATCAACCACACTCACTGTACATGTCTTTGGAAGGTGGGAGGAAACCAGAGCACCTGGAGAAAACCCACGCAGACACAGGGAGAACATGCAAACTCCGCACAGAAAGGCCTCCTGTGAGGTGACAGTGCTAACCACTGCACCACTGTGCTGCCCTTGCAGTTACAAACATATGATACTCTCACACACATATGTATGACTATATATATTTATGTAATACACACACACACACACACACACAGCTGCAATAAAAATTGTATTAACATCACTAAAATGCAGATTAAAGTGGTTGAACGCTTTTGATTGAAAATGTGCATGTGTATATATGTATATATCTATGTGTACATAGATATGTATATATATATATAAGTTATATATATATATATATATATATATATATATACATACACACATACACATATATATATATACATATATATATATACATACATATATATGTATATATATATGTGTGTGTATGTGTGTGTATATATATATACATATATAGCCACACAAATTTGTGCTTGTGTGAATACATATGAGATTGACACATAATTCATATACAAAAATATAATATTCAGAAAGGGTGAGGAACTGTGTGTTGGAAGCTACTATAGGGCTCAATGAGGTTGTAGATACAGTCCCACAAGCAGCTGTCAGCAGGCTGTCTACTGAGTATTATACCCACAGACATAAGTAGACTTGCGCTGCCAATGGCAGCACACAAACTTAGTCTGAGTAGGCCTTTAGCACAGCAACGCCATATACTTCTGGCACTAGAAGGAACCTCCAGCTGCTGAGGTTCTGCAGCACAAGTATCCAGAAGGCTAACATCAATCTGGTCCTCAAAAAAGCCATCATCAGTCAGCTCAGATGAGGCATCAAAAAACTCATCCTCAGATACAGCCTCCAAGGAACTCTCACTGCCCTGCCTCTTACCTAAAATCTCCTCCTCTGTTCTCCTGTCTAGCTGACCCTGCAGATCACGGATTGATTGCTTCATATCAGCCAAGAGGACAGAAAGCTCCTCTATCACTTCTTGCTTGTAAGCAATTTCCTTGATCTGCTTTGTAATTACCTCATCATTATTCAGGATTTGAAGATTAGCTTCCTCCATGTGATATTCAATATCATGCACAGCTGTCTTAAGATTTTCATTCTCCTTATTTAGTTTTACCATCAGAGACTCAAGTTGAGTCAACTCACCTACAGTGCTTTCATTCTGTTCATCCAAATAGTCTGCCTTTTCCTGAAGATCAAGCAGTGCTGCCCTCAACTTCTCAATCTCTGCCTCCTTATTCTCCTTCAAAGACTTAAAACTGCTCCGCAAATCCTGAACATCTGACTGCAGATGTTCGTTCATTGCCTGTTTTACACCTACTTCTGATTTAAGCAAGGCCAGTTCAGCAGTGATGCTCTTGTTCTGCTCAAAAAGTTCACTCTCCCTTTCATCCAGGTCCTGCAATTCGGCTAACAAATTACTGTTCCTTACCCGCATCATTTGTTCCTGGTGTTGAAGTTTAGCCACCTTCTCCAGAAGCTCATCTTCAACAGGAGGAGCCTCCTCTTGTTGAGGCTCTTTAACTGGACACTCAAGGGCATACACTGCTGCACTGAGGTGCTCAATCTCAGCCAACATACTTTTATTGCTCTCCCTTAAAACCCAGTTCTCCTCTTCTAACTGTCTAATATAATCATCATCATCATTTCTCCTAAAAACTTTCTCCTGCATTAAAAGATCTGAATCCCTGGACAGTTCTTCCTCGGCCATCACCTCTGGCTGTTGATGATGGGCCTCCCTGTCCCTCAAATCTTGCAACTCCAACACAACCGCCCTTTCCTCTGACTGGAGCCTAGGATTACTTACCTCATAAGCTTTGCAACTAGGTTCAAGCTGATAAACCACTTCTGGGACCCTACAAGACTGAACTGAGTCTGCCTCCTCAGACTTATCCAGGCTGATTGACTTCTCACATACCAATGAGCCATACAGAAGGGTGTCGAAATTTTCCTCTGACATACTTGTTAGCAATACCTTTCCAGCACTCTAAAACAATGGAAACCTTACAACAATACACTGTTCTAAGAATAAGGATACGAGTTGAACTCACCAAAGTCCTCCAACAGCAGATGCAGAAAAAATTTAAGATAAATTCTACATATACTTGAACAATGCAGAAACCCGTGACGTCACTCGTGCCTTTGATCTTCACTTGATGACGTCACAACGTCATGACGCTTCTTTGAAATCTCAAATCCTGCATCATTCAAAATATTCATTATGTAGAAGCAAGCAGGTTTGTGAGTCCACCCACCTTTCAATATTCATACACCTCTAATTAGAATAAAAAAAGAAAACCTTTTAATTAATTTCTTTTTTTTTTACTTAAATTAATTAGTAAAAATGAGTATCACACTGCAAAAATACATTCATTATTATTTTTGTTATTAATAGTATTGCGAATATTATCTGTCAATTATAACAATAAAATATTAATTGCTTTCAATCAGTGTTATTTAAGTGACATCGTTAATTAACTCGTTGGTAATACAACATATATCAGACGTATTTATTTTCTGAGTGGTGACTCCGGTATGCCGGTAGGAGGAGACTGCGCTCCCCCTCCCCGCTCCGTCCTGGTTGCACAGCTCACTGCAACCTTTGTGCACGTTTCCGAGCCCTCTCTCCCTTTATTATTTTTTTTTTGTTTTCTTCATCTTGGGTGATAAAATAATCTCATACGACCTCCTGTCGCCTCCTCTACGACGCGACAAAAACAAAAAAACAACAACCACACAGCAGCATTTCGGAGTGGTCGCCCGCCTCATCCATGCGGCGGAGTCCCGGGCCGCAGCGCACCGGCTCCGGCTGCAGCCATGTCGGCCAGGAATATAGCGGCTGGCGGCGGTGACAGAGCGGGAGGCGAACCGGCAGGTAAACAAAACACAACTCAAAAGCTGCCCCCTCCCTCACTGCTAGTACCGTAGAGTCAACACCGGCTGAGTGGACGGGTGTTTGGTGTTGAGACTGAAAAGAGAAGAGCTGCGGAGTGTTTTTTTTTTTTTGGTGGTTTGTCACCGGTTAACTTTGCGCTATCCCGAAACTAGGTCAGTAGATCAGTAGAGCAAATTCGCCCTCTACGCCATTTATATAACACTGCGCGACGTAGTTCAACACATCCTCTGTATATCGAGCATAAAATGTCCACGTTTCGACTTGTCATGAAGGTTATTTCCGTGTAAGGTATTTGTGTGAGTGTGTTTATCTTAACCTAAAGCGGCGAAACCACGAACATGTTAGCTAGCTTAGCACCGGTAGCAGGGCCTGTTAACCCGGACAGCCGACTCAAAGCCGAGTCTGACAGAGGCGATTTCTATATCCCATGACTGTTTGTCTTTCTGGATATTTGTGACACTTTGATAGTCCCTGTTTCCCTTCATCTGGTGTCACTTTGTGTTGGATTAGCTTGACTCCTGGCAGCTATTCGGGCCTAACTTATTAAGACGAATGTGGTTAGCTTAACAGCAGCTCAGTCATGAATTCATCTGATAATCACCAGGACGAAGCTGTAAGTTGGTTCTGATCAATTTTTATGTTTCTGAATGACTCTGTGGTTCAGACACGTCAAAGAAACACAATTAGCTGACATTTAATGTAGACTATAATACTAAATAGTCAGAGCTCAACTTCACCAAGCGAAATAAACAAGTGAAAAGCTATGTCAGAGCAGTATTTCTTGCTTAAAGTGCTGTATGTAAAGATAAAGTCATGATTAAGTACTGATGGAGGGTTTCTTTGTATTTTCTTAAGTTTGTATTTATGGCTCAACAACACCTTTCAAGACTTTGAAGTGTGCCACCTTAAACAAAAAACACCTGAAGACTTTTCAGGAAACTTTTGAGCTTAAACTGAGCCAAAAGATGCGTTTTATGGGTATATTTTGCATATAAATGTTAAATGTTAACTTGATAAAATGTCTATATTTTACAACAAAAGAAGAAGAAAGTGTTTTTCCTTTCTAAGACAATGCCTTCTGTCAATTTTTTCTTCTCAGAGGAATGGCATAGAGGTTACATAAAATGTAGGTCAAACACAAGATCAACATTAGTTATTACTCAGATATTAGTCAGTTGTTGTTTCTCCATGGGACAGGCCAATAAAGCTGGAATTTACAGAGGAGGAGAAAAGTTAGACCACTGTGCTTAAGTTGACTGAAGATGAGTTAAGCAACACATTTTCATACATCACAGACTTATAATTTAGTTTTGGAGTGAATGGAGACTGTCTAGATACATCAGATGTTCATCTAGATGTTGTGTGGAAAGTAAAGGCATTTATATACTGTCGGATTATACAATGCTGTGAAGTAATCTATCACAGCACTGCTTACAGCCAGTTTTGGGAAGTGGTCTGTCACTGGAGAGACAAATAAAGCACATTAGTTTAGTATTACAGTTATTTATTATTATTTTATTATTATTTATTAGTTAGTGTTACATTTTAGAGGAAACTGATTCGTTGAGGAAATTATTGTCTGATCAGTAAATACTGAAAATAATCGGTAGGTGGCAATTCCTATTACAAGTACTTTTGTAACTGCAATTAAGAAGCTTTTTTTAAATGAAGGACATTGTTAATAAACAATTGTATTTTTAGAAAGATGAGGTAGAACACTATTTACAACCTGAAGTTTAAGAGTACGTCTATTCATTCCGTTAAAATCGATTATTAAAATGGTTTATTTCTGTTAATTGTCTTTTTTTTAAACTGGTAACACTACACCATGTATAGCTCAACAATATATCTACCGACTAAGGTCAATTCCTCTTCTTGTCCAATCCATATTCAGATTATATATAACATGGTTTTGTCACCTTTACTGATATTAAATCGGGATGCAGTTAACTGCGCGTGAACTATAATGGCATAAATGTTTCCTGGTGACTGACTGAAATGTTACCACTTTAAGCTATCAAATCAGCTATTATCAAAGACTGTGGACTTACTGGGCAGGTCCCACTCTGTGTGTGTGTGTGTATGATTAGTTTAATGAATGTAATGCAGGTTGGCACAGGGTAATTCATGACCTAGTTTGACCACAACGTTTATCATATCCCCCCATTTCTGCATAGCTGCAGCTGTTGCTAGTTTGCAAATTGTATTGTTAAATTAATATAAATATCCCTGCAGTTTAATTATGGTGGCAGTTTTTGATAAACTAAAATGGACAGAAGTATCACTTGAAAATTGGGTATGAGAAACCCATCAGTCATTTGCTCGAGATGCTGTCACCATGTAGAGGTGTGACAACAGATTGTGAGGGTTATTTAAGAGCAGCAGATGCTCATTCAAGGACTGAGTGAATGAGCAAGTTCATGACCACGTGAGCAGGATTGTGGGAAATTGCAGTACGATGTATGCATGGCCTGATGTCCACTCATCTGCTTGCCTTTATCGTAACCCTGTAATCCAACAGATCTTGACAAGAGGAGAGGGATTAAAAATCAGGTTGTTGCTGATCTGTTAATGGCTATTTGGGTCACAGGATCTGTAGAGCAGAGTTAAAAATAGGTGCTGCAGATATCAGGCACATTTGGTCTGTCTCGTGCTGTTCTCTCGAGTTTCCCTCCCGCACACACACACATGCACAAACTTGCATGCTTCTGCAGCCATGACTAAATCACTGTCATGGTAGCTCCCCATCCTGCCAGAAAAGGCTGTGAGGATGCAGAGAGCGAGGCGGTGAGGCTGCATGGTCTTGTCAATCATCTCCAAATAACTTCACCACAACACAGCTCAACATCTTGAGCCTCATAGCGTTGTGCCTGCATCCGATCAACTTCAGGATATCTGTGGGCAAGCAGCAATATTCAGGCATTGACAGCAGCAGGTTTGTGTTTGAAGGCTGACCTGAACTGATGGGTTGCTTTTTGCTAGGCTGAGACGCAAGCTGAAAGGATTAGTTGATTAATTGATTAGTCCAGGGCTGTTCACTCTAAAGTTTCCATTGCAGCTGAGATAAACAGCATGTGATTTCACTGATTAACACTCCATAAAAATCACCTGCTGTAATCTTTCGTTGGAAGGATACCTGGCACGTGATTTAAAAGGCTGAGGAAAAGAAACAAGTTGTTTTTATCAAGCATCAAACTGTAAAAACAGCAGCTCAAATTGAGTTCTGAAATAATTAGTCAGGTAAAATAACTGCACATAGTACTACTTGAAGTAGTTTGTCAAGAAACACTATCCAACGCTGACTTGTCTCAACTGCTAAAATATGTAACAAAATAACATCTTGCTCTTTTTTTAGGTTTTGTGTGTGTGTGTTTGTGTGTGTGTGCGTTTGCAGCAACTAAATATTCACAGATAATTTATTGGGGGTATATTTGAAAGCAAACATACAGTGAAAACGTAATTGGATTTTAGACTGTCAGATGCCACTGAAGACATCACCTCAGTCTTTGGGAAACTGTGACACACATATTTCACATTTCTGTTTATTAAATGTATGATCAGTTGAGATCAGTAGATTAACTGTTTAAGAATAACATATTTGGCTGTGGCTCTTAACTGAGCATGTAATTAACAATTACAGAAATGTATTTTTGTCTTTTAGTCTCCAACCAGCAGCCTCAAACCTTCATTTGAAGCAAGAGAATACGAGCTATATAGCATCAGATTCTTTACAACGGTGCAAACTTTGGCCAAACATGGCTGGTGAGAGTTAAAACAGTCATGCACATAGTTGATACTAACATCTATTATCTATCATTTCACATTTCCACAGTATGAACAAATAAAGTTCTGTCTCCACTGTTATGGGAAGGTTTCAAACAAGTGGTGTGGCAGATGCACTCAATGAGTAACTGCTCATCAAGGCTGTTTGTGAGCTCCTAATGAGGACATTATGATCGTCTTTCAAGCTCTTGGTGTGATGACATGATGTGTTGTGTGTTTCAGGAGATGTGCTGGTTGAGGAAAACCAATGCACTTCTGTGTCTTTGCCCAGCCTGATGACCCCATCCTCAGCCTCAGGCATGTCCGTGAGCATGGAGATGCCCCGGAAGCGCAAAGGCAGCATGGACAACCAGTAAGTACTGACATTTCTGTACATCGTTTTTAAAGCAGAATATTTCATGAATGCCATGACCTAAATTATCATTGTGAATTTTCTTCCCAGGGATACAAAGTCTACTTCCATCCCTGATGCAGATATGGAAGATGAAAACGGGTACTGTGTGCTTATTAAAGATTTTTAGATTTGACCTGATTTTGTCTGTTTGTTTTGTGTGGTTGTACATTTGCATAATATGCAAATGTACAACCACACAAAACCTGGGGTAAGTCCATACCAAATGTGTTTTTTAACTCTGTAGGTCAGATGGAGACGACCAACACGTCAAAATCAAATGCTTCAGGTAGGTTATGTTTAACTCCACATTTAAAACATTCTTATATTTACTGTCATCAGACTTAAGATGTCAGTTGTTTAAGTCCTCTGAATCTTCTCAACTGTTCTCTGCAGGGAACCGCACAGCCAAATTGAGAAGAGGAGACGGGACAAAATGAACAATCTCATTGACAAGCTATCAGCCATGATCCCTACGTGTAATCCAATGTCTCGTAAACTTGACAAACTAACTGTGCTCAGAATGGCTGTGCAGCATCTCAAATCTCTCAAAGGTACAGTTTCAAATGATGGCCAACTGTGTTAAACAGATATGAATTGAGTTAATTAAGGGGGAATTCTAATTGATAACGATTTAGGTTTCTTTTTTCTAATTTGGACCACAATTGTCAGTTATGGTAGCTCTGAACAATTCAGTGTTACATTTACTGATAGTGCTTAGATTGAGACGAAATGAACAATCTGTCTGTAATGATTGACAATAATTTCACCATTTATCATATTGTTCCTCTATGCAACAATCTAGCTGACCTGAGGGTTTGTTCAAAACATGTCCCATCACATGACTTTTGTTGTTTTGGGGAGGACGTAAAGAAATTTTATCAAATCCCCGGATCTCACCAGTTAACAAATGGAGTGTGTTATCACAGATAAAGTTAATGTTACTATTTTAAAAACACAATGTCTAAGTTTAATATATTAATCTCACATTAGACCGGTTGTGTACCCTTTCTATCAATGTTTTCAGGGTCAGGAAGTTCTTTTTCTGAAGACAGCTACAAACCATCATTCCTTCCCAATGAGGAACTCAAACACCTCGTCCTCAAGGTAAACATGTCATTACAAAGACAGCTCACTATTTATGTGCCCACAATGTAATAAAGTGAAACTGCAATTAGTTTTTTAAATAATTAATTTCAGTCATCTGCCTAGTGATTCAAATTCAAAGCAGAGCTCTTAAAATTCAGTCAGGTGAGGATGACTTTTCATTTGAAAGCCAATGACCAAGTTATGAACTTGTGCTAGCAACATGTCCCCTGATTTATTGTAGCTTCTGGTCATCTTAAACTTAATATAAAAAGAAAACATATTCTTAACATTGATTTTTTTGACTGTGCAGGGTGTTTTCCTTATATTTGATTTACAGTAGCACAAAGTAGTGTAACGCCATAAATAACACATAAAATGGAAAAAAATGTACTCAATGGCCTTTTACTTTTTTTTTTGACCATGTCATCACACTGGACCCCTCTATTATCTCCCATGTTTCTTTGTCGTGCAGGCTGCAGATGGGTTCCTGTTTGTAGTGGGCTGTGATCGTGGGAAAATAGTTTTTGTCTCAGAGTCCGTCACGAAGATATTAAATTATAGTCGGGTAACACTTTTACATTTGTTACTGTATCTGCTTCATCTTTGTTCACGTGGAACCCCGGACACACCAGATGGGCTGTGTTGACTTGGCTCCAGTGTTAATTGACTAGAACCCACCAGCGTGTGCGTGGGCCTGTAGCCACATACTTGGTATTGTGTGCATAGACTTCCACAAGTACACTTAAAAAATACAAAATGCTAAATTTAGGGATAAGAAGAAAGTCTTCGGTAGTCACACACGACTGTTTTAATGACAAAACGATGTTTGTACATCCAAATTTTTGTTGGGTATTGGAGCACAGTGTAATTTAAATATATCATTTTTTATTACCGAATAAAAGGATGTTCATAAGCTGTGGAAAATCTTGAGAAATGAAACTCTGCCTTCTTACTTAAATGTGAACCTGCTCCACACAGTATCTGGTGTGCTCCGGGGTCAACAGTCCACAAGCAGTGTTCTTAGTTCGTGTTATTTGTCAGTAAGAATTGCCTTAGATGCAGAATGGTTTTGCTATTTCATTTTTTCAGCATGGGAACAGTGTTTAGGTCAGTTTGATACGCTGTTTGTTATTCTTCCTGCAGGCGGAGCTAATTGGACAGAGCCTGTTTGATTACATACACCCAAAGGACATGGGAAAAGTGAAGGAGCAGCTGTCAGCTTCTGAATTATACCCTCGCGAACGGCTAATAGACGCTAAAAGTAAAGCAATTATTTTTGTGTGTGATTGTATGCGAGAGAGAGAGAGAGAG
>JBAJHX010000081.1:15500102-15520280 GCA_037176925.1 Amniataba percoides | reverse complement strand
CTCGCGAACGGCTAATAGACGCTAAAAGTAAAGCAATTATTTTTGTGTGTGATTGTATGCGAGAGAGAGAGAGAGAGAGAGAGAGGGTGAGAGTTAACACTCCTGTCATGTCTCCAGCCGGTCTGCAGGTCCAGGCTGACCTCCCAGTCGGTGCAGCGCGGCTGTGTTCAGGCGCACGGCGCTCATTTTTCTGCCGCATGAAGTACAACAAAATTTCTGTCAAAGTGGAGGAGAAAGAATTCCAAGCCAGCACTTCCAAAAAGAAAGGTGGGGAAATTATTCAGTGGATTATTTAACAAATTGATATTATGTCAAGGATTGATATGATATTTATTAGGTGTGCTTCTGTTATTGGTGTGAAGCAGAAGTTTGCAAATCATAGAATTTTCCTGAGAATCATCACATTTTTAGGTTTTCTAAAAGTAATCCAGCGATGTTATGTGAATGTACATTGTGTCTGCGTGTGCCTACAGAGTCGCAGAAGTATTGCACAGTCCACTGTACAGGCTATATGCGCAGCTGGCCTACCAGTCAGCTGGGCGCAGATGGGGAGGGCGAGGCAGACAAGCAGGACAGCTCCCACTTCAGCTGTTTGGTGGCGGTGGGACGCGTCCACTCCCACTCATCTCCCCAGGTTAATGGAGAGGTCAGAGTTAATCCCACAGAGTTCATCACACGCTATGCCATGGATGGCAAATTCACCTTTGTCGATCAAAGGTACAACTGGATTTCAATAATTGGGTGGTAAAGGGTTGTAGCTTTTTAGTGCATGGCTTTGTAACATCTAAGTAAATCTTCTATTGACATTGCTAACATCTGTCACTGATGGACAAGAAAAACATGTTTATTTGAAAGTGAAAACAAGTGTTTTGAATAATATGGTAGATATTTATGAATCATACATTGAACTTTTTTCCCTTTTTCTGCAGAGCCACAACCGTTCTTGGTTATCTTCCTCAAGAATTGCTTGGGACATCATGTTATGAGTACTTCCATCAAGACGACTTACCGCATTTAGCTGACAGACATCGAAAAGGCAAATTATATTTTTCAGTGACCTCTTTAAACTTGATATTTATGAATCTCTTGATCCTTTATTAGCATTTGCCTGCTAAGATGATACACATTATTTGAGCCTGTTTAGATAAAAGTTTTATTTAGAATTCGACTGCAGTGTTGAAGTACAGGTAAATCACATATTACATTTCTGTTCAAATACAAATGTTTAGGTCACTATGCTGTGACGGTTTCCCTGTATTTTATCAGTGTTCTGGTCCTGTGCCTGTTGTGGTTCCTGTCTTCAGCAGCAGAATATTCTCTGTTTTGTCCTCTAAGTCGTCCTTTCACTGTTGTTCTTTTACAGTGCTGCGGAGTAAAGAGAAAATAGAGACAAATTGCTATAAGTTCAAAACAAAGCATGGGTCTTTCGTCACTCTGCAAAGTCAGTGGTTTAGTTTTGTAAATCCCTGGACCAAAGAAGTAGAATACATAGTGTCAACCAACACAGTTATATCGTGAGTAAATGTTTTGGTCCTTTTGTGCACGGCCTAAATACTTTTTGTACCTGAAATAGATGTGCAGTTTATTAATCAGAGCCTCAACTACTTTGTCACCTCATGACCAGGCATGATCACAGTCGAACCAGTCGGTCAGGAAACAAGTCTGAACAGTCGAGCAATTCCAAGACTTCTCAAGGTCAGTTAAAAACAACAAACTGTCACTAACATCTCTGATACCTGTTGATGCTCAAAAATGCAGATTGTGTTGTCATGGCACAATGTGAAGTACATATTGTCTGTCAGTCCTAACTTGTTTTTCTGTTAGAAGATGGCAAGAAGACCCTTCCAATTATACCAGGCATCTCCACCACACCTGGAACAATGATTTATGCTGGAAGCATAGGGACGCAGATTGCCAATGAACTGCTGGATTTCAACAGGTTTGGCATCACACTAGAGCACAACTGACATGTATCTGCTTCCATGTACATTACTGTATCAGTGTTTCTGCTGCTGTTGAAGATGGTTCTTTGTGCACTCTGAAGTTGATCTGTGTTGCTTTAGGATGAACTCGTCCCCTTCCAGTGGTAGTGTCAGTCCCTTCAGTGTGTCGCTGGATAAGGGCCCACAAACTCACAATCAAGTCAGCAACACTGTAAGTCTTTGTACAAGCAAATCTTTGGTGCTCTGTCATTGAAGGGCTGGAAAAGCCCACAACCATAAAAATATGTTTCCCAATCACAAAACTGCATTAAGCCTCTCAGTCCAAAGACAGCACGGTGTTTATGATATCAGTTAATAATCACTATAGTTTATGATACTGAACTTATTACTGTATGTGAAAATGACATCAAATCAGCCCCAATATTTGGCTAAATTAATTAAGTCTGAACTTAATCTGAAAAGCACTATTTAACTTTGCTGCAGAGTGGTGAGTAATTTGCAGAAATGCCAGACATTTCATGTGAAATTAAGCAATGAAATGTTCTTCACAGCAATGAACAACTGTTCTTCAAGCAATCTGATAATTAAACTTTCTCTGTAAGACAAATATGTTTCAAATTGGCATTTCAACCACATAAGCTTGGCTTGGTTTTTCATGTGTTGCTGCCTCTTTTGTTAAAACCTCTCACAGTAATTGTAAAAAGTTTTCATAGAGGTGGAACAACCATGATATGATGCAATTACAGCTGCATGTACTGGAGAATTATGGTGAATTTCCTCCCAAAGACAAGGCATAATTTAGCCTGAACACAGTTGATTCTTTCCTCTTTTTTTCCTCCCTCACAACTGAAGTCCTGCCATGTGGCTTCTCAGCCTATAATTCACTCCTCTTTTGGTCTCTAGGTGCCAAATGGAGAGGCAACAGACATGGAGGTGCCAGGAAAGTCCAGCTCAGAGGATGAACCACAGGGAGCTTCATTCTCAGGAGGAGAAGCACTCATGGGTACTCTCTCTGATGCTGTTCATAAGCATAGTTTTTGTATATAGGATCACATATTTCACCTTTATCACAATTTTCGCCTTTTTATAACTCGTTTACCTTGTATTTTTCTTCTCTTTGTCCTCTCACCCCTCTCAGAGGAGAATTCCCAGCTGGATCTAGACTGTGTTGTTGGACCTGGCCTTAGTAGTCTTAGCAATGATGAAGCAGCCATGGCAGTAATCATGAGCCTCCTGGAGACAGACACAAACCTGGGCGAGGCTGTGGACTTTGAAGAGATGCACTGGTCTTTATAGAATCTGCTCCCACAGTGTGACTGTAGCACACTGAGAAACTCATTGGACCATCATTTTTTTTTTGTTTTGATGAGAGGAACTGCTTGAATGCTTACTCTAAGGTGCAGCATTCCTGACATTTCTTTTTTAAAGTACTTTTTTATTTATTAGTTACCTGTTTTTTCCACCTGTGTAGTCTTCATGTGGCTGCTCTAACAGGGAGCAGGGTCGACAACAATAAGGGACACCTGCTTTCCCTCTTCAGTGGGAGGATGAACCTCTAAAGCCTTACAGCGGTCCGCCTACCCTGAAACGCTGTTCCTCACTGCTTTCCTCACATATGCCGTCATCCTCCGTTTAACTGAAGAGGAATAACAAGGTTGAAGAACCCCATAAACATAAATGACAGTGACATGACATACAGTGTCCCATGCTTTTATTTCTCCCCTTTGACATTTGAACAAAAGTTGGGAGTGACGATGCAAAAAAGACATGCACTGATTAGATTTCATGGGTATTTTTTTTTAAAGGTTGTAATTTGATTAGGTACTGTATGTTTAATTAAAATAAGAGGAAGACACTTTGACAACCTAGCCCATCTCTGTGACCCCTCAGGATCCAAGCCGTAGGTAGTCAGTGTACCACGGCAGACCACACTTCCATAACCTCTAACTTTGAGAGTCACCCAATGATGTGCCGCTCAGAGATTTTCTCTTGTCAGTATCTGAACATTTTCCATGTAAACAGTCCAGTAACCTCCTCTCTTGTACACTGACTTGAACATATTGCATTTGTGTGGATTTGGTATGATTGCAAGCCCCATGTCTTCAAGCCATATCTGTCTTAAAGGGATAGTTTGCGTAGGAAGAATATTTTCTTTTTCTTCGTGTTAAATATGTACACTTCTATAGACATCTAGCCCTCAAATGTTGACTACCTTGGATTTTATTTGGCCCAGCTCAACATTTAAAATGAATCAAGAGAGATAATCTTATTTTCATAACTGTGTTGCAGAACGGCCAATTTCAGGTGGTTGAACATACAGAGATTTCAAGCACCACCAATACTATTTCATGCAAAGTGAAACAGCACTTTAGAGGTGCTGAAATGTAGGTTTAGTCACAACATCTGAGCAGCAAACCTATTTCACATCATGACATTTTATCCATACGTGTTACCTGTTAGTGGTTGATCTCTGAGTCTGATGGCAAGAGCGATAACTCAGGGAGTGATGGAAACAGAGCCGATCCTACTTAAATATCCAGAGACACAGTTCTTAGTAACTGTAGCAGTATTTTTGTCCTCTAAGGTTTAACACACTTCTCTACATACTGTACATCGGTTTGTCCTTACACTCAATGTCGGCTTTATAATCTCATGGGTAAGCCATAGCTGTGTTTTGTTTTTGTTTTTTTTGCCATATAATGTACTGTTATGCACTGACTTTCAAAAAATGTGTTTTTATGCGCTTGTCAAAGGCACGCAACATGGTCTTGCATACATTTATTAAGGGATTATGCTATGCAGAGCTATCATTCCATGACTTCTAAACTTTTAGATATTTTCCTTCCTCTCACTCCCATATCATGCATGACCCCAAAAAAACTCCAGACTTTATAAGGCATTTTGTGATATGACATTTGGTGAGAACCTGGATGAGTCACAGAGTTTTATGGATCCCTTTTGAGGTTTACCTCATGTCAAAATTTTGCTTTGCTCACGCTTACAATTGCACATCTATGATTTTACTAACAGACCATCGATAGCAATTATGTGCTGATATGGTAGTGACCCACTTCTTAGAGTCATGTGGCAGCCAGATGGCCTAATGGGTCGATGTGAGGTAAAATTGAGACTTGCCAATGTGTCAAATTATATCACATAGTGATATTTTATTTGTGGTTTTAAGCCTCACAGATGCCAAATAATAAAAAGGAAGTATGTTTTAACATATATATTGGCTTGTTTAAAAGATCTAAGCACTTTTATACACTTCCTCTGTTTCAAGTTAGGAAAGACTCAAACATTGAATGCAAATTCCAAATTCAACTATTAAAAAGCAAAATTAGAACCAGCTATACACATGGGACATAAACTTTGGGCTTATCTGATACGTTTTTTTGAAGGTTGTGTGTTACATTTATCTAAATCCATTTATTTTTCTTGACTCATTCTGAGTATTTTAGATTTCTGGAGTCCCATATGGACTACAATGAAAAGAGCAAAGTCAGCACACTTCAATTTAAGTCTGACTGTTTAGACTGCTTATCTGTATCTCCTCAGTCTTTATAAGTTAATCAGTAAGCCAAAACATCATAGATTGAATTGGTGCCCAAATGCACAATTTATGGAACAGGTTTTATTCCGTTGTTCATTATTGTTCATTTTGTATCTCGGGCCACAATTTGTAGACAATTTGTAGGCTCATGAAGGCTGTAAGGAAGAAAACTTGTTTTTAGGATAGGTTGAAGAGTGTGAATAATGAAGAGTGCTGTCTTTTCTCTCTAATGCTTGAATTACAAGGAGACGGTGGATGGGGGTGGCTGAACTCACAAGGACCCTTCTGCCTGTGTCCGAAGTGCCTTTGGACATTTCTGCTCGGACACACAATGAACCCGTGTTGCTTAAGGAGGACGCCTCCCCCCTGGCACCTTCGCAGACTGAAAGGAGGGCTAAAATGTGGCTCAGCCTGATGCCAACATGGCGTACTGTGTTAACAGATGAAATAGCAGTACGCGGTACTCACTACCTAACCAAACAAGCAGAGCTATGGAGCTGTGCCATAGCCATAGGCTGGTCTTTTTAAAGGCAACAAGTCCATTTTGTACTATATATTTTTTTGTTCCCCTTGTTCTTGTGTGATTATTGCATTGTTGTCTGTGATTTCCCCAAAAAGCTAGAATATTTCTCTCATTTCAGTTTATATGTTGGTGGCTGAGTGACGCACCATGCTGAGAGGTCACATATTTTGCTTTTGTCTCCCTTTGAAATAAAACTTTTTTTTTCTTTTTTCTGTAAGGTAGGGGAACATTATGTTTTTGATTTCATGCTGGCTGTGTTAAGTTGCATGCCACTTTCTTATAATTTTTTGTTCCTTTTTTTAATTTGTTGTATCAGTTAGACTTAGGAAATTGAGACAGGCTGGTGTCTGTCATTACAGGAGGAAGGACCTTAACTTTTGGGCTTATATTGGACCGTTGGGAGCTTATTTCTGCCTCCACTGTACCACTTTCCGCCACTTTTATAAGCTTGTTCTCGTTTGATTCTTGGGCTCCAGAGGAAGCACTGTATTTGTCTATTGCATTATTGCTGCTACTATCAACATGCCTGGGCTGTCTTCCCAAGTTGTCATGTTGTTAATAAAAATTAGTTTACTAAACCCTCAACAGGAACTTTGGGCATATTTTCAAATTATGTGACTCAAACAAAAATAAAAAGACAGTAAAAACATTTTGCAAACAGCCACAATAAAATGTTTCAGTTTTTTTTTTGTTTTGTTTGGGTTTTTTTCCCCCTAATTCTCACTACTTTCCATTCTGCCGTCAGCGAGGCAGATTGAGAAGCAGTAGCCTGCTTTTTGAGTAATTGGATTTTGCCATCTACTAAACCCACTCACAATCTATCTTTTTACTAACCCCTCTTCCCACACCCCCCGAGGAGATTGCTTTGACTAATTTGTCAAATGTGATAAGGTTAGTGTTAGGTGCAATTAAGAAAGCATGGCATAAGCTAGGATTTGTTGTGTATATAAAGACAGTGGGAGAGACAAAGCTGTTGCTGCTCATTCACAGAATGGGCCAAGCTGCTGCGCTGCCTTGTAGGAGAGGAGAGTCTTATGTTACAGAGCTGTATGAATGGTTCAGGTAAGATCTTTATCTGACTTTTGAAATCTACAGAAAGGTTGCTGGATGGATTGCACGTTCTTTGTGTGTATTCAAGTAGAAGAAGATGAATGTTCAAGTAAATGAAATGGGAGAGTGAATGGGAACATGCAAGGCTTCCACTTAAGCTTTTAAAATTTTTAACATGCATAGCTGTCACTATGCCTGCATGTTTACAAGCAGAATCTTATGTTTGTAGATTTTTTAGAATATGAATATGAATTACCAGACGGCACATATCCTTGACCTCTTTTGTTTGTGTTTAGTGTGATTATTTTGCTGTGTGAGAAGTACTATAACCTGGAGGACTAGTGTCTCATATCCTCCTTTATTTCCATGCCAACGTGCTGCTGATTAGCAGTGGTTCAAAACCATGTGGCCTAATTATCTTAGCACTCAGGTCCCAGGGTGTAAACAAGATTTCAAGCACATGTAATCTCCACAGGTTAGGGATGGGTTGACCTTAATTCTTTCCATTCTTATTTCAAAGGGCACATTTCTCATCTCTCTTCTCAAATCTGACCCTTCATCCCTTACAATTACAAGTGAAATTGTCTTTTTGTCTTTATTAAAACATCTCTCCTTTGACTTTTTGTGATAGAAAGTTTATCAATGAATGTCCAAGTGGACTGATCACTCTTCATGAGTTTCAAAGGCACTTCAGCAATGGGACAGTGGGAAGTGAGTCAGCTGAGTACGCAGAGCAGATATTCCGCACACTGGACAATAACGGGGTAAGGAAAGTTCTCTGAATGACGGGACACTGTGTATCTGATGAGTCTAACAGGTGTTAATGAGGGTGGTTCTCTTCAGGACGGGCTGGTTGATTTTAGGGAGTACGTCATGGCCATCAGCATGCTCATTGAGGGTTCAGCTGTGGAGAAGCTGCGGTGGTCGTTTAAGCTCTACGACAAAGACCGAGACGGAGCCATCACGAGGGAGGAGATGCTGGAGATCATGCAGGTGTGTGTTGCTGTGTGGCTGTTTCTTATGTTCAAGTCAGAGCCTGCATTTGAAATAACAGATTGCTGAACAAGATGAGACCAACTGGTGTGTGTTTCCTTATGTTCACAGGCTGTTTATCAGATGAGCGTAGCAGCTGCTTTAACCAAACCCAACCCTCTTACAGCTGAAGAATGCACCAACAGGATATTTGTGCGCTTAGACAAAGACAATAACGGTGAGGAAATGACTGGCCCCCATTTATTAAAATAACCTCATCTGCTTTTCTGTAGAAGAAGTTACATACATGTATAAAATACCCCCTTTTCATAATAAGAGAAACCCATTCTTTTACTAATTAGCAAAAGGAAACAAGCACATACCTAAAGCTGAGGCCATGCATCTAATGGAGTATGAAGTAACACTGCTAAATAATGATGAGCTCCCAAGGACACCTTATACTTAACATAAATATGAACTTCAAAATGTTTTGCAGAAGTATGCAGAGATGTGTTGAGGGCTTCTAAATGAGATGTGCTCTTTTCGCTGTAATTCAGTAGAGGACAGATTAAAACATCAAGTTGTTGCTAACTTGTACCAAAACTTGCGTGCATACTTAAGGAACTAAATGATATTGATAGAGTTTGCCCTCTGCTCTTTGTGTGTAATCACTGTCTGTCCTTGTGTCTGTAGCCATCATTAGTCTAGAAGAGTTCATAGAGGGAGCGTTGGATGATGATTGGATCAGAGAGATGCTGGAATGTGACCCCAATACTGTGAAGGTGGAGAGGCCCCCGAGAAGGGACACCGCTTTGGGGACCCATGGTTGACCTGAAATGGGGTATTCTGTTCACTGGGAGCAGAGAAATAAACCCGTCGATGAAATCATTCACACAGCTTCCATTTTCTCTGAGACATTATATCATAGCCTGTTGAGAAACTTCAAGGCAGACACTGTTGTGCATATTTAGATATTGTTTTAAGACAAGCATTAATTTCTGCTTTGTTGTTGTGTCTTTTTCTTCTGCCGTTTGTGTCTATGTGCAGATTTTATATTTTGTTGTGTTCTCTTTGTTGTATCACTTCTGATTTCTTTGTCTGATTGTATCTCCTTATACATATAGGGCAGTGGAATAGTATTTTCCACACTTCTGGTCATGTTAACCTGCAGCAGATGACAGATGTTTTGGGGCCTTAAGCAAATGCTTAACATACCAGTGATAGTATGACAAGTACATTTACATACTGCTTTAGTTAATGTTCTTGAAATAAACCACCAGACCAGGATAAAGTTGTTTTAGTGGCTGCACCTTACTCTGCTATGACATGAAGATAATAAATACAAATATTATTTGTTTAACATAACAATGTTAATGTGCTCATTATGGAAATTACTTCAGTATTTAAATAAATCAGTATTTAAGTGTATTGTACTGTTCATGTTTCCGCACTCTATTCAAATAAAACATTTAATTCCTGTTTTGCCTTTGTGTTGTTGCTGCTTTGTGAGGATACAGGGCTCGTCCTTCACCACTAACACTTGTAAACCGCTTGATGTCGCCTGTGTTGTTAAACTTTGACACGCAGGCACATCCTGGATTTCTAGGAATATGCTGCTTTCACGTTTCGGCAAAAACACGGAAAGTTTATCTTATCGTCCACCAATGCGTTTAAGGATGCCAACCGCTGCGCCTGATAGCGACTTTTTTCGTTTCTTTTTGGTCAGCTTTCACAGAGATAAACAGACAAATCAAGCGTCCTTTCCGTCGCTGTCGATTCTGAACGGATTTATCCAACAAAAAAATCGTTTCCCATCTTCCCCACGCTACGGTGAATGCGTCAGGACTCCCAAAATTTCCTGCTCGCCAGCCAATCCGGGCGGCGCGGGGGCGGAGCTTTCCTGCCGTGACGTCCCAAGTTTTCCAGCAGGCTTGTCACTCCGACATCATGGCGTAGCGATGTGGACGGACCGGGACGGCGCTGGTGGGCACGTAGAAGTTCACTAACCGAGGACTGTGGAGTTTTATTGGAAACAACGAGAGGAGACTCGCTAACAGGGATACCGGAATCTCTTCGAGCAAAGCCCTGCGGTAAGTGAGCCCGTTAACGCTCCGGCTGTGATTTATCTCCGTTAAACTTGAGCCGCTCGGTCGAAACAAACGGCTGTTTGGGCTCTCGTAGAGAAACGTGGACGGTTTAGTAACGGTCGCTTTCTTCGGTTAAACTGAAATAACGGTTACCGGGACGTTACCGGGCACCGTCAGCGTGTTCGAGGAAACCCCGTATTTGGCTGGTTCACACGGCAAGAAAACTTTTTTTTTCATGTTTTCTCTAACACGAACTGCCGCTACGCTACCTGCCGCGATGCAGTTTAACTTTGAAGTAACTTTAACATTTAACACCGAGATATTAACTTTTTTGTTGTTGTTAATGAGTATTTAAAGGTCGTGGACGTGAGAAAGTCAGTCTAACGCTGGTTTATGACTTCGCCACAGCTCCAGAGTCTGCGGTTAGTTACTCCCAATGCCCGAGGCCACCTCTTTCTGCACAGACTACACTTCATCAGGTCTGATGCTGCCCTGAGGTGAGGAGTTTTACTCTTGTACACGAGAGAGTTTTCCATCCTAGAGTGAACTGACTCAGACTATAAAGTGCACTCAGCGTTTGTCTAGAGTTTTTTTTCCCAAAAGCTGTGACATTTGATCAGCTGTTATGATACCCTACAGTCGACCTCCCTCTCACAACTGTTTGGTCTTTGCTTTTGAGAACAACAGGAATGTCTGAAAACCAAACACCAGATGCTCCCACGGTGATCTGCTTCAGTACTCACTGTAAACACAATAGTAGTTGAATAGTTTTGTTGAGCTTCCCACCTCAACAAGTTGTTCTGAGTCAAACTGAAGTGTGGAAGTTGTGTTGTTTTAAAGCTGAGATTTTCCCTCAAAATGTTAATTATAGTGGAGATTGTTGGGAAATCCCTAAAGCCAATAATTTCACCTTCTTCTAGTCTCCACTGCAGCCAAAAATGCAAGGAATTTATGTGGGAAGAACGCTAAATATCACCCCAAAAAGTTGACGTTTGCCTGTAAAACTGCAACAAGCAATATGTTTTAGTTGCTTTTCTGAGTGATGCAGCTTAGTGCTGTCACAGAAAAACAACTGTGTGTAAACCATCAGTTGTTTCTGTTAAACTGTGTATAAGCTCACCCTTTGCAGCACACGTGCCAGTAATTGTTGCATTGCTTTTTACATAAATGTCAAAGACAAATAATTCCCAAGTCAAGTTGAGGTAAGAGCAGAGCAGCCATGAGTAAGATGAAAAGAATGTGTGCTGCTGTCCAACATAAATGAGTCGCCGCTATGATCTTTTGCATGAGTCCAGGCAGGAAAAGTTCTCGCAGATTTTATCACATGGAAGCTCTTAATTCCCTAAAACTCAGTCTCCATCTTTTGTTCGGTGTGTTCACACTGCATTACCCATTTTTAGTGTCAGCCATTCTAAAGATAAAAAAGGCTCTTTCAGCCTTACACCCACATCTCGCCTTCATACAGGCGTCGGCCATTTGGTGGTGTAAAATTAGTGATGATGTATTCTGCCTGCTCACTCAGGTTTGGAAATAGCTGCAGGTTATTCCAGAGCAGCGCCCAGCAGGCGGCTGGTGAATGCCCTGACTCTATCAACACTGGGGGAATCAGCCAACATGCATCCTTGTTTCGGTTCATGCAGACAATACCATTAGCCTCGTCATGGGATGCAATCACAGCAGACAATTTGCTCATAATACAACTATTTGGAGTATGTTGTGTGCCACTCACAGCATGTGGTTAGGTAGATGAAGCCCAAAGGAAGGCTTTCCCTTGTTAGTATTTAGTTAGTTAGTTAGTTTGTTAGTTAGTGTTGCTTGTACTGATTCAAGAGTAGAGTAGGTAAAACAGGACGAGGTGAACGAGCCAGGATTAAGCTTTTTCCTTATGGAAACATTGTGCAAAGGTACACACTGAGTCAAGGCCTGCATGACTCAAAACATGGAAAGTTATATTATGTGGTGAAACTTCCCCTCACATCTACATAAATCGACACTGATCTTTTTTTTTCTTTTCACCTGCATATAAAAGGATCCAGTGAAGCAAACTGCTGCATGATTTATGCCTGGACTGTAAATTTCTCTCTGGCCTTTTTACCACCAGTGCAGCTCGTCTCTCAACACAAGCTGTTAAAACCAGTTGCATGGCAGCTGTAAACACTTTCTCCCCTCAGAGAGACAAGTGGCTTCTATTTTGTTTTCTGTTTCCTGTCTGTGCAAGAGCATAGTTTACTGGGAATTACAACATCTTCTCTTTTTTATCCCAGGAATACTTGAGTGTAGTGTCCTCTGGGGATGGGTTATGATGGGTCTCTGTGCCTGAAGGGACCCGTGCTGAAGGATTTGAAAAGCCATTATAGTGCTCCACTCTCCCCCTTTGAATTCATTATTCTCTGCATGTCTCCATGAATTATATGGCTGTTTTCACCAAAGGGCACGATTGCTTTTTGAATGCTTTTCTTTTTTTCTTTTTCTTTTGGTTTTGTTTAGAGGCTCTTTGGATCTAAAAAGAGTATGCAGGCAGGTGTTGTGTGCAAATGCCATGTGCACTGTAATGTTGCATTGCAGTGTTTTTGTCTGTCTTTTGTCTGCACATGCCTCTCAGTCAAAATACCCCACTACCGTGAACAATAGCCCTCTATGTGAATCTTATGGTTGGTGTAAGTAGTGCTTATGGACGGGCAGACATTGAGACTTTGTTTTTGAGAGTGATGCTTGCTTGTTGGGATTTTTGAGATGTCTCCTTTTGATAGCAATCTTCCCCAGATGGATTACATGCTTAAGAATTAATACAGGTACAGATATCTGTATCCTCCATCATGTTCTGTTGATTCAACAAAGAATATAGAGTATAAACTATTAGTTTAAAGAATGATGGGAAATGAATTTGCAGTTATTTAGTAAGCGCTAAATCGTTTTTCAAGCATGCTGAAGATTCATTGGCACCAGCTGATCTAATGTAAGGATTTCCTGCTGTTCATCACACATCATAGTCTGCTGAATATTTTTTAGTTTTACACTATTGTTTGGATGGAACAAGCAAAATGAAAATGTCCTCTTGGGCTCTTGAAAAACATAATGGGTATTTTTACTATCTTCTGGCATCTTTCTGACAAACAGTTAACGGATTAATCAGACAACAATCACAAATTGCAGCCTTAAATAACTCAGATGAGTAGCTTTTGTTTAGTAATTACAACAATGGCAAGGTCACCCTGTCTACTGGCTAGACAGGCCTGTTGTGTTTACATATGACTAACATACCACAGAGGCATCCCAGGACTTGAGGACGGAGCACACTCTGTAATTAGGCTCTCTTTGTGCTGAGGTCTCTTTGGACTGTGAATCCAGGATGATACCACATGAAGTTCTCAAACAGGGTCTTTTTTTTCTCAACTTTTTAGCATTGGCTGACACGTGGACAGCAGGTTGTTGAGCAGCATGTCTGGTCTTGGCTGGGTGTGTGCATGTGTGTTTTGAAGTGTGTTTGCTGGAAGCCAAGTGTTAACCTTACCTATATTTGCCTTTCTGCTGTGAGAGAAAAGCTGACTCTGGGTTTTTAAAGAGGGGGATGCCCAGCAGGCCTTTTTCCTGTTTGACTCATGACAGTCTAAACCTATTACCTGCTGCTCAAAACTGCTGTTCATGTGTGTTGGTGGATTGTGGGTTTTTTCTCCAACCCTTTTCCACCTTTTTGAGATGTAACAGCCATGAAAGTTGTCTCTGAATCTGTTGTGGATTGGTTTTGAAATGATTAATAAAAGTAAATCCCCTTACATGGATTTAGGAAAGTCCATTTCAACTACAATTTTTTTTTCACATCAGAGCTTCTTTCTGCTCCTCTACAAATATAGAGCTCTAATTTTCTTGTTCTCCTTCTGTAAGATGCCACTGATGTGATAGTACTAATTGTTAGTTTTCTAGGGGCATAATATTTTTAGGTTCCCCCTGAAAACACACCCATGTAAATGTGATCTTGGGAATTCTTCAACTAATTTAAAGGTTCAGTCAGTAAGATTTGAACCAGTACAACCTTAAGATGCCTCCTCCTCCATCTTCTCTATATGACCTGGTGGGGGAAGGATAAAGAATTGGGAATGATCAGATAGTTTAATCTTTGAATGAAAAAGTATTGGAGGGACAGTTACTTGTTTTAAAATTATCCCAATTAAAATTAGAGTTGGCTTTGCCCAATGAGGCATGACTTGTTTTTAATTGATCATTGATCATTGATTGCCTTGTTTGGATATCTTGGTCTTGGCTGGGAAACTCAGCAGTACTGCTGGGTTGGAATGTGTTGATGTTGTAGAAAATGAACGTGCCAATATCTGTAAGCTAAAATTCGGATTACAAGCCTGCTTCAGATACCCCACCGCTATTTGGTGCAGTGAATGCAACAGTGAACACCACAACATCCGCCCAGCATCTCACATCTCACTTGTTCACTGTAAGCAGTTATCTCGTTTTCCAACGTGTTCCAATTGGAGAAAGAAATGAACAAAATGTTGAATATCGTCATGGAAAGAATTAAACTCATAAGTCAAGGCACCACCGTATATCTTAACATTTGTCAGGTGTTATTATCATCAGCAGGTTTGCAGACCTTTGAATTACTTTAATATTCCACGTTGTTAAATCACCTGCATTGTCATTACTGCTAACAAACAAGCAGTACAAACAAAATGTCTAATCCACAGTAATATCTGTTTGGTATGTTTTCAGTGCTGTCAATAATACTAAATAAGTAGTGAACCACTTCTGAGGACATTTAGCTGTGAGAGCACTCACAGCACTAGCTGCGTACCTTAGCATTAAACTATTATTAGCTCGGCTAAAATGTTGCAGGTTTAGGGTTAGTGTAATCTAGTGGCATCTTAATTTCGTGGTTAATTTGGCTCAGTCAAATCCTGTTTTGAGATTCTTTTCTTCACTGATCATCTTCTGATTCTTCTCTCTCTGTACACACAGTATTTGTCAGAGGAGAGGTGCTCAGTTTTCTCTCTGCTGTTGCTCCTGGTGGAAACAAACAAACTCCTTACCCCTCATCAAACTGGAAGAGATTGAGCATGACAGTGAGAGTGGCCTCGGCCTGATTGGACGAAGAGTGATTGATACGACTGGTTATTTTGACCCAGGCACAGTGGAGTTTTGCAAAGGGCGGGACCATGGGAGGCTTGTTGTTACCATAGATGATCTGTCAGGACATTTTAGTGTTAGTTTTAGTGAATATGACTAAAAGTGACTTTAAAACAGTTACCTGCCATATCTTTATATCTCTCAGTATATCTTTTTCTAACCTTAGTATTAAAACATTTAAAAAATGTTAAAAGGACATTGTCACTCTGCCTTTTAGAAATAACTGCTATTTTCTTCTCTGCCTTTTTTAAAATGTACTTGCACAAAAAGTGGTTTAATATGAGCTTTTTTGCTTTTTTTGGCTTTTACTGTTGGAAACCACTCAGCACTTTTACTACGGAGCTAACTGATGGCATGCTGGCTCCTCTCATCTCCACTGCTCGGCCTGCTGTGTATTGTGACGGTTCTTGTGTTTTAGTGTGCGCTTATTTTACACATAATGGAAAATGTGGCCGCAGGAATCCTGAAATAACAGTGCTTGGTCTGTGGGTGGCTTCCATAAAGTCTGAAAACGGTGCGACGTTCCCAGCGTCGGGCACTCCCAGGATGTGAGGCAGCTGATTAAAATAAGAGGCATGTGTGTGAGTGTGTGCACAGATGTGTGTTTGTGTATGCATGTTTAAGCATGCGTGAATATACAGCAGAGCCTTTTGATTAAACGTCCAGTGATAAAGGGTCTGTTGTGCTGCTTGGGCTGATGTCCAAGATCAGGACACTAAAATGCATCTTTACTCCAAACACTGTGTCCAGTGTCACATCGGCAGGACATTCATTGTGCCAATATTTTAGGTAAATGACCTGATTGATATTCTGAAATGTGTTATTTATAAGTCTTAATCTGGCAACATTAACATAACATTTCTGGAGCAGAAAACTTGAGGAGGTAGAGTGTTTTTTTTTTTTCTTTCAGTCTGATTTTTGTTTATTTTTTTCTTATCCTTACTTATCATTGTGTTGTTTCTTAAATGTCTCTCAGCATATCTGCTTCCATACAGTCAGACCCGTCTAACAAACGTGCTATTTTACCAGGCATCATCCATTTTTAGGCATAGAGGGTTGTTACAGTTGCAGCCTCCTTCCTGGGTGGGAGCCTTCTTTGTAATCACATGTTTAACAGCAGTGTTACTGCATGTGTTTTTTACCTAGAAAGTTGAACACCACTGTAAATGGTTTGCTGCATTTGTCCTCTTCCTGTCACTGTTGAAATTTACATCTCAAGTACAAAGAGCAGCTACTCCAGTGATTTGTTGTTCTAAAGACTAAACTGTCATTGTATCACACTCCTGGGTTAGCTCTGACAATAATTATGGATGTTTTCATTTAACTTTCTCCCCCTTTTTTTTATTGCTTGGTACACACTGCAAGTGCAGAGGTTTTAATGATTTGTCATTTTTATTTATATTTTGATGCTTTATAAAGACAAGCCAAAAGTCAAAATCTACATCTTCAGTTATTATAATACAATTAGCAATCAAGTTTTAAAGACTTTTTTCTTTTTCTGTCTTCTTTATTTACATGTTTTCATTCAATCCTTACAGGTTTATCAGTGACTGAAAATGATGTCGGATGCCAGCGACATGTTGGCAGCTGCCCTGGAGCAGATGGACGGCATTATAGCAGGTAGAGTTCTCTCTACAGCATTAAACATCAACATAATGTTTTTATGACTTATGATATTTAAGCAGACATGTTGTGATGCCTTTTTGTTTTTGTAGCAGTTGCGAAACATAAAGCCTCTGTCTGATATATAATCCTTCCAGGTTGAGTTTATGTAGTGTCTGTGTTATGATTTGTTGCAGCTGACATTTTAGATAGATGTCATGTGATGCCTGCAGCTCCATGTTTGTCAGAGAGGATTTAACATTTATTGTGTACTCATTGAAACTGTCTGCTTGTAACCATGTTCACCAATATTGCAGTGTTGCATGAAGGCTAACTTGTTTTGTGAATCAGTTGAAATCATTCTCCATACTACAGTGTTGCAAAAGGATTTAGAAATGCTAGATATGGCTTCAGAGGATCAAATGTCAAATTATTTGCAATTCATTAAGTGGTTAATGTCTTGTCCCATGTAAGGACCAGTGAGCTCCTCTGTACTATGATAAGTAGTTTTAGTGAATAAAATGATGACTTTGTGATGTAGTATTAGATGGTACATCTAAATTTTATGTGTTTCCCTCTCTTCTGTTGTCCTCCTGTACCTCAGGCTCCAAGGCTCTGGACTACTCCAACGGGCTATTTGACTGCCAGTCACCCACCTCTCCTTTCATGGGCAGTCTGCGGGCGCTTCACCTTTTGGAAGACCTGAGGAGCGTCTTGGAGTTGATGGACACAGAGGAGAGAGAAAGTCTGCGCTGCCAGATCCCAGATTCCACAGCTGACAGTCTGGTCGAGTGGCTCCACGGTCACCTGGTAGGAGCCTCAAATGTAGTAAAGAAGTGTGGATGCTGCACAAGGCTCTTTTAAGATTTGTAAAATAATGCTATGTTAGAAGCATTAAAAACATTATGGATGGAATAACTGGAACTGAATATCAAGAAATACAGTCTCATTGATCTTTTTTTCCTGTTCCTCAGAATAGTGTAGCCGCAGGTCACATCAGTGTTAATGGAAAAGTCACATAACTGGTTTATCTAGAAGTACAAGACATGAAATATGTAACTCTTGTTGCTTTGTGAATGCATGAAGGTGATACCATATGACATTCTGTTTTTTAGGGCTATTTTGAGATTTTTTATTAATCTCTATCTCAGTGTATTAGTGGGAGAAAAACTCCCAAGATCTGAATCAGTTTAAGTTGTGTAACAATTCAAGATGTTTAGTCTGTGATAGTTGGACAGAATGTGCTCTAAACAAGCACATCTGGTTTCCCTTTGATTGTGCTCAGTCTGTGCACTGCATTAAAACTCAAAAAGAGAGGAGCTGGTAAACAGCCCTGTGCGAGTAGACAACCAACTTGTTTGCTAAGCAAAAACACGACTGTCCTCTTCTGCTGAGCTCCCTGGGAATGCAAGATGGTATGCTGGTGTTGTCAGTGTCACAGCCAGTGTGCTTCAAGAAACATGCTGACTTCTTGGGAACGAAAGCAGTGTTTGGGAGAGTGATGGGCTGAAGGCTAGATAAATGCCAGAGCTTTTGTGTAATGCTGTAACTCTGCTCTGTGTAGAGCAGTGTCTGAATGTGAGTCTCCCTCTCAGCCATGTAAGGATTTGTTTGTCCAGGCTGAAGCAATGAAGCCAGTCACACTCTAATGTTAAGCATTTATTCACTGTTTCATTTTTAAAGGTCAAAGATAAGTTTCTAACCCATATTCTCATTTGTTCCTGCAGTCCAATGGACACATCTCTCTGGGTGGGGGTGACCACTACCAGGAAAGGCTTTCCCGACTTGAGAGCGATAAGGAGTCTCTGGTTCTTCAGGTACCCATCCGACAGTACATAGATCATTTTACCACTTCAACAAAGATTTAAATATCTAATATACATTTATGTTGCAGAGAAATGTCTCTTTTTTTTGTTTATATATTTATTTATTTAAAGAAAGGGAGTGACTTCTTGTTTTTATGCAGGTGAGTGTGCTGACAGACCAGGTGGAGGCCCAGGGAGAGAAGATTCGAGACCTAGACTTGTGTTTGGACGAGCACAGAGAGAAACTCAATGCCACTGAGGAGATGCTGCAACAGGTGTGTCATTGAGTGTTTAATATGTGATATCGGTCAGGACAAGCTATGCATTGTTCACATCTGTGGAAAGGACTCTGACTTTTAGAAGATCTGAATTCACATCCTTGTGTCAGCAAACATCTACTGCTTTTCATGAATGCATATTTTCCCAGTGTGCTGCTGAGTCCAGCCCAGACATGTTGTGTAGCAGGGGCACCTCCTCATGCTTGTTGTCAGTAGTGTAGATCATGCTGGTTGATTTTTCACAAAGACCTGAATTGTGTTATTTCTGTAAGTAATCAATATGAGGAGGATAATAGTGCACAGAGTTTGAGTTTAGCTCATTGACCATAACTCTTACTTTTAGAGTTATGGCTCTCAAATAGATGGCACTTTTTCAATAAGAACAAATAGATAACAAAAGCAACAGGAAAATCAGTATTGCTCCATCATAAATCTCAAACCTGTTGATAATATCTAAATAGCTCCAGCTTGTGCTTTGTCCTTTACAGGCAGCCCAAAAAAGACTGACTGACTGAAATGCACAAATGAAGGCAGATTCTAACCAGACTCGTGCACTTCGACTTGTACTTAAATCCTCTCTGATTGTGGTCGCATATTATCAGTAATAAATGAATCTGCAACGAGAGGCAGCCTGAATGCTATGGGGAGAAGGACTCGCTTCACAGCCTGTTTGTCTCATTCAGCTTATTGACACATTTCAGGGATGCTCCTGACATACCTAACAGTGTCAGATGCACTGCCCATTTAGACTTAGACTTAGACTAGACTTTATAGATCCCTTTGGAATGATATCGCCCCAGCCCCAATCACTTACAGAACAGTCAAGAAGATTACATACAGTGCTTACCAGTGTGCTTTGTACATTTTGTTGTTAGCTTCATCTTTACCATTTTTAAATATTTACATGCCCATACATTAACACTAATGTTATTAGTGTTAATGTTGTTGTGCTGCCAGTAGTGATCACAGTGTTCATTTCTTATTGTAGGAGCTTATGTGCAGAACTGCACTGGAAAACCAGAAGCTGGAGCTGATATCTGAAGTTTCCAAACTAAAGCTGAAGCTGAACTCCATGGAGAAGGAGAGACTTGACTTTGATCGATTTAGGGACAGTGAGGTATGTGAGCGATTTCTTAGGACAGGAATCCTCTTTGTTCTCTCTCTCTCTCTCTCTCTCTCTCTCTCTCTCTCTCTCTCTCTCTCTCTCTCTCTCTCTCTCCCTCCCCCCCCCC
>JBAJHX010000081.1:15466561-15500002 GCA_037176925.1 Amniataba percoides | reverse complement strand
CTTGCGAGGTGTTGGTGTGGGGATAGGTGGGGGTAGGGGGGTGTGGGGGGGGGGGGTTGGGGGATGGGGTTTTTTTTTTCTCTCTCTCTCTCTCTCTCTCTCTCTCTCTCTCTCTCTCTCTCTCTCTCTCTCTCTCTCTCTCACTCTCACCTCAATACAAACAGTCATTCATGTTATCTGACACTTGTGTGGGAGAGGGACCTCTTATTTTATTGTCATTCTCAAAGCAGCTGTGTTGAGTAAGAAGAAAATGTCAGAAAAATGTTCAAGGAAGCAGTTCAAGAAGACGTCAACGTCCCCTGAACTATCCACAGGAAATATGCTTGTCGTGTTTGTTGTAATTATAAATTACCTTTAAAGAGCAGCATGGATTACCTTTTTGTTTTTAAACTTCTTTTAATTTACTTCCCTCTGGTCAAGGCTTTGGAAATATTAAACTATCACTGGAGATGGAGGAGATTTCTGTTCCCAGATGAACTGTGCAGAATACTTGGAAAGCTTTCAAACACGTCATGTTGTTGTTGTAGCACCAGCACAGTTGTCTCTTCCACCCCACTGGAACAAAAAGCTGCTCTCTGTGTTCCGCCTCACAGCACATGAATCACTTCTCTTCTACAAGCAGCTTCCTCTTGTTTTATCACTGCTGAGGCTTTGAAGCATTTACTCTCCAAGGAATTTAGTTCCTTCAAACTTAACAAGGGTTCAGTTTTTTATAAGGCTTGTTTTTAATTGAACCTTTAACTTGAATGGTAGAATATGAAAGCTACAATAATGAAAATCAGTTGCCATTTTTAAAACAAAGTCTTAAAGCATTTTAGGAGTTTGCTTGCTATTTTATTGCAACAATGTTTTCTCTCCTCTTTCAGGATTTGATTATTGAAATTAATGAACTGAGGTACAGATTGACAGACCTGGAGAGTGAAAAACTACAGTACGAAAAGAAACTTAAATCCACAAAGGTGAGTTGCCATAGAGAGGTTTGGAGATTCTCAGTGATTTATATGAAACTATTCATGACTAACACCTTGTTATTTCCTAGCTTTTTATTTTATCTCCAGAAACATCTCCTCTGTCTTAAGACCATTTAAAAAATTATTTTGGAGGAACCCCCCCCCATATTGTCAAAATAGTTAAAAGCTGTTCCAGTTCACTTGAACATGCCACCTTCTTTCGGTTTAAATATCGAACTGCTTTTTGCTAAATGCACTTGACATGATTTGCTCATGTTATTTAAGATTTATGCAAAGGTTCTAGTGGCTGTTTATAAGACTCTGGATGGAGTTATTTGTAGTTGTTATGATTCCGCAGAATTTAAAGGGTACCTTGTTCGCTGGACATGAAGGTGTTGGATGTTTCGTCTTGTTGCTACACGTTGGGCATAAAAAATTGCTCCAAAACTTTTGACTCCATCTATGAGCAGTGTCTGTTTTTTTTATGTGCTTTATTATGCAACTATGGTGGTATAAATCTTGGGTATTCTGCCCTCTTGAACTCTTATCTTTACTTCTTGCATCTCTATTTTCTCTCTCTTCCTCGGTTTGTCTCTTTACTGCTAGTCGCTAATGGCCAAGCTTTCTAGCCTGAAAATCAAAATGGGCCAGTTGCAGTATGAGAAACAGAGGAAGGAGCACAAACTCCAGGCTGTGAAGGTTGGCTTTCCTCAGGATGACTGTTTTGCTTGCTGTATGATTATGGTTTTTGACCTCTCCCTTTGGCTCCTCTTGTGTTTTTATTTTTGATGGGAAAAATAATTAAGTCTGGTTGGCATCAGTTTTTCACATTTTGTTTATTTGGGTTAGGGTTTGTTTTTTAAAACCATTTTGGGGAAAAAGATGTCACTTTCTGCTAACTCTGAAATCACTTAATTTTCTGAACTGTGCAGCACAGTAAAATGGTAAAGGTCAAGTGTGGTGAGAAATACCACTTCCGTAACTCTGCACCAGTTTCTCAAACCACAGGTATGCTTTAATGTGGGGTTTTTGTCAAGAGTTGGCTAGCTCCGTTTTTCTGTGTCTCTCTTTACACTTGTCCCACTGATCTGCTTTTCATTCCTCTTTTTCTGATCATCTTCATTAAAACGTCTTTACAATTTAATTTATCTGTCTCCTTGCTTGATACCTACCCTGGTTACTAAGACATGGATAATGGCACCTGTATTTGTAATGATCTCATCCCCTCCCAGGCATAAGTGCTCACCACCCACCTCTCACATGTCACCCTCCAGAGCAGGTGTGGCCTGCGCGTGTGTATGCTACGTCACAGCGTCTATGAACCTTTTTGTTGTTGTGGTTTGTTTGTAGTGTAAGATTTGGGGAGTGGGAGGGTGTCTCAGGGGAAGAAATGTCCTCACTGTTGTCCTCTTTTGGACAGGAGGAGCTAGCAGTGCTGAGGAGGCAGCTGGAGGGCAAAGACAGTGAGATGAAGAGACTACAGGATGAGATGAGCTTCAAAACTATCGCCTCAAGCAGTACAGATCCCACAGAAAGAGGTGGGAAAGCCAGTCGGATCACAAGCTGTTTAAACTCATGTTCAACTTTCTTAAATGACTGAGTGGTAATATCTGTGTTTGATTTAGCAAAGGCTTAGTTCTATAAGAAGTCAGACCACCCAACCAGTTTCTGTTTCATAATTCTTTGTCCTGTTTAGTCTCTCATCCAGATGAAACTCTTAGAAAGAGGCTGAAAGAGAAACGTAAGGGGGTTTTTATACCTGCGTTTATTATTGCACTTTATGACTGCACCCATCTCAACCCGCGTTTGCATGAACGAGCATGAGCCATCCAAACTCTGCTTGTCCATTATAACCCATTGGAGTGCTGATATCCCAACCAGAGCACCACATCACCAGTCTGTTAAAACTTTTAAGGACTTGGAATTTGATATAACCAAAATCACCCAAAAGCTGCATATCAGTTTTTAGTTTTTTGTTTTTTTTTAATTCTCCAACTTGGAACAGCAGCAAGGAATGTCTGCTTTATGTTTTCAACAGGAATGAGGAATGAAATGTGTTGTTTGTCATAACTGTTCATGCTACTCACTTATCCCTCTGCCTCATGTTCTCCAACAATAATCACCTCCTACATCCCTCAGTATCTCTCGTCAAATCCCTCTGAAACTCCCCAGCTGTTCACACCAACAATCAGTGTGTGTGCGCGCACCCTGCTAATCTTTAATGTTTTGTCATGTTCAGTGTCACGTGACAGTATCTGTGTTGTGCTGTCTTCACACCTGTCCCTTTCCCCAATCAGCAAGCTCTCATTTGTGTAGAACAGTTTCATTCAGAGCGCAGACTCCCGCAACATGACTGTCATTGCCAATCTTTATTATTTTTCAAATGTTAGATTAATATTGTTTATGTTACACCCTTTCACATGACATCAAAAAACAGTTACCAGTGTGTTCTAGGTAGAGATCAGTGAAGTACATTTTTTTGATTACTTGGAGATAATGAACCCTTAAGAGAAAAAACTTTAATCAACAGAAGATCCTTATGAATTTTAATGCTGGAGATTGATTCTGAAAAGTGAAAATGTTCTACAAAATGAGATGTGTGAAACTCCTGCTCACACAAGGATGTGGTTCCAATTTGAAAACCAAAGTAACATTGCAATCTGTTTTGGTCTGAATGCGTTAAATCGTCCAGTTGCATCCTGTGTGTTCAGGCTTATTATCCATCCCCAATGTGAGCACACCATTTCTTTGTATGTACTCATGTTTCTTTCCTCACCAGACGTGGAAGTGCAGAGAATGAAAAAGGCAGTTGAATCGCTGATGGCAGCCAATGAAGAGAAGGTACATCTGACAAGTTGTGTTTTGCCTGCCATCATACCAAGTGATTAATCTATCTGCTTGAGGAAACTGCCTCACTGTGATTTTGATTGTCTTTTTCTTTTGCAGGATCGTAAGATCGAGGAACTGAAGCAGTCACTGCTGCGTTATAAGAAAGTTCAAGACATGGTGATGTCAGTACAAGGAAAGAAAGGTTAGATAACTCTTCTGTTAGAGAGCATGGATGGTATCAGTGCGATGTCCCAGATGAAGAACTAAATTAAGGCAGTCTCAAAGTCAGTATAGATGATTCTGCATGGTTTAGCCCATTTACCCACATACTGCATATAATTTTCATTACTTGAAACTGAAGTTAATAATCCACCACAGGAAACAGTAAGTCAGTTTTATTCTGCTCAACTCCATGTCGGTGAGGGCAGGGACTGCTGTGAAAAACAAACTCTTACCCATGAAACTTGAGTCAGCTGCCAAACAACAACTATTTTTTTTTCTATTTCTTTTTTTTCTTTCTTGTTTAGTATTTGTATTCCCCCGAGCTTGTTGTTTGCTTTAGTTCTATTGTTAAACTCTGTTCTGTAGTTTCTTCAACACATTTCATTTGACTGTATTTTCAGGTTGTCATTACATCTGTCTCTCAAAACAGATGAAATCTTATCTTTGGAATGGGATGTTCAATGCCAAATAAAACAAGAAAAGCCTGTTCTTACATTGGACAGGTCAGATTTTTCTCTCTTTTATTGTCTACTGTAGAGAAATCCAAAGAAAATGAGCACATGGAGAGTCATGGTGATACATCCAACACATTATTGTCTAACAACGCCATGTTTGTGGAGTCAGAGAAGTCTGAAGATACGGATGTTGAACAACTGAAACGGAAGAGCCCAGATGAGGTTTGTGTCTTACAGTAGTGTGGTTGTGGTGCCACAATCTAACAGTCAATTAGTGGGGGTACGTTGATGGAAAAAGTAAATAAATATAAAAAAATCTCATACATTTTCAGTGTTTCAGAAATGTGGAATAAAAAATTGAAACATTAGGTGTTTATTTGAAATGTCACTTTTTTGTTGTCAGTTTTTTAATATATAGCTAATGGACATTATGAACAAATCGATATGCTTTTTCCCTCAAGCAACTTCAACTCTTGTTAAACTCTAAACTGCTCAGTAAAGCAACAATAGCTCAGTTAAATTTTACACTTGTGAAATGAGTGTTGAAGGACTTGACATCTAATTAATTGAATAATGTCCCCTGCCAGTTCTCTAAGCATGTGTGCAGATTTAGGCCGCTGTATCCTCATGGCCTCAGGAAAATATGCAAGTTAACATTTTAAGACAGTGCAAACTTTGGATTTGAAACAATATTTTCTGTTTCTTTTTACGCCTTCTCTTTTGTGTTCATGCTTAGTTGGAGAACCTCAATGGAGTGAATGAGGAGCCCTCACCCACACCCAGCCCATCAGATCCAGAGCGAGTATTAGAGTCTGCACCAGATTTAGAAAGGTGAAATATTATAAAGTACATACTTATATT
The DNA here is from genome assembly GCA_037176925.1 of Amniataba percoides. Lineage (NCBI taxonomy): Eukaryota > Metazoa > Chordata > Actinopteri > Centrarchiformes > Terapontidae > Amniataba > Amniataba percoides. The sequence continues at coordinate 15,494,685 of JBAJHX010000081.1, read as the reverse complement.
ACTGTTTTTGTGCCACTGCACATTTTTAAGAATGAATATGAATAAATGAAATATCCATAAAGTCTTGCAGGTTTTACTAAATGGTTTTATTGAACTGATGTGTAATGATCTGAGGACTTTTTACTGCAGTTTAAGACTGACTGGCACATTTCCACATGATGATACCATGTGTACAACTTTTTTTTCCTGTCACACTCTATTGCTAAAATAAGAATAATGGTATGTCTTCATCACTAAAAGCGCAGTAGTGTGGACTTCACAGCAGATTGATAATCTACATAGGACTTTTTCTTTCTACTGTTCATAAGATATATTTTCTAAATGACTAATTCTTATTCAGATTTGACAGAATCAGGACTAGCATGACACCTTTAATACTTGAAAACATTACAGTAAAAATATAATGTATGTCCCATTCTATTGAAAAAGAAAACTATTGTACCCTCTATGTTTGCTACTGTGTTTAAAGTGCTGCCCTCTGCAGAAAGATACTCTGACTGGATTTTGTGACTGGAGTAAATGAACAAAACAGATGTCAGCCCGCTAACATAAACAGAATGTGATGAAGTACCTTGATGCCCTTTAGGTTACACATGAGAAGAATTTATGTAACCTTAGTTCTTGTCCAGTGGCCCCACACAGTTGCTTTTTTTGGCCCATGAAGAAGAGCTCACTATCTGCACTACACAGTGACGTGTGTATTGTTATTGTTAATCATTTCAGCAGCCAAGGGACCACAAAGACAGGCAGCCAGGACCAGCTGGATAGGAGCAATAATGAAAAGGTAAATGTTACACATTGTGAATGGGGGGGAAATGATTTTGAGAAAGTAATTGATTTGTAACTTTCAGCTTTTAATGTGTCTTTGTGACAAGTTGCTACTTGTTTTCCATGTAAAGTATTTAAAACCTCAACAATGTACTACACGTCTTTAATTTGTTTACTTTACAGTAAAAGTTGGAACATTTTGATTCTAAAGTTATTATACTTGGCCAGTGCTTGTGTGAGTGTGTATGAACATAATGGCCGTTTAGGAGTTTTGTTTCTTGTTCTCTCAGAATACAAGTGAAGACATCAATAAGATGAGTGAAAAGCCGCCCATGAGTCCCTCTGCCACTTTGCCTGCCACCATGGAAGATGACAGCTTTGGCTCAAGAAAAGCTCGCTCATCTTTTGGAAAGGGCTTCTTCAAGATCCGTGGGGGCAAGAAGACAGCCAGTACTCCAAACCTCGGTAAGAGCAAACCACACAGGCTAGCAGCAAGATGAGAACGGATTGATTTTTGTCTACACTACTAGTCAAAAGTTTAGACACACCTCATTTAATGGTTTTTCTTTATTTTTTATTTTTTTAGTTTTTTAGTTTTGATGTCTTCAGTATAAATTTACAATGTCAACAATAAAAAGGAAAAAAAAAAACATTGAATGAGAATGTGTGTCCAAACTTTTGACTGGTAGTGTATATTTGATGCTATTTTGACATCAAGCCGGCTGTTGAATAGATGAACTGTTTTCTAGAGAGTGAGATGTTCCTGGATGTTTTTCTTTTCAACATGGACAACTGTTTTTTTTCACAAGCCACACCCTTGGAGTATGCTATATGGACCAAGACCATAATTTTCAACCCACACAAACTGTGGTCCCCATTTAATTATGGAAGTCTGTTTCTGTGCTGTTGGATGTCCTTCGTTCTATCTATGTTTTTTTTTTTTTTCTTGTGTTGTGTGTAGTACACATGTATGCCTGTGTTTGTTCCACCTCTCCACTTGTTATTTCAATCATAATTTCTGCCCTTTGTCTTGTTCTCTTCCTTTTGGACCCTTTCGTGTGTTGTGTGCTTTGTAACACATGAAGACCGCAGCCGGAGTGCAAGTGCGCCCATGCTAGGTACAGTATGGACCACAGGTTCAATACAGGGTTGTAGTTCTCTGAAGAAAACAAAGGAAACTACTGAATGTATCCTATGTCACTGTACACCTGTGCCTTTTCTGAACTCATTCAGCTGACATCTTTTTATCATATCACATCTGAGTAGCTGCCGTGCTTAAACAACCACACCCTTGTCACTACGCAATGTTGCGCAAACGTCTGTCCAACATTCGGCCAGTCTGCTGAGTATGTTGATTTGCCTGTGTGCCTGCATGTATTTGTTTACTCTCTTTTGTTTCCGACTGTCTGTCGAGATCCAGATTATCAGGTATTATTTGGATTTCGAACGCCTCCCTCTAAAAATCTAAAAAAAAACCCAAACACTAACGTACTTTCTTTTTATCTAATGAAATCAGACTATTGTATTCACCTTTATTCAGACATCAGCCGTCTTTGATGCATGCATACTAGAGAAGTTGTTGCTTGTCATGCCCACTGCCATGACCTCCCAGTCTGTCTGGGTCTATTTAGGATATGTCGTGTATGGCTGAATATCTTCTGGGTCCCTGTGCAGCAGCGCCAACTCCACCGATCTGTGCATGACTCCCACACTTGTGACGCTGATGATTTCCTGTAAACATTTGTTTTTACAGCTGAAACAGAGCGGCAGGGCACTGACCATCTGGATCTGGCCGGGCTGCCACAGAGGTCGGCCAACAGCGACAGCACCCACACACTCCCTACAACCCCAGAGAGCAAGAAAAAATCCAAAGGAATAAAGAAATTGTTTGGGAAGTGAGTGGGAAAAACGGTTGAGGTTTACATGTAACATGTTCAGATTGAGAAAAATGAACGACGTCCTTTCGATGTTTTATCACTGGCTGTATTTTGAAGGGTTTTGTAATGTATATTTTGCAGGCTAAAAAGGAGTCAGTCTACCACATTCAACCTGGATGACAACCTACCAGAGGGCGAGTTTAAAAGGGGAGGCGTACGTGCCACAGCGGGACCCAGACTGGGCTGGTCTCGTGACCTCCAAAGAGTCAGCAAGTAAGTTGGGCATTCACCCTGAATAATGAGATTCAGAATGTGGTTTCCTTGTTTTGAATCTCTGGTGCACAGTAAAAATTCAGAGATTTTTGACAAGGCAGTGTTTGTTGGCATAACAAAGACATTAAAATTATGTGCTAAAACGGTTACTTTAGAGTACACGCGTACCTTTCAGAAATGTTTATGTTTTTTATACTCTTTTCTTTTTCTTAGTGACGTTGATGCTCCCTTTGCACGCTGGTCAAAGGATCAGGTGTGTGACTGGCTGCAGGAACAGGGTCTTGGTCTTTACTTGAACATGGCCCGTGTGTGGATCTCCTCTGGTCAGACACTCCTACAGGCTTCACAACAGGACCTGGAGAGGGTGAGACGGAGCAGAAGAATTTAATAAGTTTAGAAAAGGCAGCAGACATGCAAAGTGATCTTGTTCTTGAACTTACTATGTAGCACCTCGTGGATGCTGTGTGTAGTCAATGCATCCCTTCTCGTATGTGTGTGTGTGTTTAGGAGCTAGGCATCAAACACCCGCTGCATAGAAAGAAGCTGCAGCTGGCTTTGCAGGCCCTCGGCTCAGAGGAGGAGGATAATAAGGGAAAGCTGGACTACAACTGGGTGACGAGTGAGTAACAGCTGCTGGTCCAACACACAAGCCCAGTCATCAGTGCTCTGCCAGTCAAAGGAAGTCTGTGGCCAAATCTTTTGTGATTTTTTAAAATTTTTTTATTCTTGTTGAGCAGTTTTATTTTGAGTTACACTTGACTGTTAGCTTAACTTCCTTCTTATGACACTTTGTTCTCTGCGTTTCCTTTCAGGATGGCTGGATGACATCGGCCTGCCTCAGTATAAGACCCAGTTTGATGAGGGGAGGGTGGATGGTCGCATGCTGCACTACATGACAGTGGTGAGTGTTGGCGAGACACATGCGCTTCCTTCACAGACCCTGCGGATAAGTCAGCCCAATGACTCCAGTGCCATCTCACATTAGGATTATTGCACAGAGAGTCTGATGAGCTCAACTGGAGATGGCCTGGCCTCACCCTTCTTATTTGGGACAGTACTGAAGTCACACCACAGTGTCTGCCTCTCTTCAGACTGTGATGTTTTTACAAAGTTAAATCTTCCTGCAAATGTCTTGTTGTGGATTTTTATAATATATACTTTGCCACAGCTTCATCTGAACTTTTATTACTTGAATTTTACAGGAAGTGATTTATGTCCTCTTTTGTCCCTCAGGATGACCTGCTTTCTCTGAAGGTGGGAAGTGTCCTGCATCACCTCAGTATCAAGAGAGCTATCCAAGTGCTCCGGCTCAACAACTATGAGCCAAACTGCTTGCGTCGTAGGCCATCTGACGAGGTGTGTACTCATTTTATCATGCACTGCTTTATGTAAACCCACACAAAGTTTCTAACTCTCTGTTTGTGCCCGTAGAACAATATTACTCCAGCAGAGATTTCGCAGTGGACCAATCACAGGGTAATGGAGTGGCTGCGCTCTGCAGACCTTGCTGAATACGCCCCCAACCTGAGAGGCAGCGGCGTGCATGGAGGCCTGATGGTGAGATGGTCTGCTCCTGTGGCCTCACTGGAAAACAGATTCTCTCCTGAAAGTGTCCACTCCTAATATGTCCCCTCTGTCTTCAGGTTCTGGAGCCTCGGTTCAATGTGGAGACCATGGCTTTGCTGTTGAACATCCCACCCAACAAGACACTGCTACGCCGCCACCTGGCCACACATTTCAACCTGCTCATTGGCTCAGAGGCCCAGCAGCTCAAACAGGAGTGTCTTGAAAACCCCGACTACACTCTGCTCACTGCCACCACCAAGGTCAAGGTAAAGCTCTGGAGTTTCACAGGAGTACTGCCAGTATATCTCTTAAAGTGTTTCCAGGACCTCAAGGAAACAAATATCTAAAGAATTATCTTTTTTATGATATGGTTTTGGAAATGTGTTACAATTTTACTTTAGATTTTACATATGTACACAGTTTATTCTTGACATGAGAATGCACTGTTTTATAAACAGTAAATTTACATAAGATTAAGAATTATTAGGTTCAAATGCAACTATGCAGAGTCTTTAGTCTCTAAACTTTTTTGCATTACACTGTGGGTTTCTTGTCACAAAAACTTAGTATAAACATATAAAACGTATAAAATTGATCTACTGTGTTTCTTTGTTTTCTCTGTCATCGACCATACCAGCCAAGGAAGCTATCATTTGGTAACTTTGGCAGCTTGAGGAAGAAAAAGCAGGATGAGAATGAGGAGTATGTGTGTCCAATGGATGTAGAGATGCCAAAGGGGCGAAGTTTTCAGAAAGGCTTTGAGCTCCAAATCTACGAGGATGACCTTGACAGGCTGGAACAGGTGAGCTTGTTCTTGGAAGAGTTTATTGAATTCTGATTGTAGATCACTTAAAACAGTGTTCCCTAATCCTTTTTGCACCACTGACCAGTCTCACATAACTGGGAATGTTATATGGAAACATATAATAAATATACATAAAAATACCATTCACCAAAGACGGAGAATCAGTTGGAACCTTGTAACCCTAACCTTGTTAGTAAACCAAAATCTGGTAAATAGAATAAAAATTCTTTATTCACAGATGGAGGACTCTGAGGGAACAGTGAGGCAGATTGGAGCATTCTCTGAGGGGATTCAAAACCTGACGGTAAAAATCTAAACGTTCATCAGGACGCACGCCACATTATACACACTGACACTCGTGTTTTAAGGGCTTTTTAATTGTCAATGTGTTGTCTGAACTTTGCCTTTTATCAGAGCATGCTGAAAGATGACGAGTTCTTCAAAGAGAATTCAAATTCACCGAACCCCAGCGTGACAGATGAGGAATCCAACGCATGAGACCGTCTGCGCCATGAGACCTGGTCCTGCTGTGAATGAAACTCTGTGCCAACCCTCTCCACTCACACCCAGACTCGTCTTGACAAACTCCCAAGAATCCTCCCATATTTCTTTGTAGTGTTGTAGTCCAAGATGAGCCAAAAGTATTACAGTGTCCTCCTTTGTGTTGTTGAGGCTTATAGTCCAGCAGCCACCATCAGCTTTGTCTCCATCGCTGTCGTCTGATGAGGGAGGGAACATTTAGGGCAATGCCACTGCTCGCCTGCCAGCTGGTTTCTGGAGATATTTTATACTTGGTTGTGCACTGGCACCCAGCGGAGTAAAAAAGACATCTAAAATATGCCAATATAGATTTTAATATATGTCTTTTTAATTTCCTTCTGAGTGTAGAAATATTAAAGAAAAGAGACAGGTGTCCTGCAGAAGAAATGGTGAGAAGACTTTCCCATTTTTAGAAGTTGGTGTAATAAGTCAGACAGCTGCTATGTTTTCTAAAGAACTAAACCTCGCTAATTAAGTGGAAATTGTCTTATATTTTATCTCATGCTGAACATTTTACAGATTTTCACTCAACAGTAATATCTACATTTGCACACACACATATCATACAGTACAAAGCTTCATGAATATCATTGCATGGTATTGAAACTCAACACATTGATATAAGAGTTTTTTTTTATTATTATTTTTACTATAAATACATTTCTAATAGAACCTGTTAGCTTACACAGAAGGTGTTTTTTTATTTTTGAAAATCTTGTGGCATATTCAGACATGTGGTATAAGTTTATGTCAAGTTGTTTTTTTTTTTAAAAATGTAATACCCTCAACCATACCTGATGGATTGTGTTGGGTTTTTTTTTAAATGTTCATCCATTTCTAAGTCAATAAAGTAATTTAAATTGGTTTGTGTTTTTCCTCAAGACACAGAAAAGTCTTCACAAGGGATGATGGGAATGATGACAGAAAAGAAAGTAATTTAAAGAGTCAGTATGAGTGTGAAGGCATTGCCACAGATGCAGGCAATAAATTAAAAGCATTAAACAGCTGCTTTAACTTCTCCTTTGTTATAGCTCAGCTTTGATCATGACAGAGTGACATGCAAGACAAGTGAAAGAGATGAGGATGGAAATGAAGCGCCTCTGTGATGGTTATGTCATTAAGATTTCAGATTTAAAACCTGCTTTAGAAAACTGAAAGGGATGATAACAGTTGTGTAAGTGTAGCATTGTTCCATCTGAAGTAAAAAAAACAAATACATCTTTCAGACCACTCCTAACCATACTTTATTTATTATTCATTAACATGACACAAATAGATTTTTATCAACAGTATAGTATGTTATAGTATGATATATTGTTATACCTTGAATTATCCCTTGTATGTCAAAAGTCCAGTGGATACCAACTGTTGTTGTTTGTTTATGTCTGTGTGTGACTTTATTTTATTATATTTTTTTAATAAGGTTACACATATATTCTAAATATCGTATCTCCTAATTTATTATGTGCATCTCAGTCATTACAATGCCAAAGACTAAACACTGCTATCACAAAATATATCTGCAGACATTGCTTTTATTACCGTTCAGTAAAGGTTTGGTGTCTGAGTGCCAGTTTAGGGAGTTGAAGTTGTTACATTTCCACTTTTCACTAGGGTCAAAAGGTTTACAAATCTCAAATTTATGGAAAAAGCCTCTTTGTCAGTGACATTGGCTCTTCAGGAAGCATTGAGATGCTAACAGTGGCCAGTTGATGTTTCCCCTTTAAAGTAATCATCCAGAAAAAGGATGAATTTGTGTTTTTCTGATGTTAAAGGTTTTTTTGTGTTGACATGACAACATATTGAATCTATGCACCTGGAGACTGACGCATGCCAACCATTTAATGTTCAGGTCAGGCTTATTGTAACAGCCAATCTCATCTGCACAGGTATCATCCAGCCAAACTGGAGATGAGATCAAGTCTGTATTTGACATACCTGATATATTTTTTATTTTCAGTTTCTATATTGTGAGCGTGGCCATGTAGCCTTCCTATATGTCAACAAACAACTTATAACAAATCCCTGATTGAAGGAGAAAGGTGGTTAAAATTTGCCCTTAGTGACCCACAAATAACTGTGCATTTGCATCAATGTTCCCCTTAAGTCCAGAGCAACTAGTCCTCCTTTGTTGGAATAATGCATTTTGGGTTACTTTGTGCCAATGCAGTTAAATAAACTTTATCAGCAATATCCAGAATGTCAGTCCAATATTACCTGAAATAAAAAAGTTCTTTGACTAGATTTGACTCAGCGTCTCATGACATGACACAAATATGATAATGGCTAATAATGGATATTTAACCAGTCTGACATTGAATCATTTTAAGAAACATGACCATGTCAACTACCATGAACAGATCCTCCATTAATTGCCAACACACTGTTCTAGATCACATAAGATTATATAAAATGCATTTATGCATAGAGCTCACACAGCGTTTCTTCAGTGTTTGAAAGAGAAATGGAAAAATAAAGGTCACATTTAAGAATAAGTAACATCTCATTAAAAAAAACATTTTCCTGCAGGCTGTTTACTGGTCCATCTCTATAGATGACAACTGTCTCTTCACAGATTTTCCCATCTGACATTTGCATGATACTTTAAATGGATTTTACACCTCTCACTCTGCAGAGACTGATTCCTCTTCACGGGGTGCTAAATTGAAAATACTGTGCTCACACTGTTTTATTTTGACAATACATGCTTGTTCTGTGATAACTGTGTGGAACAACTGTGAGAAAAGGTTCAGAAATCATCCAGTGAAGCCCGGCTGGAGCTGCGCCTGCTACATCACCAACTGCAGGCTGAGGACTTGCTCTACAGAAGTGGATCAAACCAATGAGGGGAGGCGCCCTCTGGTGGCTGTGTGAAGTCCAGTTTGTCCAGATGTTCCCACGCATGGTAAATGGAGATCACCGTCCCACGCCTGCAGATCGGAGGTTGGACCTGCAGTGAAAGAGACGAGTTAAGACAGCTGTTGTCTCATTTGAAGGAGAGGGAACTTGTAAGAAGTATCATGGCTGCACGGTGCGTAGAAGCTTAGTTTGGCTGAAGTTTATAAGACTGTCTTCTATGACTTTTGTCTTTTTGTTCTTATTGTTAGACAATAGACCAGATCTTGTTTTTGGTTCTTATTTCTACGGTTTGATAATAGAAAATGTGTCTAATGTGTGATATTCAGGTGCTGTGGAGTCCTTGTCCTTCTCTTAGTGTTTTTAAGGGGGCTGAATGCAACCAGGTACAGATAACAACAATATAATTTCTCATGAGTTGCTGACTTTACTGCCTGTGTAAGTTTTCTGTCTCCTGCCTCACTTTGTGTAACAGACCAGCTGTAAATCAGGAGCTGTCCACTCTTTTCAATGAGTTGTGGAGGTTGGATGTGAACCGCCTGATGCCCGGGATAGATTACACTATCTCTGTGCAGGTACGGAGCATATATACAGGCGACACGTACCTTCAGTCTTCACAACGTTACAGTCTGTGCATGTTTGACCTGTCCAGGGCAGAGCCAGTTATGTGAGCCAGGGCAGCCATGTCGTACAGGATCACGCCTCACTGCCTCTGTTCTCCAATGTGAATGAGAACAAACTGAGGAACATCACCACCATCTCCCGTAAGTGTCTCTGCAGCAGAATTTTTCTCTAAAAAAAACTAAAAAATACAGCTCATTAGTTTTAGTATAATAAATCAAAGTCAATTAATCATTTGTTTGTGTGCAGGATTCACCCGACTCCTGGACAACTATGAGCGGTCCTTAGGCGTGACCGAGCGAGTCACAACAGAGGAGCTGACAGAGACTAATCTCTTCCTGGATGCCGTCTTAGAGACAGCAGTCATGAAGGTACGTCTGACATGTTACAACCAGTCACCCCTAACAAGCCACCTACACTTTAACGGTTCAGTCACTGCTCTCTGTTGATCCACGCCTCATTTCTTACACCTGCTTGTTCTTAGCTTGGACGTTTCAGGCTTCTCAGAATAAGAACAAAATGTTTAGAACATAACTTGTTTTGTTCCCCACTGGCTGTTTCCGGTTTGTTGTTTTCCTACATTTTGTGGTTTTGAGACTGCAGCTGGACTCCAGAAGGAGTTTGTCTCTTCCTGCCTTGCTGCAGCACTGAATGCTTTACTTCATGATGTTCAAGAGAGAGAAAAAGAAACACATCTGTGTGCAGCTGTGGAATGCTGTGTTGGCCTCAGTCGGTCTCCCCGAAGAGGACTGAGTGGAAAAATGTGGCCATGCAGACTTGATGTATATAAAAAAAGAGACTCTCCCATTCAGAACAAACTCCTTTTAGTACTTGTTTCCCTCTGTTAATCCAGTTGGTTAAAATGTGTATCATCTGTTTAGCTGCAGTATATAATTGTGGAGAAAAAAAAAACTATTTTAAGTCAATAACACAAAGTACAGTGTGCAGAGAAATACTAAGTTACCATCTCTATTGATGGTGTGTGCTTCAGATATCAAAGAGAGAAAGAGGTTTTGAGATTGATGGGACTGAAACACATATTTACAATATATATACAAACAATCAAACCACAAAGATTTAAATGAGAAAATGCTATTATAATCAAACATGGATGAGTGTCAGTAAGGTGTATTTCACATACATAGCAAAGCCTTTTTCAATAAATGCTCAAAGTTAATACGTCTTTCTCATAGTTTCTGATACTTGTATAATGGTACAATTGTTACCTATTATTTAAATATGTTTAAAATGTGTGTTTTAGAGTAAATTATTATATTTATGAATGCATCTGAATATGACTGATGTTTGTTTTCTCCTTTTTTTTCTTTGGTTGGCGTTGGTGTGCCACAAATGTCATATCTCCACACAGCGGGCTCACAAGTACCTGGTGAGCAAAGGAAAGTCCAACTCCAACGTGAGTCAGTTTAAGAACCAGCTGCGTCTGATCTGGTTCACCCTCTACCACAGACAGAGAAACACAGGGTGAGAAATATCGGCACACGGTCACGTTGTTGGCTCAGTGTGTGTATGGAAGTGAATGAAAGGACTACAGTTGTACAAAAGGTTGTTTTGAAAGTAAACTACACTAAAAGGTTGTCTTTCTAAACCATTCACCAGCCTGGACTCTAGTGGATTCGAGCATGTTTTTGTTGGAGAGACAAAATCTGGAGCAGAGATTATCGGTTTCCACAACTGGATCCAGTTCTACCTGCAGGAAAAAAACAACCACTTGGACTACAAAGGATACAAGGCCAGGGACCACGACTTAGTGAGTGTAACAGTTCACATCCCATACAAAAGTGTTTCTGAATTAAACTGCTAAAGTCCTATGTTTCTGTCCACAGCCTGATCAAGATGACCACGTTCTTAACCTCCAGTTCAGCTGGCATGGCTTGGTGAAACCTGTGGGCAGCGCCTTTATTGGGACCAGCCCAGAGTTTGAGATGGCGCTCTTCACCATCGTTTTCCTTATGAGCACAGAGAGAACCACCACGGTGTTGGTCAACATCGACCAGTGTCAGATGGAGCTGGTGGTCATCAGAAATGGGCACTTCCTTGGGACAGCGTATCCCAGACTGCTCAGCAGCAACAGCAGACACATCAGGCAGGACTCCCACAGATGAATCTGCTGATGCTCACGTCATTACAACACTCATACAAATGTACTAAAACAGCAAATATTTGTGTAGTGCTGGATGTCAGTGTCTGTATTTTTTTTAATCAGGACCCTTGTAAACATTATTCGTAAACAAATTTTGCAATAAAAGCAACTGATGCTTCTTCAATCAAATATTTGATGCATTTATTCAGTGTCCTCAGCAAATAAAATGATGGTTCACTTAACCACTTTAATCATCTCTTGGCAGTGATGTATCTCAAATCCTTTACTTTTGTAAAAGTATTACAGGTGATGATGTGACACTCCATCACACTGTATTATTGTTTATACAGTTATTGGCTCAAAATTTTGTGTTATTAAAAAAGGTGCTAATTTTGAGGAACTATGAGAAGTGTCACATTATGAGCAGTTTGTCTACTTGGCCTAAAAAACCCAACAACAAATGAAAGCTACCTCTGGATTATTCAGAGATGAGCTGCTTTCAAGTCATTTGAAGAAAGTCAAAATCAAAATCTTCTGTACTGAGTGTTTTTTAAGCCTCATAATACTCTTCAGTGCAAAGAGCTGCAAGGTCTGTCTGTCTGTCTGCCAGTTTTCCTATTTTTTCTTTTTAGCTTTTTATTACACTTTATCAGATTAAAATTTAAGACTTAAGACATGTTTTGTCTGCAGTGTTCAAATAGATTAACTCACACACTTTGCAATCACATCTGGCTCCTCTGCACCACAAGATAAAGCGGCCGCTTTTATTTCGAAAAGCGGAACTCTTTGTTTGGTTCCGCCCCGCACGGACGTTTTACGGCGTGACGCCAGAGAGGGACGCGTGCTGAAGCGACTTCCGCCGCTTCTCCAAAAAATGAAGAGCGGAGTTTTCTGAGTTTTCTTTTTTTTTCCTGACGAAGAGCAGAAACAGCCATGGAGGTGCTCGGAGGGGAGTTCAGTGACATGACTCCTCAGGAGCTCGCTGCTCCTGTCAACACGGTGGAGGTGAGTTCAGGGACACAAACACTGAGAGAGACAACACGCTGCCTCACACACACACACACACACACACACACACACACACACTGCTGTGGTTTCACTGTTTCTAAAAGTCACATTCATTCACACCTTTAAAAAAAATCATATGTTGAACTTCAGTCATCTACAACATAAGATTTTTCGAAATTACAGCAGCATAAGAATTAAACACAAGAAACTAATGAATTGTTATTGTAAGCTGTAAAGTGTATACACAGTAAACGCTAAAATGAAATGGAATAACAATAAAGACTGAGCTAAATTATCATTTATATGTACATAAACTGTAACTACCTAAATATTTAATGCACATGGTACTGAACAGTAATACTGTAAATTATATCAGAATAAAATGATAAAAGGTACTTTTGTACATGATCTTTGAAGCGATATTGCACATGACCAGCTGTTTATACATTTTTTTTCTTTTTTACAGGAAAAATGGAAACTGTTACCTGCTTTCCTGAAGGTAACACAGCTCAGCTCCATCCACCAGCTGTAACGTTTGTCCCAAATCTGGTCCTCTGTCACACATTGTGGGCAAGCAAGTGTGTGGGCACTGACATTGGATCTGGATTTTGATCTTTGCATTAATAATATCTTGGAAAAAAGAGACAGTAATGGACTAATCACACTAAATGATGCAGGTGTACATACAAACCGTATTTTATCATTTCTCTGTCATTTTCATTTCTACTTTCTTGTTCAATGTTTTCTAGGTCAAAGGGCTGGTGAAGCAGCACATTGACTCCTTTAACTATTTCATCAATGTGGAGGTAAAACACAACCCCAGCGTACGAGTGTGGGTTTGTCTCAGCTGTGTCGTTATGTGACATTAAATGTCTTTCTCACACAGATAAAGAAAATAATGAAGGCAAATGAGAAGATTACAAGTGATGCTGACCCAATGTGGTACCTCAAGTAAGTCACCTGAACTCACAGACATTCGAGGCAGCTTCAACATTCACTTTAAGTTTGAATACTGGAAATGGTTTCTTTCCAGATACCTCAATATCTACGTCGGCATGCCTGATGTTGAAGAAAGCTTCAACGTAACCAGACCGGTATCTCCTCATGAGGTGAGCTGACTTTGTATGAAATTAGAGAAAATGGCTGTTTAATACTTAAACTATGAACCATTCTTAGCAGTAAAGTTTGTCAAGCTGCAGTTCATCACATTTTTATTGAGACAATTCTAAAGGAACATCATTTTTTCACTTATTTATTTGTCATATATTTAACAGTTACTGGTTTCTGGTTTGTTTTCATAGTGTCGTCTCAGAGACATGACCTACTCGGCGCCCATTACAGTCGACATTGAGTACACCCGTGGCAGTCAGAGAATCATCCGCAACGCGCTGCCTATTGGAAGGTATCGTAGTTTGTTTATTTGTGTCACATCCTGCACAGTTTTCTTCATGTCTGACCCTCATAATCAACTTAAGCCAACTTACGAGCCACTTTGTGTTCTGGATCTGCGACCAATAAATGCAGCTCTCCATTTATTTGTTTAAAAACTCTAAAACAATCAGCAGTCATATAGTGTTTCATATATAATTGTTTAACATAGATTAGTCTTATTCATACAGTGTTGGTATTAACTCTGTTTTCTCAGGATGCCAATCATGCTGCGAAGCTCAAATTGTGTACTCACAGGAAAGACGCCAATGGAGTTTGCAAAACTCAATGAATGTCCTCTGGATCCAGGTACACAACGGATGATACAGAATGAGAGCAATAATACTGCTCAGTTGTAAATTACATGAGAGTACATGAGAGTAATTTATCTCCTGTTTTTTTCTCAGGGGGTTATTTCATCGTAAAAGGTCAGGAGAAAGTCATCCTGATCCAAGAACAGCTGTCCAAGAATCGAATCATTGTGGAGCAGGACAGGAAGGGTGCAGTTGGAGCCTCAGTTACCAGGTGCTGTGACAACATCCAGCTCTTAATCTAAGCACTAATTTAGTTTTAAAGCTTTAAAGAGTTTAAACAAGGCATTTTTATTAAGTGAGTACTAGAATAGAGTGCAGATGGCTGTATCTCAAAAAGAGGCAAAATTAGTCTCAATCCACAATGAGGTTGTGAATTACAGTACAAGAAGTAGAAGAGACAATAACAAACTATAAAAATGTCGTTATATCAGTTGTTAATAATCATCATTCAAGTTAAACTTGAACTTCAAACTTAAGCAAATTAAATAGCATTGACACATTACATTAACACCCATGTGTCAGATTATTATCTCTGTACATTACACTTTATTGTGTGAACTTATTCACATACCTTGGACAAGAATCTCCATATTTCATCCTCTTTGTTTAAAATGTGCACACATTTTATTTATATTTTATGTATATATATGTATATATAGTATGCTATGCTCTTGCTATTGGACAGTCAGGCATACACACTGTAGTGCAACAAGGGATCAAAAACCTTTGCTAAACCTTGCGTTTCTTCATCTGCTCTGATTTATTTATTTATTTCTCTTCTCATGAACTTCAGCTCCACTCACGAGAAGAAAAGCAGAACTAATATGATCGTCAAACAAGGCAGATTCTACCTGAGACACAACACGCTGTCTGAGGACGCCCCCATCGCCATCATATTTAAGGTAAAGTTGTTGATGAGCACCAGTAGGGGGTGCTACAAGACAGCTAAATGATTTTGAGTTGTTTTTTTTTCCTTTTTCATGTTGTTGCTCCACAGGCAGAGGCTAAGCCTTATGTTTGCTTCCAGAGTAACTTTATCTGATCGAATAACTTTTTATGTTTCACTCTGTTATGCCACCTCTGCGATTGATCATAACTGTTTTAGTTTAGAGAGCTTTTGTTGCTGGTTAGTTAGCAGTGAGAGGTAAGTAGTTCTTCATCAGATTCATTTTCATGTGTCTCCCTTTGCTGTCAGTGAAAATGTCAGTCAGCCAGCTGGCATCATTAACTTCTTTCCCCTCCGAGGACAAATCTCTCCAAACATGTCAACTTGTGTGTGTCGAGTGTTTGGAGCTGAAGTTATTATCCGCGGTGTGTACGCTCGCTCTGTTTGCTGTGCACTTGTATATCCTGGGCGACTTGTTCCACTGTCGCACCGTGATGCTGAAACAGACCCACTGTGGGACAGCAGATCAGTTCCCACAGCTTCACATTTCCATAAGTAAATGTCAGACAACCTTATGACTCCCAGTTCACCTCTCACTCCCTGTAGATATCCCCACCTCCCCCCATGCCTCCTGACTCTTACTCTAGTCACCGGCTGCAAAATGTCATTTAATCTCACTATAGATCATAATATGGTTGCATAAATTAAATATTTGAATAATTCTTTGTTTCATCTTTCTCTGCCTGTCGATCTCACAGGGTATGGGTGTAGAGAGCGACCAGGAGATCGTGCAGATGATCGGTACAGAGGAGCACGTCATGGCCAGCTTCGCCCCGAGCCTGGAGGAGTGTCAGAAGGCCCAGATCTTCACGCAGACTCAGGTACCTCAGTGGTCAGCGTGTGCCCGAGCTGGTTGAAGTGTTTATCGCAAAATTAAAGGAATACTTTACATACAAATCAGTTTATTAGTCACAGGGATTTCTGCATGGCGTCAGGAGCTTTAAACTTCTTTTTATGTACAAAGATGATAAATAAATGCAAGTAAATGAGATAAAATAAAATACATAAAGATGAAATAACTCTGAAGCTATATTAGACTGAATTGGAGACTTTGAACAGAACCTCTGTGGTACAAACTTTGCATGTGGCGTTTGAATGGCGTGAACACGCATTTCATTTGCTTCAGCTGTAAACTGAGGGTTCATCTCTGGAGCTGCTGCCGACTCTCCTCCTGGCAAAGTAGTCCTCCTTGAAAGTGAAAATGAAGCGGAGGGTGCAGATAACTTAACATTAAGTAAAACACAATTGTCCCACAGGGGCCGCCAAAATCAAGACAAAATTAAACGTTGCGCTTGCAGGAGCAAGGTTGCCATGTTTGTTTTGTTGCAGGGAGTTGGGTGACGAAGTATCGCTCGCTTAAATGTTAATGTAAAGTCAGCAGATGTTAGCTTAGCATAGCACAAAGACTAGACAAGCTGATCTGATTCTGTCCAACACAAAGGCGATCCACCTACCAACACCCTCATAGCTCAGTGGGTCGAGTCTCTGATGGTTATCTGGCAACCCCGCAGTGGTGACAAGACTCGAGAAGTCACATAACCTCCTGCAAAACCAGAGCTTGCCTTTCTCACTCTTTTATTAATCAAACAGCATGTAATGTGTTAATCGTTTTATGGTTTTAGAGATGTTTGGAGGCTGAGCTAACTTACTGCACAGAGAAAAAGCATCATTCTCAAAACTTTCCAATTTAAGGGATCAGTTCCTAAAACTTTACTCTGGATGGAAACCTGCACAGTTGTTCACAGATGGAAGTCAGTAAACCATCATATTGAATTATCAGCCAGCCCTGATGTGCCCATTTACTTTACACAAGGAGCAAGATGCTGCTGTTCAGACACAGATACAAGCGGCCGCTGCCTGTTGACAGAAGGTATTTTCTTTGTCTCTCTGTGATCAGATGACTAAGGTTTTGTATCACCAGCCAGTTAAGTAATGCTTTTCACTGGTTATTCAGGAGGCCCGTGTGTTTTCTTTGACATCTACAGATGAATGCAATCGGCCAATTTGTTTTTCATAAAGATTATGTTGTTAGAGGAACCACTGATGCATTGATGAGGCCATATTTGCTTCCTAGCAACCGGTCGCTGCAGCTCTCATGTTCGTCTGTCTGCCAGCCTCCATGATGTCTTTTCATGGTATTCATTGGGTCATTGTATTGTGCACAATGACGCCTAAATCTATATAATTAAAGGCAGATAAGGCTTAAGAAACATTGTTATCAGATTATGATAAGTAATCAGCCTAAACCAAATTTCACTCATCTTTTCTTTAGTAATATAAACTTAGACACCAAATCTGAAGACACATAATTTTATTACTTACTTATTTACATTTTTTAAAAATTTCTCTAAAATTTGAAACTAACCTGTTTTTCTACTCACTTGTTCTCAGTGACATTGATGTTTGGGGTATTTGTGTTTATATATCTTATATATATTTTATGCATCATGGTGCACAGGCTGGGTGGTCTTGCAAAAAGGCTTCAGCCTCATTAACCTTTGACCTTTCTATAGTTCTGTAGAGGGTGAACTGACTCAGGTGTGTGTGTGTGGGGTTCACTTGACCCCCCACAATGTCATACTTGCTTACTACTGATACTTATTTTCTGTGCACCCTCTGTAGAAAATTCCACAGATATGAAAATGTTTGCATAAAACACTTGTTGTTCTCCATGATGTCTTTGTTCCCTTTGACTACTTGAATTTGGAGTTTGAAACATGGAGATGCTGAACAGTACAAAGCCGGAGATATAAGAAACTTTGCCAAAAGTTTTCTAAAAGACACTCATGCTTGTTCTCCACAACTGGTTTTATTTAAATTTATTAAAGAATTTATTTATCTTTACTTGATTTCTTCTATCCCCCTTTTTGTTTATGTTTTTTGGTGAGAAATGGTTTGGTGAAAATTGGTGAGAAAAACATTTATACTTACAAAGGCATAAAAAATATTGTTTGGTTGTGGATTTCAGAACTCGGGTATCATATTAGCACCAATATCATTCTTCAAACATCACTCTGCTCTCCTGTTGATTGCTCACCTCACTCTGGTCTGTGTTTCAGGCGCTGAGGTACCTCGGGAATAAAGTGCGGAGGCAGCGCATGTGGGGAGGCCCCAAGAAGACCAAGATGGAGGAGGCCAGAGAGCTTTTGGCATCTCTGATCCTCACACACGTGCCTGTATGTGAGCAGACAGACAAGAATGACAGCATATACTCGGCATGTTCCACAAAGTATAATCATCATTTTGTGTTTTGTGTGTAGGTCAAAGAGTTTAACTTTCGGGCTAAGTGTATTTACCTGGCTGTGATGGTGCGGAGGGTGATCCTGGCTCAAGGAGACAACAAAGTGGACGACAGAGATTACTATGGCAACAAACGTCTTGAGTTGGCTGGACAGGTAAACCGCTATGTGCTCTCATTTACTGCTTGTATAAAGCCAGATTTAATCCGTCTTTCACGCTACATGACAAAAACATGCAGGTCCATTAACTTCAGTTTATTTGTTAATTTGTCTGAGCCAGACTTCAGTTCTGACATGAAAAGGCACCCTGTTGAACTGGGTGTTTATTTCATTTGATTCATTTCTATTAACTGAAAGGTATTTACTACCTTTACCCACGAGAAAACAGGCTTGCTGCTTATTAATAATACATGTATAGAAAAGTGCCAATAATGCTCACGTGCTTTAGTGCGACTGGATCACAGCACCAGAGCAGAGGACAGCCTTGATCTCTCACCTGCATCTTTGTTCTTGCCTCATTCTTTTAATAAGACTCTCATTATTTTCCTTCAGCTTTGTTTTTCCCTGTTTTGTTTTCGTCTCCCCCACTTCCCCTCCCCTCGTATTTCAGCCTGGCTTTGTCAGGAGAGAGATATGCAGTGGCACCAAAATCCAGAGGCTGTGGAAGCATGGGGATTTTTCAGCACCGTGACAATAGAATTGCTGCCTTGACTGGAGCGATTGAGCTAATCCGCAGGCCCGGCTCTGATAATGTAATTACTGCTGTCTTAAGGCCTTTAATTTCCCCCCCAACCTGCTCTGTATAAGGAGCAGGAGATGGGAGGAGGAGGGGGGCACAGAGCCCTCTTTCAATAGGGGGCTTACACACTAACAACGCCAGCAATCTCCTCACTCTCCAATTATGGTTCCCTGACATTCAACTAATTGGCCTGGCTGCGCAATGGAAGCTTAATTTCTTTATTAATTTTAAGCAGCACTGCCTGTTTGTTTTGATGTATGCTAATGCACACAGGGTGGGCGGGGTTGTGGAGGGTTGCCTCCTGTAGGCCTGGCGGAGGAGGACAGGGACCTGGGACGGAGGCCAGGTCAGGCTTATCAGTGAGCTGGCACACCTGGTTATTAAATCTGACTGTTAACGCACATCAGCACTGATTAGAGACAGGAGCAGATGTTGAACATCTGACAGTGTGAAGACACACAGAGACGACTCTATCACTGTTCTTCATCCGACATCTAGTTTACTGATGCTGGTGGTCTCACTGTCTTTTCTAGCTCCTGTCTCTGCTGTTTGAAGATCTGTTCAAGAAGTTCAACTCTGAACTGAAGAAAATCGCAGACCAGATCATCCCCAAGCAGAGAGCAGCTCAGTTCGACGTCGTAAAGCACATGCGGCAGGATCAGATCACCAACGGCATGGTCAATGCCATATCCACGGTGAGTGTGTGCAAAAGTAGTGTTCATGCCCAAAATTTACTCATAACATCACTCTTTGAAAGTGAAATGAATAAGTTTAGTCATGGGAAGAAGCAAAGTAAAAGGATAGTTTCATCCCACACTGAACAAGTTTTGTTCTTCTTTGAAAAAGTCAATAAAAAGAGTAGTCTGTAGTGTTGCAGTTATTATTTTTTATCAGATCTTTTGCATTTGTTTAATATTTTTGTTTATTTGTACAGTTGTGTATCAAGTGTTTTTTTTATGGACTTAGAAGTGAATTTAAGTAAATTATCACAGTATTAAAACAGGGTAGTGGTCTAAAACCTAAAATCACAAAAAGAAACAGATTACACACAAGTTACAAGTTACACACAGCTTTTTCTGGCTGCAATATTGCACCAACAGTGATACATGGCGCAGTGCACCACCCCAGTCACAGCAGTTTGATGTTAACATGAGGATGTAATGGAATCAGGTTTACTTCAGTGTAAAAGCTCTGAATGAAGCAGAATACTTATGTGATATATTAAACCTCACTCTTTTTGTTCTTGGAAAAGCAACAATAGGCAAGATAACAAATAATAATGAAGCGTCTGTCCACAGGGCAACTGGTCTCTGAAGAGATTCAAGATGGACCGTCAGGGTGTCACCCAGGTCCTGTCTCGCCTCTCTTATATCTCGGCTCTCGGCATGATGACCAGGATCTCCTCTCAGTTTGAGAAGACCAGGAAGGTCAGCGGGCCGCGGTCCCTGCAGCCATCACAGTGGGGCATGCTGTGTCCATCTGACACCCCTGAGGGAGAGGTGAGTGGGTGGCAGCACACCAACCGGATCCACCTGGTCCAGTGAGGAGGTTGTACTAAACATGCATACGAGGTTTTTTCTTTCTTAATAAGACATTATTCATTCATTTATTTATTATTTTCTTGGTTCATGAATTGTTTAATGTATTAAATGTGAGGCAATGCTCATTAAATTTTAGCCAAGTGGATATGAATGCTTGTTCTAAGAAAAACATGAATTCCATTTCCACTGATAGTATTTCTTTTCAGTCAGAGTAATTTAACAGTAGTTTGTTGAAGCTCTGCTCTCTGATCACCAGCGTCTTTTACCGCCTTCTGATGTTGGATTAAAAAATGACTCTATGACCTATCAGATATAAATCAGTCAGGTGAAAAGCTGTTAAGCTTAACACACAGATACACCCATGAACTGAAAAACTGGATCACATGACATTTACTGTTTTCCGATCTACAATATACTCACTCTGAAAAAAGAGAGAAAAACATATTTGTCTTTAAAAGAAAATATACTGACTCATGTCATCGTTCTGGCTTGTAGGCCTGCGGTTTGGTGAAAAACTTGGCTCTGATGACACACATCACCACTGACATGGAGGACGGCCCAATAATCAAACTGGCCTTCAACCTGGGAGTAGAGGACGTCAACCTGCTGTGTGGAGAGGAGCTCTCCTACCCGAGTGTCTTCCTCGTCTTCCTCAACGGTAAAACTCTGCCCAGTGGAGCCCAGTAAATAAATAAATAAACACAAAGAGAATTAACGCTGGATGCTGTTGCTTTAGATCACTTGAAAAGAAAGTCTAATCCTCTGTGTTCTGAATGCTTTGCTTATGAACATGAAGGGAAAATATTCTGTTTAGTTTACAGAAGGCAATTTTGTATTATGCGGGGAGGCTGATAAGTCATTAATTTCATGGCAGCAGTAGGTATTATTCTTGAGTCAGAACTTGGCCCCTTAATTACTGTATATGTTTGTCTCGCCTCTGATAACTGTCAAATTATATTAGCTGCCATACCATTTAATTAGTTGGTAGCAGCAGGTGTCAAAGCCCTTCAGGGTGTGTTCACGGCAAATGTGCCCTCACACAGAGGCAGAGCACAGCGTCTCCTCTGTTCTCCGGTCGTTTGTCTGTCAGACTCGATATGAACAAACCCCTGCAGGCAGTTTGAGCTCTGCTTTCTGCAGCCGTGGAGGCTCACAACTGTACACGCATGCTGTTTCTCTTTCTCTTTCCATTTCAAGTTTGTGCATGTGAGTTTTTGAGCCACTCGGATGTCTAACCAAGTCAAATGTTTGTTATTCCCATTATTATTTTAATTATCTGTGGCAGATTTTTGCTCTGGATGGATCTTTAGATTATTTGCTCAGTCGGTGTGTTTTCTCCAAATTATCATTTTAAAGACAGTTATGCAGGTACAGGATGAAATATATCTTCATGTAAGACTGACAACCAGCGCACATTGAGAGGTTATAGGTGGCAACGATGAGTTTGTCTGTAGTTTCACAAATATGACAAATATGTGTCTCATCTTTATCTCATTATGTCAAAAGGTAACATTCTTGGTGTGATTCGAGATCATCACAAGCTGGTCAACACCTTCAGGCTGATGCGCAGGGCAGGTTTTATCAATGAGTTTGTTTCCATCTCCACCAACTTGACCGACCGCTGCGTCTACATCTCTTCTGATGGAGGTCGTCTCTGCAGGTGGGGAAGTTTGGATTTTTGCACAAGGCATAAAAAAATTGTTCTAGGACACTCTGGTCTTTGTATGAGATTAGTAAGCTTTTCATGTGCAGGAAATTTGAATTCTTTATTGAAACAGTTTTTCAATTTAAAAGCCAATAACCTCTCCCAGTGTGTTGGTGTTTGATAGCAAATAAAATGTCACTCATCAGTTGTTGAGTCCTGCGTTGTTGTTCTCCAACAGGCCTTACATCATAGTGAAGAAGGGACAGCCGATGGTGAAAAACAAACACATTGAAGACTTGTCACAGGGCTACAGGTGAGACTTTTTTCATATTGTCAGATTTAGTTTTTTACATCTTGATTTTGTAATTTCTCAAACACAGTTGTCTTGACTTCAGAACTTTTGAAGACTTTCTGCACGAGGGCCTGGTAGAGTACCTGGATGTGAACGAGGAGAATGACTGTCAGATCGCACTTTACGAACACATGATTACCAAGTGAGTGACACGTGGTTCACCTGCCGTATTTAGAAAAATGGAGAAAAGGGTCTCCTGATATCTTTTTGTCATTCAGCACACTAATGTCTCTGTCTCTTTAAACCTGTTTCTTATCTTTGCAGAGTCACAACACACTTGGAGATTGAGCCCTTCACCCTGCTTGGGGTGTGCGCTGGTCTTATTCCCTACCCCCACCACAACCAGTCGCCCAGGAACACATACCAGTGCGCTATGGGCAAGCAGGCCATGGGTAAGAGTCGGCTGAGCAGGTAGCGCCACTCGGCAGGCAGGTCATTAAACTGTGAAGATCTCAAATCCTTCCTCAAACATCCTTCACACAGCTGCAGTATTTACTTCTGAGCATGCATACACACAAACACAGATACCGACAGTAGTTTAATCGTGCATCAATGCTATTCTTAAGCCTCCTAAATCTGCTGGTTCAGAGTTTAGAGTTTTATTTGCACAAGTTAAAATCATACAAAAGGACATTAGAATAACAAACAGGAAAGATACAAGCAGCCTGCGGGTTCGTCTCCCCCAAAACTCCTGCTCCTGCTCTACTTCTTGTCAGAATACATTTGTATGTGTGATTGAGTGTTTTTCTTATGTGTGTGTGTGTGTGTGTGTGTGTGTGTGTGTGTATGCGCATGGACATCAAACATGGGGCGCTTGCGTAGGTTCTCCATTGTGCCGTGTGTGTGCGGAGGCCCTTTCCCTGCCAGTCACCCAGAGTGTCATTAGCAATTCATTGTGTCTGCTCTGGCTGTGCTCAGGGGGTCAGTGTGCTCAGCTGCGAAAGACCACAGAGTGCGCACCCACAGCTCCTTGGTAACCAAAACTTCCCCAAACGGCCCTGCTAACATTCGTAAGAGCTGCAGTCACCCCCACCCCACTGCTTTACCTCCGTCCGTCCCTTCCTCCCCTCCCCCCCATTATTAGAAAAACACAGAGTGGAACTATATTTGGCCCAATATCCTCTGCCTTGTCTGTTTTGTGCGGACAGGCCTATACATGTGCAAATCTGCTTGTGTGGCTCAGGCTTATTATCACACACTCTGTGCTTGTAGCCTGATTGTGAAGTAATAGCATCTGACAAACGTCAAGGCTTCCAGGGAGGCCAGGCTTTATACCACGATTCACCCTTTTCCTCCACTATCGTGCCCCGACCCAGCCAGCAGCAGGGTGAAACATCTATAATCCCACAATAATTGATTTGTAGACACTTCATGTGAAACAGTAAAAACAACTAAAATGCTTCCTTTCAAAGTCACAAAATTTTGCAGAAGTCATTCATCTACTCTCCGTGTCTCCAGGTACGATTGGCTACAACCAGAGGAACCGTATCGACACTCTGATGTACCTGCTGACGTATCCTCAGAGGCCCATGGTCAAAACAAAAACCATCGAGCTGATTGATTTTGAGAAGCTGCCTGCCGGTCAGAACGCCACCGTAGCGGTGATGAGCTACAGCGGCTACGACATTGAGGACGCTCTGGTCCTCAACAAAGCCTCGCTTGACAGAGGTGAGAGCTGTTTGTCAGAAAATGACGGGGAACAGGTTGTCACACTGTGGCAGTTTGTGCAGGTTGTCCAGGTAAAGAAAGCCTGTTCTTCTGATCTTGTTTCCCTCCAGGATTTGGCAGGTGCCTCGTCTATAAAAATGCCAAATGCACGCTGCGACGGTACACCAACCAGACCTTTGACAAGGTGATGGGGCCCATGCTGGACGCTGCCACGCGAAAACCCATCTGGAGGCACAGCATCCTGGATGCTGACGGTATCTGCTCCCCCGGTGAGAATCATCATTTGAGGGATGATTTGACGTGAAGTGTTTTACAAGTGGTAAAGATGTTATTACTGAATATACAGTAATTACTGTTGAAAGTTGATGGGATGTGACAACTTCTCAGTGTAAACCAACATAGGAAAGAAATATTCTTTTTAACATATATCAGGCGTGGGATTTATTATGATTGATGGCTTTATTGGTAGATTCTGTTGACTCCTATTTTTAGAGAATTACTGCAGATCAAATAAAGATTCAATGTATTACAGGAAACAATGAATAATAATATTTATAATGTCTCGTTTGGCTATTCAGCCTTTATTATGACTTTGGTTTTATATGGTTATAATATATTATATTGTTCCATATACAGGATCCAAAGTTACAAAATTGTTCTCCACTGTTAAGTTAAATAAATGCTCATTTAGTCCGCCATGATAAAGAGGCCAAGTTGTTTTAGAGCAGCTGCTTTTAGGAGGAGTAACATGCTGATCATCATAGATCACATTAAATGTTACATTTTTGTCGATATAAGGGACTAATAAGCAGGCCAAAAAGAATTCAGAGCGTGTATTAACCCTGACAGGCCATCCATCCAGGGCAACGCTGGGAAAAATTGTGTGATGTATCTCGTTTGTGGCACAGGTGAGAGAGTGGAGAACAAGCAGGTGTTGGTGAACAAGTCCATGCCAACTGTCACCCAGACACCACTGGAGGGCAGTACCCAGCCAGGCCAGCCGCAGTACAGAGACGTGCCCGTCAGGTGAGCGCACCACACCCACCGACCCCTCATGTTCACTGTGACCTCAGCTTGTGTTTGCTCGCTGTGGATGCTTCTGTTCAGCATCTGGGTGTGGATGTGATTTCACCCAAACCCTGCTGTGGAAAGAAAAAAAAAAGAATTACACTCTTGTTTTCTCTCTGCAGCTATAAGGGCTCGACAGACTCGTACATCGAGAAGGTGATGATCTCGTCCAACGCTGAAGACGCCTTCCTCATCAAGATCCTCCTGAGGCAGACCAGGAGACCGGAGATAGGAGACAAATTCAGCAGTCGGCATGGACAGAAAGGTGCCAACCTCAGTGCCGTCACGCCGTCCTCTCTCTGAACAGGGTGACACAACCTCAAACCTGAACTCAGAAATCACCCCACTCCCACATTATATAAAAAGATTGGAAAAAAAAAGAAACTTTGGTCGTCTCTGTGCCGGAGCATTTGTTGAGTCACGTCCCAGTGGCTGTTGCTCTGTCACTGCCCCCCTGTCCTCATCTTTCAAGAGCTCTTTTCAATTAATTGGCTCTTTGTCCTGTGCCAGACTATGCAAATTTATTACACCCCTGCAGTATTCTGCTGCTACTGAGAGAAAAAAGTGTTTACAACCTCCATTGTTTTGCAGCACCTCCCCTATAGAGGGCTTGTATGATGTTTTAATCAAAAAGCTAACTGGCGCCATGCATAATTTACTCTCCTCATTAACGTGGTGGCCACTGGGCGGTCAGCGCAGGATGGGACAATGTCTTCTGTCTCAGATAGTGACGGAGAGAGAGGGGTCGCTGGGGGGTTAGCTGGAGGAGAGCTAGATGGGAAGTCCCAGATGTGCAACCGATGGACGGATAGTTTAGTCAGAGCTCTTCGAAGTCACATTGAGGTGTTCACAGCTACTAAAAATCTAGAGAAACCGCAGAGGTTAAATCATCTCATGGTTTGCCTTTTAAAATGTTTGTGTGTGTTGAAGTAACCACATTTTCCAAATACTTTTTAATGAATTACGATTTTATTATTCTTATTTTATTAAAAGTGAATCTGGCTGCAGCGATAGATCTTCAAGCTACTCGTGACTAGTCTCATAAGTCCTGGTCAGCAGAGCAGAATAAGTTAATTATTTACCGGTCACACACACACACACACACACACACACACACACACACACACACACACACACACACACACACACACACACACACACACATACACATCTGTGGAGGTGGGGGAGGAGGTGGAGGGGTTGTCAGTAGTAGGGGCCCATTGTGTGAGCCGCCAGCGTGGAGCTGTATGAGCTGTGATGGAGGGCTCTGGACCCTTGCTGTTGTCTTGCCTTTCTCTGCTGATTTCATGCCTCTTTTATCATTCACTTTCACACAAAACAAACAACACCAAGGATGTCTGCTATGGGAACTAGTGTCTCTCTCTCTCTCTCTCTCTCTCTCTCTCTCCCTGTCTCCCTCTCTTTCTTTTCTCTCTTTCTCTCTCTCTCTCTCTCTCTCTCTCTCTTTTCTCTCTCTCTCTCTCTCTGAATCTTTCTCTTTAACTTCTAAGTTTTCCACTCTCATTCCCCCCCCCTTTCCTCTTTCATCCTGCTTTTACCCCAATATTCAAAGTTTTTTTTCTTTTTTTCCTTTTACTGCCTTTTCTTTCTTCTTATTCTCCCTTTTTACCTTTCTTTCTGGCCCTGCCACACTCGCCTTTTCTCTTCTCTTTTCACCTTCTTCCTGCTGTTGGATGACTTTCCAGTAAATCACGGTCCTTGTTCCCAGTCAACATCCTGTTACTGCATCCTGTAAGGCCTCAACAGTCTGTGTGTGTCGTGTCGCTGACTGGTCGGCTAATAGCGAATTTTTCCCACGTGCATGGATTCAATTTCTCCTCTCCAGTTGATCCCCTCCACTTCCTCTGAGTTGAACTGAAAGTCATGGATTTGTAATCCCGGTCTCTCTGTCAAGCTAAGCACCTTTCTCCACTTCCTGCTCTCCTTCTCTCCTCTTTCTCTTTTTTTTCCATTTGCAAATGGGCCTACAATCTGTTTACCCTGGCCAGGGAAGAGTGCTTCGGCCCCTCGGCAAACATTTGCACTCACACTTAAACTCCTGGCGACCAGGGCGCTCGTCGCCCACGTCATGTGCATCAAAAGACGACCCTGTCTGTCCAGAGGAGTCTGGCACTGTTAGAGATCCACAACTAACCTCTCAGCAAAATTACACAACAAAACATTTTACTAAAAGTTTTTTAAGTCAACTCTGTGGTCAGTCAGGTTGGTGGGAAAAGCTCATTTTACTTTTTGGTTCAGCTATTCTCCCAATTTAAATATCTTTATTATTTCTTATGATTATGCACGTTGTCTCTAAAACCTTTTGAAAAATGTCCTTGACAAGTTCTGAGAGCCCAAATTAATGTCTTCAGTCTGCTTATTCTGTCCAAACGACAGGCCAAAACACAAATATTTATTTTTTTAGATTTACAATAATGGCAAAGGGAGTATAACATTGATTCCTCACATGACTGAAACCAGGAGCAAGTTGATAAATGACCTGAACAATCAATAAAATATTAACAACATATTTTTGCAGACACAGAACTTATTGGCTCATTTTTGTACATTAATTAAATATAAATCATTTAAAAGTGCTTGTTGTCCTTGACCTGCTGTTTCTGTAGAAATACAGTCATAAAGTTGTGTGTGCTGAAATATGTACTGACCTGTGTGTGTGTGTGTGTGTGTCTGTGTGTGTGTCTGTGTGTGTGTGTCAGGTGTTTGTGGCCTCATCGTTCCACAGGAGGACATGCCGTTCTGTGACTC
>JBAJHX010000081.1:15445120-15466461 GCA_037176925.1 Amniataba percoides | reverse complement strand
GTGTGTGTGTGTGTGTGTGTGTGTGTGTGTGTGTGTGTGTGTGTGTGTGTGTGTGTGTGTGTCTGTGTGTGTGTGTCAGGTGTTTGTGGCCTCATCGTTCCACAGGAGGACATGCCGTTCTGTGACTCAGGCATCTGTCCAGATATTATCATGAACCCTCACGGATATCCCTCCAGAATGACGGTACGACTCTTCACACTCTGCAGACAAATTTTGTGCGGCTGAAACGACGATCAGTAACCAACAGTGTTTTCTCAATAATGTGTTTCATGTTTTGTCTAGAAATATTGACAAACACCTTTGAAATAGTGGAAAATGCCAGACAGACAAAAATCTACAAATACTCAGTTTTACGATAATTTATGACTGCAAAAAAAAAATCGCATTTGACCACTTGAACTAGTAAATTTTTATATAAAAGTGACTGAAATGAAGAAAATAGTTGCAGATTAATTTTCTGTCAGTCAATTAATTAATTCACTAATTCAATGTAATATACATCAAGTCTGTTTTTGTCTTTGGTAAAATATTGTAATTTGAGACCTGATCAGAGACCTATCGACGGTTATTGTTTGTGATTTTTGTCTGTATGCTCAGTCTGAATCACCTCCGTCTCTCTGTGTTGACCATCGCTCTTCATAAGTTTGTGTCGGCTCTTCTGAGACAAAACCCTCATTATCCCTGCTCCTCTCCTCTCAGGGTTATCATTGGCTTCCAGAGCACACGTCCATTGATGCCGCTAAGAAGCAATCTTACTGTTCACAAACAGATATTTGTTGCTGCGGAGACGGCTGCCAGCGAAGCCGCCGCCCGTAGCGGTGTGTGGAAGTTTTATCAAACACGCACAGTACATCGGAACTGTAGCATGGCACTGAATGTAAATGACATGAAATTTGGCTCCGTTTCTGCCCCCTTTTTGTCCCTTGCACTGTAAAACCTCGAGTGATCTTTACTGCTGAAGTTGTCAGTGCCAGCGTGTTTGCTCGCTCTGGTTGTCATGGAAAAGACTGAGAAATGTTTGGCTCAGGAGGATGTTTCTGCGGCCTGAGAGTGAAATGAGAGTAGGTGTTTCCTTTTATGTGTTGGGGTCAGGGGTCCCCTGGGTGCGACCTCAGAGGAATTGTTGAAATCAGTCATCCTTAGACTGGTGTTCCCACCCTGAGGGGTACATGTGTAATCTGATCTCACCCACAATATCTACATTTGGTGTCAGGATAGATTATAAATCACAAACGATTTGTGGTATTAAAACAGCCATTGTTGCATTTCTTGACTTCAAAGAGTGTGTTTGATTGTTTTAGGTGGGAAAGTTGATTGAGCTGCTTGCTGGGAAGGCGGGAGTCCTGGACGGACGGTTTCACTACGGTACGGCCTTTGGAGGCAGCAAGGTGAAGGATGTGTGTGAGGATCTTATTCGTTACGGATACAACTACCAGGGCAAAGACTACGTCACCTCAGGAATCACTGGGTAATAAAGAGGTTACGTCTCATCTTATTAAACAAAACTCATGAATGTGTACATCATTTTGGCTGTTTTCCAGTTTATATTTTTTCATTACACCTTCAAGAAGCTCAGCTATCTTCTTAAAGAGTCATCTGCTGAAGAGCAACAATTTTTAATTATACAAGAATACAAAATGATCATTCTCGTATTTTTCCTTATTTGTGAGGGACACACTGCTCTCTGCTCGTGCTGCGTGTAAGTGAACATTCATGGTTTTTGTTCAGAGGCATTCATGTGGCTGTTTTCTTCCATACTGTTTTAAACCTGCCTTCCAAGAGGAAATTTTATAAATGTGATTAAAAGTCGGCGTCTTTGATTCATGTAGTTCCATCCTTACTGTTATTTTTTGGTTTAGATTTTCCACTGTCAAATGTCAGATATCTGAGCTTCACAGAGACACTTGAATGCACCATAGTCCTCATGATCAAATGTTTTTAAAGCAGCTGCTACCTCCTCCTGCATACATCCTACAAGATAACGACACAACTTTGATCAATAGGTGAATTCTGTTGTCGGTAAAAGATCGTGCTGATCACAAATTATCAGAGCACAAAATTAATCAAATTATTGGACCAACAAAAACCGGCAAACCCCACAAATGTTTATTTTGCAGTCATCTGAGATGGAAGCATCCATCCCTCACATGTTAGAAGCTGTAACCAGCAAATATTTGGGTTTTTGGATTTGACATTAGCTTGATATCTTTAGTTTGACTGCTGTGTTTTCTTCAGGGAACCTCTGGAGGCTTATATCTACTTTGGACCGGTGTATTATCAGAAACTGAAGCACATGGTCCTCGACAAAATGCACGCCAGAGCCCGAGGCCCCAGAGCTGTTCTCACCAGGTAACATCCGTGTCCTTACTGAAATTACATAGAAATAACTACAATATTTCTTTTTTTATTGCTGTGCTTCTTGTGAAGTTGTCTACAGTTATTTGTCACCTCTCCTGCTTCATGTTTTTTTACAGTAGACTTTTTACATTGAAATATGAAATCACACACAGCAGGTGGAAAAATGAACTGTTGTTCTCTGTCTCACCTGTGTGTGTTTCCTGTTTGTGTCCGTCCCACCATCAGGCAGCCTACGGAGGGTCGCTCCAGAGATGGAGGTCTGCGTCTGGGTGAGATGGAGCGCGACTGTCTGATCGGCTATGGGGCGAGCATGTTACTTCTGGAGCGCCTCATGATCTCCAGTGACGCCTTTGAGGTGGACGTGTGCGGACAGTGTGGCCTGTTGGGATATTCTGGGTGGTAAGTTGGACAGTCTGTTGACGACTGTTATCATAGCTGCTTGTGTAGGATTCTTACAAAACACCTGGAATAATGGAGGTCAGAGCCTTTGATGTTCACTCTCATGATCCGTTTAAGTTTTTGCAACAAATGCAACATTTTCCTGTCTATACTTACTGCTGTCATTGTTCTGAAACTAAATTTCCTAACTAAGGATTAAAAAAGGTGAATCATATCTTACTCTAACAGCAAGAAGTTATCAAAGTGTAACTGGACTCTAAATGGCTACATACTCTGCACCACAGGTTCATAACTCATGTCTGAATGGAAGTCATTATTCCTCTGGTTCGGTTCCTCAGTGTCAAGCTCAGTTTTTTTTTTTTTTTCAGGTGTCACTACTGTAAGTCTTCCTGCCACGTTTCCTCCCTGCGCATCCCGTACGCCTGCAAGCTGCTGTTCCAAGAGCTGCAGTCCATGAACATCATACCCCGACTCAAACTGTCACGCTACAACGAGTGACCGGGACAGAAGAGAGAAAGAGTCTGTGTGAGTGAAAGGTTAAGAGAGATAGAATTTAAGTTTGAAGTCAGGTTCATTTGTAAAAGATGTCATAGCATAGCTGTGAATGCATAGAAAGAAAGCGGTTTGAAGAAATTTTAGTTAGTGTTCACAAACGTGAACGTGAAAAACGTGAAATTTCTCATTATTTTCTCACCATTTTTCTCTTTGTATGTGTACATAATAAACACAAAAAGATGATTTCATAATTAGTTGCTGTCTGTGTTGTACTCTTTGATTACAAATCTTTAATTATAAATGTTGAAATAGGTATTTTGTAAAAAACTCACTCTCAAATCCTAATTTCATCATGCATAAATTGCAACACGTGACGATCAAATAGGAGCAGTCTAAGCATCTTCTTGCTTCCTAAAAAATACAAAATCATTGCTTTCCTGTGTTTTTAGAGCTACAAATCACAGCTTTATTCTGGAGGTTTCTGGTGGAAGAATTTCAAAGTAAAAACAATTTTTTTTCATGGTGCTTTTATATATATATATATGTGTGTGTGTGTGTGTGTGTGTGTGTGTGTGTGTGTGTATATATTTATATACATATATATAATTATCAGAATCTGACAGCCAGGAGATCTGAAAGATATCGAACATCTGTCGAGCATTATGATTGACAGTTTCATTAGTTGTGAAATAATAATGAGCATAATGAGTAAACATGTTTTCTGATGTGGATATACGTCACAATTTAGCAAATCCACTTGTTCTACTGTAATGCATTAAATACGACCAAAAGCTCCATATTTGTAAAACAAAAACCTTATTTTCATTAGCGGTTAAAAGGTTAAAGATTTACAGATTTCATATACTCTTATTTTGTCTGACTTAAACCCAAAGGTATTCTGTTTAAAGTTGTTTAAAGAAAAAATGGCAACTAGTCATATATGAAAAGCTCGAACCATCTTTAAGAAAAGACAAAAAATTGTTGTCAAATTTGCTGCCAATTAACTGTCGACTGAGTAATGAATTAATCGACTAATCTCTGCAGCTTTCCAGTTTTTACATCTTAAGATAACATCGAGCTACATGCATGATTATCCTGAAAATGGAAGAGCAATAATACTTAAGTATTATTTCACCTGAATTAAACTATGTTCAGATTAAGTGTTTCCATTAGAAACAAACTGTTCTTGAAACCCTCTTTTGTTTGAGATGTTTTTTCTGTTTTTATTTACAACCGAGATCCTTGAGGTCTCTCAGAACATGCTGGAGGATCTCTCATGTAAATTTCATGTGATAAGCAGACAGCTGGGTGTTCGGTGACGACATCTAGCTTTGAGTCATATGCCTTCCTCTTTTTAAACCGGCGCCTTAATGCCACCAACATGTCACATGTAGCGTAACCATACCCCCCACTCGCACATACACACACAACTCAATTGGGGCCTTTTCACCGAACAAAAGCAGTACACATCCGTTTGTGCGGGCAGAGTGTGTGAGAATAGGAAGAGTGGAAGAGGCTCTTTTGGTGGCTGCACCTGTCCTATTTTATGAAGCTCTAATAAGCAGATAACAGGGTATAAAAAAAAAGAAAAAGAAAGGGCGTCCACAGAAGGAGATAGTCTCCACCTTCTCCTTATTTGACTGAAATTAATTAGATCCTCTTTTCAGGTCACGGCTCTGCTGTTGCCATCATGTATGCCTTTGAATTTCCTGCCATTAATGGTTTGTTGTTGTATATTTCTTGGTGAATGTTTTCTCAAGTGCTGTGAATATAGGCATAATGTGGTTTCCTGTTAACATGGTGCAGCTTTTACCTTCTTATGTGAGTGTGAATGGATGCACAGACGTGTTTTAACCCTGTGTGTGCCGCGTGATGCTGCCGCCACCTTGTCCCACACGTGCTCTCAGGTGGCTTCACCGGTGTGCCTCAGCGAGCAGCAGCAGCAGCGGCGCCCACGCCTGCGCTCTGGTAGAGAAAGTCCTCCTTTGCTATCCATGGTGTGGTGAGTAATTCAGCCATAATCCGCCTTTCTCCTCTCCCCTCTTCTTTCCCCTCTCCTCTCCCCCTCTCCTGTGGTTCCATTCATATTCTAATCACAGCTTTCCCTTCTCCAGCTCTCAGGCACTCCATCAGAGCCCTCCCAGCCTCGGGCTTTGCACTTTTACTTCCCCCCCTTTGTGACCGTTCCCTCTTCTCAGAGGCACACCAAAAATAAGGTTGCCACAGCGAAAAGAGGTAGTGAAAAGATGTTAGAACTCCACTAGAAAACTAACACTGGTGCGCTTTTAGCACGTTCAGATGCGTTTCTGAGCACAAGATGTGTTGGAGAAGTTATCACAAAGATGGTTTACCAGTGGAAAGAGATGAGAAACAGACCAAATGTGGCAACAAGTGTCTGTGGGATGTGAAATGGAGACTTGAAATCAGAAGGAAAGGCAGGAGCGGCGATTGTGTAGGGATGTATGTTTATATGGAGCTCTGGGGTGTATAAAAACGTATTAAATGCCTTAATGGAAGACGGGGAGGCCACAGTGTTAGGACTGCGTAGATCTAAGCCTCTTTTTTTGGGGTTGGGAGGGAGCTTTTCTTATTCAAAACAGCCCCACAAAAGACTTCCAGTGAGCCTTGCCACATCCCCATCTGACTTGGGGCCATTCATCAGCCTTCCAAGCCTATCAATGACATGTCCCCATCAGGGCTCCTATAAAATCAGCCCCTTTCCCATGAAACATCAGCAAACATTTTGACGGGTCTGGCTTTCCCCCCGCTGGATTTCTGGAGTCTCTACCCCCCTTTTCTCCCTTATTCCCACCTCCCCCCACCTCCTCCTCCTCCTCCTCCTCCTCCTCCTCCTCCTCTTCTCCTCCGCCAACACCACCCCTCTCTGGGCGAACCTCAGATCCTCAACATCTCCTGTGACGGGCAGTGGTCACGGAAACACAGAGCGAGACAAGGGGAGAGCCGCCAAGGAGGGGGAAACGTGCACTAAGCCATTTTCTTGGAGGAGACAGTGTCGTTGATGGGAAGAGGATGCATTGCGGGCTGCTGGAGGAGCCGGATATGGATTCCACAGGTCAGTCCCGTTTAAAACTCTGCCGGCTTCGCCTCATCCGGATGTGTGTTGAGAGAACGAGCTTCTGTGCAGAACCATGATGCAAGCTGCTGCTGCTCTTCTGGGAGCCTGAAACTTTCTCCACAGTTAGGTAGCAGAAGTGTCTGGATGCTCAGCTGTTGGTTTTTCTATCACATTTGATTTTTCTAAAGTTTGGATTTATGAATGACCTTAAGAGTGAGTGTTTCTCTTTTTTAATGAGAAGTGCTAAAAGACACAGATGAAAGAAAAGTCACAGAAAAAGGGGAAACAGTCATTTTAGTGAAACCAAGTTAAAAATCTATTCAGTATTTGGAGTGGATAAACAGAAACAGCAAGTGCACATCATGGTTCACTTTAAAGTTTATTATACATGTGCACTAGAAGCCATATTTTTCCAGTGTGTTTTGGGGCCTAACATTTGAAAGTTGAAGGACTTATTCAACTTTAAAACTGAATTTTACTGAGCTTTTATCAGTATTTTTTAAAATCATTTCAGAAACAATGAGTAATGAATGATAAAAGGTTGAAATGTTAAATCACACAGTTTGTCGTCTCCTGTGAAGAGGCTCCATCTGTTAAAATTACTGAAGGTGATTAATGGAATCATTTGGTTTCAGAATTTTTAAATAATTTACATTAAATAAAAAATGACACTTGTTGTGTGCTGGTGCAGTTTGGGGCACTTTAGCCCTGAATGTGTGTTCATAAATGAGAGAACATCCGTTTCACTTGTTGATCAAATTTAATCCAATTATTTAGATCCTCAACTTATCTGTTCCTGTGGCAAATGAAGCTTGAGGTCTGAGCCTCTGAAGAATTAGCTTCACTTCAGTGGTTTCACTTTTGCATTTACAGGGTTTGTTTGCTTTTGGGGTTTTTTGTTGTTGTTGTTGTTTTTTTTTTTTTAGCTATGCAGACACACAAATATTGTCAGTAAATGATGAGACATGTCAGATGGCCGTTAGTATCACTTTTGGTGTTTTACTTTAAAATGCGAAAGTTTTTTTTAATTGTCTAACAGACATTAAAACTGGCCTGTAGTGTAGTATTAACCAGTTTGTGATGATAATAATCATAAATACAGTATTCAAAGAGTAATGTTTTAATGATAATATTTTTACATAGAAAGAAAGAAACTTGTTTGGTGTCTGAGTTGAGTGACTTTTCTGTTTCTATCAGCACGTGCCTTGTATCGACATACAGACTCACACTTTGAGCGTAAACTTCTAAAACTTCTGAATATCTGTGACCTCCTCTGAATCCCCCTGCGGGCTGCACCAGCAGCTCGTCCTGCCAGCAGTCTATCTTAGCAACAGCTGCTATGGTGATCGTTGTCAGTTCACATGCAGAATGAAAAAAAGATACAATTAAAAAATACATTATGCTGAGAGTTTTTATTTTGTTGAAGAGGTTAGAAACACCGTCCTTAAAGTGCTTTTACTTAAGAGCTACTTAAGACGTACTGTGTAAATGACTGACCGGCTCATTTCCATTTTAGGTGACAAAATTGTCATCAGATTTAATGGAAATTATACTTATTATTCCATTGCTTTGTTTGGGACGTTCATTTCAGTACAAGTTTCTGGCAAATGAAATATCTATAGCTTTCATAATGATATCAGAAAATACTTTATTGCACTCACATAAACCTGAGGAATATTAATGCGCAATTTCCTCCTTCATTTTATTAATGAAACACTGAGTACATTTCTTGAAACAAATGCATGCAATTTTAAATGGATTCCCACTCTACATGTCGGGCTGTTTCTACATGAAAGCTTTGTTGTCTTGCTGCTGCTCGGTCACAGAAAGCACACCAGTTGAGCTATTTCTAAGTAGAAATTAAAACAGGACAATGGCCTCTATTCCACCAGACTGCTTCTCTAATGTGCGCAGGCTCTTTTAAGCAAGTGTGTACGCTCACAGCCTCCTGGGAACAATGCTGGATTCCTGCCGTCCTGGTGAAAACATCTCAAATAGAGCCATGGCTGCACTGCTGCCCATACAATCGATTGTTGTCAGCTCACCCTGTCACATTAGTGACATTTAATGTGTCTTGTATAAGCAGTGATTTGCACTGTTTATGTAAATACAACCTTGCTCTATTTTACTGCAGAACAAAATGAGTTCCCTCCAGAAAGCAAGTTTTTAAATTGACAGTTAAAATCAAAATGAAAAGAAAAAAAATTCTATAAACTGATGTTTTAGCCAAATGAAAAATAAAAGGGCCTACTTGCAGTTTTAAAAATGGTTCTTGTGACCAGATTCATAATATCATAATTTTATAAAGGTATAAAATTGTTGTTGTACTAAGAGGCATTACTTTACAGTCACAGTTGTCCGTCTTTGTGATTTCCGATCCATTGTGTGTTTTTTTTTTTAGAGAGTTGGATTGAAAGATGCCTCAATGAGAGTGAGAGCAAGCGATACTCCAGTCACACGTCTCTGGGAAACATGTCCAATGACGAACGTAAGCAGGACGAACACTGTCACTCTGAAACTACGGACTACACTGAGGAGTTATTAAATGGTTTCCTGGACTTATTCATGTTATAGTTTAGCACAGTAATGTGATTCGTCCTTTTCTACAGAGAAAAATTGCTTTACATTTTTTTAAAGCGTGTTTGGCACATTATTATGTTGTGTACATAGACTTCTATTGGTGCCTCATTTGTGACATCTCAATAACTTAATTTTGGCCTAAAATCCAACATGTGCTGCATGTTACAGATGAAGAAAAAGAAAACAACAGAGCCTCTAAACCACATTCAACACCGGCTACTCTGGAATGGTAAGTAAAATAAATATTGATATAAAAAAATCTATTTTTATGTAGGTTTTTTTTTTGTTAAGTGTAAAAATAAGTGAGAGAAAAGTAAGAGAATGTAATGAAAAAAACTAAAATAAAAACAGTAATCAAACCCAAACTCTGAAAATAAATGTAAAAAACACATATTCAGTCTTCTAAAACAAAAAAAACCCTTTCCTTACTTTTAACTTAAACCCACCAACACAAAAAATGAATGTTAAATATGTTTGTAGCTTAACGGTGGTCATCAGTGGTAACATGGTGGTAAAACCTACAGGATTTCCTTCTCAGTCATTGTAGATATCAAAAGTGCATTAATCTGAATTATTTTACATGACATTGAAGTCTCTGGCCTTAGTATGTCTGTAAAGATAAAACACAGATATACTGCTTGTGAAAAGTTTTTTCCTCCTCTGTTTGTACATGTGGAAAGAGGAATTTAGAAAATTCCTATTTGTTTTTGTCAAACCTTAATCCTGCACCAGGTCATGATGGTTTGATCAGACACAGTTTTCAGTTTTATTTGTCCTCTTGGTGGAAAATTTGCTTTAGACTCCAAACTGCTGCTCAACAATGGAGACATTTAATACATTTGTCATATCTTCTACGTGTGTGAAATTCAAACCCTACACATGCCTCTAGTTGCACAGCCCCATGACCAATTACTTAATAGCATTCAAAATGCACATGGGATTAAATTGATATTAACAGTGATTTAACTCAGTGTGAGGAACATGAATCGGGTCATTGTACCCATTTAAAAAGAAGCATTATAGAAATAAATGCAGCTGTAATTGGCCTCTATGTGAATAGTAATAATAAATGTTATAATAATTTTAATATATATTTTTAAATATTTTTTCCACTTTGCATATTGTGCATTTTTCCTTGTACACATAGTGAACTCAGTGAACTAATAAATGTATAACATTTCAGCAGAATTTTGCAGTAAAAGTAACCAACATCTCTTTATTATTGTTATTTGATGTTATTTGGAAGGTATCCACAGATGTGATTAAATGTGAGGTTCAGATATTTTATTGACAGTGAAGAGGCTGTAAGCCGCATCAAGTCATTTCTTTTGTGGGACCATTAAGGCGTGTTACAGTGTTAACATACTGATGGATATCAAGTGAGTATAATACTAATAATATCTTAATGTTTATACAGCACCTTGTAAAAACAAAGAATAAAAAGTCATTACAATCCAAAACATGATACAATTCAATTAGAAAACAAGTCATTTAGCAGATATTTTGTGTAATGGAGCTTTAAAGAGGTTACAAGAAAGTATTTCAATTTCAAATCAATTATATAGCAACACAACAAACTGCTGAGGCCTTATAATATTTTTTTTAAACATACATTACTTAAACCAGGTAGCCGAAGTGATGCAGGACACTAAAACCAGTGTGACCTTTCATATGCAGGAGCTGAAAACAGATCCAAGGTTTAAGTGGTTGTTATGGGGAGTTATACTGAGTGTTAGTTATAGTGATGTACATTGCTTTCTCTTTTTGTGCGTTTTATTGTGCATGCTCTTTATGGCTAACTGTAGCTGTTTTGACTGTTGCATCTTGCATATTTCTAAACCATGAATCATGGCTGAATCTGGTAGAAATAAGTTCTTTTCTCTTTTTTTCACTACATTGGTTTACTTTTGCAGCTATGATAGATTTTTCACCATTTTCAGGAATCATATGGTCACT
This sequence comes from Amniataba percoides, assembly GCA_037176925.1. Lineage (NCBI taxonomy): Eukaryota > Metazoa > Chordata > Actinopteri > Centrarchiformes > Terapontidae > Amniataba > Amniataba percoides. The sequence continues at coordinate 15,455,597 of JBAJHX010000081.1, read as the reverse complement.
GGACACCTGTTTGAAGTTCAGTGTCTTATTTCATCTCATTCATATAAACAGTGCTTGAACCACATGTGATTTTGTTATTTGCCGATAATTCCCATTGTTATTCACAGGCTAGAAGAGAACTATGAGATAGCCGAAGGTGTGTGTATTCCCAGAAGTGCCCTCTACATGCATTACCTAGACTTCAGTGAAAAGCACGACACACAGCCTGTGAACGCGGCCAGCTTCGGAAAGGTACGTCTCAAACTTTGGCTTCTAAATGAAGATTCACCCACTTGCATTCAAAATCATCAAATCAATGATCAAAACAAGGTGACAACCCAAAATACATATGGAGGATTATTTTAATTTACATTTATATATGTACTGTACTTAAATTCTAAATTACTCAAGAGAAGAAGATACAATACTAGTTGGATGTTGTTTCTCAATTTGAAGCAATAATCTCACACACTACATCAGCCGCGAGTCTTAGTCCAACCATTTCAAGCCTGGGTTGGTTTTGTGCTGAAACTCTGGCTGCTGCTGCAGTAATATCAACCCCAGCTCAGTGTGAAGCGAGCAAAGCTCTGCGGCCGCTCACTGAACACATAATCTAGAGCCAAAGGAGATGTGCTTTCGTCTGTTCCCACAACCCCAAGAAGTTCCTCAGCCTTCCTACCCCCAGCCATCCCCTGTACCCTGGACTCCGGCCCCAACCCCCAACCCGGTCCACCCCCGCCCCTCCACAGCTCCTGTCGGAAGATATTGAAAAAGAGAAGGGGCCTGGATTAATGTGTAATTAAAGGAAATTTGGAAGGGTGAGATGTTGCGGAATGTTAGATCAGTGGCTGGAGCAGTGTGGGGTGTCCTTTAGGAAGGCTTCATTGATTCAGGACAAAAAAATGAGAGAGGGCCCGGACTGCCTCCCTGTCTGCTCATTTATCAAGCGGGGCCTGACAGAAACTTCACAGCTTGGCCTCTTTTTTCATCCCACACAATGGAGAGCTACACTGTTTGCTAAAGTTTCTGCACCAGGAGCTGGACCAAGGAGCCAATCTCTTTGGACAAAAAGAGGAAAGGAAGAAGGAGGGAGAGGAGAAGAGAAAGAGAGTGAGGGAGAAGGAGAGAAGATGGGTGGGAGGATAGATGAGGGGAGACTGTTGATACAGGAAAAAAAAGTAATACCCCTGGATGTCATAAATGGGTGGCTCTCAGAGCTTTGTTTCCCCTCTCAGACCTCCCTGTGGATACAGCTATGAGACTTTCTTGTTCTGCTGACAAACGTTATTGAACTTTCTCATAAAGACAGTACGATACGGCACAAATGCAGTAGTTTTTCTAACATTACGTATACTATATTAAATGTATCTTAGATTGTAAGTACATACATGCAGTGTAAAAAAAAACACACAGGTTGTACTTTAAAAAAGATTGTATTTGATTCCCTGTGCCATCTTTTTCCACACGGTTTCTTTTATTGTTTACTTTTATTAGACAAATGAAGTTCAGCCTCTTTCCCTGCAGTTACAGCCGACTGACAACTTCTTCTCTCCTGCAATGAACAGATTATAAGGCAACAGTTTCCAGCGTTAACTACCAGAAGGCTGGGGACAAGAGGGCAGTCTAAGTAAGTCATAAACTGCCAACATATCACACACTTGTCGTAATAGTCAAAAACCCTTCCCCTCAGAAAGAAGAAAGGCAAAAAAAAGGCACAAATTTAATCAAACTTGGAGCACAGACGTGCAAACAAAAGATATCAAAACAAATCTATACTTACTTGAAGTGATACAAAGCATTTATCACATCTGATGTTTGGAAAGATCTGAAATTGTACCATTTTCTACCCTGTTTAGTAACATTTTTAATGAATTTAGATCAAATTCTATAAAATGAATTAGTTAGAAAAACATAACAAATTAAAGACGTATATATTTGTGTTTTTATTTTTCATTCACAGTTCTTTCACAGTTTTCAACAGACTCGGGTGTTCCTACTTGCTCTTAAAAGTTTTGCCCTCTGTTCCCCTCAGGTACCACTACTATGGCATAGCGGTGAAAGAGACCTCTCAGTATTATGACGTGATGTACTCCAAAAAGGGAGCGGCGTGGGTGAACGAGACGGGGAAGAAAGAGGTCACGAAGCAGACAGTGGCGTATTCACCGCGCTCCAAACTGGGGACGCTCCTGCCAGAGTTTCCAAATGTCAAAGACCTAAATTTGCCCGCCAGCCTGCCAGAAGAGAGGGTAAACAGGAGTTTTAAAAGTCCATCCTTACAGCCTCCCCCCTCCCCTCCCACCTCTCCCTGCCATCTCACCATCTTTGCGCCCCCTCTGGCTCCAGCCTTTTATCTGCCCCAGGACCTTCACTGGGTTTGCATTTAGAGAAGGACCTTGAGGATTTATATGCTGGCTCCTCACTAACTCTTAATCTTTTGGGGGAGATAATAAGATCTAGCAATGGACAAAGGACAGGCACTAGCTGTCCGGCTTTTAAAGAGGGGCCATGATTTTGAATGGTTTGTGTTTTGCTGATCTCTAAAGCTCGTTTTATATTACTCTGCTCCAGAGTAGACCTGTAACATGTATTTATTGGTTCACATGCTTTGTACAAGATTTATTTTCTTGTTTTTCTACCACTTTAAAAAAAAAAAAAAAAAACTTTACCCAAAAGAGAAAAAAAAAGCTGTTATGCTGTTTGTGATGCAATGAGATTAATCCAAACTGTTGTTGCCTGCAGGTGTCGACCTTCATCATGATGTACAGAACACACTGTCAGAGGATACTGGACACTGTTATTCGAGCCAACTTTGACGAGGCAAAGTTTTTTCTGTTTTAAATCATTTTATGCATCAAATTCACTCCAAATCTGTCTCTGCTAAAAGTCTGATCGTATGTAAGTAATTCCTGTAACAGATCTTTTATTTCCTGTAATACTGAATATCATGGTGTGTGTATGTGTGTTGTACTTTCAGGTCCAAAGCTTCTTGCTGCACTTCTGGCAGGGCATGCCGCCACACATGCTCCCAGTCCTCGGCTCCCCCACTGTGGTCAACATAGTGGGTGTTTGTGACTCCATCCTCTACAAGGCCATATCTGGAGTGCTGATGCCCACCGTCCTGCAAGCACTGCCTGATAGGTGAGCAGGTGTTGAACCTTCACTCTTTAAAGGCAGAAAAATCCAAAAAGTTTCTAAGTGAGAAATTAAAATGTATGGCTGAAGTGATTTAAAATTATTCAGGTTAAACACCATAAGTTTTCTAGTTCTAGCTTACCAAACTTGAAGAGTTCATGCATTTCTTTGGATGAAAACAGCATTTTGAACATTTTGGGTTCTGGTAACTTTTATACTGCGACATTTTATCAACCAAACAACTGAACATTTATGTAAAAGAATAATCATATGATGAATCCATAATGAAATTGCAGGTTAGGTGATGCTCTAATTATTGAAAATTATGGGTGGTGTCAAAAGCATTAACTTCTGTTTTCCTTTATTCACACAGTTTGACTCAGGTTATTCGAAAATTTGCCAAACAGCTTGACGAGTGGCTTAAAATAGCACTTCATGACCTTCCCGAAAACCTGAGGAATATCAAATTTGAATGTGAGTGAAAAATAACATCCACATCGCAGCATAATGTTGAATAATTTGTATACTACATCTCTATTTTTAAGCAGAGAGCTGACACTCGTGAGATTAACCATATTTTCCCTCCTCTTTTGTTTCCAGTGTCCAGAAGATTTTCTCAGATTCTCAAGCGGCAAACGTCATTAAACCATCTATGTCAGGTGCCTATCACACTCTGTTTTTTTTAATAAACTCTATATGAACAAACACTGGTGATAAGGGATATGGGTATGCTCGCGTATGTAATATTGTTGATTTATCTGTCCCCAGGCTTCGCGGACTGTGATAAACAGTGCCGACATCACATTTCAAATGCTGGAGGACTGGAGGAATGTGGACTTGAACAGCATCACCAAGCAGACACTTTACACCATGGAGGACTCTCAAGAGGAGCACAGGCAGCTTATTATCCACCGTAAGTCCGTACATTTGAGATGAGTCTACCACATTACACATTACGCCTTCCTCCTACACAAACAATACGGCGAGGGACGATCATTCCCACGACCGGCAGAGACAAAGCACTGATGATGGAGACTAAAAGGTTAAGCAAGTTCACTCTTCTTTTAAAACACCCTGCGGAGCATCTCCAATTCACTTCAGCCTCTCTCCTCTGAATCAGTCCTGATGGGATCAGAGGTCACAGATATATGTGGAAGTTGTTGCATAAAGTTGCTGTTTGCATCCAAATGTTTATGTGTTTTGGGTTTTTTTGTTTGTTTGTTTTTTGCTACATAAGCTGACCTTCTCCCTCCTGTCACAGTCTATCAGGAGTTTGACCGTCTACTGGAGGAGCAGTCTCCAATCGAGGCGTACATCGAGTGGCTGGACTCGATGGTGGACCGCTGTGTCGTCAAGGTCAGACAGCAAATCCTCCTGCATTGTAACAGCTGTTTAAACATGGTCTGACTCAGCATCTTTTGCTTTAAGCATCTCTCTTTTGTTCATGTTTTATTGAACTTTATGCAGTTTCGCTGCTTGCTGCTGGGAAGTGATTTTAACTAAATGTCTGAAGTGTTTGTGCAGCAGAAGTCTGATTATTTTGCCCTTAAAGACACCTGTGGCTGAAAGCCACTCGTCTCTGCGTGTCTTTCTTCCACAGAGGCACTTACATCGCAATCCTCCCAGTTAATGATGTCTTCAAGCTTCCCATTTGCGTCCATTATGTGCCAGATATGGGCTTGTAAAATTTGGTCACCCTGGCAACGTCTTGGACTGCCCAGACAATAGTTCAATAGGAAGGCGTGTCCCTGGGGGCAAATTAAATAGTTGACTTGTTGACATGTTTTTCGTTCCTGAGGGTTAAGCCCCAGTGTGGACCCAGGGGTTAATTCTAGCCTGGCATCCCGACCCTTCCCCCTCTTTTCTCATGGAAATGCTCTCTCTAGGTGGCAGGGAAGAGGCCCGGGTGCCTGAAGAAGGTGGCCCAACAGTTCCTGCTGATGTGGTCGTGTTTTGGTACCAGAGTCATCCGGGACATGACCCTCCACAGCGCGCCCAGCTTTGGTGAGCAGTTAATGCTTTGTCATCATTTCTTAACTTAAACGGGAACTCGGACGGTGCTTCATCAGTAAAGACATACAAGTTAGTTAGTGTCATGGGAAAAAATAACAAAAAGCTTTGTCTCATGACTCAGGTCTACAAATCAAATCTGCCACAACAAAGACTCCTTTCCTGAAAAACTACTCAAGCTTCTGAAATTATTCTATTTAAGAAAAAAAAAATCACCATATGATTTTATTTTCAGTGATTGTCTTCAGTCTCACCAAATCAAAACAAAAAGCATGTTCTTCTTCAGGAAAACATTACGCTGCATTTATGTCTCTAATTTACATTTGTACCAAACATCATTGGGCCACGTTTCCTCATACACAACAATGCACACTGAGCATCATGATTATTACACTTGTAGAAAATAAAGAAATGAAAAAAAACAACTTTCCTACATAAAGTCTTTATTTGACTAATTCAGGGTGTCCATGAAAAATCTCCCATTTGTTCACATTTCACTATTTTTTGCTAAACTTGTGTACATTTCTATCTCAGTGCAACTATGCTAATGTATCAGGATTCCTCTTTTGTACGAATCTCAAGTCTAAAATACGGAGAGACTGGAAACAAATATAATGGCTGCTTTAACAGCTTGTTGTGCATGTCCAAGGTTTGCAGTAAGAGAAGAGTTGTAAAAGTGAAAGACAAGAAAATGGCTTCTCTGTCCTCTACTTGTGTTCTTTAGGCCTGTCTGTGAATATCAAAGACACAGCTGGTTGCAGTGTTTTGATAAAGCAGGTTTCTGTGCACAAATAGCTAATTAACAAAAGCCGCCCCTCCCCTCGCCCGATGTGTTTGCCTGTCTTTTTCCATTTTATGACCGGTCAGTATTACACCCCGCTCCCTTGAATAGCCACAAGTGTTTATTATGCGCACGGCGGCGGCAGTGACCGGCACAATGACACAATTGTGACACTCCCTCACATGCCACGGTCTTGTCTTGCGTGCGACCCCCGGGGGTCAGCTGCCGCACGGAAAAAAATCGCACTCGGCTTCTTTTTAATAGCAGCAGCCTTCCTGTCAGTGTGCAGGATGTGATGTCACCACTCAGATGCTTTTAGAGACGCTCAATAGTCATCATCATCTATGCCCTAAATCCGTTTTTTCCACATGATGTGCATGTTAATCTGTCACTTTTTAACACACAGTAACTTCCATACAACCTCCTGATCTCCGTCCGTTATATAAAGCTCATCCTGTCTCATCATCTGCGCAGGGTCCTTCCACCTGATCCACCTCATGTTTGATGACTATGTGCTTTACCTGCTGGAGTCCCTGCACTGCCAGGAGAGGGCCAACGACCTCATGAGGGCCATGAAAGGAGAGGGCAGCACAGGTGAGACCGGCAGCTGGAGGTCTAATTAATGATTAATGTAGCTTGTCGAGAAGTGAAGTTGCAGAAAAGGAAGATGTGATATTAAGCAGCTTTGGTTTCAGATGGCTTCAAGAAATTATGATGTTCATAATTTAAATGAAAATGAAATTAAATGAACATTTTCCTAACATAAAGGTAATCAGTAGGTTATTGTGATAACCTAAATGTCACATGATGAATGTATAAAGGTCTGTAAGTTTTGCACAAGATTAGAGGGCACATTCACTGCTTTGAAATATTTTTCAGTTAACGTTACTGTTTCAGTAAAGGAAGGTATTATAACTTTATTTTGTACACACATGAGCTTTGCCCTGACATTTGGGTATTTTACATAAACACATTCAGATACAACCTCAAAGAGTTCAGCCCTCTCAAAGGAGCTACACATGTTATTTACTTTATTAAATTGTTCTATCTTGTCCTGACACCTTCAGCAGAGAGAGAGGAGGACTTCACGTTGACAGAAACCACCCCCACCTCCCCGTCACCGGGGTCTTACTCCCCCGCACGCTCGGTCCATTCTGTGGGTGTCTCCTCAGCCAGCTCCCCCACGGCGGCTGTGTCCCCGGAGTATAGCGGAGTCACGACCACCACAGGTGAGACAAGCCTCATAGTCACGAACAAATGCCCTAAATGAGCGCACAGAGTTCCTCTGCGCCAATACATTTGTCTCTGTGTCCATATATGTGTCTACCAGGCGCTGTTCAGTCATATACCTGGTCCCTTACATACACAGTGACAACAGCAGGTGGCTCCACTCCAGAGGCCGGACAGCAGCTGTCCTGTATGAGGAGCAGTGCTCCAGTCCCGCCTCCATCCTCTGCCCACCGAATGCCAGTTTACGCCCACAGAGAGGAGCACGGGTAATTATGATTTTGTGTTATTTTCATTTTCAAAGCATTGGAACGGAAACATTTATATTTTGCTGGAGGATTTCTTTAATGAATTTCGACTTGCTTCCTCCATTCTAGGTATACTGGTAGCTACAACTATGGCAGCTACGCCAACCAGCACCCTCACTCAATCCAGAGCCAGTATCCCAGTCTGGCCCATGAACCGCCGATCCCAGCCCCCCTCCATTACTCCGCCTACCACCGCTCATCTGCACAGGTCGGTCACCCAGAACCTAACCTTTACTAGCATTTTAAATGAAAGTAAGTCAACTATTGAGCTGGCTTAGTGAATTTGTTTTTTCTTTTTTTTTTTAGTTATTTTTCTAAACTAACGAGTAAACTCTACACATCCACAACACAGAGCAGTGTGAACCGGTGCGGTGTTGAAGAGTAGAAGTATCACATGTTAATGGATCATGTGGGAATACTTGGAGCACTCACTGGTACATGTTACAGCAGCACATCTGCACCCCTCAATCTGAACTGAGAGTAAAGAGATGACTGAAGATTTAAATGTGAGAAAAAACGTTTTTAGGATGAGACGCCATTGCTGGTGTTAGAGCTCATGTAGCGAACAGTGTGAGTTTACTTTTTTGAGGGCCCTCCAGGCTCCGCTGCCTTTATAGAGGGAGGGGATCACCTGAGCCTCAGCAGTTGCAATGTTTCTAAAAGTCCCCGAATCAGCCTCTCCACTCGGCGGAAGCAGACAGTGAAAGGTGGCTCGGCCGGGGCCAAGAGGGCCCCTGCTCCGTTACTCCTCTTTCCAGCTCTCAATAGTCTCTTCATCTGTTTGAGCCAGTCGCCACAGAGCAGGGCAAGGGGGCGTTTATTAAAATATTGTTATTCAATGGTCTCTTTTCTGCCTGTGAACAAGAGGCAGCTGAACCGTCTCTTCTGCTCTCTGACCTGCACTGACTGTCTTTTTCCATGCTGTGATACCTCATAATGGAATCGACTGTCGTGTTTATATTTAGTGAGAAAAGGGAAAAGGATCCTACTTCCACTTTTTTTTAGTCTGTCTGAGCTTAAATCAGGCACAATGCCTGTGCTTTGTCTGTGTGAGAGCTCGGGGACGGAGCTGAGACGAACAGAAAACTTTGTTGGAGGCCCATCTGTCCAAATTGCTCTTATCATCAGGCAGATTTTTGGCTTCAGTCACCATAGGCGACAAAAACAACACAGGAAAAACACTTTTCCAGCTGATGTCTAATTTTCTTAAGTGGCTTAATTTTCTATTTTGACCACTTTGGTGAAACTTGTGAAGCAATTTCCCTTGGCAGGAAATTACCATTGACAGGGCCATTTCAGGCTCAACTCTGCAGGGCAACAACACAGCAAATATGATTTCAGCAGTGCTGTAGCCATCTTTGAGGACACTGAGGTCATGTCCTCCGTAAATGTTTAAATCAAAATTTACTTTAGATTAAATGTTCAATTAAAAAGTTAAACACTGTGAATTTTTTAGGCTGATTCACAGCTACTCTTTGAATAAAAGTGAAGTAAAGATTCAGTACTTTTATGCCACCAGTTTATTCATTATGGAGACATATGACTTTGCCAGTCATTTTGCACTTATTTGCTGTTTTGCCATCAGTTAGATGATAAGACTGATACCACTCTTGTATTTGATTGTTAAAAATGAAGCTACAGTCAGCAGCTGATTGGCATAGCTTGACCTAAAGACCTTACATAACAATGACAATGATAAATGATTGGCAGTGACAGTTAGTCAATTAATTCTTTACAGTGGTCATTTCTCATAAATGAAACTGAAACTATTGTGATAACTGATTCATTCAGAGTCACCTTTCAAGCAAAATAGCAAACATTTAATTTGTCCCTAAATGTGCAGATTTGACGCTTTTCTTTCTCTATGTATGACAAAATAATGATTAATTGAAACTTCATCCATTTTCTGGATATCTTCTGCTTCACTCAATAGATGATGCATAGCTATAACTTCTGTCCTCTTCTTCTTTTCTTCCACAGTACCAGCTCAATGGCCAGATGTCTCGTATGGAGCCTTGCTTGATGGGCAGCACTCCCCGGTTGCATCCTGCACCCGTCGCCCCCCGATGGCCAGATGTGTCGCCAGCTAACAGCTGTTACACCAGCCCACCTATGCATTCATCCCGCTATGCCACCTCTGGGGACATGTACTCTCCCCTGGGCCCACGCAGGAACTCAGAGTACGAACACTCACAGCATTTCCCCGGCTTTGCCTACATAAATGGAGAAGCCACAACAGGCTGGGCAAAATAACCTGTGAGCACTGCTTTGGACAGTCGTGTACAAGCTCCAGATCTGCCAGACCAGTTGATGCAAAGTCTCTGAACATTTCCAATCAAATACATTGAGAAAAAAGGAGGAACAGAGAGTGGAGAGTACCGATGAAAGGTAATAGGAATCATGGTATGGACGCCCTGACAATTTGAAAAGACTCATTACATTAATCACTCTGATGATTGTGGTGTAACTTGATGTTTTTGCTCATTGCTGGAAGACAAAATGTCACTTCAAATCATATAGATTGCAGAACTTGCAGCAAAATCATTTTAAAGAGTGCAATGCTGCTGCCAAGCTGTGCCTTTGTTTTAAGGAATGTACACCTTTGCCAGAGTTTCCCTTGTCAGTCTCACAAGTCGCCACATGCATCATCCCACCAGTGGCTGACAGGTCACTGTGCTGGAAGTACAATCTCAGTGACACCGCTATCTCCTCTCTCTCGTCGCTCAGCACCGTGCAGCATCTTGTTTGTGGATTCACTGCTGCAGGATGAACTGTACTGCCTTAATGCTCTTTTTGGGACCAGTTAAACACAGTGGCACAAAGCTAAAACATACAAATTCATATAAATCCACAAAAGACCTTGATCAGTGTGTTTTTAATGATTGAATGCCGTGACTCAAAAACAACTGTGTGAGTGTATTCTGTCGCAAGCTTTTTTGCTGTATTTCTGTGAGTGTGTGTGTATATATATATACATACATACATATATATATATATATATATATATATATATATATATACACACACATATATATATATA
>JBAJHX010000081.1:15416408-15436457 GCA_037176925.1 Amniataba percoides | reverse complement strand
CATATATAGTCAATCGTGGGGTCATTTGAACACACACACACACACACACATATATATATATGTATAAAGATGCACATAAAAATGTTTCACAAATGTTTCAGAGCCCATTGCTAGACTTTTCAACAAATTCTGCATGTCAAATTAAAAAAAAAACTAAATAAAAGCAGCTTTCAGATAGCTTCCTGCTAACTAGGAAAGAAACAGGTTAAACATGAGATGCCACAGAAGTCTTTATTAAATAATGAATTGTTTGTTTTGCCAAGGCTTGACTAAGATGATTAACTTTTTAACAACTGTTGCTTCTCCTCCTCAAATATTTCGTTCTACTTATTGTTTTCTCTGCAAATAGCCTGTCTGTATTTGTGTTGACCTTTCCTGAGCAAGCAGAGGCTAACGTTAGCACGATGCCAGGACAAAGGTAACGGTGAGCTCGCTCCCTGCCAACTGATTCATCAAAGGAGGAATCTCTTGCTGTTGGCTTCAATTAGGCCCGAACCTGCACGCCGCAGCATTCAGCCGAAGTAAATGGAAGCTGCTGGCACGACTCTGCAGCATCGTTACCACAACGCCATTAATTATCACCTAATTGGCACACACAGTGGGCTTGCCGGCCCCAGTTCCTTTATGTGTCACATTCAGGTTCTTAATAACACGTGTCCTGACTTTATTCTTCTCATTCTGAGGAGTCAGTCATTGGGCAGACAGGGACTTGAGACAGAGGCACAACTAGACAAAGCAATTTGGGTGGAACGTGGACGAAGAAGAAGAGACGCAGGTGAACAAATGTGCAGACGCAAAAAAGCCGACCATGTCATTGTTCAGCCAAAGAGGGGGCTGGAGCTGTAATGAGGCACGTGTGCCCAGAAGAGTAAGATTCCTCTCAGAGGCTGCATCCTCTTTTTTTTTTTCTTTTCCGCGGTGAAGGAGATGCGATGATGACAGAGAGGTGCTTCCTCAGTGCAGCTCTAAGGAGATCATTCAGAGCCAAGCAAGAATGTGCTCCCCTAACTGCTTAACTGGTCCTCCAATTAGCACATATTCTGCATCCCACCTCCACCACTACCCCCTCTTACATCTGCCAGCCCCCCGTCCTCTGTGACAGCCGAGAACGAGAGGAGGGATTCTTTGACTCTAATTGGGAGAGATGATGTTACATGTTTTTGTTTGTTTTGTCTTGTTAGTCCTCAGTGTACATTCTGACGTCTGACATTGTACCTGCTGTGATATAAGGCAACAGGTGTGATCACTTTAAAGATGTTTTATTATATCAGATGTTTTCACATTTAACTACACTGCGGGTCTCCCTATTTAAAAAACTTAACCTGCAGATTTCACAGGATAAGTTCAATTTAATTGCAGGAATCAGTTGGAATTACATGGCCATTTATATCTGAATCTCTTTCAAATGAATGCAAATGGGTCCTTTTTAAATCTTTGATGGATAATTCGCTGATAAATCATCTTAGAGGGAGGGGTGACACACAGTGCAGGTATAATTGGATTAGGATGAAGGGGCAGCCATGTCTTTGAGGAGATTAGTCTGAGCGCTGATCCTGTAATTAAACTGCCACAGGAGGGGAGGGGAGGAGGGCAGAGAGGATGGCCAGACAGGGGCGAGTGTCCATGAGGGGGGAGGAGGAGGGTGGGGGTGGGGGGGGGGGGGGGGGTTGAGTGAGGGTCCTCGAGCTCTGGATGCAAGAGAGTAAAGAAGTGAAAGCCCTCTTAAGACTGTCTGTGGATACAAAGGCTGTTGAACAGAGTTGGGTTTTGTCTACAAAATTTGTTCGCTTTGAAAATAAACATGGAGACCGTCGGCCGTTCTGCTTAACCCCTCTCATTCTTGCAAGTGGGAATTTCTAATAATTTTCTGTTTTTGTTTTTTTTTTTTGCGTCCACAGGCAGAACGTGATCCGGCCAATGGGAGTCAGGCCTGACGGGACGTTAGCGCCTCTTGAGGAAACTTTGTGTGATCCACCTGAGGACTCGGGATCAGACTCCGACTAGTGCACTGCCTGTTGAGGCCACATGTTTCAGGGTAAGCTTGCCGGGCCCCAACACATGCATGAAGCTGTGTCCCATTTCAAGGGCTGGATCCTCTGAAGGCTGGTGCCCACGATAGCGGGTCCTTTAGAGGTGCAGACTAAACCTCCACCCTAAATGAGATAGTCTAGTCACAGAATGTGGAGCAGAGTTTAGTCAAAGGGTCCACATGTTGTCCTCATAACTCCCAGTAGATCACACTCTTGAAATGGATTGGCAGATATCAGAACAATGTGTGGATTCTCATACAAACCACATACAAACACAATTTTACAGGTCAATAAGGATCACCTGAACACATTAAACATATTCAGTGTAGAAATGTGACCTCTGATGGTCCTGCCCTGAACTGGGACACAGCTCACATGTCACAGGAAACTCCAGAGGCCCTGTCAAAGCTGGAAAGTGGATAGTGGAGTGTCTTACTCCCCAAAGTGGAAGTGGATTTGTTGTGGGGCAGGGAGACTCTGTAGTGTCATCTAAAGCAAAGGAGGTCTCCATGGTTACTGCTGCACCTTTGTTTATTTCACTGCTTCCTGAGTTGAGAAAATAGAAGAAATAATATAATTTTTGCTGGATTACATGTATGTCACTGAAAGCTGATTTATGGTTTGTTAAAAGTGTAACTGGGACTGCATAATCATTCCTTCACCTGTGCTTTCATTTTTCCACTTTTAGTTTCTTTTTTGCCACTTGATTGTTTTTATTCATTATTTGTATTTCTAGATAGACACACACACACACACACACACTTACTTCAAAGTCACTGAAAACTGTTGACAGCCAATGTAGTTCATGGGGCCTGGCCAGGATGGACCACAGGATTGATGTATATGTAGAAACCAGGAAGTGTCAGTGTGAGTAGTTTTAACTTGCAGCTCACAGTGAGTCTATATTTGGTTGTGTAATTATGATGAATGTTGCACACCAGTTAGTAGCCAAGGAACCTTTGTGACTTCAGGACGTGTTGGCTTACGGTCATGTCACTGAAACTTGTGTTTAACAAGGAGACGACTTCTTTTCTTCTAAAATTAAGACAATGAAAAGCTGCAACATCTTCCTGTGGATGATAGTAAACATACTGTTTCTGCCTCTTGTCGACTCTTGACAAATGAAATGTGTAAACTGCAATGATTGTTTTCTAAAACATGTTACTTTTGCCAAATCTGAGTAACTTTTTTTTTTCTAAATTGAATTTTTTGCTAATTTTATATACATTTACAAATGTAGGAGTATGTATAAACAGAACTGTTTTTTTCCTGATGGTACCATTTAATTTAATGTAAAAGCTGTTCTGAAATCACCTGCAGGGTTGGTTCTTGGCACCTGAACTAAAACACTGCTCCGCATTACTGATGGATAATATGTTGCTGATTACAATCCAGAGAAACTGAAAATTGTTTTAACCTGAAAACATTTGTTATTACAACAGGAACTGGTGACAGTTTACTTAATATTGAAAAATCATGAGCACACTTTTCACCTGGCCTGTGACTCGTCACCACTGCCTACTCAGACAGTTCGGATATATCAGATAAGTTGAAAAATATTTAAATTAAATGATCTAGAGCTGGCACAAAAGACTATCTGACTCAGCATTTTGCTTTCTTGTATTTCATGTGATTAATCAAATATTTTAAAAGGTTAGATATACAGATGGATTACAAATTAAAGGGAAAGCCAACATTAAGTGTCTTAATGAGGTGCTGTTCCTCAAAATCCAGCCCATAGTACAACTTTCATACTTAAACCATTCAGTGGCCGCCTGTTCCCTTTAATATGGTAGCATCTGTGTATCAGCTTCCATTTTGTGCTTTTTTTTCCTCCACAATCATAGTGGACTAAATCAAAATTGCATGTGATTACATCTCCATCTGGAAAGAATATGTTATGGAAACAAGTTTGTTCTTTTTGCACATTCTTCACATACTGTAAATAGCCACCACACTTCTTTTATGTAGTGAGGCTTTCACTGAGGCGTTAATAAACTGGAGTATAAGAGAAGTTGTCATTTTTTAACCTTGAAAAAAAAACCCAAAAAGATGAAAATTACACAATGCTTTTATTAAATATTGCTTAAAATACAGTGCTGTGCTGATAAAAAAAAACATGAACAAGGTTACTGACCTGCAACATCAAAAACGCCTTAAGAGACATTTGAATTTTTGTTACAGAGCTCATTTATTTACTAGTGTTGTGGGTGGACACTCCTTCTATAATAAGTGCTGTAAATGTGCTTGCTGAGCTTGATAAACTGTTTGATATGATTTTTTTAAATTTACATCTGAACACCACACAGTGAGACTGGCAGATGAAGAGGTAAGATGATTCACTTTCACTCCAATGCACACGACAACGAACAGAAAAGAACAGTAACACGATACACTTAACAGGAGAAGAGTCTTAGTGTCGATGAAAGGACAGAAGAAAAGCTCTAAAACCTTTCCAGTGCCATCCTTTGTGAAACAAACTGCATCAGTTGCTCGGGCTGGATGATGCAGAGCTCTTGCTGTCTGTCTCAGAGTCCGTCTCCTCGCCGCCGCTGCTGGCTGCCCTTTGAGTTCCTGATCTGGACGCAGATGTCTCCATCCGACCTGCAGGATCTGAAGCTCCTCTGCTCACTGACGGCGGGCTGCTTATCAATGTAGGGACGCTCTGCAGGGAGAGAAAATCATTACACTGTTTTTACATGAAGGCAACCGCTGTTTATATGTATAACATCACCAGTTTTTTCTGCTCTGTATTTTCTAATTTCCGTTCAAAATTCACAAAAGGTACCATTTGTTTTGTAACAAACACAGACTCATAAGACTTCACGCTCCAGACTGAACCCACCAGTGTTTCCTGATTCTTCATCAGCTCCTCAATGTCGTTGTTCCAGCCGAGCATTTCTGCAAACCTCCGCACCGTGTCCTCCATGTCGCCCAGCTCCATGTGGTCTCCTCTCCGCAGTGGGACCTTCTCAAAGGGGCCCACAGCGTGTCGGTTCAGGAGGAGACGTGGCACAGTGGAGCGCAACGTATTCACCAGGCTGGCAAATGGCTCGATCTAAAACAACAAACGTTTTGACCTCAGGGTTTAAAATGTGAACTAGAAACCCATTTCAAGTACTGAATGCAGATCCCACAAAAGGTTTACCTGTAAGGATGTTCCCATAATGATGAGCAGGTCTGCTTTGGGGAAGTCTTTAGTGTGGAGGAAATACTTCTGAGGAAGGTCCTCTCCAAAAAACACCACATCAGGTTTGACTGTCGCAGCGCAGAATGTGCAGATCGGGACATTGTCGTTCATGATAGCATGCTGCAAAACAAAGAGGCATTATATGAGGGGATTACTGTATTCGAACGGTTAAACAGTTTTTGACCACAATGTCACACATACCTTAGCCTCCTCAGCAGGGTATGCAGTGTAGCACAGGTGGCAGGACGCTGTGGCAAAACTTCCGTGAGCTTCCACAAGTTTGTCATCTGGGATGCCACACACTGTGAAGAGAGTTATTAAACTATATTAAATTGTATAGTATATTATATATTAAACATTATATGAAGAGTAAACAAATATATTAATTCTGGGAAACACAACACAACAGACACTGTTAGAGAAGCAGAGAGTCAGTAGATAGTAAACCCTTCAAAGTGTCAGTACTGTCTTGCGGCGGTGCATTCATGACCATACTGTACATAGGAATGTATACTGTCAGTGTCCAATAAGAAACATTTATGTCTAAGATGTCAGCTTATAAAGTAATTATTTTAACGTTGGCAACAGTGCACCTACAGCAGGGCAAAATAGGGTAAAAAAAAAAAAAAAACACAAAACACAAAACACATAGATCCATGAATTTTCACTGAACAGCAGAGACTTGATCGTTGACTCAGACGTCACTCACGTTTCTCCAGGCCGTCAATGTTCTGTGTGTACATTCGGAGCAGCAGGCCTTTGTGATGAAGCATGCGGATGAAGTAGTGGATGTAGTTTGGCCGGTGGCTGCCAGGATACAGAGCCTTGGCCAGGGAGAAGAACGGCTGCGGGTCATTGGAGAAGTAGTCAATGTTGAAAATGGCTTCGGGGTAAGGGATGTTGTATTTTTCCAAGTTGGCATAAAGACCAGTCCCTGGAGTTCTGAAAATGTGGAAGTACAGACTTTTTAACATTTGGCATTATGAGCATTATGGTGATTAAAGTGTAGAAAAGAGTCTTGTTCATTCGTTTTTAAAGGGTGTAATATCTGATTTAAAAATGACGCAGAATAATGAAGAGAAACATGAAGATGAGGGTGTAGAAAGCACAAAACTCCAACCTGAAGTCAGGGATGCCACTGGCTGTGCTGATTCCTGCTCCAGCCACCACCACCACGTTCTTGCAGCGGCCGAGCTTCACCAGTCGAGCCACGGCGGCTAGACCACCCCGAGACGAGGGCTTGGCAGGAAACGCAGACGGACTGCCCTCACCAGATCTGGACCCGCAGGACTGACCTGCCTGCACAGGATCACTGCTGCTTTTGAACATCTTCCCTTTGCTGTAAAGTGGGCCCAGAAGAGACACATGACACAATCCCTGACATAAATACGAACAACAAAATGGATCTGCTGTTCAGTTAAGTGTCCGCAACAGTACCAGGGTAATTTAACACAGTCTGCACAGTGAGTGAAATATGTGAAATATATCAACTATTGGATGAAAGAAGGTGAATTTTAGCACAGACATTAATGGTTCCCAAAGATAAAGCCCTCCTGACTTTTGACTACTAGGATCAAAATGTTGCACGTTCATTCATAGCTAATGAGATGATGAATCCTGACTTTTCCTGTAGCACCATCACCACGTCAACATTTTAATTTGTCAAATACTTTAGTTCTTAATGACATTCCCATCCTGCCTCAGTTGTGCTTTGTGCTCAGAGCGACTTATCAAATGTTGGCGCATAAAGACGCTAAACTAACAAGGTGACAATGGTAAACTTTAAATCTGCAAAAACAAGCCTTAGCATGTCTAGCCAGTCATATCCGAACAGAAGTCTCTTAACACTTTATGTTTTAAAGTCTGAACTGTGGATCTGCACCTTGGAAGCCTTTCTTCTGCTTTATGTATGTATAAATGTGTTTAAGTATGACCATTTATGTTTATGTACATATATGAACTTAACAACATACATGTTATTTTCTGTATGTCAGTGACTGATCTTGACAGTCTGCCCTTATTACTGTATTGTGTCCTCACCTTGTGGGTAAACCGTCCTGTCCGCTTACACTCATATGACTGAGGTCCTGGGCCAGAGCAGAGTCCGTCTGTTTCTTTCGTTGTTTCCCATAAGGACCCGGCCCAGAATCTCGGGTCTCTGCAGGGTCGGTATGTCTGGCCTGGGAGCTGGAGCTGCGTGTTATCCTGGTGCCTGGAGGCTGCGGGGCTTTTTTATCCCAGCTCGACCTGGACCTGTTCATTCCAGCACCTGTTGACAGCAAGAAAACAAGCAAATCATTCAGCCTAAATGAAACATCAATCACTGTTTATGAGCTGCAATACGAGTTTCTTTTTCTCTCTGCACTATCAGCTCGAAGTGAGATGTGTCCAAATGACATTTGAATGTCAGACATGAAATTTGTGTCAGTCATTTTTTTTTTCTAATTGTGTGAAATGGAAAATACGGGTGATTATTTTAATTTCTTTATTTTCCCAAACTGCACTAATTAGATATCAACTTGTTTTCTGTGCTCTCCATTTGCCCTCCCCCCTTCTCCTCCATGTTCTGTGCCCCATATTTAAAAAGCTGTTACACTGAAATCATGGAGGCATCCTTTTCTCTTCACTCCCTTTGCACAAGAAAGGCTGAAATGTTTTAAAACTGTCAACTCTTGAACAAAAGGTAATGGCTGCAATATATTTAGCAACCCCCTCCTCTGCTCCTCAGCAGCTATGCTAATACAGTCCACAGCTGTGGCAGCTTTACTGTTCAGGGAAAGTGGAGGGTAGAGCCGAGAGGTGGGGGGTGAGAGTTAAAAAGAGGGGTGGCAGAGGTGAAAGGGAACCGTAGATTGACTGTGTGTCAACAAACCCAGCTGGGAGAGAAAAGAGGATGCCCCCTAACGGCCCCCTCAAACTGAGGAAGAAGGGGCAGAGTGGTGGGTGGGGGGGTGGGTGTGCGGAGATAAATGATACGGAGGCGGGATTCAATAAAGAGGGAACAGAGGAGGAGAAGGAGAGAGAGGAGAAGAGGAAGGAGGGGTGAGGGTGTGGGGGCTCTTCTTTTCCCAAAGCTATTCTAGGCCTTCAAACAACTTCCATGAGGAATGAGTGTGAGTGATCAGGGAGAGGCAGGGGACAAGGAAACAAAAGAGCTACAACCCATAAAACACGACTGCCTCAGAGGGCAGCGGGGAGATAAGACGAGCTTTTCTGCAGAGGCACCTTATCGCCCTCCGGAGGGGATGAGAGAAGAGGTAGAGGGGTCACAGAAAGATTACAGAGCAAGATAGAAAATCCCAGCCTTTTAAAGATTAAGTGATTAGACACTTTTCTATAATTGTTAGACTAATTTTTAAATAAAAATGAGTTATTCATAAGCCATGAACTGATGAACATCTTAGCTTCTAAAAGACATAACTAGTAGACAACACTTTTAAACATCATAGAAAGCTCATTCTCTCCAAACTACTTTCATTTTAGACTCTTAATCTTGTTTCACTTTGCCTCCTTTTAAAAGAGTGAAGCCCCCCCCCCCCGCACATCCTAAAGAACTATTAAAAACCACAGGAGGGTGAGGGTCTTGGCTTTTGTCTGGCCTCCTCTCAAAAAGACACTGCTGAGTACAGGCAATAAATCACCAGCCTAGTTATTAAGGTCTCACACAGATGGTGGACCCACGTCTACATCAGTGTGATCGGACCTCTCTTATGACAACTGGACATGTTACACTTGTTACACAAAACCCCTCAAAAAGTCATGCACACAGAGGACTGGTTGACTTGAAATTCAAAATCAGTGAGGAGACAGAGAAAACTTTGGTAAAAGGCTCGTGCCGACACTTTGAAAACAACCTGAAACAAGTTAAGGAGATAAGGAGAGACAAGACAGTGAAAAGAAAATGTCATAAAAAGTACCATACACAGGTGCACTGCTGTGGTTTTGTGTGAGATCAAACTGCCTTTCAGTATTTTGAGGTCCACTTTTTCTGTCTGATAATGCCTTAATTGTACCACAAATGCTTTTATTATTATTTAATGACAAATAAATCCCTGTATAAATAACAAAAGGCTTAAAAAGGATTTGAGAGCCCTCCCCCCCTTGCCTGGCCTTTCACACCACTTGTTCTCGCAGCTCTCCCCAGTGGAAAAGCTAAGCCCAGCACTGGACCACCAGGAGTATAGCTGCTCATATGAAGGGTTACAGTTATCTAATTAGGATGGTCCCACAACACTGAACACACCCTGGTGCTCACCATCATCACCACCCACCCAAAAAAGTCAGGGTGCTGGATAATCCTTTTACAACTGTACAGGCCAGAAGAGTGCGTCAAAACTACAAAAAAATGCAACAACATTTACTGCTTTTTCCATGAGAGAAAAAAATATTCCTTCCTTGGGACAAGTAAAAACAAGCCACTTCCAAACAGATAATAATTCAGATCTTACAAACTGCTAATTCTGATTCAATTTTTAGTTTAATTTTGAAATGTTTATGTGACATTGTGACAAGTGGCCCAAGCATGTTTCAAGTTACAGTAATATGATTCAGCACAACTTGCTTTGTGACTGTGTCGTCATGATAGTTTGGCCTTGTGTAACAAAGTTTTCTTAACGATTTAAACTGCGCTCTCAAAACGCTGGTTACTGCGATACTGCTCTTACCCTTGTAGCTGGTTGATTAGGGACTGTTGGATACACACTGAAGCTTTGTCTTTAAGCTCAAGTGACACTCACTGAAATGATAAAACCTCCAGGGTTTCCAAACTACGGTTTATAATGTTTGACTGATAAAAGGTTTTATACAGATCAACCATAACAGTATAACTACAGGATTTTTCCACAGCAGAGAATTTGACTTGTCACAGCAGGAGAAACACGGGTATTGAAAAAATAAATAAATAAAGCTTGTGCTGGATCACTGTCATGACTTGCTTGGATGCTCGAACAGAACAGAGCTGTATTATAACACCTGTACTTTTCCTACTGTGGCAGGTCAAACTGCCTCCTGAAAAAGTCTAAATATGAGCTATGATTTCAGTGGGGATTTTGAAGTTTCATTTTCCCTGAAAGTTATTTATTAGTTATCATCATTATGTGATTTTTGCTGTGGTCTGTACAAAACAAATATGTTCGTTTACATCTGCAGAAGCTGAAGTATTTGTAGACCGGAGCATTTCTGCAATGCCACGATGCTTCATGTATTATGTTGTTTTACAGTTTGCCTTTATCAAAGAAATTGCAAAGTGGTCTGTTAGTAGACTTTTATTCAGAGTGATTTGTATGTTTGACTAGAAATAATAGGAATGATTGAAATATGAATCCTCATAATTACTTATAAAATAAGCTGTCCCTTTCTTTTCAATTAAAAGTTTAGACTGTAAAATGGCTAAAGTGAAAAATGCCCAGTACAATTTCAAATGACTCATTTTGTGAAAAAGTTGGCATCCGATAACTTCTGGCCATTTTAACTTTGATAAAAAATATTAACCAATCATCAAGTTATGTCATGATACATATGTAAGAAATATGTTTTTTCTCTTTTTTTGCTTTTGTTGTTGAAACACAAAATACATCAAGATCATGATTTCAGCAACACATAAACAGGTCAAAAACATGCAGAAATCTGGCAGTTCAGATAATTAGTGATTACAGAAAAAAAATCACTTATTACCAAAAGTTTTAAGATTTTTTATGTATTATGGTGCAGTGCTGTAAACATAAAAACTCAAAATAAATACTAAACAAGAGTTTCTAAATGAAGTTTTAGAGCTGACACATCCAAAGATCAGATCCTCATTCCTGCTGACAGCTAACCCTGAACCACCGGACGTCCGAAAAACATCTACCTGCTGCCTCTGGAGAAACATGTCAGCTGTGTCTTAAAGGGGATTTGGTTAAGTTTAATGAGGGGCTTTTCCCCTGCAACCCCAGCATTTAACCCTCCACTTACAGCAGAATTGAGGACAGCCGACTTTGATCTCTGCTGCCCCGTTGATGCAGGCATGGCAACGGACAGCCTTGGTCGCCATGGAAACCTCTTCATTACTTAGCTGGAGAGGCAACAGCCCTCAGTTCTCCGTCCCCACCTGCTCACTAATGACATATCACTCTGTGTAGCATCTTTGTTGGACTCTCAATTGACACAAAGCAGCGAGTCCTAATTTGTGTTAGTGTATTGTTTTCTCTCACAGAGGGGAAGGTGGGTGGTGGAGAGCTAATTTCACTCAGTGGGTCGATGGCTAACTAATGACTCTGGTCCTGTTGCTCCTCTGAGGATGTTCAAGCCTCAAATTAAACAACAATCTACCAATCATGGGATGTGATGTTATTTGTACAACCACGTGAACTCTCTGAGAGGAAGGGTCTGAAGTTAACCAACGTACAACGTGCACTCTGACCCACAAAAACTTCACACCACATGTTATATATTTTCAGTTAAATATGATTAAACAAGCAACAGGAACTTACAAATAAAAGATCTCCAGTTAATTGAAGTAAAGTCTAGCTGCAAATAATCCAACGTCATTTTTAATTTGACTGAATAATTTCTAATAAATTAATTAATCAGCTAACCTAAGGGTGAGTCTTGATTGCAGACTATGCCTTTAGAAAATACAAGTTATTTTTAAAGATAAAAAAGAGATTTTTAAAGACATTGCTCAACCTGTTAGCAAAGTATCACAAACACTGTTAAAACTGTTGGATGCTCAGAGTTTTTCTTTTGGTCTGACAGGAGTAACTGACTGTGATGTGACACTGACACCTGCTGGAGCCTGAATCTCATTACACAAAGTCAATGATAAAAATCATCAGCACTTTACACACACTGTGACTTGTATAGTGTGGGATTGCTCAATTCATTACATAATCTGCAGAAAGTGTATTCATCAATTACTGATAACTGATAAACTGCTTTCTTTTTTCTATATCTTTCTGAAGTTAATAACAGTACATTGTTTTAGATACATTTCAGTAGAGTAAGAAATCCTATAGTGAATATCATTATATTTTGTATTGTATAGAGTGGTTTTATGCAACCAATTTAAAAATACATTTGCTTCATGTGCAAAGCATCATCTGCATTTGGGACATGTAGAAAGAAAAGGCATCACTGGGAATTAAAGAACTTCTCCATATATAAATAGGACACAAAAATATCCTTTGTAGAATAATAATTAGTGCAATCATATGGTTTTGCAACAAGTTTTGTTAACTTGTTAGTAATTCTTCAGCTCACATCTAATTGTGTTAACCACCTGACTTTGACTTTTTAGACAAAATCTATGAACATGCAAATACTTTTTATTCTTAAGGTGTAACTACTGGACACGAGATGCCGTCATTCTCAGTGTTTGTGACCTGCAGGCTTTCAGTTTCCACATCTCATGTGTGCACGCTGTGTGTTGATCCACAACTGGCTTCCAAAGGGGGAAATGTCTTTTGCACCTGCAAGTCTAAAAACTGAAATTAAAAGCTATAAACTCAGACACTTTCCTCTTTCAGAAAAGTGAAAAATTCCATTTTCAAGTGAAAAATAATACAAAAAAACACATGTTAGAAGGAGGGACTTTAAACTGGGACACATAACTCCTTAAATGTGAGGAAAAACAGGCTTGTTTCCTTACACACACACACACACGTCAACAGGAAGACAGTCTGAACATTTACAGACTGATCACAACCTCCAACTTAATAACACTGATTTCCCAGTATTAGTGAAACAACAAATACTAGTCTTTGAAATGAGTGATGGCTCCACTCTGCAGGCCAGACCCCCTCGGGGAATAATAATAATAATAATAATAATAATAATAATAATAAGATGCCATCAGTATTAAAGGACGTTTATCATTCACATGTTTAACATCAGGTACCTGTCTCCTCTTCAGATGACGGATCTTGTGGATGCTGAGCAGGCGGTGGAGACTCTGTTGGGCCTCTCGGGATGTTTCACATGCAAACAGGAAAAGTCGCAGAGCTTCCTGTGCAGCAATGACCTCTGACCTCTTATAATGCCTCAGCCGCCGAGCACAAGCCCCTCGCCCGGTCCAGGTGTCCGCTTTGCGCTCAAAAACCAGCAGCTTCCCGTCACCATGCAGCCAAAAGTGTTGGTTTGAGACAGAGAACTGTCACTCTGCGGCTGCTTCCGGACACTGAGCGGCTCATTACAAATACAGGCGGGAAACGCTGCTGCAGTCACGTGGTGCAGCGTTTCCGGTTCCCAGTGTCGTTCAAATATTTTCCCCTGCAGGTATATTTTCACTTTTATGTTTCATGCATCAACTGTTGCATGGCATCAACATGCAGGGGTGGAAAGTAACTAAATGAAATGTGAATGTAAGGAAAGCAAGCACTAAATACACTTTTAATACTCCAGAGGGAGAAGTATAACTTTAATTCCCACAGATTTAGTCAGTAGAGGTGGTGGATGAAAAAATTAAAAAGGATAAAGGATAAATAATTAAGATTTTCAAAATCATTTAAATTGTATTTTAAATCACCGCTAGTTACTTTTTAGTAGATGCTTTTTTTCATTTAGCTACTTAGCAGTTTATAAAAGTACAGCTGAAACCATTAGTCTGTTAACTGATTAGTGGATTGACAGAAAATTAAGTGGTAGCTATGTTGATTTTTTTAAAAGCAAAAACATTTCATGATTCCAAATGTGAGCATTTACTCCTTTTCTTTTCAATTATTTTAATTTATGATTAATCGCTGAATCAAAGGTTGGACTGTCAGAAAAAACAAACACACTGTGTCAGTGTGTCACATGTGTCACATTGTCCTTTGGGTAAACAACACAATCAATCAGTTATTGAGAAAGTGATCATTAGATTAATCACTAATAAGCTGAATTGGTTGCAGCCCTCTAAGTTAAACAGCAGAACACATCTGTGCATGCATAACAAACCTCAGTGGCTATTTTTCTGCATGAAGTACATTTCCTTTTGATACTTTAAGTCATCACGATTACACTTGCACTCTTCTGCTTAAGTACTTTTACTTGCACTTGTTGAGCATTTTTACAGTGTGTCATTAATACTTTGATGTAACTAAAAGATCCAAATACTTCTTAGACCCCTGCATGAAACTGAAGCAGCTAAATGGCGTTCAGCTATCTTTGATTTTATTGATTGCATCTTTCACTGTGACAAGTCTTTAAAAATGGGTGTCAAGTGTGAACTGTGGACATAAAATATAGGTTACTGTACTACATATTAAACATTGTTTACACTTTGTATCCGTGCATTAATAATCCATAATCCAATAATAATGTGTTCTATGTTCTAATTGCAGACAGTTTCATACATTTTCAAGTGCAACCATAATTTGTCTACAACCATAATTTATCTGTGTATCTGTTCATAACCATATCGGGCAATCTTTTTTCTATTCTATTATCTGTAAATATTTACACTGGCATAGTTGTATAGGTGATAATATATTCATACAATAGTCTGTTATCATGTGCAATATCCTCATGTGCAGTATCTTTTCTTGGAAAATAATCTATCATCACTGGAAATGTCTCAATCTGGTTCATTCACTTACACAGCTCCTGTACACTCCTTATCTATATTGTTACCTAAGGCACTTTATAGTTGTATTTGTATTTTTATTCTCTTATTTGATGTTATTCTCTTATTTTAATGTTTAGAAAGTTTCTATTATTTGATATATTTTTGTCCTGCATTCTGGCACAATAATTTCCCTCAGGATCAATAAAGTTGTTCGTATTCGTATGACAGATAAATGATTTAAAAATTCAAAAAGTGTTAAAAGCGGAGGTCCACTCTATTTTCACAACATGCCATCCCTATTATAATATGATTTTTTTTTTTTGAAGTGATGCAACATTTCTTTACACAGCAGATTATTTTTGTTTCAGGATGTGACAGCAGCATGAACGTCACTTCCACTTTTGCGGGGAGGAGGATGTTTTCGGGGTGTTTGGACCAGGAGGGTCTCTCCCGCCAAAGTTACAGTCCCTGCTAAAAAAAACCTCCATCTGACCTTATTTGATCTGATTTACGTGTATTACCACACCTCGATAATGTCTGCATGAGCAAACAGCAAAACATATTTTTGCTTCTTTAACTGTGACATAAGCGTGTGAAACAATGCCTGACTTTCAAAATAAAATACCCCGTATATGCGCGGACTAAAATAGTGCACAGCAATGCTGCAACAACAACAATAATAAGTATTTTTAATGTGCATGCAGAGCTGCAACTCCAGTCTGTGTGTTTTCATGGGTGGAGACTGAAGTCCTCCTCCTCCAAAATACGGTCACACAAACCCAAGTGAGCTCCAGCAGCAGCAGCAGCAGCCACATCACTGCAGGCCCTGCAAGCAGGACACTATCCGGCGCAGTTAGTTTAAAAGTCCCGCACTGAGTCACTGGATAAGTTTGGTAGCAATAAACAGCGAGGTAAGTGTAAAATCAGCTGGTTTGTACAAAGAGAAACAGCCGTGAGAAGTTCAGGACAAAAGTGGGACATTTTATCCTGTAAAGCAGCTTCAAAGCGACCCCCCCTGAGCAGTAGTATCACCAGGACTGCTGCTGAAATTTGGATAAACATCGACATATCTGTGGTTTCAAACTGATGCTTAGCTTTTGATGGCTGACGTGTCTCTGCCCGGACGCCTCCGCCAGAACATTCTCCCGAAAACAAAAACAAACAAACTAACAAAAAAAGCTAACGTTAACGCGCATATGGCGACTAAACAGCGTGATAACCACAGACACACCAATGTTGTTTTTCTAAAAGCGACACGGTGATGAGCTCGATGAGTTTTAACATTATTTTACGCGGTTGTTTTAACTTTTAACTTAAAGGTTGTTGTGTAGGTGAACGTTAGCTTCAGTTGACGTACAGTTAACGTTCAACGTAAGCGAACGTTGGTGGTTAGCTTAATGGCTCTGGGACGCTTTGGACGACTAGCTTACTCATTTTAATGTCATTTAATTAGAAACATAACCAGGATACATCGGCCGATAATGTTGTTGACACAGCAGGTAATTGTCTACAGCTGCCAAACGCGCAAATACCGAGTGACAGGACAGCCCCTTTGTTCATCTTTAACTCGGTAAACAACCCAATAACGCCATTGTCTGAGCTCACTACAGAACTTCTCTACAAGACGGCCAACATAAACATCGGGCCTCAGTTTGGGGGGAAAATGGTTTCAGATGTAATTTTAAAAGAGCTGGTATGGTAAAGCTTTTAGTTTTTTCCAGCATCACTTGTTTGGAGCGTTTAAAAGCTGTCGTGGTCTGCTGTTTTAACCTGTTGTGCAGCTCTGTTACACACCGTGAACAGGTCCGCCTTGTTTCAGGATCAGCAGCACACCCAAAGCAAGCTCCCTGTTTTATTTTCTTTACACACTGTAGGTGTGCTCTCAGATACAACCCCATTGCTATCTGCAGACTGACTGTTGAACTACTGCACATAGGGCATGGTTTCATACTTAACACTCACACATTCATATTTGAGGGTTAAAGCCCCTCAGAGTCAGGTGTTTGTGTGTGCTGTGGCCCTCTCAGTGCTCAGGACAGGAATATATGCAAAAAAAGGGTCTCAAACATACAAATATACTGTGTGAAGATCCCAGGAGGAAAGCTATTGCAAGTTAGAGATGGTCTCTTTTCCTGCGCTTTCCCACATCGGACATCTGCGTTTGTTTTATGCCACTGTTTGGTAATAGTGTCATTCATTTTTACAGAGAGATGAGTCAGGCCGAGCAGGTGCCTGAGGACATGCCTGCATACCTCAATGATGAGCCAGAAGCTTTGGGTAAGTTTAGCTGCCAAGGTGCTTTGACACTGAAAAGTTTGTTTATTCACCTCCAACCTGTTCAGAGGTTTTAGAGCATGTTGCACAGTTCTCACTCAGAGCAACCAGACGAGGGAGAAATTGTATTCCGGTAATGTAATAAATGTAGATCCAGTGGGTCTGTGTTCCTGTGAGGTGGAGCTGTGCCCTGTTTTCATATTTGAATGATGATATCAGTGTAAATGTTGCTGTACGGAGATTAAAAATAATCCATTAAGTTTCAGGTTTTTGTAAAATTGAAATCAGATGGGTCAGACAAAGATGTGGAAAAAGTAAAAGATTGTAAAACTGAAACAGACGGTCAATGAATTGATTAGTCAAAATGAACCGGAAACTGTATTCATTGCTTGCAGCTTCTCCAACTTGAGATTTCTCTGTTTTCATACAATTGTGAACTGAATATCTTTTGGACTGATGGTTGCATGAAACACGCAATTTGAAGACATCAGCTTGGACACTTGCTTTGTAGACATTTTGAATTATTTTCTCACATTTTTGGATCCAAATGATTTATTGGACTAACTGCAAATACAAACAACACATTTACTGATGTAGAAAATTACTGTAATTTGTAATCTGTATGCAAACATCTACATTGCGTAAAGAAGAAAAAGAAACCTTTTGGCATGCAGTACTGAAATGAATAGATTGACCAAGTTATTGATGGAAAGAAAATTGATCAAGATCATATTTGATAATTCATCATAATGCAAGTCATTTTTCAAATATAAAAACTAACACTAACACTTCCAGTTTCTCAAATGTGAGGCTTTTGTTTTCTCAGTTTTATATAATTTTAAATGGAGTATCTTATGGCATTTTGACTGTTAGACAAAACAAGTAATCTGAAGACTTCAGCTTGAGCTCTGGGAAATTGTAGCCGACATTTTTCTCTAACATTATATTTTTTATGTTTACAGAACAAATTATTCACTAATGTAGAAAATACTAAGGTAAATTGATCAAGTAAATGCCCGACAATTGCAGCCCTAGTTTGGACCATCTCTGTCCTCTCACTCTTTATTGTCATTGGGCTGTGACATGCTGTGTCTTAACATGTCGCTCTTGTTTGTTTTAATCAGACAACAACAAGGACCACCCACAGGCACAGCCAGGCATGCTCGGCAGGTTGGCGGGGGGCTTATACGGTGTCACCAAGGGAGCTGTTGGAGCAACGGTGGGCGGTGTGACCTGGATCGGAGGGAAGAGTCTGGACCTGACCAAGACGGCTGTATGCTCCGTAGCCTCCGTGCCTGCGATGGGAGTGGGGTTGGTTAAGGGAGGAGTGTGTGCTGTAGCTGGAGGAGTGACCGCTGTTGGCTCTGCGGTGGTCAACAAAGTTCCTATAGGAGGAGGCAAAAAGAAGGACAAGTCTGACTGACAAGGAGAGCAGGAGTGTGAACGCACACATAGGAGGCGTGTGGCTGTTTTGGCATTGATGAGCAGGGAAAGAGCAAACAAAGACTCAGAAGTTTAGTGCACACATTTTGGTGAGGGGATCAGTGTTTTGAATTAGTTTTTAGTTTCTGTGTTTTTTTTTTCTTTTGTTTTGTTTTTTTTGTTTTTTTTTTCTCCATGTGGTTGTTGGCAAAGCCACATCCAAATGATTATGTGACAAGGACATGCAAAAGCAAGAAAAAAGAAAGACTCTCTTGCTCTGCTGTTAAAGGAAAACACACCAAATGATTTATCACCTGTGCCTCAAGTTGTTTCAAATAAACAAGTGTGCATCTTTCAGTTTTGATATCCAGCCACGGCACTGTGATCACTGCTAGCTGTTGGGTTTGTCAAAAGTTTAGTCAAGTTTAGTAACAGTGGATAAAAGGAGTGTGAATGCTCTTAAATTTCACGTGCAAGACAATCATTGATCAATGCAAACAATCTAATCTGATCAAAGAAGTTATAGGAACAGTTCAATCCAGTCTAATATCTAAACCATTTGCTGGCTGTGGACTGTGGATTTTTTACTGGTTAACTTCTAATTTCCCTCTGAAGTCACATCCCTCCCTGGTGGATATAGGCAAGTAGTTCTTTTGATACAGAATCTGATTTCTTACAATAAATATTAAAAGTGAGAGTACTTTGATTGCAGTGACCTTCCAGTCATAGTGTCGCTTCACTGTGACTGTATTAGTGTAGTCGAAGTTCACTGAATGATATTTTGTACATGACACTCCTGTTTGATAGTTACTGTGACATGTGACATGTCTGCCGCTTTGGACAAGAAGAAGCTTCATAATATCATAAATCTCAGTGAGTGTGAGTGTTACAGTAGTTAGTTCTCAACCCTGACGTTACTCTAATGCTCCTCATTGTTGCTTAGAGTCACAGTGTTTACTGTTGTAGGACTTCTTGACATTGCATTCTGAATTTCAAGTCACATTTTTTAAGCTGACAAACGTGTAAAAACACATTTAATAAAAGAAAATGCCGTTTTGTAAATCAACCTTTATCTGTAAAATGCTTTTCAAGCCTTGTATGATATGGAAAGGCAGTTTGAAAGTGTTTGTGTAATCAGTGTTGCAGAGTGCTTGGACGTTTAAGTGATGAGGATTTCTTGAAACCTGGCAATGTTATATTAAGAAATTGTTCAAATAAAACATCTTCTGAAGAATGTATGTATTGTGTTCCATCAGCTGCATGACCTATCTAGCAAAAACATTCAGTGTATAAAAAAACTGAACTAAAACTTGTAACTAAATGTTTTGTTGTTAGAAGTCCTCAAGTAAATATCAAGAATTTGATGTTTAATTTTACAACCTGAATTGCATCTTTAAAGCTGCATTTGTAGATGTGTAATTGTGTACATATATTGTAAGTTCATCCTTATTGTTTAAAGCTTTAGCTTTCATTAAGGTGTGAGTGCTATATTGTAGTGTTGAAGTAATGCTCTAATACTGCAAGACTTCATAACTTCTTTGGTTCTTTTACCAATATTAAATGACTATTTTAATGCAAGTACTGTAGAGATTAACTATATAACCTTAATG
>JBAJHX010000081.1:15385416-15409632 GCA_037176925.1 Amniataba percoides | reverse complement strand
AGCTGGGATAGGCTCCAGCACCCCGTGACCCTGAGTGCAGGATACAGCGGGTTAGAAAATGGATGGATGGATGGATGTTTTAAGTCTCTTTTTGCTCATCTGATATCTGATAGCGTATTAGTGAAATTCCAGCTAGTTTCCTGTCCAGTATGCAACTTAACAAAAGCAAGGCTGAAGAAGTAAGAAAAAGTAAGAAATCAGATGCAAATTATTATTCAATGTCTGAAAACTTTCTGGAGAGACACTTTCATTTAAGAAGTATCCTTATTTTTTATCCTTATTAATGAATTAAAATTATCATTAATCTTATTATTGCCCAAGTAAATTCATTTTCAAAACAGGATAGTCAGCTGTATGATGGAGCAGCACACTCAAAAACCACATTTTTAGGCCCAATTTCTTTTTATGTAATTGATATTAGTTAAATAAAATTAGTTTAATTACTTGCTGATTAAATATAACATCAGTCTATTCTTTTAGAAATGAATATTGAAATTAATTTATTTATTAAATATTATTGAATAAGTCATGCAGTGGCGGTGGTAAGTACAGTGTTTGGACTTTTCATTCAGAGTCTTAATTTGTGACTAAATAAAACACCTTTATTTCCTTAGTGTTAATTAATTTCTTGGTTTTGCAGATCCTCAGTGGGAGCACGATACTCCGGCAGCTCACAAACATGAACAGATCTGTGACCGACTGTGTGCAGGTCCACAATCTAATTCAACAGACACTCCAGCTTCATATCAGTCTGTGTGTCCTTCACTATGCACAACAAAATGCGTCGCTGCACATGCATGTGAGCACTAGCTACCAATGTATTTTAATTTTTAGGTTTTAGGAGTAATGTTGGTGTGCTTTTAAACAGTTATTTGACTTGTCTTGTCACTGTAGGTCAGAGCCATCACGCCTGTGATGACAGCTGGGTGGAGATTCAAAGCAAAAGAACCATCAGGGCAGAGAACGAAGTGGAAGCCAACAAACTGGTGAACAACTACAGGGTAAGAAGTTTAAAAGCAGATGTGGTCTGAATGCAGCACAACAGTCCAGCCCTTAATTCTGAGTGTGTGTGTGTGTGTGTGTGTGTTTATGTGTCAGTTTGGTTTTAGAAAATGGAAGAGCCATGTGACAGAGCGTCCATTTGAAGACCGGTCAGAGGTTGTGAAAGAGCTCTACTCTGAACTGAACGTCATTAAACCGTATCCAGG
Source organism: Amniataba percoides (assembly GCA_037176925.1). NCBI lineage: Eukaryota > Metazoa > Chordata > Actinopteri > Centrarchiformes > Terapontidae > Amniataba > Amniataba percoides. The sequence goes on along the minus strand of JBAJHX010000081.1, from coordinate 15,408,424 downwards.
TCCAGGTACAGGTCACAATACTTGTGTTGTGTTTAAGGTTTGTGTTGAAGGACAGTTCAGCTTCATCACAACTTGAATTTATAAGTGTGGCCTGCCTTTGTTATGATAACACTGAAATAACACTGAGATTCAAGAGAAATACAGTATCTGACAATCACAAGTTACATGCAGATATAATTTGGAGGTAAAACCCAAGGCGAGTTTTTAGAGATGTAAATGTGTTCCCAGATCTCAGAACTTAACGTCCATGTTGTTGCTACTGATAAACAACTATATAAATAAGATCCGAGTTGTAATAAACCTGCATTATGCTCATTTTGTCGTCTTCTGGCAGGTCATCTCTTCACGTGTGGAAATGTAGCGTACGTGTTTCTCTTCGGTTGGTGGATCTCTCTGACGTATTTCCTCATCGGCATACTTATGTTCATCACTATCGCTTGTGTACCATACGGTGGGTGTGCCAATCAGCACAGACTGATTCATGCTAATGGTAATTATTATTGATCAGGTATTACCCTCATTTATTTTGTCTCTCACTCTTCAGGCAAGCTTTGCTGGAAGTTGTCCTGCTACTTCCTGTGGCCATTTGGCAAGTCGATCCATGAGGTACTGTTTTGAGTTTAGTTCATCTTTTGGGACATTCCCCCTGATATCTCTTTTCACTTTTCTATGAAGTGAAATGAGGAAGATGCAGCATGATTTCTGTAGGTTCCTCATAGTCACTCACTGACTTGTGGTCATGAAAGCAGGTCCAGCATTTTTTGAATACCACAAGTCTGCAACACCACACAGTACGCTTGCTGCAAGTTGTTATTTCAAAATATTTGTGAGGATTGAGACGAACACATTAAAACAAATTCTAATGGATGGCCTTCAACTCAGCAAAGAATTTTAATTAAGGACTATATAGGAAAAGGTTTGGAAAAATAAGGTACTTCTTAGTATTTGAGTTAATATCAATACCAAAGTCTGTTGCTACTTCACAAAGTAAGAAGAATCAAACACACCTTACATTTTCAGAGGACAGAGCTGTGTGTTTAATCTTTAATGTAGTGAAATATTTCTCTTTTTTCTTTCTCTTTTTTTTCAAGGTTCAATTTTAGGTACTATTTTGTTTGTATATTTTCCCACTTTGCGATAGAAATAGAAATAGAAATAGAAATATCATTATTTTCATTATATTACAGATGTGTTAGATGTCAGTGAAGAGGTGCCTCGTTGGTTCTCACAGCTCTGTCAGATGAATTCAGAGACTCACTGGATGACTTTCATGAAGTTTCAGGCTTTAAGAGTCTGATGTTTTACAGCCTTCATTGTGTTTTATTCCCTGAAGAAGGGCAGCCTTCTTATTTTGCCTTCCTTGACTGGTTTCCTAAAAGATGTTTAAATCTTACAGATGACACACTCTCAACTGTAGCCCTGATTACACTAAATTAAATGAAGTCAGCCGTCTCATGAGCCACTTTCCTCTGGTTGTGTTTCTCCAGATCGGAAATACATTGAGGAGATGTTGTGAGCAAGCACCAGACTGTGAGTGTAACATAGACGGGATGGACGATCACTCACCGGTTTTGCTGCCTTCACCGACAGAGGTGCCAATCCCAGAGCTGCCGGGACGACCTTTGCGCACTCCTTACTGGGTAATTTTCAACACTTTCAACACAGAAAACCACGACATGACCACATTTGATATACACATACACACACATATATGTATATAATTTATCTGAATGATGTTGTGCAGCATCGTTTCTCCACCTACGTGTGGTTGCTGCTGGGATATCCTCCTCTGATCGTCATCCACCTCCTGGCCTGCTTCTTTTCCTGGATCCTGGTTTTCACCATCCCTGTTTCCAAGATGAACGCACGCACCCTGGGTGTCATTCTTCTCCTGGCTCCTGAGGATGTCTCTGTCTCCACCTGCTCACAGAGAAAGGCACGAGAGAAATTTAATATTGATCATCCACAGCACATAAACCTAGAGAGATTACTGAGAGTGTTGGTCTTCTGCTCATTCAGGCACCTGTTGATTAATTTTGATAATTGATTTCTTGATCCTTAGAATCAGTGCTATGAGACCAGAGCACTGCTTTGCTGCTACCATGCTGTAAACTGGTTCTACTACAAGTATACTGTCGATGGGATCAATGTGTTTGCTGTCAGTATCCTTTATCAGTGAAACGTGTGTGTTTGTGTCAGTCAGTGTGTGCCATGTACAGACCTGTTATCACCTTTGACCCCTATATCAGACCTTCTCCCTCTGGTAATAGTTGCTATGGTAATCGGATACATTGATAGAGAAAACCAGTTTGCCACCTCGGAGGTCAAGTTTGCCATAGCAATCGGCTCCATCATACCTCTGTCTTATTATATTGGGATGGGCATAGCCAGGTAAGCTGTTTTCAGTACCTTTAAACACACCTGTAAAGTGGCTTTAGGTAAAATAAAAGAAATTGAATTTGAAGTCGTGTACCAAAAAATGTCAAAAATGTTTAAGGAGACCGTCTGTTGCTAATTTGTCATTTGTGGCGCCTGCAGCATCTCAGCCCAGAGTAATTTTGCCGTGGGTGCAGTGGTAAACGCCAGCTTCGGCTCCATCACGGAGCTGACGTTTTACATCACCGCCCTTCTCAAAGGTCACCAGGCAGCCAACCCGTGTCTGCAGGAGGTTGTGAAAGCAGCGCTGACCGGCACGCTGCTCGGATGCATCCTCTTCATCCCTGTGAGCCAACCTGCAGTCACATCTCAGCTTTTAACAAAAAATGTTCAAACACTTGAAATAAGAGGCTGTTTTAATGTATAAAAGCAAAATCCAAATTTTTCCTCACCAACTGCAGAAACAAAGACTTTTGGTTCACTTCTTGCACCACGATGGAGACAAAAATCATGTTCGAATACACACTAATTCAGCATTTACAGTATGGATGATACTAAGTGTTTTTCTCAGGGCATCTGCATGATAATCGGAGGGCTGCGTCACAGCGAGCAAACGTTCAACAGTCGCTCTACGGGAGTGAGCTCTGCGTTGCTTTTCATCTCTGTTGGAGGCAAGTATTTGGAAACCAATACACAGTATGTGCTGAATTCCTTCACCCAGCTATACTGTGTCAGATTCTAGGTGTATTTTTAGATGCAAACCAGGTCTTGAAACTGGCTGCTAACTTACTCATGTCACGAACTGGTTCAGTCAGGAGTCCACACAAAAAATGACTTAAAACAAACATGCTTTATGAAAACTAAGGTCAACACAAACATTAAGAGATGATGCAGGGCTGATACCAGCTCATGGGAACATGAATGAACACACAGGCCAGTTTTTACACCTCAACGGCTCAGGCGAGCTTAATGAACCGACCGCCCTCCCAGCTCAGAGACAAAGTCAGGACCATCACATTCACAAAACTCCTCCGTTCAACATAACCAGGAAGAAATTAGCAGCAGCTGCAGCAGTTCAGATGTCCAAATGCAAATATGTTGGTTTTTGCCTCCCCAAGACAAAAAAGTAAGAACTGCCAGTTTTAAAAAATTTTACACTTGTGCCACCTGCTGGCGGCAAATGTTACAGCAACATTTATTTTCTTTTTATGCAGAAGCTTCTTTTATTGTGTCTTTGAAGTTTTACTTTTAACCACCAGTCAAGTCAGGTCTAACGTCACTGTGTCACATTAATTTCAAGTGGACATTATTATTATTGATAGATATCATTCAGTGACTGTAAAACACCAGTTGCTGGCTAAGGAGTTTGTTGATTAACTTAAAACGACTGCCCTTCCTAAATACTGTATCCATGAATTGGGCTTGAATTTGTTTTTTGACACCATCAGAGAAGTAATTGTCCTGAGAATGGACAAGATATATATAAATTATCTCAATAATGATCAAGGTTTTTGTGTTTGTTACTCTATTTTCTGTGTGCCAAAACTGAAATCAAACTCATTTTCCCAAATATTTCTGGCAGGTGTGTTTGCCCCCACACTGTTCTCCAAGGCTTATGGAAATCTGGTGTGTGATGCCTGCACCAACTCCAGCAGCGGACCACTTGTCTGCCACAGCTGCCACTATGACCTGGTCAGCACCATAAACCACCAAGGAACTTCTGAATCAGACAAACAAGATGACTTACATGCACTGTATTATGTATAATGTGATTTCATTTTATTTCAACAGAACAACGGTACATTGTTCCAAAGCCATGTCGAGTAAGCAATTATAATTTTTTTATTCATATTTTATTCATATTCACAGTCACACTGTAGAAAGTCTCGTAAAAAAAGACCAGAAGTTTTAGAGTTTCTTAAAGAATAAGAACAACTTTATTTTTCTTCTTTCTCACTTATTTTTGTGTGTTCTTGTCCTCAGGCCACTGGTGTACACAGTGTCTGCCCTCTTGCCAGCTGCCTACATCATTGGTCTGATATTCACACTGAAGACACACTCCCACATTTATGACATTCATGTTGGGGAAGGACCAGGTATGAGTCTCCCTCTCTTGAATCACTGTTATTGGCCAACCGTGCATTATTAAGCTGCAGAGTGGTGACTTGTCCGATCTCTTTGTAGTGACTGGCCACCACGGAGCGGTGGTCCACTGGTCGCGGTGGCGGTCTTTGGTCATCCTCATCATGGCCACTGTGCTCACGTCTGCTTGTGCCGATCTCGTCACCGAGCACATCCAGCCCATACTGAACCAGCCCAACATCTCTCAGGTGAGGACATGCATCTGAGCGCGCAGATTTGCATTTGGTAGTTTCGTCCGTCCGAACTGATGTTTGTCCGTCTCTCTGTCAGTATTTCATCGGGGTGACTGTTCTCGCTATGGTTCCTGAGATCCCAGAACTTGTTAATGGGATCCAGTTTGCACTTCAGAACAACATCAGTCTCAGGTAAATGCTGTTTCCAATAAAAAAAGACAAAAGACACACTGAAAAAGTGACATCTGTATGTAAATGTTTTATCTGTTTCCAGCTTGGAGGTGGGAATCTGTATCGCTGTCCAGGTCTGCATGCTACAGATCCCAATTCTGGTCTTATTTAATGCCTTCTATGTAAGACACCCTTTCTTCATTTTGATCTATTCATATAAATAGACACGGTTTGCTGTTTTATAGTTCCTGTAATCAAGCACCATCTCTGTTTTGGATAGAATGTGGGATTTGTGCTGTTATTCAGTGACCTGCACCTGTGGGCTAGTATCTTCAGTGTGATTCTTGTCAACTACATCTTCATGGACGGAAAGTCTGATTATTTTCAGGGTAAGTTTAAGAGTGTTTTAAGATTTTTACAGTGTAATTACAGATAGACCAAAGGCATGCTTTTTAATTAATAGGAAGAAATTCATTGTCAGTGTCATTGTTTGAATCATCCAGGAACCTCTAAATAAACTGTGCATGTATATATCTATAATGGTCAGTCCACATTTGAGCTCAATATTTATGGATCTGTGTACTTTGTATTAGTGCCGACCAGCTTTAAAACTCATCTAAAGTATTTGAATCCCTGATCTTGTTTTTCTTTTTGTGCTTCAAAAAACTAACACACTTCTGTCAATTTTATCTTTTAATCACGTTAAAGGGAACTTCCCTGTTGATTCAGTCAAGAGCACAGTGGCTGCCGATATGCAAGAATCAGCTGCCTAAGAGCAGGACATTGATGTACAAGACAAATAATCAAATTAGCACATCGTGATAATAATGGAAATCCAAGTTTATTGTATTTAAAGTGGTCTAGTTGAGTTTTATTCCTTTCTCTGGAAAATTCATACAAACTACAAGTAAAAAAAACGATATATATATAATATAACATATATGTAAATATATAAATATATATATAAACGCAGGGTATGCAGGTTTTGCCTGGATCGTCATACAGTTAATATATAGTTAATTTATGGTGGGTTTTGTTAAAGAATTGATACACGCTAACCCAGTATGTTGGAGTGTCAATCTTACATTTCCCATCCTGGTTTTTCTCCCTCAGGTACAGCTCTGGTGTTCGTCTACTTTATTCTGCTGGCTCTGTATTACTTTGCTCCATCTCCAGCTGGCTGCTGACTGTTCTCAGATGACATTACACTGGTTTTAAAGCCTGCGGGATAAATTCAGTACCACTCCCTGTGGATGGTGGACGCTGAATTTTGACTAAATGGTCGTGTGTGAATCCTGATAGAATCCTTTAAACAGAGATTTATTAAGAAATGAATATTTTGTTTCATATGCTGTTAAGTAACTTATACAAATAATAGGACTAAGATTTTAATGTCAGGTACGTATTTGTTTAGACTGAATGAATGTGTCTCCTACAACTGTAAAATGTACCATTTGTAAGCTAACAAACTCGTATAAACAGAGGATGATATTTTATGTTCTTTGTAACCTGTGGCATGAGAAAGAAAAGCTGTATTTTTACAATAGGAATGGATATAACAATTTTGACTATCAGTGCTAATGCCATTTTGTTTAAAAGTACAATCATGATATATTTTATACACTTTTTGACTCCAATATGTTAATGATATATTACATTATTACAGCAAACTGCAGTTGAAAAAGTGGCACGGCTGGCTGTGCTTAACAAGAATATCTGTCAACACAACACTTTGAAAAACGGATGCCTGTGTTTTTATTGTTTGTACAGACAGGAATTACAAAACAAAATGTAAATTACAGACATGATTGCCTTTTAGGAGACATTCACCTTTTCTCCCAGGAGTTTGAGTAAAGTGACATGCACACCATGCCGACATGCAAAAAACACCATTTAACTCTCATTAACATCAAAAACGATGCAAATATAAACATCTCAATCTTAAGCAAGGTAGAACATTTAGTCTGAGCATGAAGCAGACTGTGGCTTCACTGGGCATTGTGATAATGTGTTTTAAATGACTTAGCTTAGTATTGCACCAACACAGTTAAAATAAATGAAAACTCAATATTTAACTTGAAGATAGACGTTGACAAAATAAGAGAGTGTGTGTGTGTGTGTGGGGAGGGTTGGGGGGCGCAATCGTGTGACTGCACAAGCAGCCTGAAGTATTATTACAGTATTTGAGCTTTAAAGTCCACAGTAACAGCAAAAGATTTGTCTTCAGCAAAGTCATCTCAGCATACCCGAATCTGGTTTTAAAAGTAAAGACTTGACATTTTGGCAATGGTGAATGTTTGCAAAGTCTGATCACAGTATATCACATTTCACACCCTGAGTACGTTCTACATACTCTACCATGTTGCAGGTTAAAAGGTTCCATGCCACTTATTTTACCAAAGCACTACATTCGCTAGAAAAACAAAAGCCAAAGTTTAAATAAAAATCTTATGTTACAATATAAAATAGCTTAAAACGCAGTTTAGGCATAAAGTAGGAAGTGAAACGACGTTGAACCTAGGTGAAAAAGAAAAGGTAGCAACAGGCTCTGCTACAATTCAACATCTGTAATAACGCACAGCTGCACAGTGATTAAAATAAACAGATAATTTTAAAAAAGTTTCTGTGGCGTGATTTAGCTGCAAGCGGCATCTCCTGATTGATCATGAGCAAAAAGATTCAGCGACAGAAAGCCCATTTGGAGAGCACCAGGTATGTCACACAGGGGTGGGAGAGGGGCTACACAATTACACAGTTCACAATAATGAACAAATAAATGTTGATTTACAGAGATATAAAAAGAATGTGTGTGACATTTTAGAAATTCAGAAGGCACCAAATGAAAAATAAAAAAAACAGCTGGAGAATCACTGTGGGACTACAGGTGTGTAAAATAATTTCTTACCTATTTCACCAAAAAGACGATAAATAGTCGAGGAGGCACAAGAAGATTCACAGTGATGCCCTTTTGCAGATGTTTTAAAGAGGCCTTTCCATCTGATCACAAGGGCTAACGTGACCAGTGAGGGGAACATTTTTCAGTTAGACCAGAAGAGTTGTAATCAAAACTCAAAATCAGCATGTGGTCAGAAAGTTCTTGAGGCAAAAACATGAAGCCTTAAAATTTGACCTAATTAGACTTCTTAGAGGTATCAGTTATAACGTGTCTGTGCTTTATCAGCGGTCTGCCTCTTCAATGAATCTGACTGATTCTAACTAAACGTAGATTGAACCAGCGCTTTTTGACCATATTTTTCTCATCTATGTCACAGTGGGTGTAACAGCAGCTGAATGGAAACTAAAATTGCACTAGAGGAAGAAACATTCATTTTGCTTTTTAAAGAAATAATCTTTGGAGTGTGTAACTATTCCTGTGATAGTGATGTGGTAAAAAAACAAAACAGAAATGAATGGGTGTAGAGGTAAAGAGTGGACTCAAAAAGCAAGTATAGGGAGGTGGAAATCAGCATATTAGTAATTCTGGTGTCCACAGTGATGCGTGCAAACTCAAATCTGACACATCCACATAGAGAGAAACTACAAACATAGCACTATACATTTTATATCAAAAAAAGCACACACACATAAGAGTAAAGTTAAAAGGCATTCAAAGTTTTCTCATAACCATCTGACATTTCCTGCTCGTCAGTGATTTTTAGAGTAAGTGCTGTTGCTTCACATACCGCTTCCTTCAGCCTCTGCGCTGCGTCTACTTGAGCCGCTGAATTAGTGTGTGCGTCAGTCCCAGGCTGAGCAGCTGAAGGGTGGACAGCTGGGCTACGTGAGGGAACGTTTTCAGCAGTTTCTCCCAGGTAAGTTCCAGCAGGCTGGGCACCACCAGCCACACTTTGTACAAAGAGCCAGTCCTTCTGTTCCCAGACATGTTGACGACACCGCCGTGGACATACATACAGCCGGCCTGGAGCAGGGAGAGAGGGGGAGAAATTAAAAACTGCAACAAATGCAAATTAGTAAAAATAAAACAGCTAACAGCTTAACTGTATAAATAAACTTTTAAAATATTTAAAGATGTCTGGGCTCTGGGAAAAGTGAACATTTCACTGCTTTCTGACATTTTCTGGCTGACCAATTAACAGAAATTTTAACTGGTGAAGAAAATAACAGTTACAGACTGAGAGCAAAAAAAAACAACTGACTTCTACCTCTGCGTACATTTCTTTGCTCACCTAGAAAAGAAAAGTGCTCACCAAGTTAGATGTGAACATGCGTAAATGATATCTTACTAACTGGAGTGACTGCAGCACAGTGGAAGTAGGCTGGTTCCGGCATGACGGCGGGCAGCTTGGTCCACTGAAAAGTCTGCAGATTGATCTTCCACAGATCGGACAGGATCAGCTCCCCATTATAACCTCCGCATATAAACACCTCTGAAGGCACAATCAGAGGCAGACAGGGTTAAAAAACAAACATTTTAGACATCCAGATAATGATGTGTGAAATGCTCTTTACCATCTTTGATCTGTACACAGCTGTGGCAGCGGCGGGCAGCAGGATATCCTGTGATGATGACAAAGTAAGTTCACAGTGTGGTCTCCAAGTCCATTAATTATTCAACAAAGAAAGCTAATAATGGATCACAGACCTATTTTTTCATGAGGTTTGGTGGCAATTTCCTCCCAGTAATTTGTCTCCAAATTATATGCGTGAATCTGATGAATAGAAATTATATATAACAGATTAAATGAGGGATGAACACACAGTTTTTAAGTGAAGTTGCCTTTGTTATTCTCACCTTTTCCAGGGGATATGACGTCCAGGAAGTCCCACCTCCTAAAATGTAAATTCTCTGTCCATCATGAGCAAGTTCATGTCTGTACCTGTTTTAAAAAAAGCATTGTTTTCAGTCTATTTGAGTGATTGTTGTGGGGATTTCCTGTAGGCTAAAAACTAGGTCTGCTGCCTGACCTCTCCTCGGGGAGATCTGAGGGTGCGTTGTTGGGTTTGAGGTGGGTCCACTCCCTGGTGGTCAAGTCCAGCCTGTGCAGGTCGGTACTATAAAGGTAGCCTGTCGTCCCTCCAAACACATAGAGGTAGCCATTTATGATGACCATCGCCTGGAGGTAGAGAATACTTAGAGATGTTTGCTGGTAGATTAAACAGCTATAAGTAGCAGTCAAAGACAGGAATAAATGATGGGCCTTAGCTACATGTCTAATCCAACTCTTAAAGAGACAAAAACGTTACCTGTCCGTAGATCTTGTTGGGTTTCTTCCCTCTGCAGTTGAGCAGGTTCCAGCGTTTGTACTGAACATTGCAAACATGGACATCATTGCCGTTGTTTTCACCAAAAGGAATCCCAGTGCCACCAAACACAAGCAGGTTGTTTCCATGTAAGACAGCTGGGAGAGAGATACAGACAATCAGTCTCTAAACTTTATTATCTAGCTTGATATCCCAAATAAGGCTGGTTCAAACCTTCATACTGGATCTGAAGCTTCAGAAACATAAGAGGAAGAGAAAATCTGTGAATTTTGGACCACTTGTGTCAAAACACAGCAAGGATTCCACAAATAGGTCCTCATGTTTGTTGCTCATGTTCAACCAGTGTGTACGAGACACAAATAGACGAGCACAAAGACGATGTGATGCATCTCTGTGTCGTCTGCATAGGAGAGCAATGAATATAAACTGCTGAAGGCTATAACACACATACACTAAAAGGTAGAAACAAGCCAATAAAGGAAGAGATAAAAGCTTATGTGGACAAAGCATCTTTGAAAACAAAGTCAAAACACAGTGAGAGCAAATTTGGCATCAATTCTCTGAAGCAATCAGGTCACTGCAGAGAGCTGAATAATCTGGTTTCTCAGGTGCCTGCAAACACACTGATTGTTTGCAGTGTGTCAGACAGCTCACACAGAAAAGACAGCATTAAAAGTGCACTGCAGAGTCTCATCAACATACAAAGCTCCTATTTGCATTAATTGTTCCTTAACAAAACTTGGTGTGTGTATTCTTGAGCTTCAACGACCACTCTGAATGTGCTGACTTCCTCAAAAAAACTTTTGCGATGCAGATTTATCCAAAAAGTTTGAAGTCAGCATTGTTCAAATCCATGTTCATTCACTGGCAGTCATCTTCTTCATTGCCTTTGTTAGCACACTGTAGTGTTTCTTGTCATACTGTTGCCCCCTATAAATCTGCAGGATAGTGCAAAACCACTGGTAGGAACATGGATTGAGACACACGTGTGCAGAAGCGCCCTCATGCATGAAAGCAAACAGCACACAGACTCACTTGTACAAACATCGCTCCATTGTTAACATGGAACTTTTAAATGAGACCAGTCTCTAATTCTGATCAAATGACAGGCAGCACATCAGTCCTTACCCGACATGGAGGCCAGCTCTGTGGGCATGTAACCCTCTGTGCGGACTTGCTGCCACGTGGCGGTGGCGAAATGAAACCGCCACAGCTCCCTGAAAAGAGGATAGTCTTCATTCTCTGACCCACCCGCCTCCTCAAAGTCCGGGTTGTAGCCTCCAAACACATACAGGTTAGCGCTGTCTGCAACACAGCGATGTCCACTTCGGGCAGGAGGCACACAGTGTCCTGAGGGAGGGTCAAGACAGGCAGACGTTTGAGTCTCAGATGTAAAAGGAGATGATGACCAACAAACATGTTTACTCTTATATATATATTAGACAGCACAATATGAATCCTGACAAACACTTTTTCCTACAAAAACTGGGTGAACGACAGATTGTGGTGGGTTTTTACATCACTTCAGCACACTGCGAGTTTATCTGACACCGGCCAGTTTGGGGCGACACTGTGAACTTTCAGCACCTTCTCTCAGAAACCTGTTGGGGATCCGCAGGTTGGGGCAGGACGGGGAGAAGATGCGGCGAGCCTGAAGCCACCGTGCCCTCTTCTTGGAGCCTGTTGACCAGCCGCCATGAGAGCGAGGACACAGAAAAAAAAAATACAATTAATGTGCTGCATGCAATACTCCTGGACTATAACATGGACCTTCAGCTACCTTTTGAGTACCATGTTTGAGAGTTGTTCATTAATATACAGCCTCTCTTTACTGGGAGGGATTTACTACCAACACCTTTTAACTTGGCCTGATGCAAATTGAATTGAAAAATGTCTCTCAGTGAGGCTGAACTGTCTCGTCTGTCTTTATAAGTGAATCCCTGTGCAAAGGCAGTCATATCAGGGCTGCAGCAGACATTCACTCAGTCTGGTTCCTGCTAGTTTCCGTAGCAGGGTTAGCTTAATGTGGCCTGTGCGCGTTTCTGCTTATCCAGCACCGCCACAGAGTCCAGACACGGACACATGGAAAACGACTGAAGCAGGCCGGGTCCACCATCAGCTCGGACTGTGTGAGACCCTTCAGTTTTGTTTGTTTACAGACCTGAGTCTCGGACGGAGGGCCTCCACGACAGTTTCTCAAACTTATTGAGCTGGCTGGAGGTGCCGTCACGTCCGGCCGACGACATCTCGACAGGGACCCACAAGGACTCGGCTCACACCCGCACCTGGACCAGGACCCGCAGCGGACAGAGCAGAAGAGGCATCAGACCGCGGGGTCAGGCGGGCTCACCGACAGGAAGGAGGTGAAGAAGAAGAAGAAGAAAAGGCGTCCACACCTGCTGCTGCCTGCTGCGTCACAGACAGCTGGTCTGAACCGACCAATCACAGGAGGGGGAGCGGTCACGTGGCGCCGAGGAGTCACATGGAGATGTTTATAAAATGTTCAAACACAAAGAGTTGAGTCTGCAGAGATGGAGGAGGAGGTGCACAGGCAGCAGTCCTCCTGTGTGGAAAGAATCATACAGGGAGGCCCTTCTGCAGAATTATATATATATATTATTGTATTATACTTAGTGATGCATTAAAATGTGCACTACATTATGCAGCTGATCATGTTTAACTGAGTGTACTGTAAATTGCCAAGTAGTTTATTGTGGAATGTGTGTTTTCATTAGAGCTGCAACTATTAGTCGATTAATCGTCAATTATTAACCATCAACTTTTGATAATAGCAATGGCTGTGAAGTAGTTGAAGGCCAAAGCCAAATAAAATAGTAGTAGTAACTGTCTATATTATTATCAATAATAATAATAATACATTACAATATATTTGTTGAAACTATTTTGTATTATTAATCGGTATCTGCAAAGTAACAATGTACTACAATAAAAAGCATATTGTATTAACAATCAACTTACAATTAAAGTAAGTGCCTTAACTGACCTAGTATCTACAAGAAATTATCATTTTTGTCATTAATCTGCACTGCAGTTTTTTCTCAAATAATAGATTATTTGTTCTAGATAATGTCAGAAAATAGTCAAAATGTCCACATTTTTGCTAAGCTCAGTGTGATGTTGACATTGTGTCAGACAACAATTTAAAATACGTTATTCAATTTACAACTCACTAATTCCCACAATTGTGGAGCAGGAGCCAGCAAATGTTTAACTGATTACTGATAAAATACTTTTATGTCTGTTATCTGTCAGATAACTGGATGCAACTGTATCTGATGCTGTTAAACATCAGAGATTCAAAAGTTGTGAGGGATATTCTTTAATCAAACAGCCCTAAAGTGAAATGTAAGCATCAAGTTCATGTTGCATGAAAAGCAATGATTTTGTGTTGCACTATTAACTTTCATATCAAAGGACTTTTGTAACTGTAATTTGTCAATTGTAAGCCTATAGCCTTAAATCAAGTATACATCTTCCATCAAAACATTCAGATCTATTATCTGTGACATATAACCTGATAAAATAAAGTTGCTGATGCAATTTATTTCCAGGTCTTCTGTACAATTGTTCCCATTCTTTGAGAGAAAAAGTGGTTGGACTGGCTCATTTTGATCAACTGAACCAAGAGTCAACCTTTACCCCAGATCTGTGGGGCTGCTTTGCTGACATGTGGTAATCTGGATTTGAGGCTCGTGGGTGAAGGAACAAAACACAACAAATGGATCAATCCCACCAGAAGCTGCTGTGGCATTTTCACAGAGACCATGTGAGAGTAAAGAGTCAAGACTTGAAATGTGACTGTCACAGAGCAGATGATGATTACTCTTTTCTTTGTCTTTTCAGTATTTTTCCCTGCTGCTCATTATCTTCTCACTAAAAACACACTGCAGCTGAAGTGTTTTTACTGTGTTTAAGCAGTCATGTTAATGTTTAACATTTAAAGGCCTGTGCTGCCTGTCAAGACTCCACAGTTTTTATGATAAAATAAGTCTTTGTGGCAAACTGAGATTACTCATAACCTGTTTCTGCTGCGCTTGCTTCATGTGGCTGCAGCTGCAGATGATGCAGCAATCAGTCAATCAGTCAGCTTGAGATACTTGTGATTTTACAAGGTTCCTTCACAAGCCTCCCTCTGACTTGAAGCTTCACTTTACCATGTGGCTAAAATGTTAACAGGAGGTTTACTTAGATCATCTGTCAGCAAAGAGAGTCTCAACCTCACTTCCTGTCAGTTAATATGTTATTGCCTCTCTACATAATTCTTCAGCAGACTGACTGTGAGGAGGAAATGTTTGTGACAGTAAGAAATTCCTGAACAATGAACTGCAGCTGCACTAATGAGATTAAACAGTCGTCAGGTTTTTTTTTCCATCCAGTGATCTACTCATAGTGTTTGTAATGGGGGGGTGAACTTCATACAATCTCATCCAGAGTGATTATTCTGAATGGGATCTGTGCTGTTGTGTCATTTTGTGTTGACCTAGAAACATGGCAGGCCAATAGAAACGATGGATCTGAAAGTCTGCAGCATCATGTCCAAGTCACTGAGAACACAGACCAGAGGCCTTTACAAGAAGCATTTTGAGCTGAGCGCACACAGGATCACAGTGGTGCACTGAAAACATGTTCTGCATGAATCTGTACACAGATTTTGACTTGCAGACTGAGATTGGTTGACGACTGTCATAACATCAAGATCTCATCCCAACATGTTTGCTTTTAAGTTAAACCTTTGGGGACATACCCTGTAAAGCAAGAATTTGTGTAAGTCACATGACTGGAACTAAAGTGTGCACACTTTCATTAACTGAGACCTTTGAGAAGGGGTGAGCAATGTGGTGCACAGATGTCGATGCTAACGGTGACACGAGAGATTTACACTACAGCAGTGACATATTTTGTTTCAGTTACATTCTCAGTGCAATTTAATTACAAGCAGAATCAAAATATTTACCCCAGAGGGAAATTTTCTAATTTTGTTAAATATGTTTTTGTTTTACTCCAGTAGACTTTGGAATATCTCATTTCACAAATTCTCACATATTTTACTCTTTGGCCCACATTTATCTACACACTGTCAGTTTTGTTTAATGTATTAATAGCACATTGTGTGTTTTTTCTCCCATGAGATATAAAGCTTTAGATTGGTTGGTGTGATGATATTAACATGCTATGCCCCTGGTGGCAAGTTTGGTTTCTTGTACTCTTGGCATGTTATGTCGCTACACATTAATGGATATTTACCAATATTAAGTGCGTGATTAAGAGGCTGAAATCTCTCATTAACCGTTCACATGTATAATTCATATCACTGTTGGGCACAAACTGCCTGTAAAGAGACAACTTTGGCCTGAAGTGCTTGTTTCAGCCTTCCCAATGAGCTCACTTCATCATAGATTCGTCCATCATAGACAGGCTAATACTTCACCATTGACCTCTATTTAATCACGAGCCGCACAAATGAAACCATCTCAGACGTGAATTTAATATCTAAATGTCGACTTCCACCCTCAGCAGGGACGATCCCTGCTCTTTTATCCGCTGCCACCGACAACATCAACAGTGTAGAGCCGATCTATGTTGTGTGTGTCTGTAGCGGGGCCCCTCCTCCGCGCAGCCCCCGGTCGCTGGAGGTTGATGTCACCGGCGGAGAGGCTCTTCAGGACGGGCAGACTCGATCAGGCACGGCCGGTCCTGGAGACACTGGAGGACCCGTAGAGAGCCGGAGAGAGGTGATGGTGCAGCTCGGATCCGGTTTATGGACGTCGTCGCGGGGCGGCTGCTGATACGGTCCGGACGGAGGCTTTTATTATTAGGCACCAGTCGAGCTGAGAGGCCTGACCACCTTCGCCGCAGTATTTTTAGATCACTTCTCAGAGGAAAAAGGCAAAAATGTCGTCTCCAAGTCCGGGCAAGAGGCGAATGGACACCGACGTGGTGAAACTGTATCCTTCAACAGCCTCAACGTTTAACATCATCACTGTCAGCGCCGTGATGTTGATTTAACCGCAGAGTTTGCTCTAAATCTTTATGATATGTGGCTGCTGTGAAAGAGATGGTTTCGTGAAAAGTGTGTGGACATATTCATTATGTCTCAGTGTTTTGGTCACACACGTACACAGACTCTCACGCACACATATTTAATGTTATTTGTAGCCTGTTAGCCATCGTTAGCATGTTAGCACGACTAACTCTGTGGACGTTGTTAGCTTCAGCTCGACGAGTTAACCTGTTTATTCTGTAATTTGTGTGACCACAGCAGACTGACAGCACCTTGTGGGGGCTTATAGGGGACTTTTGGACAATTTGGTGACGCTTTTTCGTAAAGGCGCGTTTATTTTTCGTGTTTTTCTCCTTTTTTGTTTTTGTGTAACGTCGAAATGTGGCTAGTTAGCTGTGTAGCATGCTATCACAGAGAGAACAAATAAGGTCGATGTTGTGAACAGAGACGATCTCTGATAAAGTCGACATGTAACTACATTAGTTAACCTTTTGTGTTGCTGCAGTTGTTGCCCAGATACAAAAATGAAATCAAGCCAATTGAACATAACAAAATGAAAATCATATTATTGTGAATAAGTCACGTGTTTTTGCGTGTTTATCACAAAACTACAGTAAAAAATGTGAAACTGGTATAGATTTTATATTCGTTTAAAAATGCATGAAAGAAAAACAACATCTCTCCCTTTGAGGTGTAATGCTGAGAAAACAACCTCATGCTTGTTTTAAGATTTCCACTGCTGCCTGGTGAGATCTTCTCGCAATCAGTATGAAGAGTTGTCTGATACTGATCAATTACTGGCAGTAATTAGAGGAAGTTTTCATGAAAGGGTCTTTGACAGCGTGAATCTGAATTGTTTTGTTTTTGTCCTGCAGCTGGATGCTGCTCTCTGATTGGTCAGCCTGTTACCATCCGGAACACGGTGGAGGGCGGGGCTTCACGCACAGCTGATCGAGGAACAACAAGCTGCAGCACATGCGGGGCACATGCGGGGACGAAGGGCTGCGGTGGGGGCAGGGATCATCCGCGAGAGGGACGGAGCTGATCATTATACTGGGGGGGTTACAAGGTCCTTATTAAATATCCGAGGCAGATGATGCTGAAACACTTAGCTGATTGATGAACTGCTCGACCAGTAGTTAATAATCAAGAACGATTTGATAGTTGTTTTTTTGTCGTTTTAGTAAGCTTTGGTAAGATGTAAGATGAAGTTTATAAATGTTACTGTGGCCCCGCCTCCAAGTGCATGGACCCACATTATCAAGGAAACAAGCCCTGATCTACTTCATTCAGAAAACAACCATTTTAAAAGTTGTTGCATGAATTAAGACATTTTACAAATCGGCATCATGATTTAGTCATTTCAGCTTCATTGTTTATTACATTTAGAAGAGGAAGAACAACACATTTGTTTGTAAAATGCAATTAATTCACAGCAAAATCTGCTTATATTTGGATCATACTGCAATACAATCCAGATTAATTTATCTCATTTGTGAATTTACAGATACGCTTATTTTCTGGTTAATCTTTATTATTTAGTTTTATCATTATTTATTTATTGAGCCATATAACCTATTATTAATGGATTATTTGATAATTATGTTAACTGCCACATGAAACTGTTGCTTAGATAAACATCTACAATCAACATCTTTGGTATAATGCTCATGTAAATTGGGACTCTTAGATGGATATATCTACTTTTGACAATACAAAGATTAGTGACAGAAACACTATTTTTTTATAGAGCTGCAGTGTTTAGTCATTTAGTCAACTGGTCAACTAAAAGAGAACTAATTGATAGCAATTTTTATGAATTATAGAGCAAATTATTTAACAGATTTTTTGTTATTGACCAAACCAAAAATCTGCAGAGGAATCAAAGATCAAAGTAATGATTAGACGATGCAGCTCTCATTTTTTACCACAGGCGTAATCCACGATGTACAGTCAGACATATTATTGTTGTTTAGTTTCATTATGAAAATAGGAGAACTCTTAAGAGTAAATAGTGGAAGCACATGTAAGGATCCATCAGTTCTTATTCTGCTGTGGCTCTAGTTTCAGCGGAGCAATCCTGAGTGTAGCTGGTTTACAGGAGATGCCACACATAGTTTTATGTCGTGGCTTTAAATAAAATATGCTGGATTGAACCGCTGTGAGTCTGGCCTGCTGCCACGACCATCATTCCTGCTTTTTTACTGTCCTTACAGACTGTGCAGGTCTGACACATGGACATCTCCACATGGCTGCAGCTCAGTAAATTTCCTCTCTTAAATGTCTCATTTCATTGCACAGAAGGGAGAAAATTTAAGTTTTGTACAACGTTGGTGAAGCAAATAAACAAAAAAACTGTCTTTGTATCAAAACATAGTGCAGCTAAATCACAATGTGCCTGTGAGCTTTTTTCATCTCAGAGCTTTCCTCTTGTGTAGTTACATTACTCCTGAGTGAGCATATGCTTTGGTTTCTATGGATAACCCTTGGGGAAAGGCTTAAGAGAGAGATGCACATTTTTACTGCACAAGTCTATAACTGGTTTTATTTATAGGACCCATTGCCTCAGATCACATTTAAAGCTGCTCTGTCTTTTTGGTTAGTGGTTTTCAAACCTTTTCATACTGAGTGGCTGAGCCTTTTAGTCATTCCTCTCTGGTAGATGTTTACAGTTCTGTTTGCCTCCTGATAGTTATGTAATCAAGCTATGTGGTATTATTATTTGTGCTCCAGCGGTTAGGCTAAATTGGCATCCTTATGTTACCTTGGTTGGCTTGTTGGGATCGCTATGAAGGATTTATGGCAGGATGATGACACAAGGTGTAACAGTTCCTTTTGAATATGTTTTGTTTTGCTTTTGTCTTTCTCCATCTGTCATTGTGTCAGACTCTGGCCTGACTAAATAGATTCCACCTCTCTGCGTTGACGTCTGCTGTCTCTTGTTGTCACTGCACGCTGTGACTGTGACACATCTTCCCCACCCAAGTCGCCCTCCATCTTTTCCAGCTGGAGTTACCTGTGAAAGTTCCCGTCAGTCACCGTTGGTCGCTCAACTGGCTGACAGCAGCACGTTTAAGCTGAACACACTGAGCCTAATAAAGTTTGACAGCTGGAAGAGCCTCCTCTGACATCAGGGCTGTCTTTTGGTGCCCTGTTTGATTGCAGGGAATAGTCATCTTTGGTCGTTAATTGATCAGCTGATGCTCTTTTGTGGTGAAAAAGAGTATTTGGTTATTGTCTTCTCTGCTGTTGACAGCTGTCGTCATGTTTGATAAGTTGTCATCGCGTGTGGCTGTCTTGTTGTCAACTCCTCCACCTGAGTTTGTCTGACACTGTGTTACTGATCTCACTGCTGTGACTCATGTTATTGATCCTATGTTTGATCTCTGCCCAGACAAGTTCACCACACAAAATCTACACACAGCAGTTCAGCCTGTTTCTGCTTCATTTCTGTTGAACACATTCAATATAGTTTGAGTTCTCTGCCTCTCGCATTGCTCGTGTTTTTTCCGGTTTCCTTTTTTTTTTTTCCTCAACCAGCCGACAGCATCGAGAGCAAACACGAGGTCACCATCCTCAGCGGTCTTAATGAGTTTGTTGTCAAGTTCCATGGACCACCTGGAAGTAAGAGCCCCCATTTTCACATCGATCATCCCTCTCTAACCTTTCCTTGATAATACTCTTTTGTGTGCCACAGTTTTAGTTTTAGTCAACTGATCTGTGCTTTTCTTTTCAGCGGCGTATGAAGGAGGTGTGTGGAAGGTCCGAGTGGACCTACCAGATAAATACCCCTTCAAATCACCATCAATAGGTATGAAAGATTTATGCAAGTTGTGAAATCTTTATATTAAATCAAACCCTACAATGACTAAAACCTGCCCTCTCTTTCTTAACAGGATTCATGAATAAAATTTTTCATCCCAACATTGATGAAGCGTAAGTAGGCCCACATTATTATCACTCGGCTTTGTGCCTATTTAGATGCTTGTCAGTGTGGCAAGGAGTTTGAATATTTTAGTCTAAAACATATCCTTGACATAATTAGTATTGATTGCTTATTTTTCTGTGTTGTGCTCACAGTGTTTTGCCTTTTTCAGATCGGGGACTGTGTGTTTAGATGTCATTAACCAGACGTGGACGGCTCTCTACGGTAGGTTCAGAGCCGCAGCTGACATCGTGACTGCTTTATATACAGTTTCTCTGGTCACTCGGTTAAACTTACCGACAATAATAATCAACGAAAAGACACACAAAGTGACAGGCTTATACCTCCACAGGGCAGCTGCATGCAGAGCATCTCGGTTTTAATCGGCTTACACTTCGGTGATAACTGCTGCTTGTATTGAGGTCATGCATTGAGCACTGATAGATAAGAAGGTCCTGAGGCTGTAAGGACTCAGGGTGCTGACCAAACTCACCTGGAGGATAGTTTTCTCACTTTGCTGGTTAAGTGCAGCGAATGTAAAACTTTTAGATTTAGATGTACATTTTTTGTCTTTCAGTCTTCAGGCCCATATTTGCAACAGATGCATTGACAAGCTGTTTCAACTGTGTTTTCAAAACATGTTTCATACTTCATGGACTAAATAGAATTTGTGTAAATTTTAAAATTAAAACCCCAAACATAACCTATTTTTAAAGACCCAGAGAGCGAGAGAAAGGTCTGAGATTGTGCTGCAGCTGAATTCATTTATTTCTTCTTGCTTTTTATCCACAGCTTTGCTTGTCTTTAGACATGTGTTGTATGTGTGAAAACACACTGATATATTTGTGTTTTGCGTGGGCGGCATGACTCCAGTGACAAGTTAGCACACATGATAAACTTAAGCTGTGGTGACGAATGGAAGAATATACTCAGTAACCTTGTTTGAACCTGAAGTGGAGTCATGATACTGTCACTGTAACCTGAACATCACAGCACTGAATACAGTGAGTTTTGACATGAATATTTAATTCATGTTTATCCCTAAAGTAATCCAGGACTTGTTAGATTATATATCTGAGGGTAGTTTTAGTCTGACATCCTAAGCTGCAGCTGACAGCTTATTCAGATATACTCAGAACACAAAATTCTTCAAAGACACAGAAAAACAAATGGAGTTTGTGACTTATTTAAAAAATATTTTAAAGTATAAACCCAGTTTCTGTCAACTTATCAGCATGGTTCTCAGTCTCCCACCTGCCCTTTGTAATACACCAGCAATCACCTGTACCTGCATTTTAAATAGTTTTTAATGGTTATTGGCAGTTTATTATCATTTATCTGGCCAGAGACAAAAAGAAACAAGAAAATGTTTCAGCCCTGTTTTTCAGTCTTACAGGTGCAACTGATAAGCTCCTATTTTAGTCATTCCAGCCATATGGGGTGAAGTTGCTATAGAAGTTTTCTTTTCTTTCTTCGCACACTGTCAAGTGCAGAAGTCGACCAGGAAACGTCTGTAAAGCTACACGGCTATATGTGTTCATTACCACATAAGAGGGACCTCTAGTCGATCATGTTGTAGGTACACACATGAAGGAGTGACACTGTGTCTGAGTGAAGAAAGCTCATCTTGCCCGCTGGCATTTTTCACTGACCAATCTGACTAATGTTTCTCCCCCTCATCCACTAGACCTCACCAACATCTTTGAGTCGTTCCTCCCTCAGCTGCTGGCCTACCCCAACCCCATTGACCCCCTGAACGGGGATGCAGCGGCCATGTACCTGCACAGGCCAGAGGACTATAAACACAAGATCAAAGGTAACACACCAGTGGCTCCCACTGAAAATATGAAACATAACCAAACAAGGTAACACAATTCAGCAAGTACAAATATCATCATAATGCATAATGTCAGTTTGTATCACATGTTCTACCTCAGCGGAGCCAGTTTCCTCGCTGGTCATGTAGAAGTTTTTATTAGTATCTGTAGGATTTAAACTATTTATCCTGAAATATTACATTGTTAACTGAGCACGTGTGACACCTTTGAAAGTTCCCAAACATGTGAATAAGTGGACCTTGTTTGTTTCACACGCTGCAAACTCTGACAGCTCCTTCAGTTTTTCTCTCCTGCCCAACGTACCTGAAATGACTCTTTAGCAGGCTCCAGTAGTTCCTGTGGGCTCTGTCACCCATCTTTCTCCCTCTTTGTGTCTTTTTCAGAGTACATCCAGAAGTACGCCACAGAGGAGGCTCTAAAGGAGCAGGAGGAGGGAGGGGGCGACTCCTCCTCCGAGAGCTCCATGTCAGACTTTTCAGAGGACGAGGCTCAGGACATGGAGTTGTAGTGAAGGCGAGGAGATCCTGCCCCCTTCACCTCACAACAGACTGTCATTTCCTAAAGAGCAGAAACTCAGTGCTATATTCATATTTAAACGAGACAATTTTTTACAGCAACACACAGATTTTTATCGCTACACAAGGATTTGCAGTATGGTATTGCAGAATATTAACCCCCATCTAGGAATTCATGACCACCTGCCCGTCGCCCTCCTCTTCACCCTGAGAGCCTGTCTAGATCAGAGCAGAGTGCATTGTTTATTTCCACAATCTCTTAGCGTCTTCAGGCTTTCATGCTGCTCGACCCAGTCCAGACTGAGCGGTGAGACCAGTGGCTGGAAGCAGGAGGACTGACGAAACACGCTCAAGCTTTTTTTTTTCTTTCTTGTCTTTACTCTGCATTTCACCACGCAGGCATCTCTCCCTCACCGACAGAAGACCGCTGGACGACAATCCACCATTTCTGAACAGTCAACCTCAAAAGAGCGTGGGTCACTTTTTTTTTTGGTTGAACTTGACCATCAGGAAAAAAAAGAAAAAAAGAAAAAGGAGGGGAGTTGAGGGTGAGGGGGTGATGGACAGTTCTTTTCATTCCTTTCTTTTTTTTTTCCCTAATCTGTGACACTGCAGGATCCTGA
>JBAJHX010000081.1:15332122-15377130 GCA_037176925.1 Amniataba percoides | reverse complement strand
ACACACACACACACACACACACACACACACACACACACACACACACACACACACACACACACACACACACACAAACGCACACACACAGACACATGAACAGGGAGAATCTGGATTAAAGTAATCCAGGGACAGGGGGTATTTTTAGGACTTCATGATCAGAGACAGACAGGATGCAGCAATCGAGGAAAACAGATAATGATCGTCATATGACCAGCTGGATCTTCTTGGAACAGAGGTAATTATGTTGTGTCTAACAGGAACTGATTCTGATCGCTAATTCAGAAAGTAAAGCCACTATAAGTATTACAAAATCCTTTTTTAACTGAAATGTGTTGGCCTGAAAAAGCTGATTGAAAGAAAACTGTAAAAATGAGATTTGTTTAGCTGTTGATTAGTTTGTGCACTCATTGAATCCAAGTTATTAATTGAATTAAACCACATATATTTTATATAGTGGGCTTTAAGATTACTATGACTATAAGTACCTAAAATAAAAATATGTAATTTCTTTAATGGACCTAATAGTAATTTGAAACTAAATCAGGCAGAAGGAAACTATGTTTAAAAAAAAGCAACATATGACAAGAGGAAAATATCAGTGTAGCTTAAAATGGGATAATGAGATAATGGTCAGTATTATTAGCAATGATAATGAAAAAGCATTAGAGAGTAGATGACATGAAAAAAACAAAACAAACATCAGCTTTAGAAACTGCAACCTTTAACCTTGTGGAGACAATAATTGTGTTTTTGTGTTTGTGGATATGTGCAGGTTGTTTTGATTAATGAGGCCGAAGATAGAGAGAGAATAAAATCTCTGTAAAAGAGCTCTGTGCCCTACTGTGATATATTTGATTTTAATTCTTGTGTCTTTGAAGGAGATTTAGGAAATGATTACAGATAAATATGTTACTGAGACGGCTGTACCTTTTGCTGTTTGCAGGTTGCATACAGCCTTAACAACCTTCACTAATAAGGTAGGACAGCCGGTATGTAGTCTGGGAGGCCAAACTAATGTCAGAAACATCAGAAAGAACTCACTGCTTCCCAATCTAGTTGGTGTGAGAGCACAGTATTAATGAAAAGGAGCTCAGATTAACATTTTTATGAGTTAGATCGATAGAACATTCATCACCCTTCAGATTATGCACAGGACAGGTGATTCACGCAACAGACACACACACACACACACACACACACACACACACACACCTGGATACGACCTTTAGCTTGGTGCCCAGGAAAAATATGGATGAAGTGTCAGCCTGAGTGTGGGGGGGGGGGTCTATGAATGAACAATGAAATTGTGCCCCCCAGTGGAGAAACTGATGCAGTGTTTGCAGCTCTGCTCAGTGAACTTCATTCAGCGAGCAGGCACAGCTAGTTAGTTTATTATAAACAATTTAGAGTTCAGTATGAATCTATATGGACAGTTGTACAGAACAAGAGTGAGAGCAGAGATTAAAATAACAAGGTAAATTATTTTTCATACAGTCCTGCACTTCATCGGTCCACACTTTCTATTTAGGTGGAAAGAGGAAGGTGGAGGATGGAAGAAGCAGTGAGAAAGAGCAAAGCGGTGGTTTTTATCACAACATCTTAAGTCTTTCAGAGCATTAAATCAATGACAACATGTTCACATTTTGCAGTCCTCCATGTTAATGGTCCACTGTAGACTCAACATATCATCAGATATCAAACAACAACAGCACAATCAGGTAATCAGCTTGGTATCTGGGATCAGCTATAATGATGCATTCAAGTACACTTTCTCAAATGTTTAACAGACTATTGACAGACCATCAGTGGCTTTTGTGATGGTTAATGTTGAGCTTTGGTAAAGGCATTAATGTCAGATTAAAATTAGGATTATGGGACATGAAACTATTTCATATGTACCAGTGATAAAGGCTGTTGATCACTTGAGAGGATAGCATACATAATATTGATTGATGCTCCAGTTAATCAATCACATTGCTATACTTCCAAATAGAGCAGTAAATTACTCTCATTTTAACTTTTTTTGTCCAAAATCAGAATTCACTGTGATTTACTTTATGGGTACAATTCTAATCAGGAAAAGTGTAACACAGCGATCAGGTGCAACCACATGCACACAAAGAAAATCAGTGAACTAAAGCACAAGTCGCCATCCACAGCCTCCCCACAGCAGTGAGTCTGTGTAAGATTCAGACAGTAGGGGGCGTCGGTGTCTGCAGGTTTAAAATAAAACCTCTAACAGCTTGTTTGAAGAGCATCTGTGCCTCAGATTTAGCTCCAGAAGGTTAATACCTATTGTAAAACAAACAAACAAAAACACTGAAATAAAAAAAGCACAATTGTGTAGAGCCATGTAAGAAAAAGCTTGCTGGTCCTCACCTGTAGTAATTGGGTTTGAAGGGTCCATGTTTGCTGATGCCCAGGTACTTGGCCTGTTCATCGGTCAGCTCTGTGAGGTGAGCGTCACACGTGGGCAGGTGAAGACTGGCCACAAACTCATCTGAAATTGTGAGTGCACAGGGGTTATCACCTCCGAGCATCAAGAGCTGACATAGAGGGATAGTAACTGTTTTCAGGGTGTTTGAGCTAAAGACTTGCCCATCTTCTTTGGCAGCAGGTAGACATCCTGTTTGTATCGTCCCTCTGGAGCACCGTACAGCTCTATGAGAGCCAGCGCCTGACAACAACAACAACAGTTCATGCAGCCACAGGAGAGTCAGAGTGACACAGTTACAGAGAAAGAAAAAGGATGATGCTGTTTTATTAAAGAAAGTCTCAAACATGAAACATATGATCATACTTGAGTTGTAGCTGTGATGGAGAGGACAAATGAAGGCACCGTGGAGCAGCTCAGATTCAGTAAACGTCCCTGTAAGAACAATGGAAAACTCAAGTGACAAACTGTAATGGGATAAAAACATAAAGACTTCTGGAAAGTGTCTTAAATAGAAATGTCTCAAATATGTGAATAGACATTAAAGTTCTCTCTGATGTGTCTTTGAGGATGAAAGAACATGAACTGATAAATACAGACTTTGCAGTACTTTGCATAGTCTGCACTTAAGAAATCTTACAACGTCCTTCAGCTTTAACTAGGCTCAGCTCAGGTTACATATAACTCATAAAATGTAAACATTTTCCTACTCTGGTGTTGCAGTTGTCCTGCACTTTAACCAGTCTTTAGCATGAACACTTCAACATTCGATGTGTGCAGCGATGGGACAACACACTAATGCGTCAATCACACGTCAGTCTAACTACCACCCAGTTAGTTAAATATTGATAACAGAGCTTTTGTGACATAATTTAAATAAACTGGTGGAGGAAGATGGTAACTGTAATTATTCAAAGCAGCTACTGCTACTTTAACTTGAGATCATTTAAATCAATATTTCATGTCAAGGAATTTGCATATTTGTTAGAGTCTATGTAAAAAACAGGATGATGTTCAAGGAGCCTTCTGAAGACCTCCAGTTCAAAGCTCACTGTGGGACTATATTTCACAATAAGTTGGTTTCTTCTGTTTGCGGGGTACTGATTTACAGGGTCCAAAGGTGTGAAGGGGTCGGATGCTTGTAATAATAATTTAAAAATCATAGAGGGGTCATAGGGGTCATAGACTTTCTACTGCCTACACAGGGGTCATGCTCCACTCAAGGGTGCGATAAAAATAATAACAGTATCATCACCTCTGCCAGCAGCACAATCCTCTTGCCTTCAGGCCAGATAACGTGGTCCACCTGAGGCCTCACGCGCTCCCACCTCAGCTCTGGAGAATGCAGACTTGCCTGAGAAGCAAAAGTCTGTATTTTACACACAGCCTCATACACACAAAAAAACACGCATGAACACACACACAGTTTATGTTCATACCAAATCAATCTCAGTGCTGGAGTGTCCCATGTTGCAGACTATGCAGCCGTTCTTCATTTTGTCCAGATGTTCCTTCACAACCACATTTTTGTTTCCTGCAGAAAAATAAATGCAATAAAGCAAACTGGAGCTGATGTTCTTATCATAGTCTGTTACTCAGTAGAGGGAAGAGTTTACCTGTACAGGTGATGACCATGTCAACCTGTCTCACCACTTCGCTCAGATGAATCACTCTGAAGCCATCCATGCTGAGACAAGGAGAGAAAAGAGAGGTTTTACCTTTTTTTTTTTTTTTTAAGCATTATTTCATGATGGTTTTCCACTACACGCCATTGAAAGAGTGATAAAAGCTTCTTTCATTCATACCAGGCCTGAAGGGCACAAATGGGATCCACTTCTGTAACATAGACGACAGCACCCAACGCTTTCAGGGCAGCACAGCAACCTTTGCCAACCTACAAGAAGGGCAGACAGAAGCTGGTAGAGCTTCTTAAATATAATAATTCTTATATAATTTATTATTCTTTTATACATACAAAGAAATTTTTTCTTTTTTCTTACTGACCTCACCATATCCGCACACCACCACCTGTTTTCCTCCAAACATGATGTCAGTGGTTCGCTTCAACCTGACAGAAGATTTCACAGTGAGGCTATTGCTCTGTTCTGTATCAATGGATTTCACCTTTTTTATCTTCACAGCATGGTTCATTACCCATCCAGTATGGACTCCTTGCAGCAGTAAAGGTTGTCAAATTTCTGCTTGGTCACTGAGTCGTTAACATTCATGGCTGGGACACACAGCTTGCCTGCTTTTGACAGCTGGTACAACCTGAAACACAGATGGAGCATGTTGGAGCTGGAGAATGAAAGTCTGTGAACTCATATGAACATCATTGAGGTCGTGTGTGAGACAGACCGATATATGCCCGTTACACTTTCCTCCACGATGCCTTTGAGCCTCTTGAACAGGCTCGGGTACTTCTTATAGACCCAGTGGGTCAGATCACCTCCGTCATCCAGGATCTGACAAGAGAGAAAAACAAGCTGAACTCTCCATCAGTGCAACCTTTTCTAATGGTGGTTATCAAATACACTGAAGTGGAAAACCCACATATTTGTTGTAGTGTCACAAAGAATGTTGTTTTTATTGTTTCATATCTTTGCACTTTGGTTAGTCAATCTTAAAATGAATCATTAGTTGTGTCCCGTATTTGATTTCATGCCACGAGGCAGATCACAGTACCATGTTGGGCTGCCAGGAGTTTGCGCTCACACATTGGTCAATGCACCACCAGAAGTCGTCCTCTGATTCTCCCCTCCATGCAAACACAGGGATGCCTGGGATGAAGACCAGAAGGTAGTTAAAAAAGAAGAAACCAAAGAGGGACAAAAACCAGGTGAGTCTGGTTCAGGCGGTCATACCTCCTTCAGCCAGAGCAGCAGCCACGGTGTTCTGAGTGGAGAAGATGTTACAGGCTGCCCAGCGACACTGAGCCCCCAAAGCAGACAGCGTCTCGATCAACACCTGCGAGACACAAAGAGTCAGCAAAACACAGGTTCACCATCTGTCAGTCTTTTTAACTTTATCATAACTACTATTTCTAATGCAGGTAGAAAAAGAGTAATGCAAAATATGAAAATGAGTATTTGTTTGAGACCTTCCACTTCAGGCACTCTTTGATCTTTGATCAAGGTCTTTGTTTTAAAGAACATTACTGGGGTGGAGGCACTCAGCAAAGCTTAAGTTGAATTAGCTGCTAAAGCTGCAATAAAACCAACAGAAATCGGAGCAGTGAAAAAGCAAAACATGCAGCAGGTGAACAAGAAAACTATTTTAACAGATGACTAGCACATCCTATTAAAATGTACCAACATAAAATTACAGAAGGGGGAGAGACAAGTCAACCATGCAGTGACGTACTCTGGCAGGTCTGACTGCTTATTGCTTGTGTGTGTGTGTGTGTGTGTGTGTGTGTGTGTGTGTGTGTGTGTGTGTGTGTGTGTGTTGAACTGACCGCTGTCTGTGCAGTGATGTGTGTGCAGCCCAACACTTTGGCTCCAGCCAGAGGTTTCTCCCCACCTGCTTTTTTCCTCAGGACCATCAGTGCTGGCATTTCTAAACATCACAGACATTGAATGCTTAATATTTCTCATTTAACTTCTTCTTCTTCTGTTGAGCCTTCTGCTTTTTAAACTGTGGTGTAACAACTCTTGGTTGTTACCTTGCTGCGCGAGGTCTATTTCTCTGCGTCCAAATTCTGCCTGCTTGATGTTTTTGATGCAGAAGTCGGAGAAGTCATTGGAGGTCTTCTGAAGCTTGTCTCTGGGGGAAGACTCATCCTCGGAGCTGTCGCTGCACACTGGGGTGCAGAAATTGTGCATAAAAACAAGCAGCTGGTGTGACGTTATAGAGTAACAGGGAGACGCATGACTAGTTGGAAAACTTGACAGTTATGAATTTGCTGCAGTTCTCCAGCCTAGGTGAGCCTTTGAAGTCTGTACAAACTCTGGCAGTGATTGACACGTTTGAGAAAGGCTTAGAGGGCCGATTAGGACCAAGTTAAAGAGACTTCAGAAGACTTTCAATTAAGGTTTAGCAAAAGGACAAAGAACCAAGGCTAATCCTCAGGGGCCTGTAGCTGCTGGGATCAGAGCCAGCACAGTTTATGTATATCAAAAACATGTGATCAGACTTAAGCGTGTGTGTGTGTGTCGGGGTGTTTTCACATTTTCATTTCACAAACCTGAACTGTAGCTGTCTGTAGACGACTGTGAGATGGAGTGAGACAGAGAGCGACGGCCGGTCTTAGTGGGACGTTTGTTGAACTCTTGCTTCTGATCAGCGAGCTGTATTTGCTGTGAAGCCAAAAAAGAGACACAAATGGACACAAACAGAGTCAGAAGGAGAAAACGTTTATCGATTGCTGCAGGTCACAAAAACTCATCAGCTTCCTGCTTGACAAGGATAAACAGCAACCTTCTCAGCAGACTCTCTTGTAAACTACCACCTCTGCTCGCAGCTTGTTGTTACCACACATTACCACCCTTCTCCTCTCCTGACTCCTCCTCATGTGTGCCGCTGTCTCACCGTCCAGTGTGGCTCTCTGAAGGCTGGACTGCTGCTGCAGGAATTCCACTTGGCCATGTCCGCTGCTCGCCTGACTCCCCTGACTCTGCCTCCTGAGAGCTTATTCTGTCCTTCTACAGTCTGCTCCCCTTATTAAGGGGGGTTTTTCTCCTTTTGTTTTTTTTTCACCCACATGGCCAGACACACGTACACACCCACCAGGCCACCCACACAATAAGCAGGCAGACACATTGACCCCACCCCCAAAAATAATCACAAGCACTGAATGTTTTCAAGCCATAATTCAGCAGGTTTGATGGGATAGCTGAGTTGCGTTGGACTTTTCATATGGACTACAGTGTGCCACACATAGATTATACTCTTATACAAAAATACACACTGTAGAATTAAATGAGGCATTGAGTTGAAGACGTGCTTCACTGATTTTGGACACTTAGCCGAGTTTATGCCAAGTCAGTGCTTCCCAGGGGGTGAAAACTGTTTTATAATGTCATCTGTGGCTTCAATTAGCGTGCAGTTTGAAAGACGTGTGCATTCACCATTTAGGTCTGATGAAAGATGCATTCTGGGAAATGAAGGACCCAGCAACATCCTAACTTTAAGTCAGCTCAGATTTGTAGTTTTTATTCGAAAGAATGTAGCTATTGTTACTCTTCTTTCCCATCCCTCTGAGGGACTGAGACCTCTATAAAAGACTTTCCCCACATTTTCAGTCATTCAGATACAAAGCGCATTGAACACTAAAGAAAGAAGTTGGAAATGGATTTGGGGTTATAGAAGTTCTGTTCCAATATCAAAGAGTTGTTCATTAAAATCACATGCAGTGCCATTTCATTTGGTGTTCATCCCACAAATTACGCTGCAACTGAGATTATCAGAGATCATTGAGAGAGATCATGACATTAAAGAGTGCATAAGATTGAGTGATTGCTGCTATACTGTATATGTATATGCACATGTATGTGTATATGTATATGTATATGTATATGTATGGCTTAGTCCCACTAAAGAAACTGCTCCAAAAGTAAGAATGAAATAATAGTTATAAATTTAAGCTGACTAGTCTTCTCCTCATAACTAATGACATTCATTAAAAAAAAACATCATTATCAATAAGGATTAAGGAAGCCTCATGTGATGCTACTCATCAAAGTCCTTAAACCCTCATTAGGAGCAATTAAACCTGAGATGCTCATGAACATTTGTAACAAGGATCTCTGTGCGAGTGTCTGTAATTAGTTTTCTTTTTCATATTATCTGACATTACAGAGGGTTGTGATGCATCTCTTTGTTCAGTCAGTTACATGCTGTATACTAGCTAAAAAGGCAACAGCTACTGCATAAAATACACAAGAAAAGTGTGTTGTGGCACTTTTTTTTCCTTAGTAACTTTTGACAAGGGTGCTCCTCTGAAGGGCTGAAAATCTAAATATTTTCTCTGACATGTCTTAAATAAATTATTAACATTTTCCTCATAATCATCCTGATTAAAATTTCATGCAGGAGTCTAACATACACTCCTCTGACAGACTGATAAAAGTCAAATCTGTAATCATACAATATTTTCCTGAACTCAAAGACACATCAATTGTGCCCCTTCAGAGACAGTATAAAATTTAACTTGTTTTTTTTCTAATCAATGACCATTTAAAGAGACATAATATATAACGTATCTCTTACAGCGACACTTACTCAAGTTGGTGCTTAATCTTTAACGCAAAAAGACATTCAGCAGTGACTTTCGAGCCATGAAGGTTCACTTAATGGTCACAAAACCATTCATTTAAACCAAAACTGTTCATTTACTGAACTGAATTCAAGGAAGCCACAGTGAAACTACAATGAAAGTACTAATTATCTGCATTGAAGTGGCTTTGGCCTGTAATGTTTAAAAATGTCTCTGTGATACCATTTGTGCATTGATTTGGTATTGACTGATTAGCATGAAAATGTAAGTATTTTCAAATGACCATTTAAATTTTCCTCGCTGTCTTTCTTTGATTTTATTTATGGAATAAAACCAAAGACATGTGTAGTTGTTGTAAATCAAAATCATAAAAGTTTATTCAAGTCCCATTAAAAGAAGTGTATGCTTCCTTCTATCTAAATCAATATGAAGACCTGACTTGCTGCCCTCATAAAAACACCTCAGAAACTTTTAAAGAAAGAGAACATCCAAAGCAAAAGCAGTGATACCTTGATGCAGATGGACTGCACTGCCTCCTGGTCCTTGGCTTTAGTTATGTTCACTAGACTGTACACTTTCTTCATGCTGGCAGAGCTCTCTCACACTGAGCACAGTAACTCTGCAGAGCTGATGCTATCCAACCGATTAGTTTGCAAAGTGACGCTTTACGCCACACCCTCTCCCGACGAGCTCAGGTGACAGGTGAAGAGGAGAAGGAGGAAAGAGAGTGGAAATAAATCGAGTCTTTGTCATGTTTACGGAGAAAGGGAATTCTGGGAATGGGTTAGAGATGAAGAGAAGAAAAGGAAGCTCAGTCTAGTGTTATTTGAGGCCAGAGATGAATGTGAGTATGTACAGTAAAGTGCACTCTGCTCTCAGGGTATGCATTTAATAGGCAGCAGGGAAATGTACATACATGGACATACATTCATCACATTATCTGTCTGTGAGAGAGAGGGACAGAGCACAGCTAGGTCACAGAAGGACCAGCAAAGTGAAAAAACACATGCTTTATCGTTGTATTCAGGCACACAGAAAGCAGCTTAGGTTTATTCAAGTAAACCAGACAATAGAGCTGGACTTTACTATACAGTCCACTGTTTTCAAGCCACTAAATGACCAAAGCAGCTCTTCAGTTCCACTGAAAGTTCCACTGTCTTCAGGAACTCTGAACGAAAAATCAGAATAAACGCTGATGATGTCATAATGATGTCATTTTGGTGTTGAGTGTTGAAAGTCACATATGAAGTCGGTCTAATAAATTGGCCAAAAGGAGTCTAAATAAAGATGCTGTGGAGCTGCATTGTGGGAAATGTAGGATTCTGTGATTTTGGGATTTGTACTATGCTAAAAGCAAAAAGGCAGGATGCATTGGTCTCAGCTAAACAATCTCTTTAAAAAAATGTCTCTTTCAAGCCCTGCAACTATATGGAAGTTGGAAAAAAGGAGTAAAACTGATGAGCAGAAATAGAAAATAAGAAATAGAAATATTTATTAAAGAAATATTACTATATGATATAATGATATTTTATTCCACACCTTCCTTGTGGTGCCTACATTACACACAATCTATCGTAATACATAATATAATATCTAATATCTACATAGATTTTTGCAGTGACCCCTTTCACCTTTAACTAACTAAAGACTGAGTGAGTACGATATGTGAGTAGACGTGCTGGTCAAATATTCACAGAGTCCTGCGTATTGCAACTAAAATCATTAACAGCCTGATTGCATGCAGATTCACGTCTCCTGTGGAAAATGCTCACACATGCTATATATAATGTCTAAAGTCAGGGAGTGCAGCTGTGTCTTTGCTCACCATGTTAGTCTTCAGAGCTTCGGTCACTGGCTGTCCTGTCTCAGATGCCTCGGCTCCGTCCCTGTCGCGACCCTGAGTTGTGCACCTGCTCTCTGCTGCCTTCAACATCTGCAGCAGGTTGGGGCTGCATTTTACTAACTGAGGTTTTGTGCTCTCCTCTGTGGCAGCAGAAGTGTCCTCCCCGTCCTTTCCATTCAGCTCAGCTCTTTCCTCCACATACGGTTCAGGATACTCATCAGGTAGTGGCTGGTCTTTTATGGAGGCCTCTGCCTGGTCTTTCTCCCCCGCCATGACTCCACCAGCAGCCAGCAGTGATGTGAATGAGTTCCTGCTCGGGTCATCTGACAGCAGACCAGGTGACTCAGCCATACCCTGCCCACATATATCTGATATTTCCTCCTGCAAGGCATCTGTTTACTCTAAACAGCAGTAGCTCTTGGGTTACTTTGACTAAATGTAAAGTAGATAATTACACCTGGATGCAGTGCGTACAGGGTAAATGCAGACGTGAGTGCTGCCTTTTGACACAGGGAAAAATGTAACCTGGAAATGCAGTAACATAACTCACCAGCGAGCACAGGTAGATGTCAACAAATGCCCTCATCCTGTCTTTTGTAATGAAAGACCTCCTGTTGTGAGGAGAAATGAGTGAAAATGAGGAGCTCATACATAAGTCCTCAGGCATCTAGACTTGCAGAGCCACTTTTGTGTTGTCTTTGATAACACGGGCACAGTAAGCACAGAGACACCAGTGGGTTGCATTATAAACAAACAGACATGATTACCTGTTTACATTAAACCCCACCAGTATCAATAGTGGCCCAGGCCAAGTCCCACTGTGTTTCCACAGTGAAAGACAAGAGGTGGTGTGCTGAACAGAACAGCTGATTTACACCCTGATTTATCAAATAGACCGGTGTACTGGTAGTTATCATAATGAAATACATCGTTAATGTTTCATATGGTGCAATTTATCACTGTAATGTTGATTAATAAAGGAAAAAAAACACAAATGTTCTATTGTTATGTTTTACAGTAAACTGTAAAAGGTAACTTTGGATGACAACCATTCGATTTTTATAACTTAAAAGTTACTTTTAGTCATATTTGCAAAATCTGTCATTATGTCTTGAGAGCAGTACACGAGCATATAATCTGTGAAAAAAATAAAAATAAAATCAATCTCCTCAGCTTCACTTGCTGCCTCTGAGGTAATTTACAGGAACCTACTTCAAAAACAACCTGTCAGAGCAAAGTATATGACAGGATGCCAATCGCTGCTCCACCACACATTTATAGTTAGGAGCAGACAAAGCAGATAAAGCAGACAACCAAACTACCAAGCAACGGGAAAACAACAGTTTTCAGGACAGACAAGTAAATAGAAGAAGAGCAATGAAGAAAGGAGAACACAGAGGGAACAGGGTTTGGATGAGAGATGTTTAGCACCATAGAGAGAGGAAGAAGGGAGATGGATAGATCATATACTCTAATACTTCCCCTAATTTTGGTGCACTTAGATTTGTTGTTTTAATGAAAAAAAAATCATCTGAGTTATGTATGATGATTGTCTTCTGATACACACAGAGAATATTTTCTTCCACTAGAGGGCGTAACAGTCCCACTGGGAACTCCCCGGGGGAGTTTTCCCACAGCTGAGACAGAGAGACCTTTTGTCCTTTCTTTTCTCATTGTGAAGATTGTGGCAGGATTTCACGTTGTTTCCTTCTGTGCTCTGTCTGACAGGAACCAGGAGATGTTTATGACATTATGGTCCAGAGGGAGGAGCAACGTGAGAGTTAATACTGTGTCCAGTCCTCGCTCCTCCTCTGTCCTTCATTTTTATTCAGTGCAGGAATTTCAGACTCGGGTGTTACATTGGAAGAGGTATAAAAATGTCCCTGTTGATCACAGTGGCACTCTTTAAACTTTGAAATAGTTGTGGTGGTCAGGTAACAAACTCACACTAAAATTAAAGGAAGTTCTGCTGTTATTTTCATGGTTTTGCAAGGTTGCACAGTGTTGCTCTATTTTCCTTTGTGTAGTAGCTCCTTTTCTTTGCTTGAAAACCAAGTATGATTTTTCATCTTTATCATTTTAAATTTGACACACATAAAAATGTAGGACCCAGTCCACCTGATTTGCATGTCTTTTTGGAAAAGCACTCTGAGAATGAGAGACGGTAATATAAAGTGAACAAAATGTGTTTTCTTGGTGTTCATACTTACTTTGCAGTAGTAGTAATGAGTGAGTAGGGAATTCACTGTCGCTGGGAAGAAGGAAATTATAGTTTCTAATAATCTCCTGTTCTGCTAGAAAGTTACAAAAAGGCACAATTCACCCTCCAACTCTGCTGTCTTGAGAGAAGATAAGATATTGTGACAGAACTGAGCTGCAGCTCTGGTTTTCAGGGTTTCCCTCATTTCCTTTGCCGGTCCCACTGCTGAGGTGTTGCATGCACAATTATCATTTTTATCATCGTGCAGTCAGCGTGTACTTCCTCCCGTCAGGCAGCAGCATAGCAGGAAGTAAACAAAGGCTGTCATGTCCAGCTAAACCTGATGAGGCGGGGGAGCCAATAACTTATATAAATCTTTTTGTGCTAGTCTTCAATTCTTGGCGCATCTCAGACAAGTTGTGACAGAAAACTGACAACATACTTAATGTTATTTATTGTCACTTTTATTTACAAAAAAATATTTTCATATATGGAGAAAAAGGGAACAATTTTGACAGATGTCACATTTAGGCTCATTTTACATCAATGTGGATTACAGTTAATATCTTAATATGATATTATGAGTAAATCTAGAGAAAACACACACACACACAAGCCTATTTACATCTGATGATACTCTTTCTTTTCTTTGAAGAGATTTCACTCAAACTGATTATTCAGTCTGGCTTATTTTTTCTGTTTCACAGCTCAACCATAATGCTCTAACATGTTGATAATACATTTTTTTCTAGCATAGTTACATCTTCTTGTACTACACTTATCCCTTGTTATCACATTTACCACAATATACTGCCGGGCTGAAATCAGGTTGCATTTCAGATAATGTACTGCACAAGTTGGAGCT
The DNA here is from genome assembly GCA_037176925.1 of Amniataba percoides. Classification (NCBI taxonomy): domain Eukaryota; kingdom Metazoa; phylum Chordata; class Actinopteri; order Centrarchiformes; family Terapontidae; genus Amniataba; species Amniataba percoides. Next base: position 15,363,571 of record JBAJHX010000081.1, on the reverse strand, counting down.
CATCCAGGAGGAGGAAGTCATCCTGCCAAAGTAAAACCCCAGCTGACTCCCCGTCAATGTTAATTGTCACGATAAACTGCACCTCCACTGGTACGCATTGTTTTGAGATTAACAATACAATCCTATGTGTTTTTATATTAATTAAAAGTTAAGTGTTATGTACAATTATATATGTAAAACATGATTTCCTTTTCAGTGGGAATAAATTCAACCACTGAAAAAGAAAGGTAAGTAAGTGCACAATAAGAATTTAGCTAATCTACATTTTATTAACATGTTCACTCCGATATTTGTATCAAGATTTACAAGATTTATCACATTATGTTGTCTGCATCACAAACATGGGTCAGTATTTCCCAGCTTATCGTGCTGCACGTATGTTCTTATACTGGCACAAAAGCAGGTGCTTGAAGGTGTTTTTGAAAGTGGCGTTGCACAGGGCGTAGCAGGCCGGGTTGATGGTGCTGTTGATGTAGCAGAGCCAGTAGCCGATGGTCCAGAGGGAGTTTGGGATGCAGATGGAGCAGAAGGTGGTGATCAGGACCATCACGTTGTACGGCGTCCATGTGGCGACAAAAGCAACCAAGATGGCCATGATGGTGCGCGTCACCTTTTTCTCCCTGGAAGAAATACCTTTCCTCTTCCACTTGGCCACAGCAGTCTGCTTTGTTACCTGGAAGATAAGTGATAGTAATTGATTTTTATTGGTGACTTCAAGCCAGTGGAATAATTTGCATAGAATACTTCGAGGCATTAAACATCATAAAGTTCGTACAGTCTAGACAGACATGGAGCAATATTAGCTTTCACACTGAATCATCTATAATAGTTCTGATCTGGTTAGCAAAAGTAGGTCTTATTTGTATAAGTGACAATGCTAGCATGGCAAAAAAATAAATGTGGTCAAATTTGAGTTTCATGATCAGTACTTTTCAGTCTTCTAAATCATAATGTACAAACGTTTCCATGGTAAATAAATTTACCTTAAACAGTGTCCTTGTGACTAAACTTTGTCTGTCAGCAGCCGAGTTCTCGGGGGAAGGTGGCTGCGTTTGATTTGTCTTTTTCCCAGCATTTGAGCCTTTCTGCGATGTTGTGGGGATGGCAGTGTCTTTAGGCGTTGAAGCGTCCTCCTGTTCATCCACTTGATCAGTATTTTCATCCTTGCAGGGCCCACCTCCATTCTGCTGCTGCTCCTTCTCCTTCCCCTCTCTGGCCTCCTTTTTTGCCTCTCTTGTTGTGATGCAGTTGTTCTGGCTCTCGCACGCCTCCTCCTGGCTGTGATAAGGCCCTTCTCCCAGACTGGTGCCCGATGTCTTCCTGCTGTCCCTCCTCATGCGGCTGCGGCTGGCTTTGGAGATACGCCAGTAGAGATGGATCATGATGGCGACTGGTAGGTAAAAAGCCGCTATGGCTGTCCCAAATGTCACCGCTGGATTGGAGAAGAACTGGATGTAGCACTGATCTGGCGGCACGGTTCTCCCCCCCACGATGAACTGCCAGAACAAAATGGCTGGAGCCCACAATACAAAGGACAAGACCCAGGCCGCGGCAATCATCAGGCCCGCCATCTTGGTGCTGCGGCGCGCTGGGTAGCTGAGGGGTTTGGTTACGCAGAAGTAACGGTCAAAACTGATGATGAGTAGGTTCATGACGGAGGCGTTGCTGACGACATAATCGACCGCCAACCACAGGTCGCACACCACTGCTCCGAGGGGCCAGTAGCCAATCACAATATAGACGGTGTAGAGGTTCATGGAGCAGATGCCAATAATGAGGTCTGCACAGGCCAGGCTGAACAGGAAGTAGTTGTTGACGGTCTGCAGGTTCCTGTTTACCTTTAGAGAAACAACATGGAGCAGCCTGTCAGATGTTAATCTTTTTTGGTGCAATGTGATGTGTGTTTTCTCATTTCTATTAGATTACCACTCAGCAGAGGGTTGCACACACTGCTCTCTTATCTCTAAGTCTGGGTGTGCTTTTCAAGGTGTCCAGAGATGGATGTTTGAGACACACTCATTAATCACAAATAAACAAAACAAGGAAGTCCCAAACCTTTATAGAGAGCATGACCAGGATGTTTCCAATGACGGTGATGAGACTCAGAGATCCGGCCACCAGGATGATGAGCACAATCTCCACCGCTGTGTACGGGCTTTCAGAGAAGAGGCCTAGTTCACTAATGCTGCTGGTGTTGGTGGAGTGGGATGAATTCAGAGTCTCCATACTGTCTGTTTTGATGTCTTCACAGATGCTTCAGACTCGAGTCATATCGTCCGAGTAACTGGAAAACACAAACAGTATAAAAAAATGAGGATCTTTGCAACTATTCTGGCAGTATTTCTTTCCTGTTTGTATGTATTTATCTGTCTGCACAGTTGCACATGTAAAATCATGCATAACTGCCACGTGTAAACATCTGGCAGGTGTTTGAGTGCGTTTGAGCTTAAGGCTCAGCCTAGGTGTGAAAGATGAACAGGTGAGCAAACAAAGACTGCAGCAGCAGAATACAGCAGTGTCCCACATACTCATATCAGGAATAACACACTGAAACTGGTTTGGAATATATAAGCAGCATGGTCATCATCATATATCTGTGAATGAACTTTTATTGTTCAGTTCACTGGTAGATGTAATTAGACCGCAGCAGATGGTGATTGAAAAGTTGATTTTTTAAACCATTTTTCATTCAGAAGATACTGAGTTATTTTTATACTTGCATACGTGGTTTCTTTACTGAGTTCATCGCCCACATCTTAAGTGACCTGGAAGTCTTGACTCTGATAATATCTGACCTGACATGTTGAATGTGACTATCTAACGAGGCCACCTACAACCCTTGAGAGTTCATTTACATTTCCCATTCTGCCTTGAAAGTCACAAAATGCCCTTTGAGTCTGTCTAATATGTAAGTGAGAGCCAATTCAAAAATGTCAAGTTGTTATCTTGATCCTGCAGGCGTAGAGGAGTCATTTCCGAAAAGCAGCATCTCTGCTCCTTGATATGCAATAGGTACTGCCTGGTTTAGATATTGGATTTTAATTTGGGAGGCTGCTGAATGTGTGTTCAAGTGTTCATGGATGTGTCTGTGTGTGCTGACGTGTTTGCTCTTTGAGATAGATGTCCAAATAAACCTTATTGGAAGCCTTGGTCTTAAGGTCAAGGCAGGGCAGATTCTCTGAGGCTAAAGCAGGTTTATTTACTTTCTGAAATGATCCTGTTGCACTGCCAGTTCTGTTTGCGTGCACAGACAGATTTCTACAGGGGCTATACATGTTTAAAAAAACAGGCAATCATGGTACTGTGCTTCGGATCAAAGGATCTACTAAAAAAACACACAAAATGCGTATGGACACTCCTGTTTTTTGTATTTATGATGGGTTGGGTGTTCAGAATGGTCCCGGCCAGGCAAACAGACAGCAAATTAAGGCACCACAATTGAGACAAAGCGTCATTACTTTTATGTTAAAAAACGAGAAACATCAGAAATAGACCTACAGTATACAAAGTACGACAATGTGATTAACTGATGTGTCGTGATCAGAAAATCAATGTAAAGACACTTAGTCGGGGCCACGAGGTTTGTTGCATACTACTAAAACCTTGTAAGTGACTCCATTAGGCCACATGATAACATCATACTGTACCTGAGAGATGTTTCCTTCCTGCTCTTACAGCCAGATAAAACTTCATTACAGCATCTCTAACTCTATCACTCACTCATCAAAGACCCATTCTGGGGCTTTTCTGTCATAGATGAGAAAGAGTAGGTGTGTGTGTGTGTGTGTGTGTGTGTTTGTCTGTAAGGATTTAGTTTAACTGTAAATTTCAGGACAGTTGTGATTCTTCGGTTTGAGTTGTGAGGACATTCTGGTCTCACAGCAAATTTTGAGTTACTGGTAATGTGGTAATGTAGTAATGGTAACTGGTAATGGAATTAGTTTGTATAAAGTTTAAGGCGTGTGTGTGTGTACTTACATTAATCATGTTAGGGGACAACAATCTGTTCACTTTGAAGGGACAAAAAGTAGATCCCATTAGGTGAACTATTATACGTTATGTTGTTATGTTAAGTCACTCTGATTGATGTCATATTTTAGGGAATATAGCAGTGATGGTCAATGTAAAGTCTGAGTCTTTTGGGGAATTAATGCAGACTATAGTACTATAGACTATAGTAAGTAAGACTGATGTTATTCTTGAGATTGGGTCCAGTAATATTTGCTTAAAGGAATCAGAAGTGCTAAAACAAGATTTCATTGGACTTTTTAACTGTCTGGACAAACAGGAAGGCCATTTTTTTCATTTATTAGATGACCACTGCCAATGGTCAACAAGTTCAGCAGGCTGAATCACAGAATACATAGCTCAGCAAAACCCTCAGTCTGAAAGGAATAAACCACATTGCTAACTTCAGTCTGTTCTGGGGCGTAGGCATCTTTTCAGGGTGGATGGACTCCACCCGAGTAGATCCGCAGTTAAAGTACTGATAGACCATTTGCAATGCTCATCAGCCATGCCAAAGATGACACCCTGACACTCAGCAACCCCGGCGCCACAAAAACATGATTAAAAAATCATAATAATGCTTGTGCTTTCCTAGCTGTTATTGATATGTTGACAAACCCTCCTGTGTCAGAAGGTGATGAATGTTTATCCACAGAATCATGCCATCAATTTGAGACATGCTGTTGGTTTCTCCATATCAGATAGATGGTCGACATTGTTAAATTAAGATTACTTTTCATTTTCAAACCAGCTCAGTTAGCATGCCAGATTTTGATCCTACCAACCATACAACTGGTAACTACACATCTTACTATTTTAAAACATGTGGAGCTCTTGAAGACTCCCTTCTTGGGCCTCTTCTTTTTAACAACATCTACGTGCACTCACTTAGCATTATTATGTAGATGACACACAGATTTACATAACAATATCACCAGGTGACTACGCTCCCATACAAGCACTGAGTAAGTGCATTGAACAAATCCATACGTCAAAATGTCCTCCAGTTGAACAAAGATTAAATAGAAATAATTGACTTCAAATAAGGAAAAAAAACAGGAAAGACCATTACGCCATCAATACTTGGAGCCTAACATTACAAAATACATATCACTATCACCTTAAGAATGCAAAACTAAAGGACTCATGTCCATCTTAGCAGGATGTAGTGACAGCATTTTATTTAAAAAAGAATAATAATAATAATGAAATAAATTTTGGATGATTTATTCACATATTGCAGTACACAGAGTTTTAATCCTCTGTTTTACTTACTAATCCTACGTATTTGTATATTTTTATATTTCCTTTTCACATTGCCTTATGTGTATTTTATGATCTTTGAATTGCCTTGAATTAACTTTACTCGCGCCACATATAAATGTGTATTAGTAGTCTGACCAGTGAGCTTGTACGAAGATGTGATGTGGAATTGTTTAGTAATAGAGCTGAAGACCACTGTCTGTCGAGCATGTCCTCACTTCTTTCTTTCATTCACACTAATAAGACCTACATTACTGGACGTCCCTAATTGTTATTCAGGGCTACTGGAGAGAGTCACGGAGGCAAACAGCATTTCTTTGACAGGCACAGAAACATAGTAATTAGATCCAGCAGATGCTGCCTGCAACAGCTGTACCGGTAATATGCTTCTAGGACATAGTAGGACTCATCTAGCAGGGTGAGACCAGCTTTAAAAAGTCTGTACTGTTTTCGATATCATGAACTACACAGTCGGTGGTTACAGGCAGACAAGACGGTGAAATGAGGGGCTTGTGTGCAGAGACAAGAGCAGCTGTGGTAACACAAGAGTACACAGTTTCATCAAAAGGAGGATTTAACGACTACAGGCATCAAAGTGTTTCAGGTTTTAATTATTTCATTGGATTTGTTTTAAATCTCATAAATATATTTTATTGCTTATTAATTCAGGATTAACATGTTTCAAGCTGGTCATTTGTGACATCATTCTGGATGTTTGTACAGGTGGGATTTCAACCTGAACAGCTGCTGTAAAGTATCTAAAAATTATCTATCTATTATCTATGTATGATAAAATTATTTAAAATAACACAGCACATATTCTTAGTTTCAGACACAGAGTTCATGCATTTTAAATGTTTTTTTTCAAATGTTCCTGATGTTGCTGCACTGCTTACTGTAAGTATGTTATGTTTTGTAATTTCAGAGAAGTGTTCCCTGAATCTGAAGAGTGGGAAATTTCACATCGTCCTGAGCTTTGGCCTCTCACAGAAGTGTAAGAGAGAGAAGAGAAAACCACTGAATGTCCACGGCAGCAATAGAGCAGAGCAAAAAAAAAAAAAAACTGCAGAGGACAGAAAAAAGGAGGGGAGAGGCCAAACTTTAAAACACAATAAAACTGAAATGATGGTCTACAATGGAGAGAGCACACAAAGGAAAGAGCCGTGGGTATTTTTAATAGAGAGGCGACTACCGATTGGGTCCATCTCAGGGGACAGATGTAGGATGGTTAATGAGCAAAGAATAAAAAAACGTAACTTGATTTCATCTTGTAGGCCTGCTGTACAGCTTTCAGGGAGGAGCTGACAGTTTGTAATCTAATTTACCCCTTAAACACAAACATAGAGTAACCAGGGGGATTCCTCGGGAGCAGGGAGACGAGGGAATCCAGAGTTGGCATCTGATGCTGGCTGATTGAAACCTTTCAGCTCAGGACAAAAATGAAGACAAGCATTTCTAGGACAGCCTTAGGGGAACTATAAAACCCAGTGTTACCATAAACAGAAACTTCCACAGGAAGATGAGACTGCATATGGAGGGTAATGTTTATATGATCAATATATAATGCATCACATTGGATTTCTGGAAGTGTCCCTCGTAGTGTCACAGTGTATTTTTTTTATTTTCATCACCATAGTAATATTTCCGCAATATGCTTTTATATTCATATAGATCATCTTGTAATATTTGTTAATGATTCACAAGAAGATTCTCAGCTGACTTGGAATCATTTAAACCAAGCTTTTCTAATTTAGAGCTCCATGTTATTAAAATAAATTTGCACACTGCTGGGCTTTGAGTGAAAATCCAAATGCACAAAAAAAAAAGTTTTATGACTTTATAAATGCCAAAACCTTATACTTGACTCTACTGCTGCCTCAGTTAACAAGAAGAATAAATTAGGGTAATTTTCTCAAAAAGTGTCCTTACCTGCAGCAGTTTGGGAGCAATGCTGAGAAATGTTATCTCACCTCGTCTGCAGGGAATGACATGGACGAGCAGTTTTCGTTTGGTCCATGTTATTCTCACCTCTGTGGACACACTGGAGCAGATAGAGGAGCAGAGAGAAACCCAGCGCTGATGCCGCTCCTCCTCTGACAAGAACCAGTGTGTGTGTGTGTGTGTTTGCGTGTGTGAGTATGTGTGTTAGAGAGACAGAAAGAGAGACTGACAGACGGGGAGGGGTTATGGGGGCTATTAGTGACTGTTGTGTAGTATCCCTTAAGCTAGGGTCGCAAATTTGAATAAGCAAGAGACAGAAACAGATGGAGAGAGAGAGAGAGAGAGAGAGATGTTTGTTTCAGGACCATGGAAAGCACTGGCCTTGCCAGCACAAACACATCGTTTTCTACTGCACTGCAAAGCTGTAGGCGATTATGTGGAGAGAAGTTTGAGTGGTTGTGGCATAAAATAAAACAGTAAAGCACTATTAAAAAGAGGACAAAAAGAAAGGGTCGCACTGTTGTTCTGTTGCTGCAGGACGTTAACCTTTAAGACTCGGTTGTTTTGACCTTTTAACCAAACCTGGTGACGCAGTCTGCCCCAGTTGGTGGATGACCTTACTTTGATGGAATTACCACAAAGAATAATGGGCCCTCTTCATGAAACAATATTGCAAATGAAACAAGGAGCATGCCATCAAACGAGCATGTAAATGTGATTTGATATGAAAAAATATGATCTGATTTATTGTGCTTGTCCTGGCCCGGACTTCGGGCACAATGATCACGTGAACATTGGTCTGTTAGTTGATTTGCTTGGACATGATATGAACCATGTGGGACTTTTTTGTTGTTCTGTGTAAACACTGTGGTTTGATATCTTATAGATATTGTATTGTATCGTTGACTTGAAGTGGAGGCAGTCGTGCCACAGAATACTGTATTCGTGCGTCTGTAACTGTGAGCTTCATTTCTGCTGTTTGACCATTTGTCATGAACACAGATCAATAAGAGACTTTGACTCTGCGTCTCTTTTACATGTGTATAATTGGTTTCCTGTATCCCAGAAGCTCCTTTTTCCAATTTCCAAGTCACTCTAGCATGTCTTGATATTTATCATTCTTAATATTTAAAATGGTTATCATTTGTATGGTAATATAGATCGAAATTGACTCTGGTAATAGATTTTCAAAATCTTTCCAGTCTTTATGCTGTAGCTTCATATTTACGGGACAGACACATGAGTGGTATCGATCCTCTCATCTATCTTAACAAGAGAGTGAAAAAGTAACCTCCTCCTCCTAAATGAGTCAGTGTTTTTGTAACCTACTTATTTCTGGTATTATAGACAACCAAATGAGAGGTTAGATATATTTTTTTATATACTGTGACAGCAGCAGAAGATACTGTTATCAGTTTGTTCTGTAGTGAAATAATAAGACCACACAGGTACTGTAGAGTGGCATGTTGAATGGTTCATGAATGGCTCGTGGGAATGGGTTGGTTAAAGGTCTCAGTTTTCATCAAAGGCTTCATCCGTTGTTTCATTGTGTCCGATGGAATATGTTTTTTTTCCCACAGAGTTACACGCCTGCATTCAGAGGATTGACACTGACTGCTGTATATACATTCATGGACTGAAATGAAAGTGTTGAGAGTTGAAAGGAGGGCAGACAGAAACCACAAGAGATGAAGTGCTGCAGGGCACATGACGGACAATACTGCACAGCACCGTGAGTTGTAAAAGCCATCACCCCTTGCACACATACACACTTCCCTTTCACACAAAATCACCTAACTCATCATTCCTTTTCTTCTTATTTACACACATTTGCTACCTTCCTCTGTTTCTTGCTCATGTAAGCAAGTCCTAAAAAATGATGTACATCACTGAGTGTCCTCACAGTAAGGCCCTCATTCAAAAGTTGCCATCTACCACGCTATGTGCACAAGAAATATATTAAAAAAAGAAAAGAAAAACAGCTTACAATGAAGCTCTCTCTTCTTCACTATATGAAGCACAGCCCCAAGGCTGCAAGGAAATGAGGTCATCCAGTTGGAGCCCAAGCAGCTGTTTGAATGGAGAGGGGCCACACACAATGGCAGCACTCTGTCTAACACTTCACACAAGACGGCCGTGCATTCTCTGAAATTTACTTCTGTATTCATTTTTCAACAAAGCTGAAGAATTCAGAAAAATCTGTAGCAGGAGAAGAGGGAAACTTCAGTGTCACTCTGCAAGTTTTTTTTTGGTGCACATAATCATATACTACTTCATCATGCGATAATAGGTTAATGTTGATGACACACAGACATTTACTGTAACTCTTCTCGGGGCCTGCAGCGAATCGTGACATTATAATCTCCTCTGATGATTCATTAAAGACCAGCTATAATTCATGACTGCGTTCAGGTCAGTTGGGATTTGGGCGACCCGGACTCTGTTCAAATACCGGCACTGAAATTGCTCGTATATCGTATTAGCCCCAGTTTGTGTGAGTCATTCATTTGAAACCCAAACCACAACTATCTAATAACATTATGATATATAATAAAAATCAATTCTGCTTCACTGTACAAACAGATTTTTAAGCCGACACTTACTTACTCCTTTTTCTGTGGCACAAGAAAAAATATTAAAAGTTTAGTGTGACTGTGTGATTTAGTGTGATAATAATGAATAATAGAAAAAAATCACATCAGTAAAGACAAATATAAATGTTGTTGTCATATTGTAACACAAAGTGAAGATGGACATTATATCAGTTCCACCTACACAATGTATTTGAATTAGATGACAGCAGTGGAAATTATTATTATTATTATTATGTTGATTTTTCACTAGTTTTTTTAGGATTGGATTAAGTCTTGCTCAACAATTGTCTTTGTTTTTTAAGGATCGATATTTTTCAGTCTAATAGATGTTTAACTCTGACTCTAATCTAATGGTAACAGACATACAGACTGATAAATATGACTACCGTGTTTCATGATATCTTTAATCTTTATAATAACATAATTGTCAGGTCAATAGTGATAATCTTCTCTCTGCAGCCCTGTTTTTTTGGCTTATTTCCAAGTGAAAGACAAAATGCAAAAGATTCCTCTTGTTCTTCTCAGGTTTCTCTTACTGTTTTGTGATAACAATCTGAGTCCCACCTTTACACTGAGTGCTGTCATCTCTCACATTGCCTCCTGACACCAAGAACTCATATGAATTTGTTAACAACATCTACACATCGACTACTATCCTGAGATACCAAGAGATTGTCTTTTATGCTTAAGTCCCTTCTTCAGCCATGGGTCACCAGCTCTCATGCTTCCTTCCCCCTCGAATGGTTGCCTTGTGACTCTGCTGCCACCTAAAGGACTAATGTTGGCCTTTTAATTCACTCTCAGCAGCTTCCCATGCAACTTCCTCTCCCTCACAGACAACTATCATTTACAGCAATGTAAGATTCAGAGTTTAAAGGTATAACGTATTGGATTTTTATTGGATTGTGTGGACTCATACAAAAATAATCTGTCTCAGTCATCGCTTATGATCCACTAGAAGTGTGTGTTGGTGTCTCTGTCTGCAGAAACCGTGCTGCCCTCTGCCTCAGTTTCCTTTTTTTTTGCTATGCTCAGGATGTTTCTGGGTGTCAGCCTTTGGGCAGTGGTGTGTAGCACCCAGGTGATAGCAGCATGCAGGGTGTGAAGGCAGGACTCCATCAAAATGTAGCAACCCGTTGCCAGATCATAATCACCTGGGACCACCAGAAGCCAGGGAGGAGGAGCCAGCTGCGAATACAGTGTTTTTTCTACTTCTATTCTACTTAAACCTGAAAGTAAAAGAGAGACAAGCACTGAATGTAACACATTGGATGTTAAAAAGTAGTCTGAGAAATGGAAAATAATTAAATATATCCGAACCAAAATGCTGCAAACCAAAATCACTCACCAAATATGAGGAGAAAGCTCAAATGAAATTAAATCAGAAATAATGTGATAATCACTTTTGTGATTTATTTGTGATTCTTCATAATTTAATGTAATTTAGATAATACATGATATGGTGTACGTTACATTTACATTTAGTACATGTTCATCAGCTTTGCTCAGTTGTCAAGGTGATAACTGAGTTGTCATCTTGTGACCTAAGTTTAAAGCTTAATTAACGTGTGGACAAAGGGAGAACGAAGAAGGTCTATAGCACCATGAAATGTTTCTCCTTGTCTGTGTTGTTACCAGAGTCTTGAGAGTGATTATATACAATACATAGTTTGATATGGCACACACACACACAGATACACACACACCTACATGCACACACACACACACACACACACACACACACACACACACACACACACACACATACACACACACACACACGCTAATGGGTCCCACTTGGAGGCCTGATCTCTGTGGAACATAATAAGTGCTGACAAGATGCTCTTTCGTTTTACCATTCATCTCACACTCACAAGGCTCCATCACTTGAATGAGTGAAAACATTTCCTGTTGCTTTGGGGTGCTGCAGTATGGCTGTGCCATGGCAACAACACTACGCCTTCCTCTCCTAATGAACAAAACAAAAATAACAAACACATCATCTGGTCTGTTGTATGGTCTGCTGATGACTATTAGTAAAGGGTTTTGTGGTGCTGACCTATTGGCCTCTTCCATTCATGTGTGGAAAATCTTTCCATGTTCACTTAGAGTGGATTAGGGAAAAAAATATGGCACTAGTTTGCATTATACCAGGGCCATCTGCAATGGAAATCATATGTAAAGTGAGGAGATGAATTCTGACCACATCTCAACCCTATCCCATCCCATCGATACATAAACCCATTGAGAATATGAAGGTTCACTTGGGGTCAAACTATTTCTGATCAGTACCAGGGAGCATGAAAAAATATTGATTTTGATATATGTGTGTATGTATCTGCATCACAATTCAAACAATCCAGGTCAGTGTGGTGCCTTTACAATAAGCATCGTATACATCAGTTTTCATTTAAACATTTCATGTATAATCACATCATTTGCGAATTTATGTTGTGTTCATGTTCACTTGTGCACATTTCATGTGTGTTTGCCACAGAGCTCTTAATCACACAATCATCCGCCGGTCATTTGAATTCCTGGATGTGGTCGTGGAAAAAGCCTAACCACAGGGTGTAACCCTCATTTAAGAGCCTCATCCGTCCTTTCATTACCTGACAGTGAGGCTCGATACTGAAGGACAGCAGGCCTCCACCTTAAGAGAAAAGATTCTTAGGGACCAGTGTTTCTTACATTTCCTCTAAAGGGTTCACTTTGACGGGCATTCATTTGTCGTGTACTGTTATCTAACACTGTGCTGATTTTAAAGCACTCTTTAACTTCATGTTTTATGGGCCATCCTGAGGACATGGTATCTAAAAAAAAAGCTTTCTGAACTATTCAACTTCAGTATTAATATGTCTGTTTAGGATTTAAAGAAATGATTAACAATACATGAACAATAAATACTGTGAAAAGGCATGAAGAAAGAAATCTTAAATCAAATCTGTCCTTGTTTGCCTGTATCCAAATATATAATTACATATTCTGCTGAAAGGCCTTAGATTTATACATATCTGAACCTTTCAGCACTAAAAGTGTTTCCTTTTGAGCAGTGAATGAGCTGCACATGCAAACATGTTACTGAGCATAGGCAGCTTATGACAGAGGCTTGCAATGCAAATCAGTACTGACAGCACGGATGAAGTATGCATCATACTGATGTCTCTCCTGCTCATACGTCGCACACTCGTACTAAACAAACATGTGGTGCAGTCTAATTGCAGTGGATTTGCCTGACTTGTTGCCTGTTGGTCTGCTGTCCAGAAATGTTTTATAACATGCCAGGAAGACACGTTTGTAAAAAAAAAAAAAAAGAAAAAAAAACCCTGATATGATATTAAGAAATCAACAGAAGACTGTGTCCATCAGAAAAAAATGTTTAGCAGGGTATAATATATGTGAAGCCAAAAAAGTACCAAAAATACATAAAAATATTGGTTCACAAAATCAACTTTTGAGATATCAAGTCAATATATTGACATTAAAGTAAATTAAAGTTATGGCATAAACACTAAGATGGTGAGAAACAAAATTTATATTTTCATTAAAATTGAAATCATGAGATAATAAGTGGAAATTTTTGACGTAGTAAATATGAAGAAATACATCTGCTAAATATGTATTTTGACACAAAAGAAAATAATGACTCAACTGAAGTCAACCCACTCAGTTAGTTTTGAACTAGAAGAATGAAGAAAAGTCAAATATATAATGTGGTCAGAATTTTAAAATAAAACTATTTTCAATTAGTAAGTCAATGTTATGTGATGGTGGAAATATTAAATCATTATTTCGAAACAACTCATCATTTTGTTAGCTCATTATTTTCAACACAATAACAAGTTATTCTGATTTACTAACTCGTTATTTTGAGCTTCTCATTATAAGAACTATAACGGGATCTTTTTTCCTCCTGACTCTAGTAGAAATGTGCTTTCATAACGTGCAGATATGGGATAGTTTGCAGTTTTCCGCAGTAAATCACTGCGGGCAGCTGTGAAATGAGCTTCAGCAGCTTCACATGTTTAAAAGAAGCGTGTTGCTGTGCCGCGCATGCGCAGTGGACGGATGTAATGTGTGAAGAAGAACAGGAAGCGGACAGTTTTCGGACCGTCTCCTCTGGTGAACCATCCGGGCCGGACTGAACCTCCAAACACAGCCAGGAGCAGCCAAACATCCTCGCAGCCCCGCAGTTTGAGACGGCCTGACCGTGAAATCCGCAGCTCGAGAGGAAAGGGCGTGTTTGAGTCTCAAATAGAGAGCCTTCCTCCTCCTACTCCTCCTCCTCACTGGATGCTAGCTCGGTAGCGTCAAAGTTGAGTCGTAGCTCCGAAGCTCGCGTGTTGTGTGTGTTTTTTTGTAAAATTATTTATTCGGTGAGAAGAGGAGAAGAAGATGGGATGTACTCTGAGCACGGACGACAAGGCGGCGCAGGAGCGGAGCAAGATGATAGACCGGAACCTGCGGGACGACGGAGAGAAAGCAGCCCGGGAGGTGAAGCTGCTGCTGCTGGGTGAGAGACGCGGAGGGCCGGGGAGGGCACCGGGGCTCCGTCTAACTGCTGGAGGGGGCCACCCTGCCGCAAACTTAGCACTGCGCTTTGACGCGAAAACAAAGTGTATTTACGGGCAGTGAAATTTAAAGTTGTAAGCAGCAGCTGCGTCAAAGTTGGCGGGTTAACTTTGTTTAAACAAAGTGTGCCATTTTTCTCTGTTTGAATGGTGTTGTGGTTAGCTTGGAAAGAAGAAAGTTTGGAGTTATCTTTCTCTCTTTCTTCCCCAGCAGTTTCACTCAGCTCACTTATTAAAGTAATTATGAGCTGTGTGTGTTTGTTTAAAAAGATATTTTATATTTTTACATGTAGTTTGGTCTCAGTCAGCCGCTGTTTCCAGGAGATTAGTCTGCTGGATGAATTAGCTTGGCGATTAGCTAGCTCAGCTAGGTTAGCGCAGAGACGATTACCCGGATTAGTCAGCTCACATAAAACCCTCAAAACACCCACTGTTGTCACTCAACACGCCTGAAATGTTAATTAATAGTGATAGTTTAAAATTATTACAAGTTAAATGTAAATCTCTCCAAAATAAACAAACGCGCCTCATGTCGATTGACTCTGCAAGCAACTAAAATCTGACAAAACCAGCTCGTTTCAGATTTTAAATGAGAAAATGTTTTCCCACAAGAGGCGATAATGTAAGTTACTGCAGTGGTGTGATTAGGGGTAATGTCTGAAATGCTGCTCAGTTAGTCTGAGTGTTTCTGTTGTCTTCACATCTGGAGGGAAAGGGGAGCTTCTGCTCAACATGTCATTACCTTTGTATGAAAACATTTAGATGTGTTGTGCATGACCTCCATATTTTATCCAAAATGAGGTTAGCCGAGAGGATCTCTGAGGGGAAAACATTGATATGCTGATTTGAATATGGTGGCAAAGCAGAGCTGAGGCTTGGCTCCCATTTTCAGTGAGCTATAACAGGCAAATATGTTCAGAAAATCATATCACTGAACTCTAATGCAGCCTGTGAAATTCAACAATCAAGAAATGGGATTATGTAGCAGTGATTACTCTCCCAGGTGATATCCATATTCCCACCCCTGCATCAGCATCTCACAGTTACGTCTGGCATTGTTTCGAGGGAAATCGCCACACCTTCCCAAGGCTCCTGCTGTTACTTGTAGCTGATGACCACTGCTGGCCGTCTCCGTCAGAAAAGGACGAGCAAGGGGTTGCATAGCAACCTATGCAGGCTGGCTGACTGCAATAAGCATCTGTGGCAACTGTATACACAACAGAGACTGCTAGTGCATGCTAACTCGATGTGTCCTGGCCGTGCAGACTCCAAGCCGTTTCATTATCCTGCTTCTTTTTTTAGTTTGTGTCTGCTCGGGCCGGCCTGTGTGTCTTCACAGGTATCACAGCTCTGTTTTTAGACATGTGACTTCACCACAGGCACAGACAATGTATTCTGCTCAGCTGCGACGGTCGGCCCTTGTATGTCTGTGCGTCATTTGAGATGGACCTCATTTGAATTTTCATCTTTGTGTGTGTGTGTGTGTTTTTTTTTTTTCCTTCCTGTCACGATTCCAACAAGCACCTGCATGAAAAGCAGAGAATTGGTTTGTGGCTTTGTTGTCTGATGGGAAAATTTCCAAATGTCCTTGATCACACCGTGGTATTTCATTTGCACGTTTGTGACATTGGATGTCTGTTTTTTATGCTGTGAGCATCACAGAGCGATATGCAGCTTTACCTTACGCGCCTATTGCAGCTTGCCGTTCTGTCAGGCTTCCCACCGGGGGCGTTTGCATTAATGCAGTAATCTGCCAATGACATGCTCAAGACAAGTGTTTTGAGTGGGAGGGCTGCTTCAGATGTACACTGTTTATGCGCTCCAAAAATACAAATGCAAATCATAAAGATTTATCTTTTTGTTGGTATGCAGTGGCATTTCCATGTACAGTGGCAGACACGGCACCGTGGAGGATATGCAGGCACAGTGTTTATTTCTCGCTGGGGAGATATCTGCGTGTCACATGGTCTCATGGGAATGTGTGTTCGCTGGTCCCGCCAGAGTTGCCCTATCAAACATCCTCGCTCAGTGACAGACCTGAGCAATTTTACATCTTTCACTTTTTGCTATAATCTCCATCCATTAAACCTTTCCATTTCAGCAGCCCAGCGAGGTGTGAATGTGTGTTTGGGAATTAAATTTAGCCGTGTTGTTATGATGTTTGCAGTAATATTAGCTCTGTGTCTGTGGTGCTTTGCTGTTTATCATGTGGGACGATGAATTGGTGAACAGTTCTCCTCGCCGGGGAGCTGAGAGTCCCTGCAGAGGAAAGGTAATTAAAATGTTGTGTGCTCAGCTCAAAACACACCTGTATCTCAGAGGGACAACTGTACGAGAGACACCTCTTCTGCCAATTCAGATGAATCACCGCTTTACACTTTCAAGTGTAGTTCTTAAATTTCACCTTTTTACAGCTTTGGCGTCTCACTGCCTCATGTCGTGTCATCCGTTGGCCTCACACAAATCAAATGGTCCATGTGAGATGCATCTGACAGCACTGACTGCAGTCAGCCAGTCAAATCTAGCTGGAGTTTCTAACGCGGGGATGTTTAAGCTGTTTATAATCTAATTGGTGAGAGGATCCAGTTGATTAATCCAATTTCACTGTGACCTGGCTAAACTGGGCCTTAGACACTTCATTGCTTTGTGTGACAGTGTGTAGCTTCTGATACGCTGCAGGTTTAAGTTAACAAGTGTAGGTGTTTCACCGGGATTTGTCTTTTGTTTTGGCTGTGAGATAAGAGACATCATTATGCTGAAGTTTTTATTCTGAGGAGTTTCTGGTTTTGGGTTGAAAGTTAGATTCATTTTCACTGTAATTTTGCAGCAGCATACAAATACATAATTATTACAACTTCTGCAAATAAAGTCAGTGTGGCTGTAAAGATCTGACGCCCAAGCTAACAGAAATTATCTACAGAAGGACATGGATGTATTGCATGGTGAAATTATTTCCTCTCAGGAATGTCACTTATCACTGAAAGGGAACAGCAATAAAAAAGAACCTTTGACAAGAATCAAAACGTCATTTTACTGCCATTTGCATTGTCAGGACTGTTTTAAAATCTCAGTTTGTTCACACAGTGCATAAATAAATGAATGAAATGGACACCAGCTTAAATCAGAACAATTGCTTCTGTTATTGTGTTTTTTTTAATCACACAGTTGTCAGTAATTAACCTTGGATGAGTTTTGGGGACACTTTGAATACTCCAACTTATTTATGATCTGTACTTGACAATATTAACATCATATAACTGTCTCACCAATAACCACGATAATAATTTTGTGTTCCATCTGTTCTGTTTCAGGTGCTGGAGAGTCTGGGAAAAGTACCATTGTGAAACAGATGAAGTAAGTGTAGATGCTCAACGTCACTTGTAACAACACGCCAGTTGCGGCTGTTTTGTTCAGAGAATCATCGGTTCTTCCTCATCACAGTGTTTTAGTCCCTTTACTGTACAGCAGACTTTTTTTCCTTGTGGGGAGCATGAGGGCACCATACACAATACAGTGGCACCTTGACTTATGGGTGCCCCAACTTAGGGGTTTTTCAAGATACGAACTGTCTCTCAGCCAATTTTTTTTTTTGCTTTGAGTTGCATGCTGAAATTCGGGTTACGATCCCAGCTTCAGATATCCAACCGCTGTTTGGCGCAGTGAATGCCATAACATCTGCCCAGCATCTCGCAGCTCACACGTTCACTTCATGCGGTTAGCTTGCAGTGAAAGATCAGTGTTGTGCTCACATTTGTGCTTGCAGTTGTTTTGCAAAACTTCGTTTTCAAATGATGGGTCTGAAGAACGTGAGTGTGACGGACAGTGCTGAGAGGAAGAAGCGGATGATGTGCATTGAAAAAAAAAATTATATAATATTCTTTATAAGTAAATTTTTTTTATTTTTTACAAAAAAAAATTGTGGTGTTTTTTTTTTGGGTCCGCAACAGACTAATGGCATTTAAGTTCATTTCAATGGGGAAAGTTAATTTAACATACAAGTAATTTCAGATATGAGCTCCATCGTGGAACGAATTAAACTCGTAAGTCAAGGCACCACTGTACATCATGGCATATGTACATCATCGCTCAAATAATTTTTATTTTATACATTTAATTTTAATTATTTTATATGTGTTTGGTTTAATTGTTTTCAATTAGTCAATGCAAAACCTTTCTCAGTTTAATACATAGTAACTTTACAGTTTGCCTTAAAACACAATCCCCAATCAGCAGTTTGCCCGTCCTTCATAATAATCTCTTTCATGAACAAATCTGAGATGACATGGACATGAGCGCTAATTTCCTCTCTTTGTGTGCCAGGATCATTCATGAAGCGGGCTACTCAGAGGAGGAGTGTAAGCAGTACAAGGCCGTGGTCTACAGCAACACCATCCAGTCCATCATCGCCATCATCAGAGCTATGGGACGCCTCAAGATTGACTTTGCTGATGCAGCCAGAGCGGTGAGTGGAGGAAACAAAGCTGGCATCACACGTTGTATTTTTGTGCAAATGTATAGCTCAGTGTTGTACAGCCAACAATTACTTGGTCGTATGTCAATCCTCCCTCCTGGGCAGTTTTTCTTTTGCTCCCTCTCTGCAGCAGGTCAGATAGAGCTTATCTGGGTTTAGTATCACATTCAAAATGCCTCATTTAAGCAGAGGTTTACTGACTGTGGGCCCTCCAGTTGATACGATCACCCTGCTGTGTTGCTGATCAAGACATTTTTAAAGAACTTATTCACCACAGAGGAGCTGCCTGCCAGCAAGATCGAATTTTACTGAATCAGTAACTGTCTGTTTTTCCTTCGTGTTTGGAGAATTTGTGCTTATTTGTTTGTTGTTTTGTAGAAGTGTCGTACTTCATTACCAGATGCTGCAAATAAATACACTGCAGAGTGTTTTATTTCTTTCTTTTTCTGAACAGACTCCTGTTTCTTTTTGTATATTTTTTTTTCCTGGCATAATAAGAGGCTTAGTCATTGCCTCTGCGTGACTGGCCTGGCTCTGTCATCGTGACAAATTTTACACCTAAAGCGTTTCTTTCTCAATTTTATGCTTTCAGAGATTTCCATTTTTGCCCATTGACCTTAAGACACTGTCTAGCTCTTAAAAGATAAATTTTATGCACAGGGTCATGGCTAAAACAATTAAAAAACAAATCATTTTTAATTCTTCACCTGCATAGTTTGCCAACAGGCATGTTTGTCATACAGTTCTTACAGTGATTTTATGAAAAACAAATTCTGTCAAAAGGATTGATACATTATTATTAATGTCATTTTGCTGTGATGCACCAAATGTTCAAAACGATTAATAATCTTCATTCATTTCCCCTTGAATGCTACTTGAAAATACTCACGCTTCTAGAAAAGAAGACAAATTGTGAATGGTGACTGTAATTGGAGCTGCTGTGTCTGTTCAGGATGATGCGAGGCAGCTGTTCGTCCTGGCGGGCTCGGCAGAGGAGGGCTTCATGACGGGCGAGCTAGCTGGGGTCATCCAGCGGCTGTGGAAGGATGGAGGAGTTCAGGCCTGCTTCAGCCGCTCCCGCGAGTACCAGCTCAACGACTCGGCTGCATAGTGAGTTAGCTGCTCTCATGTACTTACAGGAAGTAATGTGGGACTGTACTTGTCAGAAAGGCTCCCATTCTACACCTTTGCCTTAATTTCTTTCTCTGTTTCTGCTTCTCTCTAAAGCTACCTGAATGACTTGGACAGGATATCCCATGGTGCCTATGTGCCCACCCAGCAGGATGTGCTGAGGACCAGAGTCAAAACTACTGGTATTGTGGAAACACACTTCACTTTCAAGGACCTGCATTTCAAGTGAGTATAACTGCGACCAGTCGAGTCATTTAACTGTATTTACATGATGACTAGTGGAGCTCTCCTGGTCCTCTGAATCGCTGCCCACATCTCACATCTGTTCAGAGATTCAAATAGATCTGCTGTTGTCAGCGTTGACAGCCGCTTCCACAGGATGCATAAACAGTTGACCAGTTTAGGAGGCAAGATAGAGAATGGCAACATCATTTTCCTAAATAGCTAAGTGGTTGCATTCATGAAAAATAACGAGAGTTGATTAGATGGATGCAGCTGTTGTCCAAGTTCTTGTTCAGAAAGAGTTCCTGCTCTTAGCAGGTTAAAGTTGAGATGCATCTTGATGAGTGAACATTTGTGTATGTGTTGTGTGTTATTTAACTGTGTATCTGGGATCTCTGCAGAATGTTTGACGTCGGTGGACAGAGATCAGAGAGGAAGAAGTGGATCCACTGTTTTGAGGGAGTCACTGCCATCATCTTCTGTGTGGCTTTGAGTGACTATGACCTGGTGCTGGCTGAAGATGAGGAGATGGTAAGAACTTTACCACCTTTACATATCCTATGTGTTTTTTTTAAAGATTAAGCTTGTGCAGCTTCTCTGGCCAGTTACCATTGAGTGTGTGTCTCTTCCCTCGTTCAGAATCGGATGCACGAGAGCATGAAGCTGTTCGACTCCATCTGCAACAACAAGTGGTTCACAGACACTTCCATCATCCTCTTCCTTAACAAGAAAGATCTGTTTGAGGAAAAGATCAAAAAGAGCCCTCTCACGATCTGCTACCCTGAATATGCAGGTGAGCGAGAGACACGTTTGGGCGTGTTGTACATGCAAATAATGTGCTTTCTAAAGTGTAGTTAGTTGCTATGGTGTGGTGTAGTGTATGTGTGCATACTGTGTATACATATGTAAATATTTTAAAACAGTGGGGATTTTTTAAAGTGATTTTTGTTCAACTCTGTAGCCCTTCTCTTTTAGCTCCTTGTTACCACTGAAAGGTGTGGCAGTCTCCACAGATGACACAGGGAAAATTCTTTATTATCCTCTGCTCTACTCTGAACTATGTGGGCTGCCTTGTTCACAACAATGTGTCCTTGTCAAATTAGCCAATATTACAGAATCTCATGTTTCACAGATGTGTCCGTATCACTGGAATATGTTTCTGTGGTTCTATCTACACCAGTGAATCTCTACATGAGTGAAAGATAAATAAGTCCTCAACATCTAGTTGATCTCTTTTACTAATTTAAAACTGGTCAAGAACAATGTTTTCTTGGTGAGACAGTGCACACAGAGTGATTCAGTTTCAGAGTACAACCTTATGTAAGCTATGCAAAGCACGTCCGAGCCTTTCCCGTCAGTTATTCCCCAGCAACAGATCTCACCATTGTCAGATGAAATGGAGTAAAAAAGGCAGTTCGGTGTCAGTGATGTTGTTCTCTGGTATACATGTAAAAAATCCCTTTCTAACCAGTCAGCTAAACAACATCTTGGCAAAAATATACTGTCTTAATGGATAAAACAATATTAAATCAACACAGATACATCCTATTACATTACGCTCTCTGGCCACTTTATTAGATACACCTGTCCCATCTAATCTAATACAACAGCTCTTCCACCAGTTCTCCTTCTACAAAAATTTATGGGGGAAACATTAGAAACACTGTTCAATATAAAGCACTGCAGTACACCGCTAACTACAACCTCAATAATACACATGAAGTAGACTAACCCCTAACCCATTTTCTCACAGTGTCAACAAAAATGAACATGTGTAAGGATCTTGAACGCAGAATTCATGACAGATGGTGTTAACATTAGGTTGAAGGGATGTACCTGTTAAAGTGGCTTGTAATTATGCATTCACAGCAATTTCTTATCATCCAGTGACTGCTTAAGTTACAAATAATTGCAACTGTATCAGACATAGAAGTCCAATCAGTCAATATCTGGTGCAAAGTTTAATGTTTTCTTTGGTGGAAAATTGGTTTTAAATTAAAACTATTTTCTCATCCATCCCTTTTTTGCCCTGTTCCTCTTTTAGGCTCCAACACCTATGAGGAGGCAGCGGCTTACATCCAGTGCCAGTTTGAGGACCTGAACAAGAGAAAGGACACCAAGGAGATCTACACCCACTTCACCTGTGCCACCGACACCAAGAACGTGCAGTTTGTGTTTGATGCCGTGACTGACGTCATCATCAAGAACAACCTGAAGGACTGCGGCCTTTTCTAAAGGTAAAGTCTGCAGCTCAGAGGACGTGGTGTGTGTGGTCTGTGATATTTTTCTCCTCCTAATTCTCCTCTGATTAATTTTGTTCTCCTGTTCATGCTCAGGCAGCCCGGTGGCCAGCGTACCAAGTGACTTTATTCAAGGGGACTCTGACTGGAGGGAACTTCATGAACCCTGCTGAGAATGTCACTTTTAACCTCTTATTAACTTATGTTCATCTCTAAAAGTTTTAAAGACGGTGTGTAGAAAAAACATTTTGTGTAAAGTATTTGTACAACTGTCTATGGCCGGGGATTTTTCACAGTTTTTAAAAGGTGCTTGTTTTACCTTATTGTCATTATTTTAAATTTTTATATAAAAAGGGGGGCCTTGACTTTTTTTTTTTTTTTTTTTTTTTTTTTTTGTCCATGAATGAACACTTTTTGTCTTTTTGTTTGTAGGCTCTTGTGCCTTGCATGCCTTAGTTACAGTGTTTGTCTCGTTGAGTTAGATGTTAGGTTGACGTAGATGTTACCATTGAACTCTTCGCAGTCCTCCCCGAGTCCATGTTATATATTTCTTTCTGATTTATTGCATCGTTGCATCATTTTTGGACAAACCAAGCAAGACCAAGTCACTCTGTAGACCAATTCACTCTGACTCTGACGTACTGTGAGAGCTGTGTGTGAACCTTTTTCGGATGTGTGGTTTGCGCGTGTGCTGCGAGTGGGAGCTTTGTTTTGATTGAGGCCAAAAGTGATTGTGTATGTGTGTGAATGTGTGAGAATGTGTGTACAATATAAAACAAAGGGACTTTATTCCTCTACTTGTCATCCTCTTTCAAAGTTTTATTTTTCTAAACGACCAAAAAAAACGGAGCTACTCTCTCTAATTAATGAGCGCACGTTGTTGGTGCGCCGCTACGAACCGTAACATTCCTGATTGAATCATGAAGGAAAGAGAAGCTTTGAAAAGAGGATGCCAATGGCGGCCTTGTAGCAGACAGTAGGACCATATGTAGATCTGTGTTCAGTGCATAGACAGATGGAGAGGCGGCGGAGTACAAGTGCACTGTTATTGATCATGATCTGTGACGGTTTTCAAGTTACATATCCCCCCTAGACCCCCACCCCTCTGTTTCCATTGGATGGGCACATTAGTGGACTAATCTCCATGATTTTGCTAATAAAAGAGCTGCTGTGGTGTAACCACAGCAACTTATGCAATAAGCTCTTTGTCTCTCTGTCTTTTTTTGTGTGTGTGGAAACATTTGACAGATGGCTAAATGTTTAATGCTCAATGCACACAAGAGTGAGAAAAGTGGGACTGAAGCAAATGTACATTAAACTTGTTTTTAATGTTTTTTGTTTTTATTGTGTATTAATGTAAGCTGAATATAGCTGAGTTTATAAGTATTTCATGGACAAAAAAGACATTTGAATGCATATTTGGTTCAGGGATAAATTAGCTGGATGTTTTTTTCACAAATATTGATATTTACTTGAGTCTCAGCTTTTTATGTGACATTTTATGCCCTTTCATGCATGAAATGTGCATTAGAAATTCAATGAACACAGCCAGCAGTTCAAACAACAGTTCAAAGATCAAAAGATATTTACAGTTGCTTTTTTTTGATTGTGTCCACTTGTGGTGATTTGATTTGATGAATTGATGTTACCATCTTCATGTTCAGAGGTGTTCACATTTTGGGCCCAGAACTACAGGAAGTGGTTTCATATTAATGACTTAGTGTTTTCTAGAGTAAGAGGCATAAATTCCATGGACATATTTGTGCATCATGTGAGTCAGGTTTATCTAATCTAGGCGTGGTTCAAGACATATGGGAAGACAGCTCTAATTTCTCTTATATGATCTTTTGACTTTTTAAAAGAGCGGCTCCTCCACAAAATCAAGAACATATGAATATATACATTTGTTTTATTTTAAAGGATTTACTGCTGGAAACAAGTCGCCTCAGTGAAAAGTACATTAATCAATGTGTATGTCCTGCAAGTTTCACATGTCCATATAACAGCTTTTTATTTTGGAGCACAATCAAATGTCATGAAATCTCTGATATTATATATTACATATTTTAATGTCTGAAAAAAGTCTCATCATTCTGCAGAGTGGATGTCAAATATGTTTTTACATTTTTAAATCCTCAAGAAACTGAAATGCAGTAAATGGTTCCCTCTAGTGGTACTATTGAGTAACTGCATGTGATGACAGAGTGATGCCTGTTTGATGGTCATACAATGGACAACTGAGGAAAATCTAATCACCAGTTTTAATATAATTAGCATAGATTGTTCCAGGCAAAGATATGTTGGTTTTTCATATAAAACCTCCATTTGGAGACGCTCCAAGATTAGCACTAATTAATCCTGAACTGAGAGAGTGATTTTCCACCAAGCTGTGGTGATTCAAAGCGAGAATTGTGGCGCTGAACGATTTCCAGTATTCATGAGCTGATCAACCATTTAAGGAATTAGTTTAGAGATGGTGACAGGATTATATGAACAACTGTCCTCTTACACGCGTGTTTTTATTTTTATATATTTCATAAATACCGAGATGATGGCAGCAAACATCCCACAAATGGGTCACAGCAGTGCCAAGCCTGAGTCCTGTCTCGCAGACTTAGCTAAGCCATCACCGCTCAAGCACAATGATTGGGCATTAGCTGAGAGGACACTATTTTTGGGAGGCATTGTGTGATTTAAAAAGCTAACTGCAGAGTCATTTAGCTAATCTCCAAAGCCCTCTCAGGGAGATCAAACCGTGTGGATATGAAGCTTCTTCAGAGGGAAGGTGTAGTTGAGGAGAGAGAAAAGAGAGAAAAGGATGAGGATCCTAATGATGTTAATCAAACAGCACTTCACTGCAGACTGAAGCTGACCAAGGAGTCAAAGCAAAAGGAATTCAAACCAAACCATACTGTATGTGTTCTCGAAGGAAAGTCTTTGAAAAATGATGCGTGATAACAGCTCATTTTTATACGTTGCTTCATAGCCTCCTTATTTACGACTTAAAAGAGTCCAAACATCTGAGAAGACAAGACAGAATTTATAAGATGTATGTGCAAGTTTTATATATTATGTGCACACATAGGCTGACTGACTGATCTGGCTGATAATGATGTTTGGGAGCTCAAATAAGAAAATATCAAACAGATTTTACGTAAACGTGACAGTTACATGTTTAATAAGGATAGCTCAAAGTTACGAGAAACACACTTATGTGAGACTAGATAATCAATGTCACTGTTTCAGTGTCAATGATCAATGTCTGTACAGTAAATATGAACCACAGCAAGGAGCCAGTTAGCACAGTATAAAGACTGTAAACTGGGTCAAATATTTAGCCTGGCTCTGTATACATCAAGACAACAGGAGGTTACTCAATGCCAAGAAATACATGAAAAACATATTTTTTACTCTTTGTTTTAGTGTGGATCAATGAAAGGAGATATACAGTTTAGTTTTGTAGCTTTAGAGGTGATTCACACATTTTTTGGGGGGTGTTTAGGTGGATCTCTTGGTGGCAGCATGCTCATTTTTAAATATATGGTGAAAAAATGATTTGCACCTCCAGCAGGTATAAAGCAACATTTCTGTTTTTCCTGAGTTTTTGTCAATCTCTGCCACAGTTTCTAAAGTGATTTTGATCTCCACCAACATCTGAAGGAAATATCTGTCTTTCAGGCCATCAAACGCTACACTGTGTTCACCATCTAGTTGCAAACCTTAGTCTTACTGCTTTTTGGTGATGAGCATGTAGTGTGTAATGTTTGTTGTTAAAGCTTTTCTGTCTGAAAACAGCTGCAGCTGGAAACAGCACTGCTGTGTGACTGAACCAACACAGATTAGCTGTGACCTGTAAAACCAAAATAATGAGCTGAAAGACCATGTTGGGTGATAATTCTCTGTGGGTATCTCACCACTGGTGACCCCTCTCATGTCACACATAAACCATCTGATCCATTGTTGGTGTAAAAATATTGGTTAGTGAAGCTTCAATTATTATTTTCTTAAGAACTGTGATCAAAATATCTTTATATGACATTTTACATTTCATAATAAAAATGCCTGGGCTTTCTGGAGAACAAAATAACATTTTCAGTGTGTTTCCAGATTTCACATCTTTCGCATTTCTGTGCTTGAGTTTCTTGTTACTTGTCGGCTTACATATCCGCTGTTACGAATGTATGTTTGTGATGAGTCAATATCAGCTGGTTTTAGATTGGCTGGTCTGGTTTGGAGTCAGTCTGGACCTTCTGTAGGTGTACGCTGCCATCACAAGTTTCACTACATAATTAAATTTCATTGTGAGCTAGGAGAAAAAGCCAACATGATTTAGTTGCCAATTCCCTAAAGCCATCCAGTCTAATTAACTTATTCTCTCTCTCTCTTTCTCTCTCTCTCTCTGTGTGTGTGTGTGTGTGTGTGTGTATGTGTTCTTGAAACAGATTTTGAACTGCAGCTCCAGTCCAGCACACCCCTGGGTTTTTTTCACTGGTGCCACCGTGCCTCTATTTTCATTTTAAAGTTAAAGATGTCTTCCAAAATATTGTTACCATCTCAGTGGACGTTAGATGATAGTTAATGTTTTTTGTCTGCAGTCTGTTTTCTCTCTTTAAGCTCTTACACGTCTGTGAATAAAATAAAGATGATAAGGACTGCATTCGCCATGTCTGTGTGAAGGTGACCCCACACGCCTCTGCCTTTGCCGAGCAATAAAAACAACTTAGTGTGCATTTCTCCCCTAACAGAAAATGCACAAAGCAGAGAGTCAATGAGAGAGGCAGCAAGCTAAATCCATATAAGCTCTACTGAAATTCCCCCTTTGAGTGCGCAGACGGCCTTGTGTTATTGTATTTTTGCCGTCTGTTGTCTGCGGCCTGCTTTAGGATGCTCATTACTTTCTGTTTGTAATGATGATATAAAGTGATATCCTTTTCTTTCTTCTTCCTCCCCCACCCAGCGTGCACAAACACAGTCGCAAATACACTCACAGTCTGAGGAAGCCTCTGTGCACGATCACGTTTAATGCGCCCGTTTTATTTTGATCACGAATATTCTGGCAGAAAGTGGGAGATTTGTTGGAGTTGTTGCAGCTAACAGATAAATCGTGCAATGTTTTCTGAGCTATTCTTTCTCCCTGATACACAACAATGACACCCAGAGCAGAGGACTTCATTATGATGCTGTTGGGAGCTCGTGTAAGCGCACCTCCTCCTGACACTGAGGCTGTGTCCATGTGTGACCGGCCCCACAGACACTCAGAGCAAGAATCAGCCGTACTCCATCAAGAGAAAAAAATCCCACAGAGGCGACAACTGAGTTTAAAGTGACTCCAAATTTAGACGCTCCAGCTCAAAGCTTCGACAGCTGATGGCTTTTCTTTTTGGTCTTCTATCATACTTCTCATCACAGTCCTCTGTGAGGTCCAAAATAGTAAAAAAAAAACAAAAAAAACAACTCTGATCCAGATATAGAAATAATAATGAAGTGTACTACTTATGTTACCAAAAAAGCTATGAGGCGCCAGATTTTTTCTCATTTTCTGTTTGAAGGCAGGGTACGCTGATTTCATGCTTTAGTATGGCAGTAACTTTAAATGAGCTGCTGCTGGAGTGGAAAGCTGCAGACTCTGAGCATAAATCTTCAACCCTGAACTATATTTCAGTCCAGGCTACAGGCCTCTTGAAGCTGCAGTTCCGACATTCACCAGCAGAGGCACTAAAAAAGCACTATAGGAATTCTTTCGCCCTCTGGGCATATAATCTCTTAATCCAGCCAGTTTTCTGGATCATACCAATACTTCTTCTCCACTGCTGGTGGTTAGACTTTAATAATCATCTAGTCTGCATCATTATCTTCTTAGAATTAGAGTCAAAAGCATCTGCTGTGACCAGAACGGTGCAACATGACCTAAATGTCAAGATACTGAAGAAAATAAAGTGACAGTCAGGGTGAATCCACGGCTCTTCATGGATTATTTACTGGTGGCAAATGCACGGGGGGTTGTGTACAGTGGTGTTGTTTGGCATGGAGGATACTCGCATTACAAAAGCAGATGCACGCACTTTAACAAACACACTCCACTGCACAAGCACTGCAGAGTGGCAGTAAGAGGGACTGTCATCCTCAGTAGATTTGGTGGAGCAGCTCTTGACTTACATGTTAAATACTGAATGAAACTTTTCCTCCCCAGCCTTGGAGAGCCTTGCAGCCATGAATAAAAAATGGCAACAAAAGGATTTGTCATCTTCCGCTGAACTTGGATTTATGTCATCATAACAATTATGTAACAGTGGCCAACTTAAACAGGGTGAATTCAAACCAGAAGTGGTCATGCTCTGTGCTTTTATTCCCCAACTGTTAAAAAGTGAGTCAGTGTCTCCGCTCACAAACTGCTCAGGGGGTAAATCTTTAAAATGTTGAAGTGAGATGATGAATGGTGGTTCGCCTCCTTGTACATTTGTAACAGACCAGTGACCCAGCAGTAAAGGTGAGTTAACCATTAGAGCTTCAGGAGAGCTTTTTTTTGTGCTACGGCTGTAAACGGGGCTCATCATGCTGATAGCAGTTGTGTGTACGACTATATATGATAACAATATATAATAATATTATAGATATAAAAGACCCAGGAAAGTAGAGGAGCATGCAGGGCTGGATTCACCCACTGGAGGGCCCCGGGGCAAAAATGTGCAGCGGGCCCCAGTTAACCTCCATTTCCTCCAATCTATCTGTACTAACATTTAATGTCAGTGCAGGAAGTTGTTTCATATATGCAGTGAGCTACAAAGAAAAATCATGAGGGAGTAGTATAACAATACATGAATCATCTCTTCCTGACCTTAATCAATCATCAATGAAAAGTGTATGCGTTGTAAATGTATGGAAAAACATACCACGTGTTTAAAAGCTTAAATGCTTTAAATCTAGATTTAAATCTGGGGCCAGTTAAGATCAGGTGGTAATGCATGTGCAGTCTAGGCTCACTTTATAACATCACCAGTCCATGCAGTGTTGATGAGCAAACTTGCAATTAATTTCCACAAACATGGCGGTCTGGGGCCTTTAGATGCACAGAAATCTGTACTGTATGTTGGATATAAGTTACAATACAAATAAAAATATTACATATTATGTGCAGCGCGTTGTTATTAAAGCAAATCACAACAGCAGGAAACTAAAAGTCGTCCTGGAAGCTGTTTCGTGAATAAAAGCACGGCTGCAGGTAAACCGTGTGATGGAGGCTCGTGCGTTTCGTGGTGTAAAGCTCCAACATGTCACCGCCTCTGTGTGTGTGTGTGTGTGTGTGTGAGCCTGAGGAAGCGCCCCTGGCAGTGTGTCGGTGGGAGTGAAGCGCCTCCCGTGTTTATTTCCCCTCCTCTCCATCCTTCCACGCCGAACCAGAACCATTCATCTCTCCCCTCCTTCAGGCTTCACATCCGGGTCATCTCAGCCTCTATCTGCTGCGTCTGTGTGTCTGACACAGTGATCATCATTTCATCCGCCGCCGCGCCGCGCCGCGCCGCAGCCTCTCTGCCCGCCCGCGCGGCTCTCTGAGCGGACACCGAGCGCGGCGAGCACCGCCGGTGATGAAGCAGCCGCAGCCACGACAGGCGGGGATGAGACTGTAGGAGGCTTTTTGCACGGGCCAGCCCGCGGTGATCAACTCGCCCTAACGATGTCTAAGAGCCTCAAGAAGAAAAACCACTGGACCAACAAAGTCCACGAAGCGGTGATAACGCGGGGGAAGGACGGCGAGCTGGGCTTCGAGCTGCGGGGGGGCGCGGAGAACGGCCAGTTCCCGCACTTCGGCGAGGTGAAGCAGGGGAAGGGGCTGATCCAGAGCGGCAAGCTGGCCCAGGATGAGCTGCTGCTGGAGGTCAACAACATGCCGGTGGCCGGGCTCACCACCCGGGACGTGCTGGCCGTGATCAAACACTGCAAAGACCCGGTCCGCCTCAAATGTGTCAAACAAGGTGAGACACGCGCGCGAGGGAGAGAGAGAGAGAGGCGCGAGGACCGAAGAGGCAGGGAGGTGTGTGTGTGTGTGTGTGTGTGTGTGTGTGTGATTAAGATGTGCAGACGTGTGTCAGTCTGCAGTGTTGGAGGTGGACACGGCGCACACGCGGGCTCGGGCCTGTGTGTATGTGTGTGTGTGTGTATGTAACCACAGTGACGATCCGCCGTTTGTTTACCACCGCGTCGCAGGTTCGATGCCGCGCGGCCTGGAGGGGGTGTGTCCAGAGATTCTCCCTGTCTCACACACAAAAAAACACAAAAAAATACAGACTGTGAGCTTTTTTTACACACACACACACACACACACACACATACACACCGTCTGCTGGCTGTCAGTCCTGAGCTTCAGTGTTATTACAGTGTCATTACCCACTGATGTAAAATGAAGCCTGTGCAGACCAGTCACTGTAGCCTGCTGTCATATTGATGAGCTCTGTAGACAACATGGTTTGCTTTAACTCCCTCCAATCTCTCTCTCTCTCTATCACACACACACACACACACACTCATGTTTATGAAGTGTCTGATCAGGGGAATAATTGTGCAGGTCTCTTGCAGTCACAGCCTGAGGAGCCTGTGAGTGTTTTGTTGTCAGTGTTTGGTGTGACTGTGGCGGCCTCTGAAGCTGGGGGCTTGTTTGAATGTTTCTGAGCTCGGCGGTGGATTTGTGGCAGCGCTGTTGACTGAGTGACCTGCTTCTGTCAGCCAGCGTAACAGCGGGACGAGAACATTGGATTGAAGGAGATAGTCGTCATCATCATCATCGTTGCACCCTCTGAGGCTCAGTTTAAGTCCTTAGAAGAGGCTAAAAGCGCCATGAAATCAACATTACAGGGGCTTGTTTCTGCGACATGAGTAAAACAAAAAAATCAGTTTTTTCTTTAGGACATTGCCAGAGTTTGCCCACAGAGGATTGTGCCCTGCCTGACTACTCGCTCTCAATCTCGGAGTTTCCGATTGTTGTGTCAATGCGATTGATTAGTGAGTTATAGTTG
>JBAJHX010000081.1:15320113-15332022 GCA_037176925.1 Amniataba percoides | reverse complement strand
TGACACACTCACGGCCCGCTGAGGAATCATCTAGAAGCAGTCCGGCAGCTCTGCTCAGAGGCCACACACACACACACGCGCCAAATCAGAGATGGATGTGCCATCTTGGGTACACGATCGTGTCCCACACAAACACACACTTACACATTTTAACAGACAGTCAGGTTCGGGGTGAGCACACACCAGCCTTGACCTCCTCTCACACACTGCACATTTCAGAGAACACTTATCCAAATACAGGGGGCAGGTTGCTGTTTTCTTTTTTATTTCTGGAAAAAAAACACCTGTTTTTATTTCTGCTGCGTTCAGGTCAGGACAAGTTTATAGACGGAGCCGTGAACATCGTTATTCACGAGTCCTGCGCTGCTTCGTCTTCTTGCACATCACAACATGCAGGTGTGAGAGGGTGCAGCGACCTGTTTGCAGACCTGTTGGTGCTGTGTGACCAGCTATTAGAACAATTAATCGAGCAGTCAGTCACGACACGGTGCTTTTGTCTGGCAGACGAAGGACTTGGATGTGATAGTAGAATTTGCCAGGAAAGAAAAGTGGTTTGAGTGTGCATCTCAAGAGGGCTGTAATTTATTCTCCTGCTGGGTGTGTGTGTGTGTGTGTGTGTGTGTATAACTGCTTCAAGGGTCTCTGTTCTCTGTCATGTAAATGGATGTGCTGTAAATAAATCTCCACTAATGGCTGTACAGCACAACAAACTTGAGCAGGAAGTCAAAGCAAAACAAAAACATTTCTACCTTCATGTAAGTAATACACTGCAGCTTTTACAATCAGCCCTTTTTCATATTATCTGAAGCTTTTTTCACACGCTGCTCAAGACATTTTAACATGTCACACCTGGTGAGGCACTGTGGTAAATGATAATATAAATGAAGAAAAAAATCCCATTTAGCTGCTTCAGTTTCAGGGTCCTGGTAGTGTGCATGCTGGCTCACCCTCATGGCTTTAATGGGACTCTGGAAGAAAACAGAGGCACCGCTAATGTTTTCAGTAAAGGTGAAAAAGGGCCCACCACCACAATTAGTGTTATCAATAATTTCTCTTACTTGGCAACCCTTTTGAAAGGGTTATTTTTGAACCTGAATGATAAGTATGCTTTGAAAAGCACTTGTGCAATAAAAACACACACACACACACACACACCATTATAGATTTTCTTTTAAATGCTGGTTTGTAAATGAGTTATTGGCCACTTTCATCTGCACGTAATTATCTGACAAACAGATCTCGCATGTGCTCATGGACAGGAGTGAAGTGCAACCAGCTGCTCGGGATCACTGAGGCAGATTTCTAAAAGTGCCATGAAGATTATAACCGCCGAGAGGTGTTAGAACAGTATGGAGAGGAGAGGAGTGTGAATGAGTGAGTGTGTGAGAGAGAGAGAAAGTGAGAACGTGTGGTGGTGTTTTAAGAGAAGAGTATGGTGAAGGTGCGAGAATACGCACTTTGGAAAACAGCGAGAAAATTCCATCTTGTTATTTTTTTTCTCATTATCTCTGGCACATTCTTCTTTTTTTTAAACAAAATTAATTGATTTTCTTAAGAGCTTGTTTCTATAATAATTACGTGTCTTTGCTGTGCCAAATTGTCATAATGACTAAAGCACAATGGACCAAATGTTGCACTGATAGCCTTGTCTTGTTTCTCCCTAATGAAGCAAAATAGCTTCAGTTTGCAGGAAATTGTGCTTGAATAAATTCATAATTTCTGGTTTGTCAGTGCGACTTCTGAGCTTTGTATCAGTTATTTTTCTGTTTATTCTCAGTTTCTGGGGAAAGAAGGGAATAAACACTCGAAGGAAGAAGCTGTTTATTAATATTAAATATGTATCTGTCTCCAAATAACCTAGCTCCATTTTTAGTTGCCTTTAATTGGCATTAATCTTTTGTCATAAATAGCTATGGCACAAATACTGTGATATAAATAATATTAATGTCAGCTATTTTTAGTCATGTGTTTTTTCATTCAGATTATATTAGAGCCATCATCTCTGAATCCACAACAAATGTTGCTCTGATTTCCATAAGAGTAAACAGAATATCAAAAATGTTCCCCTACACCAGAAACATGTCACTGCTCGCTGATATTGCCTGATGGAAATGTAATTTTCTTTCCTTTTCCAAACGGTGCTTTGACCTCTAAGAGTGGATTGTGGAGACCCCAGGACGCTTCATCCACTCGGGTTTATGAGAACAATATGTGGCGGTTTGTGAGGAAAAACAACATGTATTCAAAATGTTAACATGCCCTTTAACATCTAAGTGGAGCACAGCCAGCGTCTGTCACACTGCGCAGCAGCTCTCGGCCACAGCCTATGTAGGGCACACCGGGCCAGGGAGCTTTCTACCTCTTACTTTCTACTAATGAAACTGTAAACAGCAGATGAATTTAACTGCTTTATCTGAAATATGAAAGTGTCCCTTGAACTGTAACTATCATTTGGCAATAGAATTAAGAGACTGTTATTTAAATGAAAAAGGATCATATCTTTTATTTTAGACAGAGGTAAAAACCAAAATCAACAAGTTTCGCATTTCTAGCTAACATCGATGTTGCTTCATGAAGTAATGATTTTTTTGTTCTTGCTATATGCTGTATTTTGCTATAGTTAAGTTAGTACTATTGCTAAAATCCTGCAGGTTTAGTTCTCTGCCAGATTATTTTATCATGTTTTCTACAGACTCTTAAAAAACAAAACTCTGAACAAGGGTCTCAAAAATGCATGTAGTACGCATCAAAATGAAGCCGTTGTTGACTTTGAAATGTTTGCACACTGTGCAATCCTAAAAGAACACACTTGTTTCTTAACTCAGCTTTGTGCCTTAATGTTCGTCTCTTCAAACAGTGTGCTTCACTTTTACATAGAGAAGGATTTGAGGAGGAGAAATAAGTGATGTGTTTGGTAAATGTAACGTTATCTAACACAGGTTTTGGCGGGAGTTACTGGAGAGCGAGCTTCCCAAATAAAGTGCAGAAAAGAGCTGCTGTCCTTCCTCTCATGTAGTTTCTTAGCCCCCATTTTTCCAACATCACCTGTGAGCCCTGAACATAGTGAAGTTAGCTAATAACAGGCTTTTGGAAGTAAGTGATTATAATCTAGTTAGTTGGGCACATTTACACAGTTTAATCTATTCTTTACCATTTTCTCATGTACTTTTTGTTTGGAAAGGCCAAAAGAGTAATCCAGTGTCAACATGTGGAGAAAGCCTGACAGGCCTTCTGTGCCCAGTCACTGTTGATAAGATTTGATAATCACTGTGCACAAGCAGAGTTTGGATAATGTTACTGTTACTGACTTATTGCCCGTGTAGAGTTTTATTTAAAAAAACTAAGCCACAGCCATGTTGCAGCATCAAGTAAATGATGTTTTTTTTCAGCATCTGGACCTTAAGAGGACTATTTGTAGATGTCAAGGCTTGGCAGTCCGAGCCCTGCCAGTCCCTTTTAACTTGGGTACAGTGTGAGGGGACAGATGGAAGAGAGGGAGAGAAGGCGACCTTCTTCTCCCCTCATGTCGCTTTGTTGATGAGAAGCTTGAAGAATCAGTGCATAACATCCTGTCTGCTCTGTTGGTATTAATAACTCACCAAGAGATGAGTTGCTGTCAGAGGCGGAGGATGATTTTATTGAGGCTAGAAGCTGCAGGAGCTCAGCTCAGAGGATCAAACTCCAGCTCAGCCAGCCAATGACCAAATATCTAACTGGTCCAGTTAAGTGAATTAGGTCAATGTAATTCTCCTCACTGCGGACTCACTGCATGGGACGATGTGGGACTGTGCTGCTGCATGTGTTTCTGAAATGAAGATGGAGGTGGCACATGCATGAGTAAGACATGGCTGAAAGGAGGTTGTGTTCATAATAGGACCAGTTTTCTACCAGACATGCTGTGATTCTTTTACTAATAGCAGGTTATTGAAATCAGGCCCTGAGATCATGAGGTGATTGAACTCAACAACTGAGTCACTGTAAAAAGAAACTAATCAGATTTACAGTGTGGGGTCTTTCATAATGACAGCACAGACCTTGACTGATCTCCATGGCAACTATACGATGCAGGTCGTATTTTGAAGGCAGTGTCTCATACAAGTAGGATGTTGTAGTTGAAAGCAATTTATCGGGCCGAGATATAACCACCATATTCTTATGATTATTCATGATGGTGGTGAGTGTGCATGTGTGTGTGTGTGTGTGTCTGTGTGTGTGTGCATTATGCTTTCTGTGAAAATAGACTGAAATCACATCAGAAATAATGGAATTAAAGTGTAAAGTAAAATAAAGGACTGCAGCAGAAAAGCTCTAGTTGTTTATGAATGCATTTATACTATTTAGCAGCCATTTCATCAGATTTCTGACTTTTTGGGTATTTGGTGTTGAAGGGCCAGCACCTTCTGCTCTTTGTATATCAGGAAATACTTATTCAA
Source organism: Amniataba percoides (assembly GCA_037176925.1). Taxonomy (NCBI): domain Eukaryota; kingdom Metazoa; phylum Chordata; class Actinopteri; order Centrarchiformes; family Terapontidae; genus Amniataba; species Amniataba percoides. Next base: position 15,327,589 of record JBAJHX010000081.1, on the reverse strand, counting down.
AAATATTTTGGCTAGTTTTTATTTGGCAGCCTCTTTTTGGCTGTGTGTATATTCATATTTTTGATTTTTCAACACCTTGTCAAGGCATCAGAAATAAGTAAACATTTTACATTTAATGCTGGGAATCTGTTTGATCTATGTAGAAATCATTTTCACATACATTTATGTTTATTTGCATTCACTCCTGCGACCACTTGGTGGAGCAGCGTTATCTTGAGTTGAATGATGAAAACTCACTGAAGGAAGTTCTTGTAGTTCAGGGCCGTCTGCTATGTAAAACTACAATACAGTTTCTGCCTGTGCCTGTGTTCATGCCCCACTTATGGTTTTGTACCTTAGTGGAACTTTTTAGATTATTTTAAATGATGAAACAACCTCTGGTAAGCTTTAGAGCATAATAAATCTCACTTTTGCTGATGAACAAACCAAGGATTTTATTGGATGTAACACAGCAGTGGCTTTTTTTAAAATATAACAGTAGTGTTAGATGAAGTGACGCTAAAAAAATTCTGCAGCTGCAACCATTTATCCATTATTTGACTAACTGGTATTATGACATTCACTGGAAACTACGATGACTGATGACTCACTTTGAGTCTTTTTTTTTTAAGAAAAAGCGCTCAAATTGTCTGATTTCAAATGTGATGTTTTTTATAGGGGTTTTGGGTCCTTTATGACTGTGAGTTAACAGACTATCTTTGTGCTGAGGACAAAACAAGACATTTGAAGACATCACTTCAGAGATCAACATTTGTCATTTTCTGACATTTTGTGGACTGAAGAACTTATTGATTAGTTGAGAAAGCAATCACCAGATTAATTGATATTGAACGTTGTAGTTAGTTGCAGCCCTAAAATACTCATAATACGAATATGTTTAGTATGTGCTTAAAGTATCAAAAGTAAAATGGCTCAATGCCATCATATAATGGTATAATAATAATTGATTATTTGATTGATATTACTGATGCATCACTGCTTAAGCAGCACTTTAGTTATGAGGTAGTTTTTTATTTTCTATACTTTCAAGTTCCTTCATCTAAATCAGCACATCACATTTTAAAGGCCCTTCATGTTTCGTCTGTGAATTTTGTAACTAAATATAGCTCTAAAATAAATGTAGTAAGGGTAAAAATGACAGCATTTCCCTCTGAACTGAAGTTGAATAGAAGTATAAGGTACAATAATAAGGCAAGTCCAATTACCTCAAATCTGTGCTTACGTACAGCACTTGACCCGGGCCTCAGCCTCTCTGCAGGTGGGAAGGTTCAGCGAGGCCGATGTACCCGAGAGACATAACATATCTCTCACCTCTAGAGATGAAGGCAGTCGGGACATCTCGCTCATCACGACTGCTGCATCAACGTGAACTGAATTTTCAGTCTGCAGCTATGTGTATGGACCCACATCTGTCTGTGTGTGCTTCCTCTGATGCTAAACACACACACACACACACACACACAGATGAACAGATAGACCTAAGGTCTGCCCTCAAAATGGTCTACACTATAGCTAACTTTCTGAGTGTGACAGGGAGCCGGGTCTCTGCTGAAACAAGAGTCCCTCCAGTCCCAGCACTTCCCCGAATCATATCTTATTCAGTCAGGCATGGCTGCACAGGAGGCAGCGGATGGCTTTCACTCATTGACATAGTGTAGATTAGCCAGCAGGGCTAATCTGATAGCTTTGCTGTGGGCTTCAGATCTGAATGAGAAGGATTATAAACGCTGGCGTCATGATCTCTGAAACTGGTGGATGGCTACAATATTCTGTGATTTTCTGACTTTCTAAAGGGGCTCTCCATCCCTCCTGAGCTAAATATCCTGATCTGCAGCCAACTCATATACAGAATTATATATACGCTGTACGTACTAAACATTGGGGCATTGTAAGGATACTGAGTTAAAGCCATTTTTACACATTCACATCTCAGTCATCTCAAAATCTCTGTAATTTACCTGTTTCTTTCATTTCTATGTTTTTTTGAGGGAAGAGATAATGGATTTTAATTGAATTTACCTCGTCATTATACCTCACACAATAAGTGCTTCAGTGGTATTGCATCAGTCCATGAAAATCATACAGATTCCCGACTGATTGGAAGAAATTTCAGCGGATGGTGTTTAAGTGCTTCATTTGCATCCAGAATCATTTCATCACTGTAGTTGATTCTTCCTGCCAGTAGAGGACAGTAGCTGTCTAATCAGTCAATACTCAGTCACCCTCCAAAGGCCTGAAGCGGCGTCACTCACAGCTTAAACATGTAATTTATGCTCCAGTTCAGTTTGAACTTTAGAAGTGATGCTCCTTATCTGACATGTAGAATATCTTATATAAACATTGTAAAGGTTTAGCTGTGCAGCGGCCATTTTTCCTCCTCTGACAGTTGTTGCTGTCCGTTGTGCTGAACTCCTCCGTAAAGACTGTTGTAAGTATAACAAGAAGGCCAGTGGCTGTAATTATAACCAGCCACAGCCTATGTATGTATGTTATGTAGTTTATATTTATTTAGCCCTTTAAAAAGAAAATAATCCCTGAAATGTATGTTAGGCTGTAAAAGTTGATGCACAGCATACTGTAAGTTACTCACTTGAACTGTAGATTCAGATGGATTCCTTGGAAAAAAAAATGTTATCCTGGCATCTCTCCATGCTCTTTTGGTTTCATTTTCCCACAAAATAAAATATATCAGACGATGTCAGCCTCCGCCCTGAAATAAACCATTTCAGTTTTGTTTGTGAACTTCAAGTTTTACCGGATAATCCACCAAACAGACACTGTCAACAGGGACTTGTTAGACTTGTCGTCTCTTTGTTAGAAATTAGTTCCAATGAAAATTATCCACATTGTTCTCACTAGCGTGGGGATGCTTCCTGACAAAAAAAAAACATTGCTGTTGAATTTTTATGAATGCAAATGATCATTGCTGTTAGCTCCACAGACAAAATCTCCATTGTTACGAGGGTGAAATTTCTGACACAGATGTGTTGTTACAGTGCTCCAATGATTATGTTGACACAGTGTCAGTGCTGTCAGATACAGGCGGGCATTGTATTACGACTAGTAAGTCTGGAGCAATGTGTATGATGTTGGTCAGAATGAAACGTCAGCAGCTGTGCTGATAGTTAAATCTCAGCTTTGTGAAGAGCTTATAAGCAATTTACCACCTGACTTGTGAAGATGTGAGCAGTGGCCACTTCTCACTGACTTTATGTGCTGGCCGCGTATAGTTCATCCTAACAACGAGGAAACGAAATGAGCAGTCAGGTCTGCGCTGTCGAGATGAATTCAATTCATTTTAGTGCGTATTTAAGCAGCATGAAGGACCCTTGTATTGATACAGACAGGCTTTATTAGACTATCAGACCATAGAAGCCGAATGAAGCACTGGAGAGGAGAATCATTACGATGCTCAGATGGTGGCCTTCTCTCACAGCCACAATTATTAATTTTTGTTATGACCAGGATCACACCCCTGCTGGTTTTAACCCCTCAGGTTATCAACAGCGGTGCCCTCAAACCAGTTCCTTATTATTTTCTGTTCCCTCTAAAGCTCTCTCATATGTCCCTCTCTCCATTTTCTCACCATTACTATTTGTCAACTTCCCACTGCTTTTAGAACAGAGGATAAATTGTTTAAACCCCCCCACACACACCTCTGCTCTTCATCCAGAGTTTTATTCCTGAACTCTTTCTCCACCCTCTCTCCTCTCTTTCTGTGGCTCTCAGTCAGTCTGTTGCTTTAATTCTCATTAAGATGCATCCTGCTTGTTGTTCCTGATAGAGTGTGAGGGGCGCCGACTGAGCTGGAGAGCGCAATCAGGAGTGACAAACATCTCCAAAGAGCCACATTTAAAACAGGAGTCACCACGTACACAAATACACACACGCACACCCTCGCGTCCATCAGTGTTTATCTCATCAGCGTAGACGAGCAAGGAGACGAGGAATTCATTTGCCCGCTGTGGGAGGAGGAGGATGGTACAAGGCATATTAGAGCTGGCAATTCCTATAACCTCTCTCTCTTTTAATCTCGAGGTCTCATTTGTAGTGTGGTCTTGTTTCTCTTTATAGTGACTCTGAGGTTGTAAATGTGTGTCTGGTCTTGATTACGATGCTGTGGAGAAAGACATGGGGGAAACATCATCATTAAGACTAGTCTGAAGATGGGGGGGATCAATATTAAGACCTTTAGGAGAGAGGCTCTGTCATTTACTATTAATAATGGGTCCTGCCGCCTGCTGTAATAATGCCATTAGGAGTACTGGAAACAGATACTTCATCCACAGCTAAATGGCCTTCACAACACATCCACATGTAGAATCAGTACCTACACATCATAATTCACATACACACACACACACACACACACACACACACACACACTATATCTGTCGCTCATATGCACACACAGAGGCCAGCTCAAACTACCTGTGCCTAATTGGGACTGTATAGCAAAAAAACAGTAGTCTATGTCAGATCATGGTAGTCCTAACAGGACCACTGGAGGAGGTGGATGAAAGACAAAAGAGAGTAATTGGGAAACTTAAATGTCAAATGGGACAAAGGAGGGATGGAGAGAAGAAATAAGGTGAAGGCCAAAAAGGATGGGTGGAGGAGCAGAAAGGTAGAAATAAGTGGGTAGAAGGAAGTGAAGCGAGGAATTAGAGAAACAAGTTCTTTAGAGAAAAAGACATGAGAAATACGTCTGGCTCTAAAGAAATCAATTTCAAAGAAAGGAAAAAAGAAATGAGAAAGAAATGGTTTCTAAAGAAAAAAAATCAGCTCAAGATAAGACAGAACTTTTTTTCATCCAGGACTTTTTTGTGCTCGCCATGCTCAAGATGAATTGAGCAATGAAGATATACACTGAGTGGCTACTTTATTAGCGACAATTGTACAATATAATGCAATTCTTTACAACAGCTTGTGCAATAAATTCTATATCTAAGTTTATAATGTTCAGTCCTCTCAATGTTAAAACATTTCCTTAGAGTTTCTACGTTTCAGACAAGGTCAATAAAAACATACTGCACAATTATACCTAATAAGGTAACTACTGAGCATATGTATAAATATACATATGTATTATATTATATCAAACTATAGATATGTACATAATGAAATCAAATACAATGAAAAAAGAAAAGTAGGGAGAAAAAAAGAATAAAATGAAGTGCAAAAAACAAAAGCACTTATTTTAAGTGCAGGGAGTTGCTTACATGCTGTAAAATAAAGTGGTTCCCTTTTTTAAGAGGATAAAATAATATGTGTGCTACAATAGCAGATACTACAATTGTATATTACAATCTGTATATTTGTATAAATTAGAGGTACTTGTATTTCCATGTAATTCAATTTACTACTTTTTACATCATTTGACTGACAGCTTTAATACATTTTCACACCATAATTAACTTTCATACCATTTGTGTCCAGTGGAAAACACGTATATCCAAATTTGACCAATGTGATTTTTTCTGATAAAACTGTCCCTTCTGAAGCTAAATAAAATTAAAATAAAATATACAATTATTAAAACCCTCCTTTTACCATCAGACAGATAGAAATTGGCTGCTCTGGATGCCAGTGGGATCATTATGTTATTTGAACTCATGGACACTCAACAACTGAACCAAGATGACCTATTATTGCTGTTTGATAAGTCCAGACTGAACTAAATAAAAATGGAAATCTTTCCCAATGCATTTAATAGTTTCTGATTCTGTGAAAGTAGAGAAAACAGCAAACCGAACCGAAACTACATCACAGACACCTTTTAATAACTAATGTAATCTAACTGAAACTGGAGCTGGTACAACGGTACATAAAGTTGTTCAGATGAGCTCAACTTTAAACATGTACAGCGGTAAAATGCAACATATACATTGGCAACAACAAATAAATCAGATACAATAGTAAAACACTAACAGGGTCAATTTTACTGCATTTACTGCATTTTATATACTTTTTTGGCATGATATATATTTTAATGACAATAATTGCATACTTTTACTCAAGTGAGGTTTTGAATGCAAGACTTTCACTAGAGTATTTTCACAGTGTGAAAAGGATTCTTCTTTCAACACTGACACAAAAGCAAAGAAACACTGACCATCAAGTCAAGGCTCTCAATTATCTGGCTGTGATGTTACAAGATCAGACACAAAAGACTCTCCTTTAACTGTCTGGAGAACATATGGTTTTTTTGAGTGAATTGTTTAATACTTACACCTTCAAATTGTCTCTTTGTCGTGAGGTCATTCATAAGTTAGAACATAAATGAAAAACTACAGGAGGTCCTCGGTATATGACGTCATCAACCTACGACGTTTCGTGGTTACGTCACCACCCCTATTAATTTATTAAGAAAGTCTTTTTTTATCATCTCGACGTGCGGCGTCTGCGAATTTGAAACACATTTCGGAACTAGCTGGCGAGCAGAGCAGACGAATACGTCGTCACAGGTATTTATGAACAGTGTGTGTGTGTGTGTGTGTGTGTGTGTGTGCTACATTTTGAATATCATGATCACACCTGTTTGTTCGGCAACGCCTCAATAAGTTTGTGACATCGTGTGTAAATGTGTGAGTTCCGACTTAAACATATAAAATGTCTTCAACAAGACATGGACATATAAATATTTCTGTAGAGAAATAGAGAATAAAAGAGTGTGTTTAGTTTGACACAGTTTGCGACCAAAAACCAGGAAAAATACAAGAACTGAATTTTTCTCACTGATCAAGTAAAATGAACTGAAAAACACTAAAAGCTCTTTTTGTATAAAGTTGATCTTATCTTTAACATACTCCAAAAGCATTTGTGAAGATTAACAAGTTAAAAGACAAAATGAGACACTGATGTAATAATTGTTTTTTTTTTCCTGTTTTGTTTTTACTTAGACAGGAGTATTTTCCTTTGGACATACATTTGAACAGAATATTCTTTTTCTTCTGATTACCGATAGCAGCTAATCAAAATATATAATATACTGGTTTTTACAATGGGAGAAAATTAATATACTGTAGAGAGGAGCAGCGTGCTGGAAGATATTCTGCCTCAGATTTTCAAAATAAGGAGAGGATGAGGATTCTTGTGATCTTACCGATGGGCACTGTAATCATGTTATTAGTTACACTTGTGCTTGAATAATGAGACCGTCTGCTGTGAAAGGCCAGTACATTTGTGGCATCACTCTACATTGTTCACTCCAGGTCATATGAAAAAAACCTTAGACAGAACTGGGATTGAGAAACATGGATTGAGTTTGAGTCCATTATAATATGTTTGTTAGTCAGCCTCAGTGCACGCCGTGGTTGTATTTGCTGAAGAGGCTCCTGTGCTCCTCCAGAGAGGCGTGAAGGGGGTGAGAGGTATTATCTTTGATGCTCAGCAGCTTGAGCAGAATTTGGATAAGGAGCAAGGCGAAAAAATATTCCTCTTTGTGTGTGTGTGTGTGTGTGTGTGTGTGCGTGT
>JBAJHX010000081.1:15299247-15310627 GCA_037176925.1 Amniataba percoides | reverse complement strand
GTGTGTGTGTGTGTGTGTGTGTGTGTGTGTGTGTGTGTGTGTGTGTGTGTGTGTGTGTGTGTGTGTGTGTGCCTGCGTGCGTGCGTGCGTGCGTGCATGTGCGCATGTGCGTGTGTGTGTGGGTTCATACAACTAGAAGGCTCACATGTTGACATCAACTCCTGCATCCTGTTACATCACTTGGCTGAAGGACAGATGCCCCCCTCCCCCCACACCCCACCAAAAAGAATGAATTGAATCTGATTATTTGCCAGCTGATATGAATAACTTTATTCACATATCGTGTTATTGCCTCTTGGCCTGCAGTGTGTCTTTTGTGTTTGATGTTGTGTTTGTGTGCATTTGTCATTTGCAGGTTTCCTTTTCACACACATACATTCACATTGACACATGGCAAACACTAACAGGAATGCCACTTTAAGAACATACACATACCCACACTGTAGAGTAAAATATAGTGTAAAAAGGGTATATATAGAGTAAAAAGAAAACAAAAAACAAAAGGTTGGGAGGCAGAATTTGGTAGCTGATGTGATGTCAGGAATAACAAGCCACTATGATTTCTGTGATGCAGGAAACACCAGATAGCATCATGGAATTTGTCAAAATGTGGATGCAGCTTATAAAAATCTGGATTTTCCTACAACATTTTTTTCACAGCGCCTAAACCAAGTTCATGTTGAGGGATGCCGCTTCTCTTTTCTGCTCTATGTGAGCTCAGTCAAGTAAGAGATATAATAACAGATATAAAGTTCCCGGATCAAGTGACACAAATGATGCCTCTTTTCAATCATAGTAAGGTAGACAACGATCAAAAGCTGTCCCTCAAACTGGACAACTAACATGAGAGTGTGCAAGGACTGTCTGAAAACCCAACAGAGATGCAACAATAATATTCAATATTGTCACTATTATAGTATGTGGTGTATGATTAGACCTTCTCTTTGATGACAAAATGTGCTGAAATCAGAAAACACAGAATAAAAAAATATTCAGACTAAAAATGGAATTTGGAGAAAAAATACAACAGAATCTGGAAAAAAAAATGAAAAAGTATCCAAAGGTTAAAATTTTATGAGATTGTCACTGTTTGATAGTCTCTCCGAGTTGTTTTTAATCTTTTAAGATTAGAAATTTGTCGGCGCCATTTCACTTCATTTAGAGGGATCTCTTGACCACTTCAGAAAATCAACCCGAGCTTCTGCTGGAGCAACCGCTGTTGAGGAATTTAGAGAAGAGCTTTAGATGGTTCTGCTCTCTACATACGAACAGCGTGAGTGCCTCTTTGATTTGAGTGTAGCTTGAAGTGTAAGATAGTGAAATGGGGCTAAAGAAGTGAGAAAAAGTGTCAAATGTACAGGGAGAAGCACAGAGGTAGCGGCACAGTAAACTGAGAGTGAGAGAGAGAGAGAGAGAGAGAGAGAGGGGGCAGGGAAGATGATGGATGTGGACATGAGCAAAGAGGTTAAGAAAAGGAGATCAGCAGGGGAGAGGTGGGGTGGGAAGAAGGGAGCAGAGGGAACAGAGGATGAAAATTGAGAAGGAGAGAGTCGATGTGAGAGAATGGAGGGATGAGCAGAGCAGAGACGTGGGGAGCAGAAGGGCGGACGTGCACTGAATGTGGGTAGAGGGAGATATGAGGGAGCCTCGTAAGTTATTCCCCAGAGAACCATCTCCTCCCCTCCACTCTACTCAGAGGCATCAGTAAAAGGCTCTATAAATAGCTTCAACGCTGAACGGCACGTTTCTTTACTCAGATAGCCTATAAATACATGCAGCCTCTGTCACTTCACATCCGCTGCTCCGGACGCATGCTGCCCTGCGGCTTCATGGCCTAAGACAGGGAATCCTCCTCTGGAGACGACAATGGAGGAGCAGATAAAGATGCTGATGAGGAACATGCTAAGGATGTCCATGGGTGGCAATCAGGCCGACGGACACCACTGATACAAATGAAGCTATGAGCTATGTCAACGATGTCAGGAGAACTGTGGAAATTTACTCCTTTTAACCCTGATGCATGCAAGCGCCTACTTTTACGAATTCTTCGTATGGCTCACTGCAGCATCGTACAGTTTGACAAAACATCTCATTTGATGCCCCAAAAGGATCAAACAATCCTGTTGTCCCATGTTAAGTGTTTGGCTCCCAACAACATCACAACCTAAAGAAAAGGTGTATCAGCAGGTCTACTTTCTGTGCGTGGAGGAACGAATGAGCCTTCGTCTTTAAGTAGATCAGTTTTTGATTTTTGGTATTGTAGTTTGTGATATTGAATTGATCTTATGTCCTTGTTTTCAATAGAGCACCTCTTTCTGATTCATTCTTCTACTTTATTTCCTGCCATGTCCATCTTCAAAATGTTTGGAAAGATCTCACCTGCTTATCGATTGTGAAGAAAATTAAGGTCTGTGCAGACCTTGTGTTCATTTTAATCTTTCTGTGTCTGTGAGCGGTTTCTTTTTACAAATACTTTTATCTTTGTTGTGCTTTGTCTAAACTTCAACACATTTCAACACAATCATTTGTAAATTAGTTTGTAGAAATACACAGATGGCGCTCATGCTGGTTTCAGTTAAAATGAATTGAATTCATTCCATCATTTTTGCTCAGTGAGTGTATTTGTATTTAAAGATTCCCTCGTGGTTTCATCATTAGAGTGTTGTTGTGCTATTGTGTGAAGAGTTTTGAAAATGATCTGGGATTCAAAAAATGCTTGCTAGCAATAAAAACCATCACAATTTTTATCATAACTTGTTAAAAACTATTTGTTTTTCTTCTTTATAGATGTAAACTTTAATTTTTTTTAAAGTTGAAGAAAAAAAGCAGTCAAAACAAAGAAACACAAGTGCAACTTCTCTGTGTCTGCCAGATGAAGCCTTGTATTACTGTCATTAGTACATTCACATTTGTATGACCTGCTCAGAAAACACGGTTACAGCATGCTGTTGTCACAAAGTTATTCTCAATTCATTATGCTTACGAAAATGCACAATCAGATGGACACTTACTATAAATACACAGAAAACTGCACCTCCAAACGAACATTCAGTCCGTTCAGCTGCGATGATTTCCTCGGCAAAGGAAGTTGTCACCGCAGTGGGCTACCAAATTCTCCCACCTCCATCTGTGTTTGATTTTTAATTTGACTGACTGAAGAAAAATATGTGTTTTGCATCCAGAAATGTGTTCTAAAATGTAACCAAGGCTCTAGGTTTTATGGTTTTGATGTTGTAACGTTTTTAGTCGTTATCAAATTAAATCCTGTCCATAGCTTAGTGATTGTATCATGTTTGTAGTCAAAAATACAGATGGGAGTGGGCCTTAATATAGTACTGTGGCTAATTATGATGGTGGAGCAAGAGCCGCAATGACGTGTTATTTGTGATGATAATAGCAAGGGTGGATTAGGTGATAAGAAAAGATTGAGCTCTTGTTTTTTTCTCTGTCAGATTGATTGTACATGTGTGTTTGTGATTGAATGTACATGGGCATATCTGTTCCGTTTAAAATGTGGCACTGATTATTCTGTTTGTGTGGCGAAATCAAATAGATGATAAATAATGGTAGTTTTACATTCTCTGTGGAGGCTCTGTGCGCTTGTCTCTATATGCGAGTGAGAAATACATCATCCCCCGAGGGACTCTCTCCTTAAAGGGGTGATTTGCCTGCTGGCTTGCTCTTGTTAAAGGGCTGGCTGACATGCTTTGATGTGGTTTTGTGCTCCCTGCAGTTTGATTGGCACACTGGATTAATGTTGTTCCACAGATGAAAGAAACTGCAATGGAATGATATGAATTTTATGAAATGAAAATAGCAAATATTGAATGTGATTAATGAATTGGTTATGTTTGCAAAGAGCTTTCTGTGTTAAGCTCTGGACAGGTGTCATCTCACCTCTTTTACCTTCGCACCATCCCCTCACTCAGGCGCTAATCACAAAATGCGGTTCCTCTGAAGCCTTTTATATTTCTGCTCCTGTTTCTAGTTTTACGTCTCCTCCTCCTCCTCCTTCTCACCCTCCTCTCGCCATGTCTCTGTCTGTGCCACTTCTAAGATCACAGTAATGTGCAGTGATGAGCCAGGTGCTCTGTGAGCGGCTCGTTCTGTGATGGTCAGACACCTCAGATAGCACGACTGTTTACTCTGGTCAATCTTTACCTCTGCACACAAACACACAGCTGCGCACACTGCATACCAAAAACTGCACGTCAGCCCTGCGTGTGCGCACTTTATCGTGACCCCGACTGTCGTCCTGCGTCAGTCAGCTCTGCAGACTAATAAAGGTGCTTTTCAGCCTATCAAGGTGGATTTTCATCACCACAGGACACACCTCAGTACAGGGACAATTTCTCAATGTCACCCAGGCACCAGCTCCACCAGACGCTGATCTACTGAGTAACTCAGTTGTCTTTACAGCTGCTGATGGACCCAAAGAAAAAGACATTTTACGGAAAAACTCCAGAGCTGATGCAGCTGTTTCTAACCTGAATTATTTGACTGATTTATGTTTTCCTTGTAAATCACTTATTTTGGTTTTTGCTCATATTTTGACTTTGTTTCATGTCAAAACACTGAGAAATGCTAATCACAATGTCCCAGTTGATATCTTGAAATATTTTTTTGTCGCTGAATGTCTGGCATTTTTGGTTGATAAATGACTGAGATTTTCTGTCAGTCAACTAATCAGTCAGCCAACTAAATGTTTTAGCGCTGAATGAAGGAATGAGTGAAGACTACTTGACAGTTTTCAGACAAACAGACAACAGATGGAATTAATTCTGTCCTGAAAAAGCATTTAAACTTGATTTGTCATAATGCTGCAAGGTCCCTTAAATCTTGCCGGAAAAAATATAATAGTTCAACATTTTGGGAAATACCTTTATAGTCTAGTCTTGAAGAATTTGATGAGAAAAGTGATGCTGCCCTCACGTATGTACAACAAAAATGAGCTTGGAGCCAGTCAAGGTTAGGTAGCTTCATGTTTGCATAAAACTTTAAACAGGGAAAGAGTCTGGATCTGTCCAAAATCCACCTACCAGCAGCTTCAAAATTTAGTAATCATCAAGTCTTATCTTGTTTGTTTAATCTGTACAAGAAACAAAATTTAAAAAGGACAATTAAGAGTTATATGATGGGATATTTCTTGGCCGGGGACAGTCTCTGCTGGTTGCCCAGCAACTGTTTCTTGCCAAGAAATGATCTCGCACATAACCCCATGAAAAACCTTTTTTTTCACTTTGGTTTGTGTGTTAAACAAACGAGATATGTGTTAATTAGAGGTTTAGATGTGCTGGTAGACAGATTTAGTTTGGGTTTGGACAGATTAGCTATGCTAAGATAAGCTAACCACCTGCTGGCTGTCCAGGAGACATCAAAGTTGATATTGATTTTTTCATTTAAAAGAACAAAGGTATGCATATATCTCCAGACTATTCAAAGAAATATGAACTTAAACTAATATGAGCTCTTAATGGAGTTAAGACTTTTCTACTTTGTGCACTGACATGTTTTACTGTACTGAACCTTATTTAAACTAGAAGACCAGATGCAGCGGGCCTTTAGTTCAATCAGCCTTTAAAGCTTTGAAACTCTGTCTGTCTCGAGTTCACAGAAAGACAGTTTGTATTACAACAATCTGTCTTTAACTCTTAAGCTCAGTGTGTCTGTAACTGAGCGAGCAGCCCGATCTCTCTCCGTCCCACACTGTGTTGCTGCTGACTGCGACTAGACTGAATCTGTGGAGGCAGAGTGCTTTCCACCCCGGAGAGGGTTTCACATTGGAGAAGTCCAAGCACAGGGCCGCCTCTCGCACCCCCCCACCACAAATTTTAGATGATGATAATAGCAGTATATCATATCCCTCCAACCCCTTCTTCCCACACAAAATACTAAAACATAATCCTTTATAACTCAGATTGTCCTTGATTACGTCATGTAATTAAATATTATATATCTGAAATGTTGCTTTGGACAAAAACTAAAAACTATACTAACTGTAGAAATTATCAGTTCTCAAAAGTATTGCACAAATGAAAACAACACAAGTGATGCATTTTTACTAATAAATGCTGAAATCAATACTGAAATTATATTTTTAAGACCCTGCACTTCAGTTATAAATCTAAATCTATCAGTGCACACAAGTAATAAAAAAATACAATAATGCCAATACAAATATAAGACAACAAAGTAAGTAAGAAAGTATGTTTCTGCCATGGGTGAACATGGGCTGCTGGTCTAATTTGTGTACCACTTAGCTGTGCAGTGTTGTTGTTATAGTACCATTAAGTCTGCAGCTGTGATTTGCATCAGTGATAACTCAGAACAATCAAACTTGACTAAGCTCAGCTCCTCCAGGCAGCGATGGAGGAGCAGAAGATGCGGTGGTCTACACATCGTCTGAGTCGCGATCATAAAATTCTGGACCCTGTAGATATGCGTTCTTGATCCGAGCCCCTCCCTACATACCCAGTCCTCCTTTCTAGTATCTTTATATTACTCACATGTAGTAGTACTCACAAAATAATCCTAAATGTATACACACACACTAGATTTGTGTAAAACTGACATACACGTGCCTTTTATGTGTTTAAGTGGGACTTTAAGGACAAAACTCTTGTTTATGTCTACCAATATGTTTTATTTTAAAACTTTAGCCCTAAGTTATTCAAGAAAACAAAGCTGGTCTTCTGTCAGTCACCTGTTAATGTACCTGTTTATTTCTTTGGATACTGCTGCTGATGATGGTTCAAACAGACTTGGCCTGTCGCCTTGTACGACTGCCTATTTGGCTGATGCTTATTGTCGGTGCTTTAGTCCCACAGTCCTTCCAGCTGCAGCCCCATCAGAGTCAAACCTGTCTGCTGATTTACCTGATTTAACCAGGTGTGACTCTGTGGCCAAGCTGTGACAGTAATTGATTGATGAAGTGTGGGGAAGCGCGAGCCTGCAGCTCTGCGTGCAAAAGTACTCAAGCTGAGAACCTCTTGAGAGTGTAACCAGTGAAATGGCTGTGTATGCAGAACGGCCGTGTGTCACATCTGACAAATATTATTTTTGTACAGATAATGTAGATGTTGCAGCTTGTTACCATGGCAAGGCTGCGTTGCCAGGCACTGATGTGTTGTCGTGGTAGCAGACGCTCCTGTCACAGTGTTGCCATGTTGCGTCGCTGTATCCATAGCCTGGTCTTTGTAGTGTAAATAAGGATGCCTGTGTGTGTGTGTCCTCGATCAAACCTCTCTTATAGACCTGCTGTCACACTTCACATCTGCCAGCCGGGAGGGAGGAAAAGGAGGTGGTGGGGGTGAACAGTGAGAGTGAATGAGATGAGTGAAGTGCGAGACGGAGCTTGAAGGAGAGACAAAAGAAGAGAGGAGGATAACGAGGGGAAGAGGGAGCGGATTAAAAAACACAGAGCAGGAGTAATGGGGACAGAGAGCAACAACAGAGGAACAAATGGATGGAAGAGAAAAGAGGTAAATTGGAAACAAGAGAAAAGAGACACAGAAAGGATAATGGAGGAATGCAATTTGAAAAGATGATGTATGTATGGATGGATAGATGGAAAGATAGACAGATAGGACTGAGACATTAGATAAATAAGAAAGCAGCTGTGTGTGTATTTGTGTGTGTGAGTGTATGTAGTGCAATAAACTTACACAGACAGCCCTCACATTCCTCTGTGCTCTGCTTGCCTTGTGCTGAAAAGGATTCTGGGTAAACAAGTTCAGGGTTTTGAGGACAGTGTATTCTATTCTGTTTTTTGTTGTTTGTATGGTTGCAGGATTGTGTCTTGAAACCGAATGTTCCTTTATATTCCCCCTTGGGTGGCTTCAAAATTAGATAACGTTCTTAATGGCTGCACAATTAGATTGCAAAGGAAATTTTTACTGTCCTGTGCATCATTGTATTCACTTTTTCATAGATTTAGTGTGAAATATAGGCAATGATTAGAGCCTTTGGGATTTACTGGAATGTAGGAAAGGTTTGTTCTCAGCTGCACAACATGTGCATGTAGTGATAAACCCACCAAAGCACCCAGCACGGTTGAGGAGGCGAGAAACTCCAATGCGTCTCAATTCTGATGAAAAGACGCAGTCAGAGATAAATGTTTCCACCGTGCGCAGCGTTTGTAGGTTAGGCTGGACATACATTAAGCCCAGAGGACAGGCATGCTATCAAATCTGTACCTGTGAGATTGAGTCCTCCTCATCCAGTCCACTTGGGGATTATTGTGAAAGAGCATCATGCCTGTTCACCTTTTCAGAGCATATTTTTAGCTAGGTTTGGGGTTACTTCTATCTCTAACAAATTCCCTCTATCTCCCAAAGCAGCCTGATGGCTCTGATGGATGATATGCTGAAACCAAGAGGGGTTTGTGAGACAAACATAAACCCTGTGTGTACGCGTTGAGACACAGATCTGGAAGCCCAGGTGGGACCGTGTGTATCCAGTTTTTCTCATCTGGGTCTGTTGCTCAGTCCAATTAACATACAATTGTTCTTGTATTACAGCTACAAATACTGTTGAACTCATTGTTTCAACAGCGAGTCTCAAAACTCTGGAGGATATAATGATACCTATAGCTTTTTTTCTACAGCTTAAAGTATTAACTATTAATATGAAACACACACTTGATTCCCCCACCCTCGTTCCCACACATACTCATGCTGAGACAGTATCATTTGACCACTCCCCCACCCTTTATTATGGTAATCGCTCCATCAATAGTCTATTTTTAGCTCTGAATCTCCCCCGCTCTTGGTGACTTCCTGTCTAATTATACAAACATGCATATGAATTCACGTTTTCAAACTCACTCGCAGGCTGCTGTGGATGCACAGTGAGGTTAACCAATCACGCTGCTTCTCCTCTTGCTTCTCTCTTTCTGCCTTTTGCTGTTTTTCTCTGCTTGCCACTCTTCTGCCACTCTATTATTTAGCAAAGGTCTTTGTCCTCTTATCGTCTGACACCCAGCTGAGTTATTTCAGTATATCAGCTATTTTAGCTTTTCCTCTAAATGGAATTTCCTTGTTATGTTTCTACATAATCCCTTTCTCTTTTTTTCTCTCTCTCCCTCTCTCACACACTCCCACCCATGTGAAAATATTCTGTAGCGCTCAGTCGTAATGGTTGAAGGCAGAAAATGTCTTCACCCCCTAAAGTGGCAGCTCTGCAGCGTTTCTGTACTATTATAGATTTAAGTCATTTAAGCCATAAATCTCTATAGCGTTCATACTCCTACTCACAGCGTCACCTCTGAGAGGTTTGGCTACACTGGCTGATTGCAATGCAAAGACCATTTTTGGCTCACAGCCGACTTTTTCCTTTATTAGAGCACAACATCCAATCAATAGTCAACAGCAGCAGCGCTTTTGGCTCAGGAGAATCATCACTGCCTCCTCTCAGTACAGGTTTGCTGCATTTCTTCTAATATGAGCACCTGTACAATTTGACTGGCTTTGTTCGGCTCATTGATTAAAACTCTGCTTATGAGTTTGTGTAGATATGTACAAAAATTGTAAAGGCAAAATTCACTGAACTGAACTGAAGACAGCCCTCACCCACAAAGCTCCATAAATTATGGATTGTATTTTTATTTTTTTTGGATAGTAAAAAGGAAGTTGGTAAGGTTAAAGATAGATGAAGAGAAAGCAAGGTAGCGGAGGGGGCAGCAGCGTGTGGATTTTGCCAGGGACAGTATTCGTTTAGATAAAAAAGGTCTACTTCAGTTATTTAGTGGGTGTTGCTATGGGGAAGGGAGGAGTAGGAGCAGAGCAGAGGGAGAAACACAGGTAATGTGCTAAGCTGCTCTCAGTAGAAATGTTTGAAAAGGAAGGAAGGAAAAAAAGAGGAACAGTCTGACTATCGGCCTATCTCAAGGCCAGATAGTCGATCAATATTCCCAGCTCAGATCCAACAAGGTGCTCTCCCTCCCTCCCTCCCTCCCTCCCTCTCAGTGCTCTGCTAGTGTGTCCAGTGAAGGAAGCTGTGGGAGAAGGCCATTGGCAGGTCATCAGTATTCCAGCAGGCTCTGCCTACTCTGGTGTGGGCAGCAGAATAATTTCATTCTGATCTTACAGATCAATAGCTGTACCCAGTGGACAGCGACCAGCCCCGCCTGGCCTGCTGAGCAGCTGCGGCATTCAGAGCAGCATTACACATCCGATGGATGATCCTCTTCAAGATAAATTTTTTAGTTCAACATGCTGTATAGTTTATGGAGTGGGTCCCATCGTGCTGCTCTGTGAAGGCTCTTCATGTTAGTATTTCTTTCTGTTGATGGAAAGACAAGAATCTTTGCAGGGCTGAATAGATGAATAAAGGGGCTAAAAAGTATGAGAAACACCTGTGATAAAACACCATGGCAACTTAAACTTTCATAATATAATGTCATTTCATGAAATATACAGCGTTGTGAAACATTTTTTGTATAGGCTGAGTCAGAGAAGTGATGAGTCAACCCAGGGGGTGGGGAGGATATTTATTACTTCTTGTGATATAATTCAGTCCAATATATCAACACACACACTGAAGCCCCCCAAAATAGGAATTAAATCAGCATTTACGAACTGGTGAAAAGAAAACATGTTTTATACTTTCCAGTTCTGGTACTTACTAGCCATACTGAGACTGGACAAAATAAGTTAAAACTTAAAAATGCACCAACACAGTAGCCCTGTAGACTGTGCAATTATCAATTATATTATTGATTAGTCAATTACTGGACTAATCTTTTCAGAGGAAAAGATTTTGGAGCCTAACAGTCAGTTAGTAAACATGTCCAAGTATCACAGATCTACATTTAGATACTACTTGCTAATGTACAGGTCAGAAACACACCTCTGTAGGATTAACACTTTTGTGGTTGGGAAAAGGCCACAAAAGCTACTAAAATATGAAACCATCCTATTGTCACACAAACAGTAGTCACATCAGTGTGAAGCCACTGAAACAACAATATGAGCATATCATGCAGCATATTTATATGTTCATTCATACACAATATATTCAACATTCAAGTGTTGGAATATATCGAACTGTGGATGGTGGCACACGCTGACACAAATAATTACACACACACACACACACACACACACACACAATTTCTCACTCATACCTGTGGTGTTGTGGATTTACAGTGTCCCACTGAGCTGTGATCAGCTTGGAGATGGGATTACTGTTGGCACAGTGGGTACGTTACCACCATTTAGAGTCACAAACACCAGCAGAGTACACGCGTACACACACACACACACACACACACACACACACACACACACACACACACACACACACACACACATCTATATCCACAGCATGGCGGTGCTGGAGAGTCTCATAGATGTGTGATGGTCTGGTGTCAGTTTCCTAC
>JBAJHX010000081.1:15278010-15291998 GCA_037176925.1 Amniataba percoides | reverse complement strand
CTCTCTCTCTCTCTCTCTCTCTCTCTCTCTCTCTCTCTCTGTCTCTCTCTCTCTCTCTCTCTCTCTCTCTCTCTCTCCTGGGGGTTCATAGCTTTGCAGTGGCTTGGCTCTGACTCATCATGCATGGCGTGTGTAGTGTGCATCCAGGTCTGCATGTGTGCACAGAGTGTATGTGAGAATAACTCTGTGTGTGTGTGTGTGTCTGCGTGTTTGTGTGTGTGTGTGTGCTCTCTCCACAGAGTCCAGTGAACATGAGGACAAGAGCACTGATGCCTCTGGGGAGGTTGCTGTTGAAGTGTCCAGCCAGGCCCCGGCCTCCGCCGAGCCCACCACAGAAGGAGAGGAGGAACCAAAATCTCCCTCTAAATCTCCCACCAAAGTTCCAGATGTAGATGAAGAAGAACTCGGTCCCCTGCCTGACAACTGGGAGATGGCCTACACCGAGAAGGGGGAGGTCTACTTCATAGAGTAAGAAAAAAAGATCCAACACAATTAAAAGGAAAAATCTCAATCCTTAATTCATACATTGAGTGGCTCCGTTACAGCCTTTACAGTCACCAGATCTCATCCCACTTTTGGGAGACTTGGACTGAGGTGTTAAGACGGCGTTCTCCATCACTATTAAAACACTAAATGAGGGAATCTGTTTCGATTCCTCCAGTAGAGACATGGAGGAATCATGGAGCAGTTCTGGTGGCACTGGGTGGCATAACACTTTACTCAAATAAATTATGTTGTTTTTTTGCCTTTAATTTATCACCTGTTCTTCAAACTCCAAAGAAAGAGTTCCTTAATGTATGTGGCTGTTACAGAGGCTTAAGTGTTTATAGTGATGCTCCAATCAAACAAATCCAACGTAATGCACCTCACAAAGTGCACCAACTATATAAATGTAGTTTATGTATGCATAGGTGTGTTAACATTATAGCATGACCCCTTTGTTGAATAATTGATGTAACTTAACAGACACACACACAAACACACACAAACCCATAGAAATTTTTGCCCTCTCCTCTCACCCTTACTAATTAGTGGCTGAGGGCTAATTAGTGGATTAATAGCCATTTAGTTTACTTTACTCCCCCCCAAACTAACACAAACACACACACACACACACACACACACACACACACACACACACACACACCACTCTGTCAGTCTCTCCCTGACCTCTGATTGCTCCTTCCTCTCTTCACTGCCTTCGTCACGTCTGTTTTCTTCTTCTTCAGTCACAACACCAAAACTACATCATGGCTGGATCCTCGGCTCGCAAAGAAAGCGAAGCCACCAGAAGAATGCAGGGAAGACGGTGAGTCTGAACGACCTGTTTACCTGTTTGCTCTGTTGTTTTTTAAGCCTCATTCTGTATTCATCTGAGTCGAGTTCGTCTTTTTGTGGGAGCGTGTTGTGTCTGCATTTCATTCTGTTTGTGTACCTGGGTCGTTTGTTCCTGACTCACTGTTCCAGCGTGTTGGAGAAAAAGAGCACAAAAATATTCTGTTGTTTGAGGTGTTTGTTAGTCTGCTGCTGGTCTCACGTTCTTCACAGGTTTTGGGAGGGATGATCACATGCAAATGAGCGGGTTGGGGGGAGGGGTTAAAATCCATAGAATGAAATTAGCAAACAAAGAAATAAATGTATATTTTAGGTTTACTGATGGCAAGTGATCATTGGGGCATAATCATCTTCCAAAATGTACAGAGAGGACTATAATCATTATACCGAGTGTTTTTATGCTGCATAACCAATATCTAGCAATTCATTCATATTAGAACTGGTCCTGTGAGAGACAGCTATTAGCTGCATCTCCTTACTCAGATGAAGACATGCTTTGTGTCACATCTTTATGTTTCACATCGTTAAAAACAATGACCGTGTGCTCCAGACCTCACTGAACAAACCTGTGTGTTAATCTGTCTTAATCATTTTTGGACCTTCACTGTGAAGATGTGAATCTAAATATTTGTCTTTAATCTAGTGCTAAAAAAACAGATTCTTAAAACATCCATGTATTGTAATTTTTATTTAACATTACTCAAACTGGAGAAAACGGTGTGTTTGATGGGCATTATTTTCAACTGTGAATTTATATGCATTTGGTGCTGTGGTGCTTTGGTTTACAGCGGTGTGTAGAAGAGTCATTTTCCTCTTGTATTCCTAAAAATGTGCTGTTTTGTGCAGCAGAAATTGTTTAATTCTTTCCTAACCTGTTCATCATCCCGTGGCCCCTCAGATTAATCTTGAGGCTATCTGACAGGGTCCCGCTTGTTAAAGTGAGTATTTACTGCAGCTGGATCATTTATGTGGCGTTTTGTGTCTTTTAAATTTGTTTTAAAAGGAAAGGAAATGTGTATAAAGATGAGAAAGTAACCACAAATTAAATTGAATTTGAAAAACTTAAAAGCAGTGGTTCAATAGAAGAGAAGTCCAGTGAGGATGTCAGTCATGTAAATAAAATTTCCTGTTCCTGTGGTGGTTGAGTGTGATCAGATATATAACAATGAGGTGATCTTACATCCCTGCTGCTGTCACAGCCTTTGGTCAGCGAATTAGGCTGTGATGTGATTCACCAGAGCGAGATCTGAATCAATACCTTCTCTACTTTCTACTCTCAATCTCTTCAATTTTGTCCCTACTCCTCTCTCCCCTCTGCACTCGTTCACCTCACGTCGTCCTCTCCCTGTCTCTCTCTCCTCTCAGTCTCCCCCTCTTCAGTTTTCCCCTTCTCCCTCTTTTTCTCTCCCACCTTTCATGCTCCCTCGCTGCCTCCCTTCCTCTGCCCAGTAAAGGGCCGCACTGTGACAGGAATTCTAATCACTCCGCTCTGCACTCTCTCTCTCTAAACACACACACATACACACTGCTTCTGTCAGTACACAAACCCTTTTTACGAACATGGCCGACGTACTTCAGTTTCATCTTGGCAGAACAAAGGTCGGTTTTCACCAATGCCAGAGATGTTCAGACGGCATGTTTCTGTATTTTTATGCAACAACCTGCTGTCTCTATCTGACAGACAGTTAGCAAGAACAAGCCGTCTGGCTCACGTTACTCCTCGCATCCCTCCATTGGCCTTCTGTAATGTTGCTGCTTACACATACGGCATTTCATGACTCCAGTAACATTTATGATCTTCTCTATGCTTGTTCCACTTTTTCAGCTACACTGATCCTCAGATCTTTGAGGTGATCTTACCTTTGTTGTCATAGCGCAGACATCTTGGGATGATATATACGCAAACACACATTTTTATTTTTCATGTAGTTGTGGGTGAATCACTTTGTAACTGTGTTTCAAGTAGAAGGTTTGATTTTATTTACGTCATTAGTAATGTTTCAGAGTCATCAGATACATCAGGTATGTGCACATGTTTTTTAATTTGTTTCAGATTGTGAATTTCAGCCCATAGCTTAGACTTTCCTTCTGTAGAAAGTGAGGTATAACAGTGAAAACTGTCCATAGTGAAATACATCAAACAACTCTTTGCCCTAAACCATTTTGCATTTTGCTTTACAATGCAGATTTGTTCCCCAAGAGTGGCTGCATCAGTCATATTGGTTAAATGGGCAAAACATATCCATTTAGTACCCTCATTTTCCTCCTTGTTCCTGTTTTTCTTTTTGTCTCATTTGTCTACATTTTATCTACTGTGTGAATTTGAATAGTGCTTTTACTGTTTTTGGTCTGCTGTCTTTTGGGATGCAGTGGTTAAAGGAAATTAATGCTTAAGCGATCACAACTGGCAAAGGATTTTGAATCAAAGACTTTTAGCAGAACATTTGTGAAGGTCCTGGATGACAAATCACATCCTTGCGTGGCACCTTTGGATTGGTGCCTTCCACAAACATGCCAGGAAATTATCTTTTTCAGCATAAACAGCTCAGCAGCCACACAGAAGGATATACAGTAGTTTAATGCGATCTATGCATTACTCACCCTGTGACTGTTTTCTTTTAACAGTCACTCTGGTGTCCTTTAGCTCTGTCTTATGTGTAAAAAAAAAAAATTCTCCTGATGACTGTTTTTTTGCCTGACAATTTGAAGGCAACTTTCCAATTTTTTCCCCACATTAATGAATGATGAAATATGCATGGAAGCAAGGATGTTAGATTCTGCAACAAGAGTGCATGAACAATACATGTGGGGAGGGAACAGCAGGAAGAGGTGGTGCTGTTTTTAACTGCCCATCTGCCTGAAGGATTTCCCAGAGTCTCACAGCCTCAGGCAGGAAGCAGACAAACATTCAGACGTACTTTCATCAGTGCTGTTTCTGCATCTTCCCTCTTCTTATTCCCTTTCCGTTGCTTCCGTCTCATGCATGTCTGGTCTTTTTGCTCCACTTTCCTTTAGCATGTCATATACTATTCCTTTTCTCTTCACTTCCTCTCTGCATTTTTGGGTGAACATGAGGAGAATATTGTTTCTGTTCACTTGTTTGCTCATATATGCAACTTCTGTGTGCATTGTGTTGTATCTGTATGCTGAGGCTGGCTCCCAGAGTTCAAAGGCTTGTCACCACAGATCTGGTTCGCTTGCAGTCTTTTTGTCAGGCGAGTCTTTTGTTACGTAACACAAGCCCATATCTCCTCTCTTGCTCAGAGGAGGCAAGAACAGAGTGAGACAAGCTTCAAATCATGGCAAGTGTTGGTTTCAATTCTGCCTTTGATACGCGCTCAATCCCACTGCCGGTTTCAAAGTAATCTCAGCGCTGTTGATGAAAATATGCTGATGCTCATGCTCATTGAGAGGCAAGAACTCTCACCGAGGCCAATGTCACACTGTCCAATCCTCATCTGTAGCCAGCAGAAAGAAATAGAAGGAACGAGGAAAATGAGAACAAAGATGGTGAAAGGAGAGGAAATGTGAGAAATGATGTAGGAAGTGATGATGACGAGCTGAGGGATGCCCTGCCAGTGTCTCTTCTTGAAAACACAAAGAGGAAGAGGACTGGAGAGGGAGAGAGTTTTAAATAAGAGGACAGCTGAAACCTCTGCTGTCAGACAGTGATGGACTTGTGTTAAAATGTTACCTCTGAGTTGCATCACTGTTATTACACTCAGTCATGTCTAGAGCAGGGCAATTTCTCTCTCTTCCTCATGTCCCTGTGCTCTCTCTCTGTGTCTTTGTCTCTTTGGTGATAGCTTTTATTTATGTAATATTCATATTCTTCCAGTATTTTGCTCTTTAGCTCTAGACTCAAAGCTGATACAGTACAAGTTAATTAAGCAGTGTAAAAAGTTTTGAAAAAAACGATGTGATCATTTTTAGACATCTCCGCTGCTGTGTGGTTTTGTGATTCTCTTTTCTACCATCAGGTCAGAATATTAGTTTTAGTTTATGACCAAGCACTTTGATTATCGCCATTCTCAGCAACGCCGGCTGGGCTTTGTGTTTGATGTTATGCAAATGTTAGTGTGCTAATATGCTAGAGATGGAGAAAATAGTCAATATTAGCATTCTAGCTTCCTCATACTTGCACTTAAATTAAATCTTGGACATTACACAGTTGCCCTGGTCACTGTCTGCTATTGTTGTCATAACTGCAGTGTATTGTGGGATATGTATGCCAGCGTACTTTGCAGGCTTGCATACTGTAGTATTTCCCCAGAAATAGTATGCACTTACTTACACACTTACGTACTATTGGTTTCATACTAAATCATTTCTCATACTGTTTTAGCATACTAAATAGCATGTTATTATTTATAAACAATTCATAATGCAATGAAATAGTCATTAGTTTAGTCCCACTAAGATATGAGTTCTGTTTTTTTAATCAAATCAAATTAATATTATTCAAGGTTTGAGGTTAATGATATTTATTTTCTGTGAGTGTATGAGTAATGAGTTTATTGTATCTGTTCCTGGCTGCCTGTTGGTCAGGAGGACTTTGTGTGAGAGGGAAGATGACTCATCTAATGCAGAGGAATCACAATTAGACTTCATGTCAAGAGAGACATCAATACAGACGCACACAAGCAAGCACCCAAACACACAAGCGAACCCTTCGGTGCTCAGACTATATACAGACACTTGATGAGGTGTTTGATTTAGTGTCAAAGAAGATGATGCTTTCACTCATTCAGACATGCAAACACAGCTCAGCTATCTAACACACACAAACTGCAAATATAGACTCATATGAATGCATGAAAACACACACACAAACACACTCTCTCTGTGTATTTCAGTGGCAGGAAATAGAGACAAGACAGAGCCCTCAGCTCAGGCGAGAAAAAAAAGACTTCCACTGGTGGTTTCCATGGAAACTGTCTCCCTTTCACTTTAGGGGGAGGGCAAGCGACTAGTGGATGAGTTAGGCCGACATTTAAGGTGGCTCATGGACAGGGTGGGAGGGAATTTAAGGTGGTTTGAAGTGTGAATCCATCTGACTCTTCTGCCTCGAGGATGAAATGGGTTGTTCGAGGTAATGGCAGTGCAACGTCGGCGACTCGAGCAAACAGTAAAGAAGAGCAAAGATAGCGTGCACCCCTTTCACCTTGGGCTGCACAGTAAGCATGCTCAGCATCCAGGACACACACTCAGGCACACACATTCACACACGGATTATTGATATCGAGATCACAAATCTGTTCATAATTACATTACAGCGTGAGGGGATGATGCTACAGTATCAGTGTCACACAGACCAAATAATTGTAAAAATAATGGAGCTGGGGATTTGTGTGTGTGTGTGTGTGTAAAGACTTAAACACAAGAGCTGTGTTTCTTACAAACACCAAAGCAATATTATTTTCAACAGAAAACAGGACAAATACAGTGGTACCCTGACTTACAAGTGTCCCAACTTAAGAGTTTTTCGAGATGCGAGCCATCCCTCTGACAAATTTTTGCTTTGAGTCACAAGCTAAAATTCATTTTGCAAGCCGGCTTCAGATACCAAACTGCTATTTGGCTCAGCGAACGCCACAGTGATAACTTTAAACGGTTAGCTCGCAGTGGAAGACCAGTGTTGTGCTCTCATTTGTGCTTGCAGTTATTTTGCAAAACTTTTTTCCAATTTTTTAACCCAGGGTCAGAAAAAAGTGCGACGGACAGTGCTGAGAAGAAGAAGCGGATGATGTGCATTGAATTAAAAAAAAAAAATCGAAATATCACAATTGAAAATAATTTGATACAGTATTCTTTATCTTTTTTTATTATATTTTTCTTATTTCAACAGTAAATTAAGGTGTTTCTGGGGGAGTTTGGATTAATGACATTTCAATAATTTCAATAGGGGAAAACTGATTTTATGTACGAGTAATTTGATTTATGAACTCCATCACTGAACGAGTTGAGGTCAAGGCACCACTGTATGAAGATGTTGCTAATGATTTAGTTTATATTTCATTTTCAAATAATTTACAAGAAGTTTCCTGGAAATAACTGGAATTTGCCATTAGTCAAAATTCAAATAAAATGCCAGTGTGGCCCAGATAGTCTTTCAGTCAGCAGGACAGCTGAATGTGCACTATGCTAGCTTCTCAGCAGCACAAAATAACATTATCTGAATTAGGCATAAATATGGCAGCAACATTACTGTTTATACACGCAGGCATCTACATTCTGTACTGTGTAACTGTGATGTTATATCTGTATGATTATGAAGTATTGTAGAGCTCAGAGGCCCAAAAAACCCATCTCATCTGTTGGATTTTCAAATAAATAAATAAATAAATCGGAGTCCTTTAGGTAGACATTAGTCAAACTGTCAGAGGTAAATGAGAAACCAGGAAGTCTAATTTTTTAAATTACATTACAATTTAAGAGAAAAAGTATATAAGAAACCAAGGCTATAAATATGGCTGATTTTGAATTCAACACAATTACTGTTAAATGCTGCAGTAAAAACACATTTAGGATGTCATTGAGGTTGGATGTGCAGCTCTGTTAGTGTTGCTATTGCATATTGTAACACAAAGATTGGTTATTGATGTGTACAACTGCCGTGCTGACAGCCTGACACCTTCTCACACTTTTCTATTCAACACCAACATCCTTACACACACCTTATACTGACAATTTCTCCTCTTCTACACCGTCTTTTCTCCTACCAAGGTTGTCCGTGCCTGCGTGTCTTAGTGAATATATGTGCGTAAGTGTGTGTCTGTGAGTATTCATGATTTGGTTTGGAGCTCAGGGTCAAACGAAGATTTTAGTGTCTTTCTTATCATTTCAGGCTGGATGACACAAATATTCTTCTCTGTTTGTCAGGTTTTCTTTATTTCCCTGTGGAAAGTGCCCACCCACAGACATAGTCATGAATTTCGTGAATTAGACTCTTTAATACAAGACATGGGGATGAATTAATACGGGGAAGGAAGAATCAGCCTTTGAAAAACGCAAGGTGATGACTACTAATCAGAAGCGCTGTATTTCTAGTTTATTTAGGAGAGGAACAGATGGACTATTACTGTATCTGTGTGTGTGTGTGTGTGTGTGTGTGTGTGTGTGTGTGTGTGTGTGTGTGTGTGTGTGTAACTTAGCTGAGACCTTGAGTGTGAGGTCAGAGCCCTTCTTGGGTTCCTCATTCTTCAAAGCTTAACGTTAAGATCGTAAACCAAAACATCCTGTGTTTGAATACACCGGCAGAGGGAGCTCATTATATTGAGCTGCATATTGTGTTGTAAGTGTGTGTGTGTGTCAGTGAAAAGTTGTGAAAATAAAATAGAAGAATAGGTCACAGAGTGCGAGGATTTGTGCAGCGCCTTGACCCAGTTCTTTTACGATGGAGAGAAGAGAGCTAAATCAGCAAAGAGATAAAGTGAGGAGGGAACCGAGAACTAGAGAAGAGAAAGCAGCAGACAATTAACACAACAGCCATGGAAGATTTCCAAGGCGTAAAGCGAGTGGGTGGGAGAAAGATAAAGAAAAGAGACAAACATGAAGTAGAATGGTGAAGGTATTAGTGCACAGGATATAAAGAAGAGAAGAAAAGGAAGAAGGCGTGATGAGAGGTGTCAGGTGATTTAAATTTCCTTTTTCTTCCGTCCTGCTTTGTATTGACGTCTGTGTTGTGATTCGTGCTTCCACGAAGAAGCTACCACTGCAGATTGAAGTGTTGTCTGTCTATTAAAGGAGCACTTGGGGAGTGTCTAGCCGTGAGCCCAGAGATTCATGTCGTCTCTCCTCGGTGGTTCAATTTAGTGTCTACATTCCTGCTTCTGCTCTCAGCATAAACCGACTTCATTTCCCTCGTCTGTTTTCTCCTTCCTCTCAGAGCTGCCCTATGGCTGGGAGAAGATAGATGACCCCATCTACGGCAGCTACTATGTTGAGTAAGTCTCCCCGTTGACTTGGTTAACTCAGCTTTTCTGTAATAAAACAGGAAATGCATTTCTGTGGTTTACAACGCATCGTTATGAATTATAGATGATTAAATTCTCATTTCTTTTTTATGTGTTAGTGCTCATTTGACTGAACTTTTATAGTGAAAGTTGTATCTGTGTGAATTATCCCGAGAAATGCGTTTGCAATACATAACACATACATGTTTAATTAAAAAAAACAATCAGATTTATTCTAGCCCAACTTACGAAGCTCACAACTATTTCAAATTGGAGGTGACAGTAACAGAGGACAATTTTGAAATATTGCCACTTAACTTGCTAGTTCTATCTCTATAAATTTACTTTACATCATTTAACTATTATTATAACAATTTTTGTCAGAATAACATTTTATTAGCCCACAGTAGTTAGACCGAACACCCTCTGGGCCCAATACAACATTAAAAGCTGTGTTAAAAGAGTTTTTTCAGATTGAGTCAGCAGGTCTGAGCAAATGTTCTTGTTTTACTGTCATCAAAATCATGATAAGAAAATATAAGCAAACATTTGCCAGACATTACAACACACAACTCCCATGGACAGAGCAGCTACCTACCATTTTACATAGGTAGTTGTTAGAGTTTAATGGACAAAACAATGAGCTGTACAACTGGAGCATTTATTCTCAGAGGGATCAGCATGACTAGTAATCCCTTAATAGTCATTTCACTTTATGTTGATAGCAAAGATATTACCCAGTGACTCATTTTACTGAAAATATTCTTTTACTTTGCAAAAATTGTGATTGCAGAACTGCATTGTGGTATTGCTATTTTTGGCTTCAAGCTTAGAATTACCCCATTTTCCATTATTTATTTTCAGTCACATCAATCGAAGGACTCAGTTTGAGAACCCGGTCTTGGAAGCCAAGAGACGCCTGGAGCAGCAGAGGCAGATGCAGAGCCAGGGACTCTCTGCTCTACCACTGCCCACTATATACAGAGGTACACATGAAGCACCACAGTGTGGGCCATACAAAACATTTTGACATAGTTTCAGACTTGCATGCATTGCAGACTGGATACGCGGGGCCTCAGTCTTCAGGCTGTCAATGCCCCCTGATAGCCTTGTGCTGATAGATTTTTAAAGTAACAGTTACTTCTCCCTGTTGTACAAATAGCTTTTACTGAACATTGTGCATGTTTTCCTAACCCATCTCCTACAATGGGCAGTTTTATGAGTATTTGATGGTGCAAATGCACAATGTCACAGCGTACAGGGTCGAATGGAGATTGCTGGCAGTGCGGGAGACCGGGAACATGCTCACCCTGAGGCCCTTAGTAGGCTAATCCAGGCACGCGTATGAGGACGTACTAGACCAGTACATAATGTACTCCTTCATCTGAGTGAAAACTGCATATCTCCGATGAGTCAGCTTATCAGGAATTGAGGCAAACTTATCTTTATTGGTGTTTTTTATTTTGGAAAGAAATGTAGAAAAGGTTCATTCAGCACTGAAAAGATCTCGTCAAACTTTGATTTCAAGCTAAAATAATGTGACAAACCAAAATCAATCAGTCTAAAATATCACACTTAACAACCTTCTCTCATTTCAGAGAAGCCATTGTTTACGAGGGACCCAACCCAGCTGAAGGGCACGTTCCTGTCAACAGCCCTCCAGAAGAGCAACATGGGATTTGGCTTCACGATCATAGGAGGTGACGAACCCGACGAGTTCCTGCAAGTGAAGAGTGTGATACCAGACGGACCCGCTGCTCAGGATGGAAAAATGGACACAGGTAGTTATGTGTACCAACACACAATTTTGACAACTGGTTGATAAATAAATTGAGGTTTAAATAAACTACAAGCTGTCACTGTTGATACGGCACTACTGTGTTTATAAAAAAAGCTTAAGCACGGTCTCATTATTCTGACATAATTTCCCTTCAGCAAGATTAAGTGCACAGACCTTTTTCTGGAAGACTTTCAGTATGCTTTGAGGTGTGTTTGCTTGATCAACAGGTATCTCAACTGATGCCAGTTGTATCCACAGCTGTTTGTGCAGCCTCAGCTTTGCCAGTTTGAGATTTTGTGGTTCAAGTGACTGATAAAGAAAGAAATGTTTGTTTAATTCATCCAGTGTAAGCTACCCTTCCATTAAACCTTCAGCCATGAAAGGATGAACATATACGAGACAGAAAAAGATACTGTTTCTTTTTTGCTTCTGTTTCATTGTATCAGT
Organism: Amniataba percoides; assembly: GCA_037176925.1. Lineage (NCBI taxonomy): Eukaryota > Metazoa > Chordata > Actinopteri > Centrarchiformes > Terapontidae > Amniataba > Amniataba percoides. The sequence goes on along the minus strand of JBAJHX010000081.1, from coordinate 15,280,481 downwards.
AACAGCAAAATTGCAGTGTTGAAGCACATGTTAGCAGGAACGCTTTCCACATCTCCAAAAATACCAATTCATCTTAAAAGGGGACATCATTGGCCTGTGGTGGCATATTTGGGGTGCCCTATATTTGTGCCTGTAGCACTGTGTGTCCCAGACAAGGACTTGAGTTTCCTCTCAGCACGCTCTCTGTCCTCTGTCAGTGCACTATAATGTTCTGCTTTTAAGGGGAATGAGATGGGCTGATTTGATTGGCCATTACTGACACCAGCCCACACAACACCTACTTCATTAAGAGATTTCATTTCTGCTTTGGCAGTGGCACAGCAGGTGCAGCATCCCTACACTCGCACCAGTGGTATGATTAAAAATCAGTCATACAGATGTGTAATAGTGCCATGAAATTGTTCCGTTCTTTTTTCTTTTTTTTTTTACTTTTCATAAAACCAAACGTCTCTTAACATCCACATCCACCAAATTCAGTCTCACATGGCTTATATAGTCATGAGAGAAACCCTGCCATAGCCAGGGTGTTTTCCTTTGCCTGTTCAATAACTGTACCTTGTTTTGGATTTAAAAAAACAAACCTTAGGCAAAGCTTAAAGAGCTGGAATTAGTGAAGTGAAGCGAGCTTTAGTCAGCTGCTCAGAGAAGGGACTACTGTGTGATTCTTGACATGTACTCTGCTCTGAACCTGTGAGCTGGCCCCATGCCTGGCACTGTAGGTGCCTAAACTGCTCATTTAGATCTCATTTCAAAGCTGGGAATCCTCCTCTCCACTCTCAGTTCCTGCTCTCTGCTTTTACGTCTCTCCCTCTGCCTATCACTTCGTCTTTTATCTGGAATCCATCTCTTTCTATTTTATCTCCATCTCTCTCTTTGTCTCTCTGGCTTACCCTTTATTATGCTTCCTTATCTAACCATGTCATCTGACACTTCTCCTCTGGTTTCAGCCTCAGTGTATTTTCATTCCTCTTCTCTTTCTACCTCTCTAGTTTTTTCTCTCTTCATCCCTCCACCCTGGCCTGTCAGCCTTTTCCTCTCTCTCTGTTCTGATTCCTCTCTCTCCAGCGTACTCCTCTCTGCTCTGTGACATTGCCAGAGCTGCTCACACACATGCATGTGTGCACACATTCACACTCAACGCATGCACACTGTCACAGAGTCGCACACAGGCGCTCCCTGGCTCAGATTAGCTGGCCTATTTGAGCTGTGCGGCATTGCTCTTAGGGATTGTGTATGATTGTGCATGTGATGTGTGTGGTGTGTGTCTAGGTATGTGCACATGCTCGTGCTCATGAGAGTGTGTGTGTGTGTGTGTGTGTGTGTGTGTGTGTGTGTGTCTGCACGTGTGACAGAGAGTGCCTCCAGAAGTGTGAAATAGAGGATTTGAGGCAGATGCATTTGTCATGGGGCTGTGACTTTAAAGCTAAAATCCATAACTTTCCACACGTTCAAACTACAGCAGAGATGACAAAATATCCAGTGTCGCATTTGTGAAGTTGTTTCACTGCGTTGTTACTGGTTGGCAGGAAAAACATCGTTGACCAGCAGATAGCACTGGCACTGCCAGCCACTACAGTTTCGGTGGCGACTTTTCTTGCATAACCGATAAACAATCTGACATATTTTCATTTTGTTAGTAACTATTGTCACCAGACTAACAGGGAGATGCACCATCATAATGCATCATGTGCAAGTCTCCGTGGATGCCACCGTGCACCAGATGGTTGTCACATTCGCGGAGATGAATCAAGACGCTGACCCTGTCTCTCTCTAGACTCTCTGTCTCACACAGTCTTCAGATCACCTGCAGTAAACTGATATTATATTTCTTCTACAGCATTGCAACATCATGTCCTAATACTGTTGAGATCTGACATTTATGGCAACAGACTGAGACATGATTTTTTTTGCAGCTGCAGAGTGTTTACACACTGATCACCTCATGTAGTCTTAACGTTGCAAACGGCTTCTTCCTCCTCAGGTGATGTCATCGTCTACATCAATGACATTTGCGTGCTTGGCACCACACACGCCGATGTGGTCAAGCTTTTCCAGTCCGTGCCAATCGGTCAGAGCGTCACTCTCGTGCTTTGCCGAGGCTATCCTCTGCCCTTTGACCCCGAGGATCCAAGTGGCGCAGCCAGCACCTCCCTGACACCCATCGGCCTAGAGCACCGTCCCCTGGTGGTGAACGGCCGCAGCAGCTACGACCCCTACTTAGAGTATCTGTCGCTGAGCTCCCAGCTGCCTCCTCAGGCTCTAGCCCAGGCTGGGGCCCCCCACCCTGGGGACACACATCTGGATGGCTCGTCACTGCCGCCCACCACACCCGGCTCAGCATCAGCACTCACGCCTCATGACGACAACGTGTCCATGGCCTCCTCGGGGACGGCAGGGGCAACGGCACAAGGGGCAGAGCTTCTGACAGTCACTATGGTGAAAGGGGCAGAGGGATTTGGGTTCACCATTGC
>JBAJHX010000081.1:15250022-15265542 GCA_037176925.1 Amniataba percoides | reverse complement strand
AGTGTGAGTGCATGTGAGTCTCAGATGAAGACACTGAGAGTAGCACTCCCTCTGCTGTGGTTTTATGTCAGATTTTACATCAAGGAGCTTGATAAATGTTTTAAAAAAAGAGAGTGATATTTCCATCTTTCTTCGTGAAGAGCCTCCTTAGCTGCACGCACTCATACTCTCGTCTTCCCATGGCAAACAAAGCTCAAATGTTACCCATAAAGCTACACTGTTGAGGACACTTGCCACCAGCAGGACTCAAAGCTCTCTCTGCTGTGGCCCAAACAGCTGATTTAGTTGTTTTGTCTCCTCACAGGTCAGAGGTAAAAGCGAGGCAGGACGTCAAACCTGACTTCCGCCATCCTCCATTCACTGATTACAGGCAACCTCCTGTTGACTATCGTCACCCACCCGTTACTGATTATCGACAGCCCCCGACGTTGGACTACAGACACCCGCCTGGTCTGCTGGACTTCCGACAGCACCCTGCGGCTGCACAGTTCCCTCTGGGGATCCCTGCTGACTTTAGACCACAGGTACAGCTGGACCTTAAACAGCCTACTCGCACATCATGATGGTCTTATTTATTTCTTGTGGTGTTTGTCAAGAAGAAGATGCATGGGCAAGAAGTACACACTGCAAGTCGTCTCCATTTTTTTTGCCTGCAGGACTACGACTACTTCACGGTGGAGCTGGAGAAAAGCTCAAAGGGTTTTGGCTTCAGCATCCGCGGTGGCAGAGAGTACAAGATGGACCTGTTCGTGTTGCGCCTTGCAGAGGATGGTCCAGCCATACGTAACGGAAGGATGAGGGTGAGATGACAGAAACTGTGTGAAGTTAAAAAGGCTCTTTGAGAGATGATGTGAATTGCTGTCAGATATCTGTTTGTAGTTTCATGTCTAAAATAATGTCACACTGTGCTTTTTCTGTCAAATCATATCTTTACTTTACTCGTCCATCTCCAGGGGCAGGATTGTCTTATAGGTTAGGAAAGGGTGGGGGATTAAGAGCCTATGAACTCCATGACTGAGTAACCCTCCACTCACCCTCAACAACTCCTGTTGAGGTGCACTTAAGGCACTTAATGGCACTTATTCCCCAGTCGCTTCAGCGGAGACAGCAGACTGTGTAGAAAAGTCAACTTTCTGTGGATAAAGGGAGGCTGACAGAAATCGACCCTGTCCTCCGTGTGTCTTCTCCAGGTAGGGGATCAGATCATAGAGATTAACGGGGACAGCACTCGGGACATGACTCACGCCCGCGCTATTGAACTCATCAAGGCGGGAGGCAGGCGGGTCAGGCTGCTGCTAAAGCGAGGCACGGGACAGGTGCCAGAATATGGTGGGTTTTTTTGTCACCAAGTCTCTAAAATATCCAGCTCTTCTCTCTGTCTCTGTCTCTTTCTCACTTTCTCACATGTTTTTAACCAGAATGGCTTTTCCTTCTTGCAAATGCTACGTGTCTTACATAAGAACACTTTAACATGCATTAAAATCTTTCCAAACTTTACTCCTCGCTCTGCAGTCTTCGAGTCTGTCATCTTAAATTCAACTTTATCTTTATGTGCATAACTATTTTGATCCAACAGTAGAAATAACATCTTGCTCTTTAGCCCCTCGTGTGTTGTGACCGCTCTGCTTTAAGTATAATGATTGGTATAGGCTTTTACTTGCCTTCCCTCAGGAATGGTACCTCCCAACCTCTCCATGTGCATGAAAGGTGACACACTAAGCTCCCCCTATTTCTTCCTAATGGGCCACTCTAAAGACACGGTTTGTGAAAAACTGCACGTCTCTCTCTCTCCATACTAAATCTGTGTAGCATGCATTCATGTATGCATGATCATGAGTTTATGCATGGGAAAGTAGCAGTCATGTCTATCTGTGTGTGTTTGCGCAGGTGTTTATGTGTGTTTTAGTAAGAGAGCAATATGGCTTGAAGTGACCCTCCAGATGAAATTGTATCTTTCTGAAGAGGGCTGTGAATTAGAGTGTGAGAAATCAATCTGCTCAAGATCAGCCTGTCACACAGCTACAATTATGTTGATAGTTTTGAGGCAGTGAATGAATCTTCTCTTTTTGTGTGGAGGTGATGTAGTTGTTAGGGTTAACACACTGGGACAGAATCCTGAGCGGTCAGGTGATTGCATGAAAGTTTGCCTGATTTTTTTTTTTATCAGGATGTGGTCTTTAATTGTATTGTTGTGTACGTCTTTCCTTGTGCATGCTGGTGTGTACGGCTTTTAATTTTGGTCCACCTGAGCCTGTTTTCTTTTTCCCTGACAGACTGTGTCGGCCCCTGGGATTCCCTTTCTACAGCCCACTCTGCCCTGCAGGAAGTGACCCTCAAGTCCCACCCAAATCCATTGCTCTCATCCCATCCAGCCTCAGCCCCAGACTCCCCTCATCAGCTCCCTCTAGAGGCCACAGTGTGCATGGCAGACAAAGCTCCACAGCTGACAGACCACAGCTCCATTAGAGGGGCTGCAGGTGGCAGGTCCACCCAGCAGAAGTGCATCATCAGGGGGCAGGGAACCTCTCAGGGGTCTGGAGAGGTGGACTGCGGACCAGGCGACAGACAGCCTCGGGCTTTGCCTCCCAAAGCTGTCCTGGGGAGGTCTGTCGAAAGACGAGAGAGGCCGAGGGGCACTTGCTCCCCCTGCTGTGAGAGAAAGGGCCTGCACACACAGGCCCTGGGACCCTTACGTGAGTGTGAATCTGAATGGATCCTCTCTTGGCAGTGGAGACGGACATGTCAGCCTCCAGGAGAGGCTGGTGTCCAGAGGTCTGTTCCCCAGAGAAGATGAGAGAGCCAGCGGCCACAGTGGGCTCTGTTGCCCCTCTAAAACCATGGAAGACCCCGCTGCGAGGAGCACAGCAGCCTCGCCTGGGCCCTGGAACATCCCGGGGTCTGACAAACTGCCTGGCACCCTGAGGTCCTGGACCTCCACAGTTAGCAGGTAGAAGGGACACCGTCTGGCTCCTCATTCAGTTTCACCATTGGATGTCTGAGTAAACCTCCCCGGCTCCCTCTTTCTGTCCTGTTTTCATCTCCGTCTATGTCAGACATCATATTTTATGTTTCATTTGTTCTTACAAGATAATTATTACACCCACCACCTTAAAAACAGAGGAACTGTCACAGTTATTGTAACATAGAGTATAAAACTGAGGGAGACGACTCAATATGTAGGTACTCTGGACCCTCAGATGCAACAGTTACCGTTCTGGCCACAGATGGAGCGGCGATGTCTGATTCTGAGTGGAGCTGTGTTTTCAACGTGTACCTTTAACTGCTCAACCGTGTCTGGCTCAAACTCACCTCAGATGGAACGAGGTTCCTCGCTGGAGAGAGAGACATATGTACATCCAAGAGATTTACTTTTGCTCCATTTTCTCTGCAGCAGGAAGACTACAAATCTGTCAGAGGGGAGACGGCAGCGACACTCCTGCAGGACATGGCACTGACCCAAGTGACAGCCTGGTTAGCCCGACATATGTTAGATCTCACATGCCTACCAATATATCATATACTGTAAATGTAAAGATGTGAAAAATATGTACATTTGGTAATCTCAAAAACAAAACCTGTTGGTGTTTTTTCAAGGCAGTGTTGTAGTTAGATACATTGTAAAGAAAAGAGAAAAAAAAAAAAAAAACACCAGGTCAGTATTTTAGGATCACTATTTCTATGGCCTCGTCTATAACTACATATCAAAGACTGTGCAAGTCACCAAACCCAGACCGCTGAGGGAGGCAGCAGCCGTGTGCATGGATATAAACCACCATGTCATCATACAGGGACTCACAAGTCTTTTAGAGGTAGACTATAGAGAGGGTTTCCTCTGTGGAGCAGACTGATTGGTACTCATGTGAGACATAAAGAAAATCTTTGTTTTTGTTCTCAGTGAGTTGAACTTTTGAGTGACTGAACACAGCTGGCTTAGTAAGAACTCATAATACTGTTCTGAGTTATGTACACAACCTGATCACAAGTCGACCGTGCAATCATTGTGCAGAATTATAAGCTGTGTCGTATTCATTTAATGCTCAACGGGATAGTTTGTCCGGTCTATATTTCCCATTTCTATGCCTTTTACTGTGCTAAGTGTACCACATCACTGTGGGAGAGGGGCATCGGTGTGGGGAAGGGGAGGCCGATGGTTATGAGGTGGGGCTGAGTGCCTTACTCAAACTAATACAGAGCCAATTTGTTTTAGGACCTGAATGCAAAACAGACGTCAGTGACCATGCACACATATCAGCAAAGTTGAGTTGTGGAGCCTGTTTTTGTAACACCGAGCAGTATATACAGTTTTCCTGATGCACTCTCAGCTGTATAGCTCATCAGTGTCAGTGACTGCCCTTTTGTCCCCTCGCGCTTAAAAAAGGGGGAGAAAATGTAGCCTGTAGCATCACATCGTCTTCTAAGAGAGCGGAGCTGTGAACGTTCACCCGGACAGGGTCATTATCAAAGCAGACCGTCTCATTTCAGCTTTATTTGTCTGTTCTTTGAAGAAAACGTGTAAGGTTTGCTGACGAGACTTAAGGTGATCTGAAAAACACAAACGCATTGAGTGTTTTGATTCTGGCTGAGTGGAGGCATGCTGCTGCTAAACTCCAGAGATGAAGTCACTGTCCTCCCACATTTCTCCATGCTCATATCACCCATTTCTCTTAAGATGTTTGCTCTCATCAAAAATGAATCACCAAGCTTTTGAGTACCAGAGGACCAGATGAGTTTGAAAAAAAAAAAAAAAAAAAAAAATCACAATATATTGTGACAATTAGACTGAATACAGCACGATATTTGTGAACTAGGACAGACCTACAGGTGAACTGTTTTTCAGCACAACAGTACACCTGTGGACTGGGACACTAGTGACTCTGCCTCTGTTTAAAGCATCAAGGCCAAGTAGCGTGTGGTCAGGATGTCTCTGAGCTGACTTCAAATGTTGACTGTGGTTCGTGTGGTGGTAAACATGTTAGCAAGGAGCATGACAACGTGCCATTAGGCTGTAGAAATGTTTTTACTTTATGTACAAATGTCCAGATAAAGTGAGAGAAAATGCCATCCAGCCCTATGTCTCCGTCCAGGCCGTCCTCTGCCTGCTGTGAGTGACTTTTGTACACAGAAACAAACAAAAAAAAACTGCTTTATTGGAACCTGTGAAGGATGGCACGTTCATAAATCCCCATTGAGATCAAGTATAACTGTGTAGTGTTAATTGTGTACTATTCACCTTGTACAGCTGTATTCCTACAAATATGGTTTACTGTATCATTGATACTGTAGTTTCAAAGACGTGAACAACTATTTTTATGAAATGCGACAGTAATGATATATTACATTTTGCTAAAAAACAAAAAACTTGTTTACTGAAAGATATTCTGAAATACTGTCAAATAAACTCTTGACATGGTGTAAAATATTCTTTTCTAGAGATTGTTTGACTTCTGATAGTGAGACTGGAGCAGTTCATCAATCAGTGACGTTGCAGTAAATATTTTCTGGTTTCAGCTTCTTTAAACATTAAGGTCTGCTGTTTTTTACAGTTTAAAACAAAAGCTAAACTTCTTTTGGGTGGTTTGTATTGACAAACAAAATAAATATCTGAAGACATAACTTTGAGATACTCAAAACTTTTGATGGTCATTTTTCATCATTTGTTTTGGGTATTTTGTAGACACAATGATTAATTATAGATTGATCAAAATAAATAATTTACTTGCTTCCTCCCCAGGTGAGATGATTACTCTAGATGAAAATGGCTTCATTTTATTTAACAAACAGCTTCATATTTCATTTACATGTAGGCACATTTGTGAAACAATTTAAAACCCTTCATATCTTTCACATCATTCCCATTTAAAGACCCCAAACATGCATACACAGTCTCTCTCACTCACACACACACACACACACGTGCACACAAAAAATCCTTTATTGTAGCTGACTTGAACTCTTTCAGCTTGAAGCTGGGAGGTCACCAGAAAGGCCAAAAGTATCAAATATTAATTATATATTATTATGTGTATACTTGACCACACAACCCTGAGAAGAGGTCAAATTAGCCACAATAACCGTAAACACCCGTGTGTTTGAGCCCCAACTCCAGGAATCATCTATTGAGTGATCAGCCCCGCGAATGATTTCCAGTCTAAGTGACAGTGACCGTTCACCCAGCCAATTAAAATGTTAAAAAGTGATACAAATATTTTCACATTCCTGAACAAGGCGGTGACATTTTCCATAATAAAACAACTTGTAAACATTTTTTAGCTTCTCGCTGCTGTGTAGAGGGTTAGGCCAACGTGGTGAGCTGTCAGTTGAGCTGCAGGGATTCTCATTATTGAGTGTTATTTTCTGTCAGAACCGCCGTTTCACTGTTCCCCTGCATATTAAGAGGAGCCTCCTGAGAGAGCACAACAGAAGCATTAATAATGAGAATGTTCAAAATTAATAGTATCTATGAGGTTAACTGTGAAGTTGGCGGTTTACCTGCAGACGTTTGTACGTTCCCATTTGCAAACGACAGCAAATGATGTCCATCAAGAATCCCACCATGCCGTGCAGCATGCCTTCAAGAGAGGAAAACACACCGTTTTTCATAGTGATGTTTCCTTAAATAATTTAGAAACAGTGATGTTCTTCTAAAATGTTTAATCCCAGCCTTTTAAGATTAAATGCACATGCTCAAGCTGAATTATTCTTCTTTATTTTAAACTTAAAGCTTGTGAGAAACTCCATTATCTATAGCTACAGTTAATGATGGCACATTCATCCTCTTCCCCCATTATCTGGAAGGTTTCTGTGAGAGCAGCTTTCAAAAGGTAATGTTTTCAACATTTGTTGGATTAAATGACAAGAACAGATATCAATAAAAGTCATGTACTACAGGCCTCATTCAACAATATCGCCCCAATGTGAAGGATCTTTATAATCCAGGTCATGGTAATTCTGAAGAGGTTTGAAAAAAGTAAGTTTCAAGGAAGTCCAGTTGCCTTTTCAAACCTCTTCAGTTTTTACTTAAATTTGTTCTTCTGAAGGTTCCTAAGAAAAGTCTACATCACATTATTGATATATCAAGAGCATGTGCCAGTTGTTCCTTATTAGCACAACTAAATATTTCCACCTTTCTGCAGGAATGGCTCACAACTGTTTTACTGTGCAAGAACATTAACTTGACTAAAAAATAAATACAGCTAAATAAATGTTGTGACAGTTGACTTTGCAAGCAAGCTAGACACTTGAAGATGCTTCTGTAAGGAGTGAGAGTTTATCTACCTGTAGTGGAGAAAATGCCCCCGATGATGCCACAGAGTCTGATGAGAAACTGCCACAGTGGCATGTGCTGCTCTGTGACTTTGACCATCAGTGAGCTGATGTCATATTTCATGAAGATCCCTGAGACTCCGTGACTGCCTGCGGCGTGGTTTATCGCTCGGTCCTGCAGAGCAACAAGATGAACGTCCTCACCACACTGATGCTCAACATACATCATAAACACACAAGCAGATTTCAACCTACCTGCTCAGTGACAGAGTACTGATGCGTTTCTGCAGAAACCTTGTAGGTGTTCAGTTTGGTGGGCACGATGGTGACAAAGTACTGAAACATATGATTAGCTGTAGGAGAGTAAGCAAAAATGTCTATTAGCTCAGTGGAGATGGCTTTTTTTAAATAAGAAACCTGTGTTAATCACACAGCACAGATTCAGATATAAAGATGTAATGTTTGCCAACACAGACGTACAATCAGGAGTGATTTTCTCCGTGCCGTCCAGAGGGCTGATGAGCCCGGGAATCGCTTCTCCAAAGGACAAGTGGTCAATCCGGTGAGAGAAGTTGTAAGCTGTGACAAGACGGCAAATTGATACCATTAATTATGACCAATAATTAACTTTGTTTCATACAGCTTTGGTATTGTCAAAAGGTTGTAATGAACTCACAGTCATGGCTAACCAGTGCAGCCAGATGTGCATGGCCTCTAGGATGTGGGATGGATCTGTGCAGGGATGAAGAGGTGATGACATTACAATCATTTTACATTAATACTCATATAACACCTTCAGATGTTGTTTTATCTATGTTTTTATTTTTAAAACAGCTGTGTTGATACATACTTTCCAACAGTGATGTGGAAATTTCCTGCCACCTTGTTGACATATAGATGTCCGTGTATCCTGCAAGCGGTTAGGGAAGTGGATGTATCTTCGCTGTGGGAAAAAAGACGAGAGCAGCACAATATGGAGGGATTTGTTTCACTACAACAAGGGGAGGTCAAACACCCCATTCATCAGATTTTCTAAATAGAGAGGAGATTATCGTCGGGATGCTGTACTTCTCAGGCTGAGCAGGGGGAGATTCTTTTATCGCAGCCTTGAAGAGGACATCCTGCAGAGAGTGCTCCACTCTCAGACGCTCCTGGATGTGCAGAAGAGTCCTGATAGGAGACAAAACCAGTGAATGAAACAGCTTTGAAATCATTCCATGTTGCAAATTCACGAAACGACGACCAGCATTCAATAAAAAAATAATCTTCAAAGAGGAAAAGGTATTCAACATTTAAATGTTATCTCTACAAATCAGGTTGAAACTTCACTGTCTAAACTACTGATGGCTACTAATGATGTGTCAATTATTTGTAAATACTGTATCAAGACCAGAGACCAGAGAATAGTTTAAACGTGATGGAACTAACACATAAATAATGCTGAATGCCACTGAAATCCCTTTAATGACTGTGTATAAAAACAAATAAAAAAGTAAAAGTAAAAAAGTAAAATAAAGTTAAAAACTCTTACATGTGCCATAGCCTTTGCTGCGGAGAGAGCTCAAAGGTGACCTAAAACATGACCAAACACAAATGACAGATGAGACACATGAGAGAGAACACAAGTTGATGCTGGGTACACACCTTTATAATCCAGTAATTAACTGCTGCCGCACACTGGATGCACTTGTACTCACTGGTTCATATTTTAAGCCATCAGAGGCAACCATGGTCTCTGCCAGATCCAAGACATCTGCACCGATATCTGCATTTAACCACACGTACCAGTTAAAACACCCTGTGACACAACAGACCTGAAATACAAATGAAATGTACATTTTTGTACTTACATTGGCATCTCATGGCCACTGTAATGTCTATGTTTATCCTCAGTTTACTGTAAGAGAAGAAGATATCGTTGGGAGAAGTATCTAAATGCTTAAAGTACTAAGTAGTGGTAAAAGTACTAATACCATACTGTGAAAATAGTCCACTATAAGCAAACATTGTGCATTCAAAAAAGGACTGAGCAATATGTAAAAAAATACTCATTCTGTGACTATTTTGACAGACTGTGGTATGATTCAAGATTTTAGAGGGATTTCATTTATTTACGTTCAAAGTGATTTTTGGTGGCATCTGCAACAAACAAACATGTTCCCTTTCATCTGGAGAAAATGATTTACAGGCTGTGGCATCTCTGTAGCTCTACATTGCTTCATTTAGGTTTATGATGTTGTGACACATTTCACCTTCATCAAAAAAAAAAAATACAGCTCCTGTGATTCAGATATTGCACAGCGCCTCATTCAGCCCTAATTCAAAACCAGTCAAGTACGTCTGTATTATCATCTTATTCTAAAAATTTAAGTTAAAGTACTCAATCTGAATTCAGTGTTTTGATGATTCTGGATTAATATCACGGTCGCATCATTGTGTATGATGCATTTACTGCTGTAGGTGTTTAAAGCTGAGCTGATTTAAACTACTTTGCACAATATACTGTTGTGTCGTTTAATGTAGGCTTGTGAGAATGACATGTCAAGAAAAAAAGTAAACTTTTTATGAGGAAAACTGCCTGTTTTCATGTTTGTGACGACTCATGTCCTGCTACTGGAGGACTTTTGTAAATAGATCATTAATCTCAATAAGTAGGAGAATTTTCTGGACCCCTATGGAACCTGTTAATCTTTTAATTTATCAGATTATAATAAGAAAATCACCAAATTTGCAGATAACTGGTGAAACAGTGAGCCTTTTTCTCTGCAGACATTTTGACCTGTCAAAACAGGAAAAGCTCAGGTGGGAGTGACAACATGAGTTAAAGCTTTATCACATGAATATAAGCAAGAGTTCCTGCTGCGGCAGAGATCTGCTGTGATATGAATATATATAAATTACCTAAAGAAGTCACACAAATGTCGTAAAAAGTTAGATGTCATATATGAGACAAGGTGTGGAGGAAGCTGCGTTAAAATGGACATGCTTAAGCACACAGCCCTCCACAGATGTGTGTTTTTAGTACAAACACACTGACTCGTTGTTTACCTGCTGAAGTCTTTGTCCACCTCATACTCGTACTTCATCCACGTGTCTGTGTACACAAAGAACTCCAGCAGGGCGAGAGCAGCCATGACGGTAAAAGCGATCAGAGACACTGGAGAGAGAAACTCATATTAATGAGTTATATTCATGTGTTATGTTACACACAAACAGCCCTTCAGCTCCGCGGCTCACCCGTCCCTCCGCTGGCTGTGGACTCCACGTAGCTCTCGGGGACTTTGGGGAAGGCGTCCAGCTCCTTCACCAGGGTCAGAGCCTTCTTCCTGGTCAGCCTCCTCATTGTTGGAGCAGCAGCGGTGGGGCTCCGGGACTCCGCCGCATACAGCGCGCCCTGGTCGGGCTGTTTTTCTGAGCACAGGCGGAGGAAGGCAGCTAACGTTCAGGCTGAGCGGCCGTTGGACATGACAGCTGTTAGCAACGGAGACGACGGTTGACACATAGCGACGGGCGGCCGTTCAAAGTGGAAGAAAACAACTCTGCTAAGTTCACAGTGAAATAAAAATGTCCCTTTTCGCTGTCAAACATGAAAAAACCCTTAAAGTAGGTGAGTTTCCGGGTGGTGTTGTTGACTCGCAGGTTGCCGACAGCCGTTTGACCCCACAGTGTGAAATAAGTGCCCCCGTTTGGACTTAGCGCCCCCTGCCGGCAGCTAGCGGCTAACAGCTAACCAGCTGTTAAACACTGTGTGCGTCCATTAACATTTAAAACACGATTTACAGGGTTAAGATGTTTGAAATAATACAAGTATCACTCAGATAAATGTAGTCTCACCTCATACATGAAGAGCCAGATAAATAGCGCTAATTTCCCCCTCCCTAACTTTTTATGTAGTCAGTGGCGGAGAAACAATCCAAAATACATTATTACTTTAAAAGTAAAACACTAAAGTTCATAGGTTTTTTTTTTAATAATGTCATGTACACTACAAACAATAAAAGTGTAAACGTGAATCCTGTCCTGGCTCCCACATACAATAATGTGTAACTTTATACTGTTCAAGCTGATATATGCCAATCAATTTCAATCACTCATCAAAACAGTCATCAAAACATTAGTTTACATAAAAAAGAAGAAGATTAAGAATTTGGACTTTGTCTTTCTATGTCATTCTGTTGGCACTGACATGAATATTTACAATAAAATAATAATAATGTATTATTCTGAAATGGCTCATTAATGAGGACTTTGACATTTTAAGTGCATTTCGATGCTAATGACCCCCAGGATTATCTGTGTGGTATTTACTATTAATAATAGTACATTCATAAATTAAATATTCCAGATGCCATTATGCTCACGACACTTATTTGTAAATAATAATAACAATAATAATAATAATATCTAAAGAGTCCTGGGGCAAAAGATATGGTTATTCAAAGCAATATCTAAAACTGAACCTCGTTCTCTTTGCATGTAAATTTGATTTTCATCTGATTTTAAAGACCAAAGAATATACTTTGTTAATCAGATATTGTGTGGATATAGCCAGACATATAGCCACACCATTTTATGAAAAGACACAGTTTGTCAAAGACATTGTACATATACTTGAGCCATTTTTATAGACACAATTCCAGTTCTCATATTCATTTTAACTTATAGGGAAATTTTACTGTATAAGTTCATATTACTCCATTGATTTTGGACAGTAGAATCAATGCAAATATTAGTCTCTCTCACTATGTCTCTCTGCTTTTCAAGACTTTCCCTTTTACACCAAAATGGCATCTTTAATGCACAGTAGGCTGAAGTTAGATCCTCCACTTAAAGCCTGGTTTCATACCAAATAGCCTCTGCCCTGCAAACATGTCACAAAGTTTCCCTGCCAGTTTCAGACACATTGATCACTCATAATGAACCTTTGCAATGGGTGAGGCAAACAAAGAGAGCAATTCTTGGCAGATTAAATGCTGCAGAAAACATTCAGAATACATAAACACATAGGGCCAATAGAATAAAAATGCTACAATATTACATTATAACATTGTAAAATCAGAGAACAGTAACAACTACTCACAAACTCAAAATACTATTGAGTTGGGAACATTAATGTGTCTTTAGTGTAACATAAATCAGGAGAGACATTGTGAGAGACTTCAGTCAGGTGTCTTCAAACAAAACAAGTAATTAAATATGCTTATAATCACATGACAGGTGAGGCTTCTAGGCAACACTATAGATATCTATCTATAGTAAGATACTGTACAATTTCAAGTATTATTTGCATTATTTTAGTGCAGTGCAGACAGAGAACAAAAAAGCATGCCAACAAAAATCCAGCATCCTCAGAGACAGTCCACAAATATTGTAGAGATGAATGCAAATAACACACAGCTTGCTCTACTCTGCAGGGACAGAGTCAGGACCCTCGTCCTGAAGGACGGCTGTCTCCAGGACGCCAGAGGTGGGCGTGTCAGGTGGCTCTTGGGAAAGGTCTTCAGAACATCTGCTCACAGTGGGCGAAATCACATCTGGACTCGTGTCACAGGACTCTGTGCTCTGCTCCGAGGTGGCTGTTGTAACTGTTGTAGCAACGCTTGGGGGGACTGGGTCAAACTCATCGTCGTCATCCTCTAGCATGGGTGACTCATGGATATCTAAAGACATATAGGTACTTTAGACTACAATTTTAAGAAGTTGACTGTAAAATGCTGAATGGAAAGAAAATGCTAACTCACTGCTGAAAGCTTCTGGGTACTGCTTAGCAATCTTCCCTTTTAGTGTCCTGGAGAAGCAGAGGAGACCAATAATCAGAGGCTCAGTTTGCTGTGATGTGTGTGTGTGTGTTGGTGTTAGGAATGGGGGAGTAGTGACCCACCTGATCCTTCTGAAGACGCTGTCGAGATCTTTCTTCATCTCTACAAGTGTGCGGGTGTGGAGCAGAAAGCGCTCGTTCATCTGCTGCAGCCGCACGTTTGACAGCCCGTTGAAGTTGATGAGCATTTCATTTGTTTTCTCAAAGCGGTCTAGCCTGTTTTCACAGAGCAACAGTTACCCTCAAGTGAGTAAAGGTGGACCCAAATATTCACAATGTGTGTAAAAATGTGCATAACAAAATACCATTCTAAAGAAAAAAAAGCCTTCAACTGAGTCCAGGTGGGGGTGTTACACAAAGCTTGTGGATTATTTTGTTAGCCAGGGAACATCTGAAATAACGTGACAGTTTCTCTGAACATTTCTTAATAAACACAAACACCTAATATATTCAAGCTTCTAAAAAAATCTGATTTAAAACATTTAAAAATAAAACCAATTATCTTTTTAAAAAGTGAGTCCATATCCAGTTTCCTGGAGAACTTCAGCAGTACCTGAACCTGACTTAAAAAAATCAATTATATCTGGGACGAGGAAAACATTTTGAGGAACATTGTATTGTTGATGTTGTCTGACGTAAATTACAGAAAACATATACTTGTAATCACAGTAGAGAGGGGGAAATAAAATAATTATTCTGGTCCAAGACTGTTTGCAGTTTCACTAGATAAACAATGGCCAAACACTCACATGTGTCTCTGAGCCTGGATGATGGCGTTGACGTCCTCTGAGTTCACCATACTCAACATCCTGTTACAGAAAACACCAGAGGCTGTGGACTCCGTCATGATGAACACCTATAGGACTACAAACACAAACATTCAATGACACTGTTACTCCTGCGAGCAGCAAAATATAATTAGCATTACTGTTGTCCATACAGAGGCTCAGTCAGGACACAGTGATGTTAACACACTGATCCCGATCATCTGTTCAGTCCCAATGTGTTTGTTTATAACTTTATTAACAGCACAGTTTCCTCATCAAGGCGGATTATTGATGAACTTACGAACTAAAGTGACCCGTGAAGCGGAACAGTGAACATCAGCTACCTGCAGAGCTGCGGTGAGTGTTTCCGTCGACCTAATATTTATAATATAACAGCTTTAAAGACACATTTGAAGACTAAAGCTTCACCTGACAGCTGGATGGAAAACAAAAACAAAGCACTTCCGTAGTTTTCCTTACTTCCTGTCATAAGACCGCCATTTCCGGTGCGTTTTTACGTGCCATTTTTTTCTGTTTTCTTTATTTAAAAATGCGTAAATGACAAATGAACATTATTAATGAAGCGAATTTGGTGATATGATTGTTTTTCAGACGCAATAAATTCAAAATAATAAATTAATAAAAAGCAGTAAAATATTTTTTTCTAAGAAATTTCTAGGTGGATCTAGGTGGAGTAGGTGGATAACATTTATCATCTGTTTACAAAATGAATAATCAGGTGTTTCAAATGTATTTTGACCGTACTGCACAGTTAATTAATATATTAATACTGCTGCAGCATGTACAGGTATTATCATTGTGCATTATTTCCGTTAGGATCACTTTAATGCTTTTATATTTCTGGGGAAAAACTCATAAGGTTGCTGTTCATTTCTCTGTATTCTCATGGCTATTATTACATATAATATTTTGAAACATTTCTGCTAAATGTCACTAACTCAAATAGGAGAGGACATATTAAGTTGCCACAGTTTTGCACTTGGGTGTTGTGGGTTTTAAATGCTCCAAAGCTTGTTTCTGTTGAAAGAAGTCTTCTTTTTTTGTTTTTGAAAACAGTTACAGTCAGAAGCGTGATATGAAAAACAAATGGTACTCTGAAAGCTTGCAAACAACTGATGCTCCTTTGTGTTAAAAATATCAAACCTCAAGCAAAGTGATTATAGTGTAATTGCACTAAAGTAGTGCAAGGAGCATGTGAAACTTGTATATATTCATCTTACAACAGATGAACTCTGATACAGAAACCAGAAAATGCTGATCAAATGGTAAGTGTGTGTGTGTGTGTGTGAAATTTAAGTAAGTAAGAATTTGAATAATCTGGCTGAGTTCATGTTCATCTATGGAAGCAAATCTGTCTCATCAGAATCAGAATTTTTAAAGCCTTTGAATTTTTAACACTGAATTTTTTTAACACCGAAATTATGTATGTGAATTTTTAAAGCCTTTGAATTTTTAACACTGAATTTTTTTAACACCGAAACACTGAAATTTCAGTGTCTCATTTTCACAGTCTATTTTTCAATGTGAAAAAAAATTCAGAATGAAAAATTCACGTTTAAAAAATTCGACGAATATTTTCGCGTGTTCTCAAATTCGGTGTCTCAATTTCGGTGTGTAAAATTCGCAGTCTAAAATTCAGATTCAACATCAG
>JBAJHX010000081.1:15234320-15247256 GCA_037176925.1 Amniataba percoides | reverse complement strand
ACAATTCTGTGTTTGTATCGTTTTTGCTGGCGGCTGGGAATGGGTGAGAGGGGGCGGGTGCGACGCGGGGGGGGGGGTGCTCGGAGAGGATCTCGCCCTGGGAGTAATTCAGTGTAGAAACGCCACTGGTTAGCTACAACGATAACTAAAACTAATGTGCACTAATGTGAGACCGTGAACTTCTGCACACTGCAGACCACTCTCAGATGTATTGAAAAGGCACCATGCTGGTCACAGATCTTTTTCTGCTATTCAAAGTGCCTTAAATTTCATCATCATTAAATGTGATTGGGCTCTAATCACTGGAACATGAAAAGAACTGGACCCCTAAAGAAGGTCGTTATTATTTTTGTATTTTTAGACCATAAAAGAGCATATAAAGAGGCTAACTCCTGTTTTAAATGTAACTGCAAGTACATTGTGGGTTATATTTCAGCATCAACCACTGGTACAGATATATATTTTTTTGTAATTCAAATTTTTACTGAACTTTTCAAAGCCTTGATACATGGTAAATCCAACATTTTCCTCCATGCAAGCACAGGAATATAAAATCAAGAATCAATTTTGGCGACAGACTTTGCATATGAGAAAAATAGATAAATAAATAAATATAACAAGATAAAACAAAATAGTACAGATGTTATTTAATGGTGCATCCATCTTTAATCAAATGATATTAAACAGATGTTTAAGTTCCTGGGCGCTCATGCAAGTGTGTCCTATTAGCCTGCCTGATTAGACCTCTAGTCAGGCGGAAGATGTCACCAAACTGCAATCTCATAATAATGATAAAGGTGCAACTCATCCAGCCATAACAGGTCCAACAGAAGTAAAAGGAGAGCGAAGGCACCATCAGTCTACACACACCCACACAGTCTGATGTTGATGTTGATGTTCTGAAGGGGCATTTATATTTTTGGGCGAACACTATTTTTGATTTTTGTGTAGTACTGTAAAATGTTTAGTTTCAAATATAAACTGAAATTTGTTGCCATGAATCCTAAATAATGAATCAGTGGATTTGGAAAATGTCTGTTTTACCTCTTCCAGTACGTTAGGTCCAGAAATGAGAAAACGGGCGAACGGCTGGACCCCGGGCTGAGCTCGGTGTCTGAGCCGTCGTCGGACAGGTTGCTGTAGCTGGGAGACTGAGCTGGAGAGGCACTGGAGGTGGTGCTGTGGGCATCTGAATCTGGAGAGAGGAACAAAGAGTAAAACGGTTGGTTAGTCCTGAAACATTAGATGACAATCTACTTTTTTTTTTTAAAAAAAAGGAACAAATGAGTGTCATTAAACAGAGTAAAAAGCAGAACTCACTGTTTCTTTTAAATTCTTTCTGCAGCCGGCTGATCTGGCTTGGACGCACTTTCTTGGAGATGGACTTGATCTTCTTGGGCCTGGAGGTTATCTTTAGGCTGGGACCTCCTCTGGCATCAACCACCTGCATGGTGGAAAGGAGAAATTACACCGTCTTACACATTTTAACATGACAGAGTAATAGACGGAGCATAACATCAGTCTTGTGATCCAAACTCACGTGGTTCCAGTTCTTCTTGGTTCCCACAGGTAACTTCTTCCATCGTTTCACCAGGAGCACACAGGCATTACAGATCTCCCCAGACCGTGTTTCACTCAGTCTGCAAGATAATTACCGTTTGTGAGGAAATGACACGGAGAAAAATGTCTCTCCCTCTCTCCACACCCCACGTGTTCAGCCGTGTCTCTTACCCAAAGCAGCTCCTGAAGTCTTTTTCATAGCGCTTGCTGTCTGTGAAGCGAGAGCTGGAGGACTTTGCCCGGCAGATGCAGCAGCCGTCCAGACTCCTGTACATTTTTGGCTTATGAAAGCCAAACATCTGCATGCAAAAATAATAATAATAAAAAAAATTAAACATCAACACCTCAGGCTCTCATCAGAGTGCATGATGGGGGAGCTACAGTGCCTCCCTGCAGTCTCTCTTTATTGTACACTTCAGTTCATCCTGATGTGAATTCATGAAAATAAATCTTGGGGTTTGTCACGAGCAGAGAGCACTAAAAAAAAAAAAAAAAAAAAACAAGGAATGCTTTTTTTGTTGTTTTGTTTTTTTGGTTGCTTCTTTGGAACATCCCTCCAATTTGACCCACATGGAGGAAGTAGGTCAGCAGTCAGACAGCGTGTCAGACAGATCATGTCACCACGCGGCGCTCGCAGGATTCACGCTTCATTTTAGAAACTCAAAATGTTAACACACGCACACTCAATCCGACCCCCCAACCAAAGCCCCGGGCTGCAGCGGAGGCATCATCTTAAAAACAAACTACAAAATGTAAAACCCGATAACACAGATATGCACGAATAGAAACGTGTCCGGGGGAAATCACTCCAAATGTGATCAGCAGATGAATTATGATTTATGTTGCTAGGCAAATTTTAATCTCCACAGCACATGTGGAGCTGAACTGCGGCAAAACTGCGAGCCGCGCCCCCCAGACTGGCTGTTTTTTTTTTTTTTTCCTCTTGCCATCAGTCCTCGGGGTCTTCTGACAGTGCGGTGCCACAGAGAGCAGCCAGAGAGCGGTAAATATGAAAGAGCTCCCACTCTGCTGGTTAGATCAGAGACCACTGAAGGCTGTGAGGGGGGTGTGACGGCTGAAGATGTCAGTAGAAAGTGTGTGGTTGAGAAAGGGTTATTCTCAGTGAAATATAACAACATGCATTAAGTGTAAAGTAATAAAAACGCGTGTTCAGCCATGCCAAGTGTGATAACCAGTCCAATGATACAAACTTTCACTTAAGTGTATAAAACTGCATGCAACTTATTTTTCTTATCGCCTGCCATTTGTTTTCTCACTTGATGAATTGTTTGCTTTATAAAACATTAGGAAACAAATGTAAATATAAAATTCCCGCTGTTTTCCCAATCAACAGACAATTTACAAAAATATAAAATTTACTATAATGTAAATCCCACATTTTAACATTCGAGAAGCTGGAATAATCAAAGTCTTTTTGAATTATGTTTCTTTTGCTGGAAACATAATTCAAATTATTAGTCTATTACCAAAATAGTTGCCGACTAGTTGCTATCTGTTGCAGAATAACCGTGCACATAGAGCCACCAATAGTAGATTATAACTTTAATTAAACAGACAGTCAGATGAAATATCTGTTTTTGAGAGGCCTGACTAAGAGAGTAGCGCCACACAGAACAGATTTATCATAATAACTTAAACTACAGATATTATGTTATGATGGCATGTTAATGTGTAATGTAAAAAATGAATGTGTTTTTCTCCCATTACTACTTAGTAGGCTTTATTGAATCATTTTATTATTTTGTTTTGTTTTTCAAGCATCACCCATCCCTCATGTGAAAACCTGCTTGGCAATGAATCAGATTCAGGAGGCTGCATCGCATTGAGCTCCCAGTGAGTCCTCTTCCCGCTGCAGACGATCTCTGCAGCAGAATACAGTGCGTGACGCAACTCAACATGGCAACACGCTTCAATGGCGGAGGCAGAGCGGGGAAGGGGGTGTGATGCGATTTGCCGCAAAACCTGCGATAATCAAAAGTAAACTGTAAAAATTCTCCAGAAAGCGGCGGGGGTCCGTCCGAAGAGTCTCCCCGTCCTCTGAAACGCGAGGAGGCGCCAAGAAATCCTCCGGTTTTTATCGAGAGAAAAGTGCGAGTCGCCAGTTTCACCGCCCACTCCGGCGAGGGAAGCATGGCACGCCACACGAGCTGCTTCATGCGCACCCATTTTATAACGACCGTCCTCTGCTCGACGGAGCCAGACCCCCCTCCGCCTCCTCCCCCCTCACTCCACACATCATCAACTTAACTTGGACACATAAAGTCGTGCAGACGCGCCTTTAAAGCACAAACAGTGTCGCGTCGCAGGAGGCGTAATTTGATCCTTACTCTTTGTTTTTCCTCAAACGCGTCACAGCAACAGTCCGACATGTGCACCAACTTCAGAGTCAGCGTTTGCGCTGTTTTTCACACTAAAACTTTTTTTTTTAAACCCCACACCCGGCTCGAGCCTCTTCAGTGGCTCGCGAGCAGTTTACTCGCGTCTCGTGCGGCTGTTTTTGTTGACAGCCGCGGCCGCGTGCTGAGGCGCATCAGTGTGTCGGGGTGGGCGTGAGGCAGCCAAGTTGGATGGATGCGAGTCCGGCTGCAGGCGCACAAAACACTTCTTCAGACCGACTGAGGCTTATTTCAGCAGGGAGCCGGTGGACACGCGCACAATAAACAAACATTAAAGACAGCATGTGCAGCACCGCGTGAAACATTCAACGCGTTCATCTCGCCGCTCCTCACTTGCCTCGCTCATAAAAAGCTGCCCCGCGCATCAGGTCTCTTTAAATCAAATAAACAGCACTTATTCTGACACAACTCGCTTGTTTTTAGTCCGATCGGCTCCCATTTTAAAGCCTCAAACAGCCGAAGTAATAATAATAATAAAGATAATAAAAAAGCAGAATAAACCAGGCAAACCTTGCTGCAAGTTGCGTGAAGCTGGATCACAGTCGAGGTCCCGCAGCGGCGCGTTCAAACCGGGTGCGCGTTTTTTAAAAGAACCAAAAATGCGAGGTGAGCCCGCATCGGTGAGCCCGCTCCCTTGTTGATGTCTGCGCCTGTGGACGGGGGCTGCTGAGTTGTGGCCGCTCTGCGCATGCGCGGTATCCACACCTCCATTTCAGAGTGAGAGCGAGGCTTTTTTCTTTTTCTTCAATCAAACTATTTACATAAACGACGCGTGACGTAAGCGTGCGTCTGCGCGCTGCTGGCCTTATAAGGAGGGAAACATTGCGCGGGAACGGGGGGCTCGGCCCCGGTTGCCATGGCACATTGGAGGGCGTCACCGAAGGGGGCGGGGCCTGTCGTTTTACTACAGCGCGCCAGATGGCCCGTCTGGAGGACAGCACGGTGTTTTTAGGGGGCTCGGCGTCTAGCGGGGAGATGCGCTTTGTTGATTTGAATTGCGTGACATGGGACCAGATTAGTGGTAAATAAAAGGTGGCCAGCTTAGTGCCAACAAGCACTTTATCAGTTTTTTTTTCAGGCAGCTAGTGGAGAGCCAGTCCTACTGTCTCATAACACTGCAGCAGTTTAATATGGATGTGCTGTGATGTTGGTATTAAACTGAATTGACCCTGGACTTGGACTGTTGATGGTTTTGCACACTGTCATACCTCCACCTTCACACCATTTCTATTTGTATTGTCATTTAAAACACTCATAGCACACACATTGTATCTATATAAGTGTATATGCTGTTTATTTACAAGCAGTGACCACTTTGATAAGTGTACCTGCAAAATCATAGATGTTAATATATCACTGGTGTTCTGGGCTTTTTCTAATATTCTTACCCCTCATGTTTCAAACAAGAAAAACAAAAAACTGAATTGAACTGTCTGAATTGTATTAAATTGTACAGATGAACATAATAAAGTGGCCTGTATACACATCACTGTATAGTTCCTGCAAATATGATTTAATGTTTTGTATTTAAGTGCTGCTTTTATATTATACAGAATATATCCTATTCATCCTGAATTTTAAACACAGTGTGTATGACAGAGTACAGTAGTTATGTAAAATGTGAAATTCTTTGGAAACATAAGATATAATTGATCCCATAATAACTATAACTAAACACCTTTTTTTGGCCTTTTTTGGTCACTTTAATCACATTACTCATTTTACTTTATTTGCCAAATGCAATCTCAT
The DNA here is from genome assembly GCA_037176925.1 of Amniataba percoides. Classification (NCBI taxonomy): domain Eukaryota; kingdom Metazoa; phylum Chordata; class Actinopteri; order Centrarchiformes; family Terapontidae; genus Amniataba; species Amniataba percoides. Next base: position 15,241,530 of record JBAJHX010000081.1, on the reverse strand, counting down.
TTTTCTCCAGTGCAATAACAATTTGTATATATCGAGGATTTATATAGTTTACTTATATTTATGGTGTATTTATGTCATTTTTATCATATACATTTTGTATCATATACATTTTTTTGTACTAATTTCTCATATTTGCCAGTCTATTTTGAACAAGTAAATTTCCCCATGGTGGGATTAAAAATGTTTTATCTTAAAAAAAAATATTACTCTGCAAGAATTGAAGTAATTAGCATGACAAAGTAAACCGAAACATACTAATTATGTCAATATTAACTTTAATCTTTGACAACACATTTCATAAATAACAATTCATTATTGCTTTCTCTAATCTGTATTTAAATGATAATAGAGGCTTTGTCATTATGGGTTACATAGTGCTTGCAGGACAGTGCAGGAGACAGTATTTTCATAATTCAACTGTTAAATTAAATGTGACATCAACATAATATCTAGCATTTCTAATAACCTGTGCTCTGTCCATTGTCTGAAGACAGCTGAACAGTTTAGAAACAAACAGCAGGATTATCTACATAACCAGTAAAGTGTCCATAGCTATTGTTTTGGACAGACACAAATAAGATGCCTCTATACAGAAAAATATGCCACATATTCATTACACTATAATAACAAATGGGAACAATACTATCAAAGATCTAATGAAGCAAAAATATTTACAATGAGAGAAGGAGAGAAAAGCTATCTGACAAAGTGACAAAGACTATTTGAGCTGACACAATTAGGACACCAGTTTGGTTACAGTGTTTCACCAACTGAGGATTTCATGAGCACAACTCTGCAGCATGTGACCCCAAAACAAGAGACAGGCAAGATGTTACACGGTATAACAAGAGCATAATAATATAACAGTTTATAGAGCGGGAACATTTTATGTCTTGAGTATATTTACTAAGATATCCAATGAATAAAGTCAAGAAAAATGTTTCCATAATAAGGCCTGAGTCCTGATATTTCAGATCACAACACACTAAGACAAAAAAGAAATTTTGGCCATGCATGTACTTAGTTTAAAATTTAAGTGCAAGCAATACAGCAGTCAAAGGAGAGTTATAGTTGATCCCAGGGTCAGGTACAGTGAATGATAAGAGCTGTGAAAGTAACTTGTGACGGTGTGAGATTATGAATGATTCTATTTCTCCTTGAGGAAACAGAATTTCACAGTGTAAACAAGCATAGGAAAGAATCTGATTATTTCCTGGAGTAAATACAGTATATAAGACATTTACATCAGTGAACAAGGCAATATGTTTGGAGCATGAGCGACTTCATCTAGTCCGCTGTCTTTTTTTTTTTTTATGATAAAGTCGCATTTCTCAAGAGTCTGAATGTACTGGAAAGATGAATATTTGAACCCATCAACATAATCTGAATCCAGAGGAGCAGCTCTGTGCTTCTCGGTCAGGGTCAGAGGTCAATTCCTTTAACCAGTGCGGTCCCCAGGGTGATGGTGAACTCAGTGAGTGTGTGTAGGATGCGGGAGAGGGACTGAACAGCAGCACGGTCCCGCAGCAGAGCACCTTCCTCGTACGTCCGAGCTGTCAGGGGACACATCGCCAGCAGGGGGAGCCACTGAGACAGCAGCCGGTCCCTGCAAAGAGGAACAAGTCTGCGATCAATAATGGTCCTTTAAACGCCTGATGGAGTATTGGATTGAGGGTGAGTTTGCTGACTGTAAGACAGGACTGCAGCTATGTGCTTTTCTTTTTCAACCTCTAGAAGGTGAGACAATTTCAGTGTTCATGAACATCTTTAGTTTAATGGCAGCCTAAAACACAGATGTGATATCTTTAAATCACCAAATCACAAGGATGGGACACCTCAGATATATTGCTACACTGTTCTACTGTTTTAAAGCTTTTGCTGTGACTGACAAAACACATGTAGGGAAAAAGAGACAATATGTGTGCTTAGTCACTGACTGGACCCAAATCCATTTGATGGTTCATTCCACAAAGACCACATATCTGCCTTACCATAATGCTTGTGCTACTTGATTGTCTATGCACAATATTGTATTGTACCACTTAGATTTTATTTAAGCTAATCTTCACTGATTATGGCTGCAAAGACAAGAGAAATATTTTCACACAGACAGCTTCTGTAAGTAAAAATGAAGTAAAATTCTTGAAAACAAACTGCTCCATATTATTTTTAAACCTTTCTTAAAATTACAGATGTATGAGTAGTAAGTGGTAGCTGACACTTTCCCTCACTGAACTGTCATGTGCATGGTTCAGCGTGAGTGCAGTCATGCCGCAGCCTACTTCCTCAGGGCCTCAGGAAGGAAACTATATCACTTTTGTCCAACACAAGGACCAGGATGATTTACAATCACAGATTCCAGTGGGAAGAAAATTGTAAATCTATGTTTCAGGTGACACCAGATTATTTGTTGAATCATAATTCATTTGTATATTGTATACCTTTGTGTAATTCGTCTCACCTACAGCTACTGCAAAACCCCTGGCACTCTAAGAAAAACATTTTTTCAGATTTTTTCCTTATGTGATAAACTGTTGTCTCAAGTTACTTTTTAAAATTAAGGTCTCTCACCTGATTCCCAGGCAGACGAACAGCTGGAACTTGCCCTCTTTTCCAATATTTCTTGGCGAGGAATTGATGGCGCTAACGTAGTGGCACAGTGAGTCACAAGGTGGACCCTTTGTCAGTGTCGATCCATGCAGGTCGCCCATCTGATCAGCTGTCTCCACTGAAACCACTGCCTTCTCTGTGTGAAACAGTTGTTCAGGTCATAACTTATTAATATGCTGACAACAAGGGAAAATAATGTTGCAGCAGATACACAGTGAAGGCAGAGGCTTGTTAACAAAACACATCAATCATGCTTTGTTGCACGTAATTTGATATGTGAAGTTTGGATTCACCACCACTAGATGGAGACGGGAAACAGACATCACACAGAAGCGAAACATTTATTTTTAATCAATGTGCAGTACGTACCCACAAAGTCCCAAACAAACACGTTCCTCTGGAAAAGACGGTTTGATTTGAGACCATGCAGGAGGAACTTCTCCAGGGAAAGCACCAGACCTCCTTCTCCACATAACAGGACTGTCAAGTTTCCCCTCTGGGATGAGAGAAACGAGAGGAGAATCAACAGAGGCACCGTAAACAAGAGGCTCATCTTTCAACTTCACAAAATCTGCTCATATGACTGACAGAAGGCACAGCACTTTTCCAAAATCCTCCACAGTAGAGTATTGGGTTTTTTTTCCATCTCAAAGGCTTGTCTCTCATCTTTTTTAAGAGGAAGTAAACAGAATAGAGCAAGTGCAATGAAGCCTGTGTCTGACTAAAGATGTTATTACTATGACCTGGAGGCCCATTATAGATAAACTAAAGTGATCCATCAAGCCTCTTCTGGGCTTCTACCTTGCTGCTGAGATGAGAGAGGCTGGTCCGATACACGGATGAGATAAAACAGGGGTAGTGAACCGTGCTGGAGATAAAAATAACACATCACTGCAGAGATGTTCCTCTCTGCATTAACCACCCCATTTTAGCTGAGTGAGCCAACAGGTTTGGTGAACATAGGAGCCGAAGTGGTGGGACACTCCCTCACTATTACAGCCACGTACCTCTTGTTCGGGTTTGTGGAAGTGTTTAACGAGGTTATTTGCTGCCTCCCTCATGTCCTCTTGCACTTCAACGGACAGCAACCCTGACGAGATAAATCGAGAACATGAGGATGGACGGTGACCAACGCGAGGAGGGGAAGAAGACAGGAAGGTGATACGGGAGAGAGGTCTGTTGTTACAAGCGAGCACACTAAACAAGTAGGTCAGCTATTGTGCTAAAGAATGTGTTCTTTGTCAGGACGTACTGCTCCTGCTGCCAAGCGATCCCAGCACCGTCCGCATACTCTGGGAAGGAGAAGCCAGCTCCGGAGGCGTCCCTGACCACCTTCCAGCATCCTCCTCCCCACCAGGTGACACCAGCTGACCAATGAGAACTCGCTCCAAGCTGCCATCGCCCACGCCTTTCCCCAGCCAGCGGCCGCATGGGAACCTGAAGGGAAAGAGGACACGGTGCTTCATTATATCTGGCTTTAAAAACACGTTGTTTATTATAGATGGCATAGGTAAGAGCCATCTGTGTTACTCAGCTAGTGTGTTTCTTTCTCTAAATAACTCTGAATAACAGTCAATCCATCACAGTGCACACACAGTTGCTTACTCTCTGTGTCTTCTTCATGTTATTATGATGTGTTAAAGCAGCTTTGTCATTTGAGGGTTTAATATTTGACAGTCATGGTCACCGTGTCTCACGAACACAGTTTCTTTTGCAATGCAAGTTCATGGTCACCGCTTAGAGATAAGACAAGGGGTCAGAGTAGAAACCTTACTTGTATGTGTGTCCAGTGATCTCGTTATACACCATCACGCAGTCAATCAGACACTTGGCCAGCAGGCCAGAGTTCTCCTGTCCCAGCTGCAGAGTGCTCAGCCTGCCCAGGTTCTTGCACTGAAATGAGAGTACAGTGAGTGAAGCTCTGCAGGCATCTCTGTCGGATGCAACGTTGAGCTCACTGACGGGGAGCATGTACGAACCTGGAAAAAAATCTCTTGTGTGTTCTTGGAGAGCTGCCTGACACCTGAATCACCCAGTTCTCCTGACACACACACCCAAGGGTTCACCGTTGCCATTGCGATGCTCAGCTTCTTCATTGGTATTATAACAACGCGGTATGGAATACCTGGAGAGACAAAAGTGGCAGAGTTTTATTGATTCATGTCATTTCCCTCATGCTTCAAAACCCCTTAATACTTGATTAGGTAAGGTTTTCACAGCATCTGGGACATTGAACGTCTATTGTTTGAGGTCTACAGGGTCTGTGTGGATCCCTGGGATGCTGAGTGTAATTCAAGTAAAGCAGGCCAGTGTGGTGGAGATGGCTGTTGCAAAATGTCAGTGTCCTTGAACGTCGTAAACCCGCCAGTAAATTCCTCTATTTTGTTGTTGAAGTTTACAAGACTTACTGATTGAGGTGAAGACGCGCGTAAAGCAGAGGTAGTCCACAGTGTTGAGGGAGAGCAGGTGGAACAAAAACTGCTCCCTTTCTTCCTCAGAGAGCAGGAATGCATGAGATTTATACAGCTGCCTGTTGGTGGATGCAAAGAAAGCAAGAAAGTCAGTCAATGTCACGGCTCAAAATCTGGAACTGTTATTCAACATTTACTCTTCTTAAGTACAAATGTAAGGTACTTATTAGGTGTCCTTTCTCTCCATGGTGTTTTCCTTACTTTTCATTTAGTTTATAAATCAATCAGTTTCATTTATAGAAAATGTTTTTATATTATTATTTTAAAGTTGTTTTTAGTGCAAAAAAATTCAGTTTCAGTTTCTCAGATGTAATGATTTGCTGCAGATGTCTTTTTATTTCTTTTAATTCATTTTCAAAAATCTTTGATCAAAACAAGCACATGAGCTCTGGTTAATTTTGATGGCATTTCTCCCCATTTTCAGAATTTTTACAAACCAATCAATCAATTAATTGAGAAATAAAAATAAGTCAGCACATTATAAAATGATCAGTCAGTTGTAATCACGAAAAATAATACTATATAAACTATAAGACATCGAGTAAACTCTGACCTGAGCAGCTCCTGGTTTGCCAGCAGCTCTTTCAGGTGTTGGGAAAGCATTTTCTTCTCCAGAGCCAGGTGGATCCAGGCCCGAGCCTGACCCACCTCAGACAGACCTTCACTCATGGCCTGGATAAACCTGGAAGAACAACATGACAGACTGATAAGAGCAGTGAAAGACGAGCTATATTTCTCAGCTTTTTCTAATAACTTTGTATCTAATGACAGTTTTAGGTATTTCATTTTATCTTCTAATAAAATAAAAGCCTGTAACCAAGACATATAACCTCTCATGACCCCAAGAGACTCCGGATATATAATGACTGTGCAGTATATTAGCATTTAACTACTTAAGATCTCAGCCAAAATATCACTTCTTTGAAGGAGGAAATGAAGCAGCAAGTATATTTTGTCATCTGCATAAATACACCATTCTTTCCAACAGCACGTCTGCTCTGATTACCTCATGTCCTGTGTTAACGATCCTCTCAGGAGCAGAGTACCATCATCAAATGTTCTCTGGTCCGAACAGTTAGACCCTGAGAACAAATATCAATTTAACCCCCAATGAACATTCAACCTCTGATTTGCACAAGAAAAACAATCTGTGTCGTGCACTGACCTGGAGACTCAGCTGGTGTCTCCGTCTTCCCCTGGGCTGCCTGGTAGTGAAGCAGATGGGACCAAAGAGCAGACTTCCCCTGTTTTGAATAGACACACTTTTCAATATTCGACCCATTTATACAGTAGTCTCTCTGCGTTTATGTGCATGATGTGAATTTGTTCACGCGAGGGCACACAGTTCCAGATGGTGGTTTTAGGTAATCTGAGCCGATAAGGCATGTAAAGTTACGTGTCTAACCTGTTTCAGTTGCAGACCGTGGCCCCAGGTTCTCTCCAGTAGGTCACACAGGCCGTGGATGAGTGTGTTCTCCTGCAGGCCTGTGATGTTGGCTTCTCCCTGACCCAGTTCCACACTCTCCTTGCCCATCCTTTCCATCAGCATCCGTTTGGTCTAGAAAGCCAGAGAACATTTTGTGGCATTAGGCTCGTAGGATGATTTAAGAAAATCGGTGGCAGCTGCAGCTGTATTACTGCAGAGACAGAGCTCTCACCTTCAGACGGCACTCGCTCAGCAGCCCGTCAACAAACTCCCGGTGAGTCTGAGTGATGGCTTCAGGCGATGAGTCAAGTAGTTTTGAGTGGCGGAAGTTCCTCCTCATAAATGTGTGCTTCTGTTAAATAAACAAGAAGGTCATAAATCAGAGCCTGATTTTCAAGCCTCCTACCATCTGTGTGTGTGTGTGTGTGTGTGTGTGTGTGCGCGTGCATCTTCACACATGAAAGTACCTGTCTCTGTTCATTGTCCACGCCCGAGTGTTCAGTCATCGATGATCTCTTAGGGTCTGTCCTGCGTGATGCTGTAACACGACTGGACCACCTGTTCGACCAGATAAGAAAAATAAATGAATAAATACATTTACAATTCTACTAATAATACTATATACTACTATATTATATTATATTATATTATATTATATTATATTATATTATATTATATTATATTATATTATATTATATTATAT
>JBAJHX010000081.1:15219417-15233728 GCA_037176925.1 Amniataba percoides | reverse complement strand
TTATATTATATTATATTATATTATATTATATTATATTATATTATATTATATTATATTATATTATATTATATTATACTATTATATTGTTGTTGTTGTAATTCATGTTTAAATTGTTTAGCTAAACTCTTTTACAACTATCTATCATTATTTTAACTTTGTTCTCTGTGGTTCCACAGGCTGCAGGGACTATGAATGTATTCTCGCTGAATAGCAGCAGAAAACAAAGGCTCACTTGTTGGTGTTTTGTCCCTGTGCGAGCACATCAGCCTGCAGCCTGGGGAAGTAGCCGGGCTGGTGACGACCTTGGCCAATCTTCATGTCCAGCAGGTGGGGGTGTATGGCTGTGTGGTCGGCCTTCAGCAGCCTGCGCTCAATAGCCTGAGCTGAAGAGACAAACAGAGCCATGGTTACGATCCAACACGAGTATCTACTGTAGAGAAAATGAGTCATGAAAGTGATGATAAAGACATTTCCAGGGAGGATTTGCACCTGATATTTAATGTCACCTCTTACATTAGCTTGTACTCAGCTACGTTTCTTTTAGTCAGAAGGAGACTGAAAAATACAGTGTGTAACAGCAAAGAGGATACTTTGCAGAGAAAAGATTTCAAAAGGTTTTAAACTGTTTTCACACAAAGCTTTGTCCTCTGCTGACACGGTTTAATTCTCCTCCCCTTCCATATCTTTTAGTTCTCCCCTTTCCTGTGCTGTTTCCACCATAAAATGCTAAAAAAGAAAGTGATGAGACAACCTGACAACCCCTGGTTTAAATTAAAATGTACAGCCTCTTTAACTGACTGCACAAACTGATTTAAATTTACTATTAGTTTCCAACATCTTCTTAGGTGTATAAATGTTGCTGTCTGTCTAGAAGCTGTCAAATTAACATGAACATCTATGAAAATGAGTTATTTTGAGACTTTCCTGGTGGGAAAGACAGCTTTGATCCAAAATACATAAACAGCAACATCTGAGCTAGATTTCTGCTCCTGCTGCGTAGAATTTTGTTCCCCATTGTGGTGAATACAATATCTACTTTGTGTTGCATTTTGCAATAACATGCATGTCGTAGCACTTCACAGTACCTGACTCAAAGAGAGAGGTGCACTTCCTGTAGCGACAGTTCCGAGTATCTGAGTCTTCATCCGTGTCATACAGCCGCTCTCTCTCCAGACGGCTGTCGAACAGCTGCTGCAGCGGCTCTCTGTCCGCCCAGCGAGAGATCACCTTCCCATCCACAAAAGAAGAAAACATGGAGGTCTCCAGGAACCGGGACAGGAAGTGCAAGTGGGTCGCAGGCTGAACTGAGAGGAAGGAACCCTGAAACATTGTGAAGAGCAAACACATGAGAAGAGATATAACAATCAGATCAACAGTAATCAAAATTCAGTCAACACCATGGATGAGGAACTATAACACTGTGCACTGAGATCCACTGAAGTACCTTGTCAAAGCTGAGTGTCCCCTCTCGGTTGCTCAGCCAGGAGTCCAAATCAAGCGTGCTATGGATGACAAAGTCCTCGTACCTGCCAAACATGGCAGCAAAGCGTCCAGCAAACACCTCCCTCAGCTGAATATTCAGCTTTGCCGCCTTCAGCTCTTCCTCCTCCTCCTCAAACACGTGCCCCAGCGTCTTCCCTCCATCTGACGCTTTCCCTCCTCCACACCTCCGTGCTAGAGCTTGCAGCCTCTCCAGCACCGCCAGCTCCTCGCCTCCAAGGTTCCCGTTCCTTCTGTCCTCCATCAGATCCTCCAGCACCAGGCTGCTCAGGCGGGGGGAGGTGCTGGCGGGCTTTGTGACCGTGCCGCCCTGCGGTGGGAGCCCGAATCGCAGCAGCACCTCACTCAGCTCCTGGATTAGCTCGGCCTGGTCTGGGAACACAGGGAGGTCCTCAGGAGCTTCGACAGAACAGTTGTCGATATCCACAAAGCAAAGGTTGGCCTGCACGGGAGATGGAGACAAATAAGAGATTTAAAAATACAGGAAAACAATTTCCAACTGATCCCTCCATCAGATAAGACTAACAGGTTTAACCAAGCAGACTCTTGGAGACAAAGCGGAGCTTTAACATCCAATTATGATCAGAGATGAAGATTTACATCCCACTAATAGATTCTTGGCATTTCTCAGTGATAAGCCCTCAGAGGACATTAGCATGTGAAGGATTATTTCATGATTACTGTTATCATGGCAACAGGGGGAATTGTGGAAACCTGCAGTATCAGGCATTCACACTGGCAAACAGATCAGAAAAAACCCACTGTGCCCATGAAGCTGCTGAGGAATGGACTGCACTGATTTAACAATAATGCCTCTGTAAGCAGCAGTGGAGCACAGCAGAGTCAGCACCAACATTCAACCTTCAACAGTGACCTCAGGAAGTCAGTTTACAGCCTCAGGGGAAGTTGGGAGATGTGCAGTAAAGTGGACAGACATCCTCTTACTCTGTCCATCCACTAGGTTCATGTCTTCACCATTTTTCATTTCTTTCATTCAAATAGGACTGTGAGGAGAAGGTCGCGTATGTAGAAGGAAATAAATATTAAGCAGGGCCTCTTAGTGAGCCAAAATTCACCTTTGCTATTGTACAGAATAAAAAGAAGGAAAAAGAAAGAAAAAATACAATTCCAGCCAAATCGCACTTGTATGATTAAAATATTTCCCACTTACTTGCAAATTACCACACATACATCAAATTGCCCAACTCAAGAAATAAGCGGCAATGCCTAAATCTCATTAATTATTCAGCGAGTCCCATTATTCTGGATGGCTCATACTCTCTCCATTTTTGCTTTCATCCCTCCCCCACCCTGGAGCTGTCTTCCAACTGCGTCCTTTCTGGGGCAGAGCGACTTCAAAGAGGCTTCAGCGAGATATTCATGCAGCATAAAGTGATCTCGGATGTAGGATTTGATCCGCTCTGAGGAAATGTCTCAGTCCGACAGGCCAGAGGCAGAGGCTCAATTCTCATGCATGCAGCACAGAGAACAGCAAAGGGCTGCAGGCACGTCTTAGTTCAACAAAAGCATTTTAGATGCTTTGGTAAGAATTCTTATTGAAACATCTGCATCCTGGGATGCAGCATCCACACACAAAGGTCCCTGTTTGGCTCTTTACCTCGTGCGGCAGATGGAGAGAAGTCCGCTGAGCTCCTTTTCTGCACTGGATGCCCATCAGGAATGGCATGGGAGCATCCAGGAGGTGATGCAGTGGAGCAGAAACAATGGGCAGGTAGATGTGCTGCCACTGGAACGGGAACAGCAAGGTGGTGATGCCCTCTGCCACTGTCATTAAACGTTGGTAGTCTAAAGAGATGAGGGAGAAGAGAGGAAGAGATGTGACATATAAGAGACCTATAACTTCATACCAAGAGATGAAGTATATTCCCTTCAAGCGTGACTTAAACTGTTAATTAGGTCTATCTCATTCATATCCCTGTTGACATGCTAAAGACAACAGCCTAATTAATGACTAATTGTTTCATTCTTGTAGTATTTAACCTCAACTCATCTGTCATGTTACTACTGCAGGCTACATGTGTTGTAGAGTAAATTGTATTTTTTTTTATTTCTTGTATTTTTAGAAATGAAATATTGCCTATTATTATGTCTGAATTCTGCACTCCAATGTTACATTTGTGTCCTTTAATTAGTCCTTTGAGATTGATTTAAAAGTGCTTTTCAGTATATTCAGTATATTATTGAAGACATTAATAAAATCCTCTCTTGCTTACCTTGGCTATGACCAAATTTTCATTAATCACTTATGTCAGCAACATAGGGGAATATCTCATTTTGAGTGTCATCTCATGCACGTTAATGACTGACTGGTGTGCTCACCATGAGAACAAAGTAGGACTTGTGTCTCCAGAAGTGCACAGGTGAGCAGCTGCACCATATTGTCCACTCCCAGCAAAGAGAAAGCCTCTCCAAGAGGATACTCCCCCAGCGGCAGCTCCCCGGGCCCAGGCCGCTGGCACATGATGGGTCTTTGCACCCCGTGGAACCTCAGCGACCTGCCGGGAGGAGGCAACGGCACCTCGTACAGGATGTTGTGGATGTAGCTCTCCAGAGGGAGCGGTGGGGCTGTCTGGGAGGTCACAGCCTGGTGCAGCTGAGAGAGAAACTGCCGGGCCGCCTGGAGGAAGGGGAGTGGCGTGAGGAGGCAGAGGGCTTTGGACACGTACAGAGTGTCCCGCGCTGGGTCGAAGGAGCCCACGCAGCCGAGGCAGCCGCCGAGAGACTCGGCGTCCGACTCATCCAGACTGCTCACGAGCGAGTCCATGCTGGAAGTGGAGGGCGAAGAGGCAGACGAAGATGAAGATGAGGAAGAGGGGGAGGAGGCTGACGAGGCTGAGTGGTGCTCCACATGGTGCATCTGGTAGAGGGTCTGCATGGCGGTGATGATCTGAGCGCTGGTCACTTCCTCATAGAAGGTGTGGACGAAGCCGTAGGAACGCGTGCCGTCATCAAAAGACACTGTGAACGAGTGAAACTGAGGATCGAGCATGTCTGCCTGTGTACAGAAGGAAAGACCCCTCGGCATGCAGAGCTGAGGAGTAAGAGTAAAAAAAAACACATAAAAACAACAAAACAGGGTTTAGAAAAAAGTGGTCATTTAAATGTAACCTTTAAAAGTCATATCAGTAGCTGATACTAGGCACAAAAACACTGGTTTCTCTAAACTTTACTCTGATTTTATACAAAAAAAGCCAATCAAGAACAATTTGAATGCAACTGTAAAACCCATTGTAAAATATGTCGAAACAACTGTGCTGTACCCTTTACCAAGGGAAAACTCAACAGGCTGCAGGAGGGAAAGGCAGATACCTGAAATAAATTCAGCTTGCAGCCAGCAAAAAAGCTGAACAATAGAGTGGAATAAAGCTGATCTTTGCATTGGCTTCATATTGTTCTATAAAACCTATTCAATGCTAAAACTAAAATATAAAATATCTCAACTGTTATTTCAACAAACATCTGAGAATATTTATAGTGTAGTATTTAACTCCATCTGATAGCTAGCAATTATTCTGACTTTTTATCCCTCTAACAGAGAGTTAGGGTTACAAAAAACAACAAACTTTAGCAGTTTTTAGAGAAGTATACTCTATGAGAGTCAGATAAAGATAAATGACCACTACTACACTTTTTTCAAGCCTTATTTTGTTATCATGACTGTCTTTTGTCATTTGTGTCAACGTACATGGAGGAGCCACAAAACATTTGCCCTAGAAAAACAGCACATCTTGTCCTCACTCATCATTTCCCCTTTTGTGATAGAAAACAACACGAGGGTCTCACCATGTTGATAGCATGTTTATTGAAGGGGTTCCTGTCTGTGTTCTCGGGGTAGTGCACCAGAACCTTTGACTTGAAGGACCGTCGAATGGGGCTCTGCTCAAAGCCCTCGCCTGAGAAGTCACACAGAAAAAAAAGAGATGTTAGGGCATTATCGTATTAGTACAGAGTTCATCAGCAGATGAAAAGGACAGAACAGAGGACGTCAGTAAACAAGAGCTTTGATCTATTAATAAAAAAAAAAGATTGGATAGGACGACCTTGTCTGACACAGACAGATGCAAAAAAAAGTTCATCTGTTGTTGACAGCAAAAGCCTCTCTGCTGCAAAAAAGGGGGAAAAGCCCTTCCAAGGGTTATGTAACTCATCTCATTACCATAGAGATAGACTGGAAGAGTGGTACAGCACCCCTCATCCCTGACACTCTGCAGCAGGAAACCCTTTATGCTTGTAAGGAGTGCACAAGATGGAAATATGCTGCATCCACCAAGGCAAGCTTAGGCTCAGGATAAAAGAGAGGATATCTCTATATAACAGCTCCAGCTTGTGACAGGAGTGACTGTAAGGTGCATGAGAGAAAACTTGATCATATATTCCTACATTCACAATGCAGAGATTTGATGCATCGCCCTGTCTGGCTCAAGTTTCTCCTCTCTTCAGTCTCTGCACGTTGTGTCAGCTTCCAGCTCCTGTTACATGCAGAGGGTGTAAACTGTGTGCGTGTGGTTCAGTGTGTGTAATCGACTGACAGTGAATGAGGCATTTTGTATTATTTATCCATTTTGCGAGGGGATGCCCTTGAACAACTGCTCTTTTTTCACTGCATTACAAATCATACCAAACCACTGCTAATGGCAAACTAACTGTCCTCTCTCTCTCTGCTGCTGGGGTTGACGCACTCATTCAGCATTCAGCAACATCCGCCTCACCTGCCTACGAGATGACGCACAGCACCCTGAGAGAGGAAACTGCACCGCAGGAAGAGTGATGGAAGAAGCACCACTTCAAGTTAAACTGAGTAAATCTGGTAGGTAGGTGGGAGACCGAAGCTAAAGGATCACGGTGGCGAGAGGGAGGGAGTCAATGTTCTTCTTCTACAAATTGGTGCCGGTGCTGAGAGGCAGAGTTGAGCCTCGCAGACGGACACCCAGTTGCCATGGCAGCGATTTCCGCCGTGGCCTCAGAGAAGATAACCATCGAGACGGAGCTCGTCAGCCGTTACGTCACCCACGGGTTTAATCAGCTGACCCACTTGAAACCCACACTCCTCCTGACAAGTTCCCACCAGAGAGTTTGGACAGACCAGATCCAGCCTTTCTTTTTGTTAACACAGCAAGAGGGAGGTTTGCTTTGCTGTTTGACGGAAAGCTTAAATGCCTGTTTCAGTAAGGCGGCAGTAATTAGCACGTCTCCTCTCTCTTAACACATTAAGACACACACACAGTGGTATCATTTTCACTTAATCTGCACGTTATTTCCTTGATTCATGGATTAACTGTTTGGTCAAGAAAATGTCCATTTAAATGTTAACAGCTGTGCAACACAGTGCACTAAAATTTAACATGATGTCTTCAAATATTCTGTTTTGTTTGCCTGAGTTAAGTAACCCAAATATATTCAGTTTACTATGACATGAGAGAAAGAAAACAAGAAAGTCTTTAAAAATAATTAAACCATTAAAAAACAAAATGGCTTCTGATTAATTTTCCATTGAATCAACTTTTTGTTTCAGCTCTAATCCTCACAACTGGCACCATAATATCCATTTTTGAGGACAAAAACTAAATAAAGTGTTTTACATTCAATCCACATTTTAAACACTCATTACAAAGATTTATGACCCCTCCCCCCATCCCTAAAAAACAGACACACATTATCAGGGATGATTGAACAGCTAAAAAGGTGGACATCTGTCATATTCACCAGCTGAATTACCCCCACTGTCCCATTCATCACATCATTACTTGAGCAGATGAGGACAGATATAAAAAGTAGGAGAGAGATAAAAATGACAGCAAATGTCAGCCAGCTCTGACTGATGAGAAGTCATTCCTTGTTGGCTCAAGCTGTTTAAATCATTTTGTTGTTTCATTACCTACCAATGAAGGTGAATCATGTAACAAAAAAAAATAACAAAAGAGCCAAATTTTGTGTTTGATCTCAGCCTGAGACGGATACGTGTAGTCGGGCTCGTATGCTTAAAATAATGGATAAAAGTGTGCCTAAAAATAAAATAACTGATACTTCTGTGTCCAGGCGGCTCGCATGTTAATGAGACATCTCTGTTGTCAGCTCAACATCATAAACCAGCTCTCACATGGTTCGGTCAGGGAGTTCTCACCCTCCGCTGATGTCATCCCCCTGTGACAGTCATCAGGCCTGAGCGGTCGCTCTCGGCTTTCGGCATGCCAACAGGCAGCGTCACGTGAAATTTGATTAGGCTGCAGAAAACACAGTGGTGTCTATTGAGAAGCCAACAAGAGCAGATTGTCTCTCTGTTGGCATTCACTAATTACACAAAAAGAGATACTGTATGACCTCACGCATCCAAACTGTTCTTGGTGTACACGAAGGAATAAATATCCCTGGTCGGCTACAGCTTATAGATGTATGTATACTGAATGTGAAAAAGACAGAAATCCCTTGAGAGGAGCAGAGCCCCCTGCTGCAGTGGGTCTTGGATGACCTGCTGTTACATAAGCAGATTGGAGGAGCTCAGATACCCTGTCACTCGCTGCAGAGAGGGAGCCGTCAAATGGTTTGTTAGAGCACTAAATAATCTGCAGCAGAGGCATGTGTCCCAACATAATACGGAGCACGTCCTACTCATACATTTTTCTGTCCGACTCAGCCTCTCTCTGTGCAAAAAAACAAACAAAAAAAAGAGTCCTGGTTGAATCTGTGGAGCCACCTCACCTTTCTATTTCTAACCACTATGGATAAACCTAAAGCTGCCATCACCATGGCAACCCTCCCAGATCCACCAACGCTCCATTTTCTTTGCTTTCCTTCACCATCTTTTGGCTTTTTGTGGGACAAAAGGGTGCCCATCTCTGTCTGAGAGGCGAGGAAGACGATGAGAGATGAGCCACACTGATTTTCACACAGCAGAGTCATGTGGCAGCTCGTTCTCACACCGTGTGAACCTGCTGGCTGCCTGGAGGCTCCAGCTGTGTGAGGATGCTGCCGTCCTCTGTCTGATAAAACCATGTCTCTGCTATGTTCCTCATCCAGGTGTAGGAGTGGGTGACTTGCAAAAAAACCCAAAACAACAACAACACACACTGTGCTGAACAAAGCTTTGTTCTCAGCACAGTGTGAAAATATGATAAAAAACACAATGAACACAAGGGTTGTGTGTCCTCCATGCAAAGATAGTACAGAAGGACAAGATGATAGAGTGATGCAGTAGGATTGCCATTTTAAATTCAATCAGATTGCTCCAGTATTTTAAGACAATGACAAATCAAAAAATGGATTTGTGTTTTTTCACTGTGGTTATGTGTTTCAATGTTCAAAAAATAGACCTCTCAACAGCCCTTTATGTCCAATGGTGCGTTTAAGAGCACACAAATACTGTTAACAAACGTGTTAGCAAATTCTGACGATGGATATGCTTAAAATAAAACCACACAGGTCATAACAGAGTATTTTAACAGGGACTGGTCGCAGATTGCATGTTGTCAACAACAACGCACCGAAAGGAAGGGAAATGAGGCGTCCAATCAAAACACATTTAAATGGATGTTACACAATCAGACGAAATCATGATGTGTCTGCGTATTTTTTTTGTTTATGTGCCACATCTACCTGCTCCATCGTCCGGCTCCAGGCCCGTCTCCGTGTCCACCCCGCACACAACAAAATAGTGGGCGAAACGACAAGAAGCCGATCCGGCGGCCGATCCTGTGCTCCCGTTCATCCTGGACTGTGTTTGTGTTTGTGTGTGTGTGTGAGAGAGAGAGCTGTTTTATTTGGAGGTGTGGATGTTCATAGCTGATGCGTCTAATCCGAAATGTTTCTGCTCCTCTCGGTCTGATCCGCGGTGCGACTCTGCTGGAGCTCAGGATGAGCCAGCGATGGTCATCTGGTTTGTTCACACAGGAGGGAGGAGGAAGAGGAGGAGGAGGAGGAGGCTGTGTGTAGGCCTGGGTGGGAGTGAGGGAGGAGACAAAGACCTAAACGCATCATCATCATCATCATCAGCCTGATTTTAAAGGGTGTTGTCGAAAGTCATCATCTGCCCCCTCATGACAAAATTCACGATTTGTCCTGATTTATATATACATGCATGTTAGAACGACCACAAAATCATTTCTAATTTAATCAAAGATCATATTTGTTTATAATTTAAAAAAAAAGATTTTTTAGAGCGAATTTCCACACAGGCTCAACTCAAAGTGAAAAAGACACATTATAGTAAATATGTAAGGTGGATGATTGGTGCTGTGAAAAGTGTTTAATGTCTTCTGTGATTCTGAGGGGAAAAGTCTGAGAAAACGGTGAAATGAAATACATACACTACCGTTCAAAAGTTTGGGGTCACCCAGACAATTTTGTGTTTTCCATGAAAAGTCACACTTTTATTTCCCACATGACTTCTAAAATGGATAGAAAATATAGTCAAGACATTGACAAGGTTAGAAATGATGGTTTTTATTTAAAATAATAATTTTTTCCTTCAAACTTTGCTTTCATCAAAGAATCCTCTATTTTCACCAATTACAGCATTGCAGACCTTTGGCATTCTAGCTGTTAATTTGTTGAGGTAATCTGGAGAAATTTCACCCCACACTTCTAGAAGTCCCTCCCACAACGTGGATTGGTTGGATGGGCACTTCTTGCGTACCATACGGTCAAGCTGCTCCCACAACAGCTCAGTGGGGTTCAAACCTCAAACTTTGATTTGTCCATCCATAACACTTTTTTCCAGTCTTCCTCTGTCCAATGTCTGTGTTCTTTTGCCCAGATTGATCTTTTTCTTTCATTGGACAGTCTCAGATATGACTTTTCCTTTGCCACTCTGCCCTGAAGGCCAGCATCCTGGAGTTGCCTCTTTACTGTAGATATTGACACTGGCATTTTGCGGGTACTAATTAATGAAGCTGCCAGCTGAGGACCTATGAGGCGTCTATTTCTCAAACTAGAGACTCTAATGTACTTATCTTCTTGTTCAGTTGTGCAGCGGGGCCTCCCACTTCTCTTTCTACTCTGGTCAGAGCCTGTTTGTGATGTTCTCTGAAGGGAGTAGTACACACCGAGCAAACACATTGTTCCATTAGAACACCGGATTGATAGTTGCTGGAAATGGGCCTCTATACACCTATGTAGATATTGTACCAAAAACCAGACATTTGCAGCTAGAATAGTCATTTACCACATTAACAATGTATAGAGTGTATTTCTGATTAGTTCAAAGTTATCTTCATTGAAAAAAACAGTGCTTTTCTTTTAAAAATAAGGAAATTTCTTAGTGACCCCAAACTTTTGAACGGTAGTGTATGTCCAACTGTAATCACATGACTTTAGCACTATATGGATGGTCGTGGTGGTGTTTGTAATCATAGGTATAAACCTATTGTGCATCTTTCACAGAGATGTGTAGTAACCTGTCAATCTCCTGGTTTGTCCAATCAATTTGCAGGGGTGGAAATTAACACTTTCACTTTCACAAGCCTCAGGGAGACATGGGAGAAGGCTCAAAGAGCCAGATGACGTCATCAAAAGAGCCACATCTGGCGCTTAAAGGGTTAACACATGTATAATTTTCCTGGACTTTTAAAAGTAGAACTAAGTAATTTATTGAAAAAAGACTTTTAGTCATGTTTGTTAAAACTGTCTCTCTGTCCTGACAGTGGTACATCACACAGATCATCTGGGATAAAAATCAGACTCCTTTTTCTCGTCGGGCTCTGTTCCAAATTTGAAGTGGATGTAACAGCAGGTAACCAACAACCAAAGGCATAAACAGTGATGAAACAACAGCTTACATAAGATATATACATGTACAGTACATTGGTGTGAAAAAGAGTTTGCACCCTTCCTGATAACTTATTTTTTTGCATGCTTGTCTCACTTAAATGTTTCAGATCATCAAACAAATTTAGATATTTGTCAAAGACAACACACGTAAACTCAAAAATGCAGTTTTTAAATGAAGGTTTTTATTATTAAGGGAGAAAAAAATCCAAACCTACATGGCCCTGTGTGAAATAGTGAGATCTATCAGTATGGAAAAGCCATTTCTAAAGCTTTGGGCCTCCAGCGAACCACAGTGAAACCCATTAACCACAAATGGTGAAAACAAGGAACAGTGTTGAACCTTCCCAAGAGTAGCTGGCTTACCCCAAGAGTGCAGTGATTCATCCAAGACTCATCCAGCTCCACTCCGCCCCACCACAAGCCCTGTTCTCCAGTTGGTGCAGGAAATGGATTAGACATCCAGCCTCCATGAGCTGCAGAACAATGTACATATCTCTGTAATCTGTAATCATTAATTCTTCAAGTCTGGAAATCTGCACATGTAGCACTTTTGATAATAATTATTGGCCAGTTTTGAAACTGTTCTGTCTTGCTTTGGTTTGCACTTTAAGAAAAGAGTCTTTCAGTGAGGACTGTATGACTTCTTCCACAATGTGACATCACTATTCCAATCTTTGTTAATATGGAAGCAGAATCCACCTTCCTTCTTTGTCCCTGATAGCTCTGTGAGGTCTGCCTGTATGAGGTGGAAGCCTGGTAGATGGGATGAGCTGTCTGGGATGTGCGCCCACCATGCCAGGTTTCAGTGAAGCATTAAGCAGTAGATCTGCAGAGGCCCATGGTGTTTTTTTTGGTTGAAGAGCAGCATTTCATCTGTCTTGTTTGGCAGAGAGCCTGTATTCGCCAGCTGAACTGATGGAGCACAGTCTGTAATCCCAGCTCTCTCAGTCTGATGTGTGCACTGGCACATTTTCCTGGCTAATCCTGCAGAGGGCTGCTGCTTTTCCAATTAACAGCTCTGTAAAACAAATAAATCGACAAATGACTAAATCTGAAGAAAAAGTCTGACATGTCCACAGTTCAGTGTTTAAAAGTTCCACCTTGGTGAATGGAACCAGAGAAAGAGAGCAGAAAATTACACTAAACCAATCAATCTCAGCAGGTTCCTATCCCACATGAAACTACATTTCTGCTCAGGTCAATCATTCTTCAAGATAGATAGAAATCTCACAACCTCATCACCATTCAGACTGTGAAATCATCCACTGGAAGTTTTTGTGTAATAGGGTGGTGTGATCACCTGACTACATGCCTTGAGCAACATGCCTTGTGTAAATGTTCAATTTAAAACTTTTGGCATTCTGTGACTGGATTCCCTTCATTTCAAGCACGTTTATTGTTAGCAATGTGTTTTGGTGAATCTGGTGAGCCTAACTGACTAACTTTCCTCATGTCTCCACCCAAGGGCTTTCCATTAAAGGGACTTTTTTGTTACTACAACAAGCCTTTTAGGTCACTGGGAATGTAACTCATTTCTCACATTTCTCATGGTATTCTCACAGTCATTTGTTTCATACTTTCCCACAAAGGTGCCTGTGTGTCAAAGCAGGCAAGTAGTTATTTAATGTTTGCTCAGGTACACCACAGTCAACTACAGCACACAATTATTAAGTTCTACCAGAAACATCAATTCCCATTGTAAACTGAAATCATAGGCAGCATATATTAAAATTATTACTTAGCAAAATCAAATGCTTGGGAAGAAAACTTCCTGTCTGTACACTTCAGCTACCAGCTCATAAACCCCAAGTATACTGCGGGAGGAACATATACACTGTTTCGTGGCAGATTTTTGAGTTTTTCAGCTAATGTTATGGTTTGCATTCTGCCTTGTGTTTTCTCAGTCTGGTAGTCTGTGTGTTGTGCTGTCCTGTCTTGTGGTGGTTGTGTTCAGAGTCTTCCTTGTGTTTTTGTGGTCTTGTGTCCTCCTTGTCTGTCAGTCCCTGTGTCCTATGTTGAGTTGTCTTTGGTCTCCTGTCTTTGAGTTTATCTTCTCCAGTTCTGCTCACTTCCTGTTTTATTTTGTCTGTCACATGACTTCCTGCCCTTGCGTGTTTCCCTCCTCTGTGATTATTCTGCTCCAGCCATATTAGTTTCACCTGTCCCCTGTTAGTCTCTTAACCTGTTTCCACTTTTCTTTCCCCACAATGTATATATACCACTTACAGCAGCTTCACTGAAATTTTAGTTCATCTTTATTTGGCTTTTACTTTGCTTCAAGCTCAAGGCGAGCTGATTGCACCTCTACACAGGATACACGACACAGGATAAAAATCTGTTTTGACATTCTGGTTTTTACTTTTTAAAAGTAGTGATGGGCAAATTAAGTCTTGTGAAGCATTGAGGCTTTCTTTCTTTTTGTACAGAAAATTATTCAAAGCTTTGGGGCTTCATTGTGACTAAGAACAGCAACATCTGATGGCAGACTGGAGTTACAGCAGGTGTTTCATATTTTGAACGAAGTGCTCGCACAAAAATCATGTTTCAGTCCCAAATGTGTGCAGTAAAGGTCATTTCCTACTCCTACATGTTCATAAATAGATTTGACATTATAAATAACCTTTGGTGATGTGGTTTCTGTCTCTTTTTTGTGTATAGCAACAAAAGAAAATATTAGACAAAAATATAAAGCCATGTGTTCATGGCTGGATTTGATCCTTCACCCAATGTGAGAAAGAATCCTGAAGTCTGCAGTTTAACCTACTGAGCTGTACAACTAATAACTACAAGTTCCCATTTTCTGTGTAACTATATATGTTTCAGGCTGTATTGCATTCATCATATATATCAATTACGGTACACATTTCATGCCATATTAGTGAAGGTTAGATGGTGCTTTGTGCAATGTTTATTTTCACAAGTCTTCTGTCAAAAGCCACATCTTATATGTGTGTTACTTTTTTCCCCCTTTTTGAGAAGAAGAACTTAGTCCTAGTTGTATTTAAAAAACAAAAAACACAGCAGGCTC
>JBAJHX010000081.1:15163493-15219317 GCA_037176925.1 Amniataba percoides | reverse complement strand
CTGTTTTCAGCTGTGCTAACATGATTGCACAATGGTCTTCTAATCATCCATTAGCCTTCTGACACAATGAGCAAACATATTGTTCCATCAGAACACTGGATTGATAGTTGCTGGAAATGGGCCTCTATACACCTATGTAGATATTGTACCAAAAACCACACATTCGCAGCTAGAATAGTCATTTACCACATTAACAATGTATAGAGTGTATTTCTGATTAGTTTAATGTTATCTTCATTGAAAAAAACAGTGCTTTTCTTTTAAAAATACGGAAATTTCTAAGTGACCCTAACTTTAGAACGGTAGTGTACATTAGTGACATAATGGGAAATGTAGGATCCAGATATTTTAACCCACTCTAGGATATCAAGATGTCTCCTGATTTGACTTTTATGTCCTTTTTCTTTTAGAGGATTTAAGAATGTTTCTCTTTTCCTGTCATCTCCATAATACTCTGTATTGGTATGTGTATTGTTTTTTTTCCCTAAACCTCATAATTTGTATGATCTGCCAGTTTTATTTTGCTTCAATAATGTAATTTGTTTCATTTTGTAATGAGATATTTTAACAGAGCTCTATAAATAAAATAAACCTAATCCCAAACATTTAATTTTCCTGCTGCTTCATTTTTGACTGTCTCTTTAAATTTGTTCTTAATAAGCAAGCACTAACACACTTGAGTGCCCCTTTAAGTTTCTGTCACAGATGGTGGAGAACACAGAGGTTTTTAACCTGGAACAGTCAGGGCAGGTCTCAAATCTACTGGAGGTTTGGTCCAACTCTGCAGTGCACAGTAACCATCATGAACTAAATGTTGCCTCTCCACATTCAGCCTGAACTCTGGGAACATTTATGAGACAGAGGACCCCAGAGGCAGAGAAAAGTCCATCGATAACAGATAACATGCAGTAATTAAAGCCTGAGAATGAAATGTGTATCCAGTTTTTTGTAGTATTGTGAATGAAGATGAAAGTGCCTGAGAGTATTGGGGCTGATAAAAGACCTTTAAAAGAATCTGCATGTGTATAATGTGCTTGGGATGGTATATGGAGACATTGTTCCCAGTTCAATGTATTTAAGTAAACGAAGTAACGAAGTATTTAAGTAAAGAAATAAGCACATGGACATCCATGTTATGTCATACAGGGTATTTATTGAACCATTCAAACAGACATAACAAACATATTTCTCATTTTATAGGCAAAGTGCTGACTAACTTCATTAAATAAATAGGATAATCTAAGTCACAAGTAAATCAGCCTCCTGCTGTATCTGTTCTAGTAAACCATGTTGCCTGAGAGAGGTTTAGGATTTGGGTTTAATAAAGTCAGTGTTCAAACATAAAAAATGTGCAGCATCTCTTAACACCTGGACTGCCTTGTGCCATAAAATTCTTGCATCCAAAATCATATTCCCAAACAGTCGTCACATTTTTCATGCAAATTATTTGAGGTGCGCACCAACACCGGTCCTTCCCTCTGTATATATGACCAAGTCAGCAGATGGGTCCACAGCTCCAGTCCTCCTGTGACACTACACGGGGATCTGTGTTATTACAGTCAGTGCATGATTTCACACAACAATGCTCATATTTAACATTCAATCACTGTTGTAGCTCAAATACAGTAACTGTGGGTATTACCACTGCTGTCATTATTATTAGTATCACTGATGGCTCTATCAAAAAAAAGCATTCTGTTTTCAATGTTTGTGGTAGTTGAAACAATCACAGCAGTCCAGACATCCCTTTCCCCTGCAAGTTCCTCCAGCTTCTCCTTGGGGGATTTGCAGGTGTTTCTTAGTGGAGAGACAACCCCAATGCTACATCCTGGATCAATGCTGTGGGTTTTCTATTCGGCAGTTGCGGTTGGTGCATCTTTTACTTTAATCTTTACACAGCTCTTTTTCATGCAGGGGAGTGCGTTTCAACTCAAACACTCTCCCCGACAGACTGACTTTCTCACATTGTCACTGAATGTGAGGCCAACCAGCCTTTACGCTAACCTCACTTTGCCTCTTCTAAAAGGCAGAGATGCACCGACTAGAAAAAAATTAAATACATGAAAAAAAGACCTTGCTTCCTCTGGAAGAGGACCATGATTTTTTAATACAACATGTCGAGGACTGGAGCTGTAATACATCCTTTCATTCATTCGTGTCTCCAAGGCATGCAAAGGTGTGAGGCAAGAAACCTCTTTAGCTCTTCATCAAAGAGTGTCTCTGGAGCACAGAGGGGGTAGCAAGTCGAGTCATACTGATCAGTCTGACACATTCTCTAGAAAATGTTTGGCAGTGGGTTTGGGTTCAGAAAATTCACCTGGAATACATCTTCAAAGGAAGTAGGTGAAGTTCTCAGAAGGAAGGGCACTGTGGGTCTTTGAAGGAAAATAGTCTCTGGCAATGAAAAGAAAAATTTTGCTGGCAGGAAATAAATCGAAACAGGGAGAGGTGGCCTGTTTTTACACTCTACTGAATGAATGGACACCTGCTCGCTCATTGCTCATTAATTAGTGTAAGAAACTAGAAATCAGGGAGGAGTGGCTGCTGAGGTGGAGTAGATCATTTACTTACATGTGGTAATAATATTGATCTAGGGAACACTGCATGTACAGAGGGTGCAAGCTGAGTATCCACAGGAGCCTACGCAGCCTGATATTTTATGAGATTAATGTCAACAGATTTATAATTCAACTGAATGGTGAAAGGTCAAAGGCTTTGGCAAAGTGTGAAATCTAAAGCTGTGCTGGGATCAAGAGTGCAGACAGAGGTCTATGTCAGTATGCGAGCCACCTGGGCCTGAACCTCCCCATCTGGATGTGAAAGCAGCTGGACCAGTCTGCTGTGAAGCTGGGAAGACTCATCTAACATGACCCGGAAGAGGCAATCTTGCTTTCGCCTCAGTTCGTCAGCCACCTGGGTAGAGGGCCTCCAGGCTTTTAAGTTCCCAGCAAATGTCAGCAGACGCAGAAGCACCGCAGGGGCTGTCCGAGCGTCAAACAGCAGCACAACAGAAGCTGGTGCCTGCGGCAAAAAACACAGAAAGGACAGTAATGAAAATGAGGATTAATAATAAAATGTGTCCCAGCACATTAAAATATGGTTTGAATTATGCACAGAGCCATGCTCACTAACTTGCTGTGTGTTATGTAAAACACATGCACTGTAAACAGGTTGCTGACTGGCTTGAGTGTTATCAGATAATGATGCCATTTTCATCCTTTAATGCTTACCTGAGCTTGAACAATGTCATCCATCATATCCGGATTAGATGACAAATTCACAAGGACTTTTAAAGCCTGAACCTGAAATACAAACATTAGAAGTACTTTGTTCATTCACGCTGCATTTACAGCTCCAACAAATACATCAGTACATTACAATCATGATATGACCACAGATTAAAAGAACATTTATAACTACAAAAAAAGCTATAACATTTATAAAATATGAATATGATTAACCTGAAAAATTACAAACCTGTAGTGCTTCATTGCTCACAACAAGTAGAGACAGTAAAAGTGTGACTGATCGCTTCAGCAGGTGTTGATGTTTATCTGTGACTGAAAGGTTTGTCAGCAGCCTGAGTGCACCAAGCTGAAGCTCAGAATTTACTGGTGACATCTCAATCAGCTCCAGCACTTGTGGTACATAAACCTGCAAGACAAACTGAATGTGTCAGGGAAAACTTCCTTCCCCAAAAATGGAACTGAACATATACATTATATAAAATATATAACTAGAAAAGCTCTCATACTCAGCAATAGACTGCTATTTGCACTGTATTTATACCTGCAACAATTAGTCAATTGGCTGCTGACTATTAAATTACCTGCCAAATATTACAACAACACGAGGCATTTAAGGATCATCCTGGGCTTTAAGAAATAGCAATAAACATTTTTCATTGCATTCTGTCATTTTGTGGACCAAAAAACGAATCACTTAATCAAGAAAACTATCTAAAATGAGTCAATAATGAAAGAAATGTATCTGCAGTCCTACTATACATTATAGATGAATTATGGTAACATACCTTTATTTGCTCCTGGTTTGGGATGTTCATACACAGATTATTTAATGCGTTCAGAGTCTGCACTCTAACCTCTGGTGCAGGATCGGAGAGGAAACCAGCTATGATGTGAATCCCTTCAAATTCATGTATTAAATTCTGGAGGATCAGTGAAAAAAGATGATGACACATGAGAATTCACAAAATATATACACAACTTCAAGAGATCACAATGAAAAAACAAATAAACAAGAAAAATCATAGCTTTATGGTGAGATAACTACTATTAACCTCAGTTGTAGGAGGTTTTAGAGTTTTAGATAAAGTATTTTTTATTGTACCTGATTCACAGTAAAGGCAGCAGCATTTCCTAATGTAAGTATGATCCGACACCTGTCAGATGGATTAGTGCTCGTCTGCAGACATGACAGCAACATTTTCAAGTGCTGTGGCTCCAGGTTGCCAGGTGATTGGTGAATGATATCATCTGCCGAGAAAAGAAAGCAATTTAACTAATGGTTAATAATATTATCATGTGTTGAACTGCAGGAGGTTCCTACTGCCCGGCTGAAGTTATTGATCACAGTCAAAAGCTCTGATATCAGAGTATGTGAGCATATCGAATAAATAAACAATGATGCATTAGTAGGCTATGGCTACCTTATATGAAATACAGTGAAATTCATGTCCATTCTGTTATGTTCTAGTTATAATGTTGTCTTCCAGTATATACAGATGTTTTAATACTCTTATTGTCCTTTTCTTTTTATCTTGCTTTTTTCATGCTTATGCCTCTTGGCATTTCACTATCCTCCCTGCTGTTTTCCCAGCTGAGGGATTAATAAAAGATTATCTTATCCTATGTTTAGACACTGATTATAAAGAAATATCCTAAAACGTTCACTTTGCTGGAGCAGAAACACAGATTTTGGTGCAGTTATTGTCTTACCTGATGCAATATGATGTTAAGAAAAGGCAGCATCCAGCCTGTAGCAATATAAAATTAACCACCATCTAATAATATTTAACATGTGTTTGCACTGGAGGAGGCCACTGAGCTGAAGTTACTGTTTTGAGTCAAAAGTCTCAATTTCAGAGATGTAATCATGTATGAATAAATGACTGTGTAATGGATGGTGCAATATTAGCATCCTCTCACTAGCCTATGAACAACAATGACATTAAGTACAGATAGTATTTAAGAAATGTGTACATCTGTAAGTTAATGTTGTTTTTCTAACAATTACTTTTTCATTATTATTTTGCAATGACTTTTTCTTACTTATGTCTTGGTATTGCACTATGATGCAACACTGCAAAGGGATCAATAAAGGATTTTCTCATCTCGTGTACAGGGAATGAGTGTGGGGAACTACTTGAGGTATTTAGCTACACAGGTTTGGATGTAGTTGCTCTTGCTCTTGTTGTTACCTGATGCAACATGAGGTCGGGGGCAGACAACATCCAGCCCGGACACTTTATCCAGCAGGCTGCCCCGCTGCAGGCTCACTTCACTGGGCTGGCTGCTCCTCACAGCAGGACCCTCACTGCCGCCGCTCTTCTTGCTCCTCCGGAGGCTCCCACCGCTGATAAGTTTATAAATCCCGTATGAGGCTCCAGCTCCGGCCACTATTCCCAGAAAAGCCTTCATGTTGCCGAGCCTGGGAGTCACACTGCCATCACCCATGCTGCTGCTGCTGCTGCTACAGTCTTCGGCTAACAAGCTAACGCCAAGCTACAGATGAAGTCAGACGTGTCGTCTCACCAGCTGACTGACCCGGCTCTTCAGTTAGCTAGCACCCATCCGCAGCATTAAAAAGCCAAACCCTCGCTGATGCTGACAGACTCATTGTTGTGAAACCCGGAGAAGTTTGGAGAGCGGCTGTAGATGTCAACAAGCTGCTCCGTTGTTCCGGACGGCCATGGTTGCCAGGTTGGACAAAGAAAGAAAGTAGACTAAACCCGCCCGACCGCCATGAATGCAGTCGCCCACTTAATAAATATACATATAAGTCGTTACACGTTTTAATGATTGATGTATGAGGCAGACTTATCGTTGTGATTTAGGAAAGAGTTTCAGTTTCAAGCTTGACTGTAATAAATGATAAATTCGCACTTCTTTTTTGACAGGAATCAGTTGTCAGTCATCATGCTGTGACCTGCGGAAAACCGGCTAACCTGGCAACATGGCGACGGCACAGAGTGGCCGACCAAGTCTTTCGCCGGATAATTAAAAAAACAGCTTTTACCAAAAATCTTTATATTTTTGGGATATCCATATAAATACGTTCCCTTTATTTTTTTTACATTTTAATGTTGCTGCAGCGTTAGTTGTCCAATATTTCTCCTAAATTTTACCTGCTTGGTTACCTAGCAACGGTGAAGTCTCAAATAGAGCCAGCGGGCAAAATCTGACAACCTGAACCAGCTCAGTCATCAAATTCACTCAGTAAATCGATAACTACTCGAGTTTGCTAATGTGTCAAGATGGCTGTAGAAAAGCTTGATCTGAAACACTGCTTACCACAAATGTCCAAGGTAGGTGATCATGCGTAGATATGTTGGTGAACTAATTAACTACCAGTAAAGTAAATGTTAGCTAAGTTAGCACACATTCAGCTAACTTTAATTGATTATTGTACGTTTGTTTGACGATTACCCCCAAATTATTGCTGTGTGTCTGCCACCTTTGAGAACAGGCCTTGCTGACCGCTTCGTGCCTGTCCTGTCCCAGTGACCCGGTCCAGTTCCTGAAGGACGCCCTGTTGGTCCTGCAGGGTCACGATGATCTTCAGGATGTGGACTGGTGGGTAGACCTGTCCAGTGACCTTCCTTGAGACGGACACTTGGTGGCTCACTTTCTCAAGTTTTCTGTGGAGTGAAAAATATGCTACCAGATGTGTGTGTGTGTGTGTAAAGAAGAAAAGCTCATGTCAAATTGGTAAAAGAAGAAACTGAAAAATAATCCGCCCCCTGTTGTCACTGATGTCAACATACTGCTGAAACATAAATGCCCACCACCTTAAGCACAAAATACCATTTACATTTGCAGGTATAATTCGTTGAATTATTCATTTAAT
Organism: Amniataba percoides; assembly: GCA_037176925.1. Classification (NCBI taxonomy): domain Eukaryota; kingdom Metazoa; phylum Chordata; class Actinopteri; order Centrarchiformes; family Terapontidae; genus Amniataba; species Amniataba percoides. The sequence continues at coordinate 15,212,228 of JBAJHX010000081.1, read as the reverse complement.
TTTTATGGAGAATAATAATTGACACCTTGGATTTTTCTATAAAACATAATTTTTCAAATCAGGTCTTGTACCGCCAAATGGCTGAACTCAGGAATTCATGTTATAATGTCTTGTGATTAGGATTCATACATTTATTTAATCATAACGTTGATGACACTATGATCAGCACAGTGTTTAAGAGCTACACCGGCACACTGCTGGACAGGTGTGAAATTGTCTGTATATGCATTTAGTGCAGCGAATTAATATCATATCAGATCAGATTAGACATAACATGGGTCACTTCTTCCACTAGTCACAGATACTTTATTATATTTGCTATTTTTAAACAGATAAGGAACATAATTCTTCAGCTAAATATGCCCATGTGAACTAAAATCTTCATTCACTTTGAGGCAAAAGTTTGTCGCTGATGCAGAACAACACACTGCAGCGATGTCTCTGAGACGCAGGATTGTGGACACAGTCTACATAGAGCAAGATGACAACACGGTACGGCATAGTTTATATACATACATTCAGTGGAAAGACTGACTGAGATATCTAAATGAATGATGTAATGTGAACTGTATGACACAAATATGTTTTTAACAAACAGTCAAGTTGAGTTCAAGATTCAAGATTTCTTTATTCCTTTATTTGTCCCACAATGGGGAAATTTACGGCATTTATGAGTTCAATTCAGACCCAGATGAAACTGATGTTCATGATAAAAATGTGTTTTCCCTCTAGCTGTCCTTTTGTCTATTGGAGATGGCCTACTCCTGTTACAGGAAACATTTAACCTGCTCTTTCTTCAGGTAGGCCTACAGCCACAATCAACACATGAAGGTTTGATTAACTGAGCAGTAGTGTAAACGCACAAAGTGAAGGTTTAGCTAACTGAGAGTGAAGTTGAGCACTTTCCTTAACTATCATCTGAAGTAGAGTTCTCATGTGAGTCAGCAGAATTTCCAGTCAGAGATCCCACTCTGAGTTTGAATCTAAGGCACCAAAAATATCATGGTCACTCATTTCTTCTGGTTCCTGAATGGCAGATCCTAGATTCTGCTCCAAGGGGTCTGAAGTCTCCTCATCTTTCGGCAGACAGGATGGAGTATCATCGACGCTCTGGTATCTAAAATAACCACCATGTGTGCTTGAGCCATGAAAAGAGCTGGGAGGTTTTGTGATAAACACCAGAAGATTGTAAACATCATGTGGGCTGCTTTTTTGAACGCCCACATGACCACCACTACTGTGGAAAGGTTTTCAGAGCTTGAAGGAACAGAACTACTAAATGCAGGCAGGTTGATAGTGGGAGTGTAATCTGTTTTCTTTGATTCCTTGCCAGCAGTAGATTGATATGCCTGAAATAATGATGTTAGTCTTTCTTTGTGTTTTGGTACATAAGCTGGGATGTAGTGTTGACCTGTGGTGCATTGACACACGCTTTTGCCATATGAATTCACAGATGGGGCCTTTGGTGGAGACAGGGCATTGTTTGGCATCATTCTCCTTAGTTCCTCACTTTGAAAATCTTCACCAACTTCAAAGCCACTTGATGGTTTTCTAATCCCTGTGAAAGTGTCCTCACTGTCCTCTCTGTGATGGGCATATTGTGTTTGTTGGATACTATTCTCAGAGTTTAGAGGCTTTTCATTGGATGCCTGCATAGGAGCTGAAGTCCTGAGATGGGCTGGAAGAAAAATCTGACCTAAAGAAAAATCCAAGAGGCATTTGTTCAGGAAGCTTGTAGCTTGTTCACTGAACACGTTCATTCTGTACATCAGGAGCACTCATGGAAATATCAGGATTTTCCCCAGAACTTATGTGACTTATCAAGAAAACAGACAGTCCATTTAATTCACAAAATTAGTTTTGCGTTCCCTTGCAAAACTATTTTTTTTTCCATGTCCCTTTAGGGGCTTCGTAAAAAATAAATATAAATACTAAAGATATGTTATTTACCTAAATGGTAAAGCCATGGCAGTAAGTTCAACAACATTGCCCACCTGCAGCAGACTGCTGATTACAGCTACCAGCACAGGTAACAATAAATCATTCTCTGTCATTTCTCTCCCCAAAAGAGTTGTAGACAGCTGGTGCTGACTGAAATTCAACCCAATTTCACAAACACAGGTGGAGCATTTACTTAAGGGGGCACATGAGCAATCCAGAGTTACACTTACCTTCTGTCAGGGTACGGATGTCTGAGAGAAACTGTACGTGCCTAAAAAAACAGTAAATTGAATGAAATGAAAAGAACAGAATACGTTATTTATGCCGACTGTGGCAGGTGTGAGCATAATTTTTTATCAAGATAGATTCTCTTTATCGAGTGATAATCCGTAAACAGCTGGAATGGTTCTGCATGTGTTGACTTGTGGGATACACTTTGAATGACCCTGGTTTTATCACTGCTCTCAATGCACAGAAACAGATAGATCACAAAGCAGAACAAATAAAGGTAAAAGAACAGAGTATTATATACACATGTATGTGAATAACTAGATGCACATCTAAATACATTATGTAGATTTATAGATTTTACATGACTGATACAAGAGTTTGAATCACCATTTTTAACCAGCCTCTCATAAAATGGTTAATGCCTCTGAAATGGACACAAAAACATCTTAATAAAACATTCATAGTATGAGGAGAGAGTGACTCAGATGTGGCTCACAGCAGAAATTTGACCCATGAATGAAAGTCCTGAATGTATCCTCTTATTGTTAACATGTTACTGAGTTCATGGGCATATTGTGTTTCACAGAGTGACAGCCTTTCACCTGCCCAGTGTCACAACAGACTACAGCATTGCCAGCTTTTTGTCTGTTTAATCGCTCCTCTCTGTCTGAATGTCCAAACCTGCTTCAGTTGAGATCATCCTTGCACTTATTTGAGATGAAAAGATATTTTATTGCTGTGTTACTGACTCTTGTCCTGTTTGCTTTCTGCCTGCGTACCTGTTCACTGAATTAATGATGAGCTGTGTTTGCTGTTGGGGACAGGAGGTGGAAGAGGTTCACAGTGCAGAGTAAGAGAGGCACCATAGAGCTGGATCTAAAGATGGACCTGACAAAGAAGCATTATGAGAGGAAATGCCAGCGGGTTGCACTCACCAAGTGGTCAAACTGGGTGAAATTACACAAGAAGACAAGGGCTGGTAGGGAAGAGCTTAAGTATTTTTGAGTAAAAAACGAATCATGAGAAGTTTTGGCTATACTAATGTGGACAGCTTACTAATGTTTTTGTAAGCTGTGACTCTCTCATGTACAGTGAACTTCCAGAGAAAACATGCAGCGTGGTCAAGAAATGCGTCCAAACTTAAAGTCTTTCCTGACACTCATTTCTTCCCCACTGTATACACCCACTCTTATGACTCATTTTGTCCCCCCCCCCCCCAAGCTAAATTTGCCTTGTGATTCAACACAATCTAACTTAGTGATCATGCATATTGTGTGCTAAAAAAGCAAAAGATGCAGAAATGCACATACTCATCCTGTTCAAAAGTGATGATTTGAAACAAGACTGAATTTCTTTTCAACTCAGTTGCAATTGAGAAACTTGAGAGCATTGTGGACGCTAGCCGCCTCAAGCGCATTACAGCTGCATGGTATAATGTTGCAAAGGACTCAAAGAGGACAAAAGAGTACTTTAAGGTATTTATTTCAGTTCAATTAAGAAACAATGATTGGATTGTAGGAGCTTTTTACATTTCCTGTTTGTATGTTTGTATGAACCGTGCAGAAGTTGGAAATGGGGGTTATTCAAGTCGGCAGCAAAGTCCACCAGATTGGGGAAGGATGTGATGGACTCTCAGTGCTCCCCACCAGCCTCTCACTCAAGGTAGCTCATCTTAAACTGCACAACATCTGATACTTCACAAGCCTGATTAGAAAGCGTATAGCCTTGCCTGTAAAGCTGTGGCAGCTTCACTTCTGTGCACTCTAAGTCGTCAGTGTTAAGATCACATCTGTTATATAAGACTTAAAGTGGACTCCACTGTAAACATGCCTTCAGTTTCTTTGACACCACTTGATTAATATCTCTTGCAGTTCATTATGGTGTAGTATACTAATGACCCACGGCCACAGAAAGGGTTGTGTTTATGGGACTGCTCCCCCACCAGCTCCCTTGCTGAGTCATGCTTCTTTGTATATCAATTATAATATTTTGCAGGTCTCATATAATTATAGGAGTCCCTTCATACTGGGGACTCCATAGTTTACAATCAGGCTTAAAACTCGAGTAAACATTTTCCTGACTCAGCTTGCACTTAGCAGTTGTAGCCTCTGTTTGTTTTGGATTCCCATTCTCTGGCTAAGTGAGTGCAGTTTTGGCTTTATCTTCTCTGGTGTTTCTTTCCAACGCCTGTGCTGATAAATAGTGCTTCAACATGACTATGTTTGGAGAAAGAAAGAGGCTGCTTGCACACCTACAACACACTACCTTGCAAAGAGGCAGAGGCAGGAGCAAACCCTGCCCCCTTCATAGAGAGGGATGTGAGATTAAAAACTGATTGGGCCAAAAGTCATCAGTATGGAAGTTGCTTCATTGCTTTAATTTGTGGATTACTTTCCCATAACATTTGCTGTGGCTGTGCTTAAATCTTTTCGCTCTAATGTGGATGTCAGTAAAACATATTCCACCAGCACACTGTTTCTGATTTTAGAAACACTTAAGTGACAAAGAAAATGTACTACCCTACTTTCATAATATTTATACCTTATGACAAGAACTTTATGGACGAAGGAATACCTCAGATATTAGTCCTGTAAATATGGAGAAAATTGAAAGGTTTCTGTCATCTGTTATGTCATGTGTTTGTTTCCTCTGCAGATCTTTCAGTACTTAGAATTTCGAGACTGGCTGAATTGTGCTGAAGTGTGCTGCACATGGAAAACCATCATCCAGTCAGGCATGTTGTGGAGTCAGGTCTGTACTGAGAGACTGCTCTTCTGTTTAATTCATTGTAGTGTTCAAAGTCACATCCAAACAGGAATTTAAATGTTCTGTGAAATTTTTTCCTGTCAGATCAACTTCTCTGTGGAGAAGGACTGGATAACTGACAGCACAGTGAAGCAGATCCTGCAGAACTACCGGCCCTTTGTGATCCGTCTCAACCTGCGAGGCTGCACGTCTCTGAAGTGGCCCAGTTTCAAATGTATCAGTGAGTATTTCACTTTCTGCTGCCAGATATTATTTGTCTTTTATATCCACTGTCCATGTTTCACTCACATGTGCATTGAATAATACAAAGACAGCTCATGTTCTTATAATAATAAATAGTGAAAGGACTCAAAAGGTTAATCATTCTTATATTTTGATTAAAAAGACAACACTGACAAAACTGAAAAATACAGTTTCTCCATCTGATACAGACGTTTTTATATAAATGAAAGGACATGGAAGAGGGGAAAACAAAAAGCATTTTTAAAATTCAAATTTTTTGTCAAATTTTCACTGGAGTCAGGACAGTCTGATGATCTGGTATTTCTGCGGCGCTCTCAAGTGGCTCGGCTCAAGCTCCTCCTCCAGCTCACCCTGCACTTCCATTGGCGTGTTCCATAGCTCTGGGTCCGTTTGGTCGTGATCAGCTCTGCTGTGCTGTCTGTCCTTTGGACACTCTCTGTTGTAGGAATGCACATACTCCTCCACACTCTCCCCTGTGTGTTCAGGAGGAGAGCGACACAGCAGACCAGAGTGCTTCACCCCTGGGTGCAGACGCAGCCAGTACACCATGTAGTGGATGCTGAAAAAAGGCAATCACTTTCAATAATTATTTGCATTTGTCTAAAAAAATATTGTAAACATTAGAGCAGAAGAACTCACCTATAGTCGCATACCCAGGGGTTTCCTCCCAGTTTTAGCTGTGACAGGAAATAAAGGTCTTCAAGAACCCCATATTGAACAAAATGCAGACTGTTGCCAGACAGGTCCAGCTCACGAAGGTGCAGCAGCCCAAATAGGGATCCTGAGAGAGAGAGAAAATAAGGAGATGCACAAGCGTAGCATGCAGTTTCCTGCTTATTTCACTGTAGGTATATTTAAACACATTGTTTGTTATTTGCCAAGAAAAGTAAAAGCCGGTGTTGCAATCAACCTCTGATAGGAATGTGGCAGTCGGCATTCAGTTTGTGTCTGAATCACTTAAGCACAGTGATCATTTTATGTCTGTAAGCCTCTCAGCTTTCCCCACTATAAATAAAGCCAATACTGTATACACAAAGATGGCTGAATGCCAGCTGTCTCTAAAGAGGACAAATGGGAAACAGAAGTCAGCAGTTGTATAATATGTTCTCTACCCTTTGGCTGCCCATATGTTACTTATCAGTGAAAGAAAAACACAACTTCGTTTGCACAGATTTTCATCCTGGACATTATAGGAACTGCGAAACACTTACTGTAATGCTCCCCAATAGCATACATACCTGTGTCAATGTGCTCCATGTTGTTCATACTGAGGTTGAGGGTTCTGAGGCCTCTCGCGCCTTGGAAATCTCTGGCTCTAAGATGACTGATTGAATTATGGGACAGATCGATGTGAACAACATCCTCTGGAATACCTATGGGCACCTCATTGAGACCTAAAGATAGAGTGGAAGGGGTTAGTTAAGAACTTGCTCAAATTGTATTATATTTGATTGATCTGTCAAAAAAAGTTAAACTTTTAGTACTGGAACTTAAGTTGTTGAAAAATTGGTGCAGAGACAGAATTATGTTAACATCCTCCTTCCATAATATGAATTTGATACTAAAATCTGGGACTCCTGCCAGCACAAACAAGAGAGTAGTAACACATTATTTAATTTACCTTTATTATTAGGCAAGGCCATTAAAATGGACTTATTCCAATATGTGAGCCAAACTTTGTTCAGCTTATGCTTTCCAAGTTGTTTATAATGTGACAGACGACTTTAACGTAGAATCAGTCAAAGGTTAAAGGAAGCCATAACATTAAATAGAAAACACCTGCCAAGCCAGATGTGTCTCTTGGCCAGTTGTGTGTCTGGCCTTCAAAATTCCTTGGAAAAATGGAAGATTAGTCATTCCAGTCTTGCAAAAGTAGCATTTAATCACGAGTATACGAGCTCTGTGACATGAAGTTTGAGACATGTTTTTTTCTAACCCTTTCTGTTGCGTAAGAAACACGTGTGCTGAAACTCTACAAACCCTTTGAGGTTCAGAATAGTGTACGGTTAATCAAAATGATTCAGAAAAATGAAAGCCGATCGTGAGCTTGCCTCGATTACTGCAGTCCATCCGTATTTGGGGGAAAAGGTACATGTGGCAAGACATGGTGGCATCTGGTTTGGTGCGGATTGGACTGGGCTCTACAGGGTATGTGCTGTCTGTTTGGTCACCCTGTGGGTTGCCAGTTGGGTCTGACTCTCTGCAGAGCACCTCGGCATCAACTTTTTTCAGCTTTAAGCCTTTTAGGTTGATGGGCTCTGCACACCTAGAAAAGAAAATTCTGTTTAGTCATGGCAAACTCAGATGTGACATGTGGAGATGTGACACTGAGAATCATTAACACAGCAGTTGATCAAAATGTGTCAGACTGTGTATGAAATCACCTTGCATGATTTCCAAGATTACGGTTACTCGGGACCTGAAGGGTGCGTATGAGACTGTCCATCGGGCAGAGACAGTTCCAGGGATTATCATACAGACGTAGATAGCCGAGGTTTGGCATTGGGATGAGGGCCTCCTCGCTAAGTGTTCCCAGACGATTGTGCTGCAGCAGTAGAGTTGTAAGTCGTGTCAGGCCCTCGAAGGCCCCGTCCTCCACTAGAGCGATCTGGTTCTGCTGCAAGTCCAGACTAGTTAAACTCTCATATCCTGAGAAGGCCCCATCACGAAGGACTTTGATCCTGTTGCGGGCTAGAAGAAGGTGCTTGGGTTGTTGTGACCAGGTCTGCCAGGTGGGAATGGAGGTCAGGCGTCGGTCCTGACAGTCTACAAAGACATCTCCAGATTCTGTCAGCTCTGAGCATTCAGGTGCCACAAGCCTGGAGGGGTCTGATCTGCTGTTGCGCCCTGCAACTCTCACCCTGACAGTTTTCAAACACAGAAAAAAAAAGCTTGTCAGAGTCTGTACGTGGTCATTAGAGGAGGTGAAAAATGTACTGAAATGATTAAAACCAACAGTAAATCCCCACCTGTCCCGTGTGAGTTTGTGTCTTGCGCCTCTGAGGCCTCTGCCCTTCCCCGGTCTCTTCATCTCAGTGGATGGGAGCAGGAGGATGAGGAGTAGAGAGGTGAAGAGGAGAGAGGTGGTCACATGCATCCTGAACCGCTCAAGAATTGTACTTTTAGTAAGAGAAGCTGGAGCCAAAGCAGTTTGTGAAATTCTTGTGAAAAGCTCGGACACAGAATCAACGGGTCAAAAGTCGAGCGGTGTTCTTGTTGATGGAAAGCAGCTGCTGCGAGAGAAGTGAGAGGTAAAACATTATGTAAGAGATAGGAGCCATGCAGGAATGCATATACAACTTTGAAAGAAGGCAGAATATTGATGACACTTCATGTTGCATATCTATAATGTCACCAGTGTCATAGTCTGACCAGCCATTTTTCTCCTCTCCTCTTTTTTAGGTGAATGCAGAAATCTCCAGGAGCTCAATGTGTCAGAGTGTTTTAATGTTACAGTAAGTCAAACATTGTTAAGACTACTAATAGTATATAGATCATAGCAAAACTATAAATATATTTTTTAAAAAAACATCATCTTTATATTTCATGCACTGCTTTAGTGTTTAACTATTTCTAAAGTTACTGAATGAAATATTATGCTAACTATTGTTACATTCTGCCCTATATTAAATCAATGAAAATATGCATTGATATCTAATCAGTCTTTTGAGTAATATTATTCTTTATTTGTCTGAGTGCTCCTCACTGTTAATCTTTTAGACATCATCAAGATCTCACAGTATGTAAAACATCAGGGCAACTTTACATTTGTTCACTCTCATGTGGGACTCTCATTGTTCAGACATAAAATTGCAAATGAAAAAAAAAGTTCTATAGTTTACCATACACTCTAGTAACAGGTGCCATGCTGAGAGAGCTTGAGGTAACACTGAAATCTCTTCTCTTGAACAGGATATGATGGTTCAGAGAATCGTGGAGGGCTGTCCCTGCCTGCTGTATCTGAATCTTTCTTGCACACTTATAACAAACAAAACTCTGAGAGAACTGTCCTGGTAAACCTCCAGCTGTGATGTGACTAAATATATGCTCCAAACTTTGATCCAGCTCACCCAAATCTCCAAAAGCGAACAAACCTTTCTCTGGCCTCCTACCTCTTAGTTCCCAGATTGATCTCCACCTCTGTTTATCTGCTGCGCAGCCCACGGCTGGAACTGTATTTCATGTCTGAACACAGCTTGGGCTTCATTGCCAACTTAATAATTTAGAAGAACAGATGTGGCACTTATAACATAACGTCTAGACTGCGATTGTTTTAAAGATGGGTTAGCAGGTTCAAAAGTTTTCACTTATCAGCTCGCTTGTGGATCGTAGTATTATGTAATAATGTTTTGGAAGTATGTCACATTTTATCTGGCAAGAATAGATCTGTGTTGCTGTGTTTGAAGACAATTCTTTCAAATGTAGAGTTGCTTTAGTAAAAAAAAAAAAAAAAACTACATTAAAACAACCTATTATAATCTACTCAAAGCTTAAAAACACATCTGTTCTCAATTTCTTACCTAAACTAATGATCTCTAACAGGAACTGTCTCAACCTTCAGTACCTGAGTCTGGCCTACTGCTACACATTCACAGATAAAGGCTTTATGTACCTGACCACAGGGAAGGGCTGCCACAGTCTCCTCCACCTCGACCTGTCCGGCTGCACTCAGGTCAGTTGGTGTCCTTCTCTCAGCTTGGTATATAGTGAATCCAGTCACTCCTCTCTGTTTGCTTCTCTTGGTCCTGTCTCCACACTCTTGACTGTCTGCACTCAGTCAGAGCGATTGAACAAATGAAATGATCTGAGCGAGGGGGGGGATAAGAAGGCAGCTATGACCAAGCAGAGGGGTTGGGTTCACACATCTCTGGCCCACCCACTCACCATGTGCACACTCCACAACATGACACTCAGGCACTGCAACATAAAACCCACCTTCCTCTGGGAATGTGCATTAGTTTGGTTCCAGATGTATGTTTTCACTTTGTGGGGGCCCTGAAAATGTGAGGAGGGAGGGCAGCTGCATCGATTCCAATATATGTACGCACTTTTTCCTCTTTCTCCTTCCAGATGACAATAAATGGATTCAGATACATTTCTGCCGGATGTCCTTCACTCAAAGAAATTGTGATCAATGACATGCCCACGCTGTCAGATAGCTGTGTCTTGGTAAGCCTTGGTAACACATCACATGCTCCATAAAGGGTCAACATCCCGCCGCTGGAACGTCTAACAAAGGCAGAAAATACGGAACTAATTAGAAAATAATTTGTCATCTCATACATCTTTTTTTTTTCTGGCCACACGCCCTTAACCCCAGGCAGCACTGAGAGGTTTTGAGGTTTATCTTCTCTTATAGGCACTAATTGCCAGATGTCGCTGTCTGTCTGCCATTTCTCTGCTGGATGCTCCTCATCTTTCCGACATCGCCATAAAGGCCATTGCTGAAGTAGCCAAACTGAAGACTTTTAGCATAGAGGGTGAGATCATTTTGAATTCTGCCACATACATTTCCACACACACACTTACACACGTGAAAGGATCAAAGTAATTTTATTCCAATTATGTGCACCTTAGGTAACAACCAACTAACGGACATGAGCTGGAAGGCGCTGTGCTGCAGCTCGCCAGGTCTCCGGAGACTCCACGCTGCAGAGTGCCCCAGAATGACTGACGCCAGCCTCAGATCTGTGGCCACCCTAAAGAACCTGCAATACCTGGACATCTCTCTTTGTACCAAGTGTGTGTGTGTGTGTGTCACTACTGTAGTTTTCTAATTCTGTTTTTTTTTTTTTTTTTTACAACACTGCAGCATGTAATGAGTTTGTATTTCAGGGTGAATGATACAGGGATCCAGTACTTGACTGAAGGTTCCTCATGCACCAAACTGAGAGAGCTGAATGTCAGTCACTGCAGCCACATCAGCGACATGTCTGTCATGAGGATTGCACAGAGGTATTCACACACACACACACACACACACACACACAAATGTCTCATTGTGGTCTGTTGAATAGTGTCACACAGCAGCTTTTTGTGCCTCGTGTGCACAACTATCAGGTTGTGTAAACTGTCCCATCTCAACTTGAGCTTTTGTGAGAGACTGACTGACAAGAGTCTGGAGTGGCTGAGTGGCAGCTCTGTCTGCTCTCTTGACATCAGCGGTTGCAACATCCAGGATCAGGTATTTGGTTTGGACATTTGTTCTTACCCACACACATTCCTGGAAAAAAACAAAATCACTGGCAATAGGGGTGAGGCCTGTAACTTGATATTTGTATTTTTTAGGGGCTTGCAGCTCTGGAGGGAATTCGCTTGAAGAACTTAGTTCTTGTTGAGTGTGTCCACATAACAGACACTGGCATAGAGGTACATATTTAACAAACACAAATCCAAAACAAAAACAAAACAGTTTACAATTTTTAGTGTGTCCTAGTTTACTTAACTTTCCTGTGTTTTCAAACATCAACAGCTGACAGGAAATAAACTTGTACCAGAACTGTTATAGAGAAAGGCTCCAAAGAAAATACATTTTCATGCTCGTTTGCTATTACCGCATAATGACAGATGTAATCAGAGGAAAGCATTTATGTCTCGTAGTTATGGTTTCCCATGTTCTTCATGTCCTCTCATTCACTTTCTCATCAGTTCACATTTCTTCTCACGTCTCTCTCCCTCTCTCATCTCCTTTTATTCCTCACGGTGACAGAAACTGTGCAGGAATGTGAGGGATCTGGAACATGTTGATGTGTCTCACTGTGTAGCTCTGTCAGACCCGGCAATCAGAGCCATGTCTTTTTACTGCAGAGGTCTTGTCACACTGAGGATGTCAGGTTGTTCTAAGGTACACACTCACACACACACACACACACACACACACACACACACACACACACACTCCTCTGAAGTTGATCGTGTTTCCCGTTTCATGCCACGTGTTTTCTGTTTTCTCCCTCCCTGCCTCAGATGACAGATATGGCCGTGCAGTATCTGGCAAGTGGATCTCAGTACCTGCGAGAACTTGATGTGAGTGGCTGTGTTCTTCTCACAGATCGCACTCTCCGATACTTAGAGAGGATCTGTCCTCCGCTCTCCTCTGTCACAATGGCCTGCTGCAGCAGCATCTCCAAGTAAGACACAGACTCAGAGAAAGGCTGCCGTCCAGAGTTCACCACATTTTAATAATCAGTGTTTGTCCCCCTCAGGGTGGCTGCCTTGAGGCTTCAGCCACGTGTGGAGTACTGGGAGCACAGCAGTGACGACCCTCCATTATGGTTTGGATACAACACGGGCCAAATGGTACAAAGACCCAAAAAGACTGATGATGGCTGGGAAGTGGCAGAGCTGCATTTAGCAGTGACAAGAGCAGCAAGTACAGAGAAGACACAAACAGATCTCTGTTGAGTCATGGTTTTATAAAAGAGCCATTAGAAAGAGGCTCAGCATTATTATGACTACTTCAAAACAGAGAGCTTTTTCAACAAGCCATTTTGCACAATACCCTTTAGATAATCCACACAAAATGAATGTGTAAACTTATGAATCACATTAATAATGTCACTGGGATAGAGGCTCAGACACTGTCAGTACTTCTTTGATATGTTATATGTCATCACTCTTGACACCAAAATGTCCTGTGCTGTTAACCGTGCAAGACTTTAATGGGTTGGTAATAACGTTGTTGCCCTAGAATACAGAATATTTCATTTGTAGATACAACTGTGAATTGCTTCAAATATTTCATACAGTCATCAGTCAGATCGGTCACATTTGTAGGTCTCAAACAACCGAATGTAAGGCAGATTGAAGACAAATTGAATGTAAAAATGGTTTTGAAATGTAAAGATGCAATGAATGTCTGAACTGTGGCCATTTACCTAGAGCGACCACAACAACACAAACCACTGTGCAGATGCAAAGTTGGCATCTTCTTTTCAATCACTGGTGTCTGTTTATGTCAGAAACTTTATACAAAGCACTTAAGGTTTGAACTCTGTTCTGTGACTCATCATTTCAACAGTTTGTAAACAGTTTTTAGATTTCTACATTTTGTGATTAACATTGAGTGAGTACTTTGTGCGCTGTGTTTGTCGTCTTCTTTAGACCTATTTGTGCTAATTTAATCTTAAATAAAAAAATATTTATTCATATCACAATCTCACTTTATCCTTTGTTACACAATACAAACTTTGTTTTCACTTGGCTTTATTTTTTTGGATGTTAATAATGATGCCAGCTGATAAAGATGATAACGCCAGCTATATGCCAGAAAAATCCATACATTTGTAAGTAAAATTTGACACTATAGAAGCAGAGGTGAACTTAAATCTTGATGCCAAAACAAACCCCGAGAAGACACTTTCAATGCTTTTGTCCAATTGTAAGACTTATAATATTTTTTTATAGTATTTACATTCCACACAGGAGACAAACAGTGAACATTCAAAACATATGACCAAGCAAACCATTTCTAATTAACATTCCAGTTACACAGTACGCTTTACAGATTCAGTGTATGTACAGTGACTAAACACATTAGGAATATCTGTTAAATACTATATTTGATATATAACATTCATATTGAAAGAACAGTCTGTCCTGAGTTTAAAATACTTCAGTGAGGTAAAAGTACATCCGCTGCAGTAAATATCTGCCTCTGTGTGTAAGAGTAAAGCTCCAGAGCAGTGATGCAGCATCACCCGTATCTCAGCTCCCTAGCTTCAGGGACTCAAACCAGCTTTGTGTCTTCAGTCTGACAGAGCCTCTGTCTGCCCGAGCTTTCACCCTGCGCTCCGCTGCAGACTCTCCATTCATAAAGCCTGAGAGGGACGCAGAAACGAGAGAAACAAAAGGAAACAGAATGTTCTGTGTTGATTTACTTGTTGGAGGGTTTTGTTTATTAACTGTCCCACGGTGCATGATGTAATGAAAAATAACGGCTTACCAGTAACTGTGGTTTGGCCCTCGGTTGTGTTGTTTTCTACTCCATGCAGAACAACCTCTGGGCTGATATCCACCGACGCTCCGCAGAGCTCCACCCGAGCTTTCAGCGAGGAGGGGACGCGCGCGCACACTGCCCCTGCGTACGACAGGAGAATGGGGGATAAACACAGAAAAGGAATGACAGGGCAGAGCTCAGGGAGGAAAAATGTGGCTCGTGAGGTAAATGTTCTTTGTGTATAGTGTGTTTACCATCCTGACTGTGGAGTTCAGCGCTGCCGCCGCCGTCCCCCACATAGACATCAATGCCTCCACTGTGAGAGGAGACCTTCAAGAAACTATTTGAACCATCTGAAAAAACAAAGCAAGTCTCAGGTGATTTGCTTTTATGAGCCACTGATAAACTCTGTACGCAGCTCGTTGTGCAATCACGATGCTTACCGATGACTGTATCTCCAGACACGGTGGTCACTGTGGCGTTGCCTTTTAATCAATGAGAGCATGTGAATAGTTTTACATTCAGGATTATTTTCAGTTACTAGTAGGTCATCTACAGCATTTCTTACTAGTAAAAACTGTGGAAGATTTAGAAGAGAAAGGCCTCTGTCACAGACTGTGCGCATCATAAACCTCATAATTTTTTCCATATACTCTATGATGACAATCTGGATAGGGAAGAAATCAAAATTCAACGTGGATGACGCATTCACTTCACCTGACTTCACTTCACTTCATTTCACAGTGCTGTTTGTCTTTATGACCTAATCTCCACCTTTGTCTTTTTACAATCAACCCTTTTGTAGCTACCCCCAAACCATACGGCAACAGAGAATTTGTGATAAATTGCAAACATATTGCAGTTAAAAAGTGTTTGGATCAGAGCCCAGGATTCTTGACGTACCAAAGCCTCGTTTATCAACCATGTTAAAATAATACAGCTGTGTGCTGCAAGGGCTCATGGGCATTAGAGTTTTTTACTTGTTTTTTTTTTTGTCAGTGCAGTGACCGATTTGAGGTTGCAGATTAAATTAATAAAGAAAAATAAATTCCATTAGTTTTAAGTGCAGGCTGCAGCAGCACAGGTTGCTGAGTGTGTTTCCTATTAATCAAACAAAGGTTTTGGACAAAGGTGTAATTTAATGTAACGTTTACGTTTTTTTGGCTTTAGCACTGATAAGCACACAGATGCAACAGATGTGTGTAGATGCTCTGATGAGGAATAGATGCTGCTGACGGCTCACCATGTAGATGCCCCAGTTCTACTTTCCCAGAGCAGGAGGACACACAGGTGGACTCGGCATAAATGGCTTTGACCTTCAGGGAGCCTCGTTCTGTTGAAACATTCATCTTGGTGCCCTGGAGCTTCTTGACATCCACCACCTGCAAACACAGAGCGAATCACTGCACCAGCCTGCAGCCAGCAGGGTGATGCATGATTTACCCGTAAACCTCAGAGCTGTTAACACATTCAGAGGAGGCCTGCTGCTGCCCTCTAATGTCTGCTGATCAGAAGTGTAACGCCGCCCTTACACTGTCTCCACATGTGCTGATGTCCACATTGCCATGGATGGTGCCCACACCTGTGACGTGTCCTCCACGGGACTGGACCTGAACCTCGTGGCTCTGAGACACAACAGAGACGAGCAGAGGTGAATCTGAAACAAGCTTCCTCAGGCGATGAGTCCAACAGTGCAAAGATCAAATATCTGAAACTCAAAAACTGCAATAATCCAGTGGAGTGTCTAATTCTAACTCAAACAAGTGCTTTCAGGTAGAGTTGTGCAGTGTTTGTGAATTTTTTAGGCACCTAAATATGGGAATTTCACTTTTTGTGTTGTAAAATAACATGTTATTTTTGTGGGAGAACACAAAATTCATTTCTTCATGCCCTCAATTTTTCTCCCGTATATTAACCAACACTGACTCTGATTGCCAGTATAAATACTCTGAATAAAAATAACTGAATAAGCTTCTCAATCAAACCTAATTGAAGACCACGAGTATGTGACTATTACACAGAAAAGATCACAAAAACAATTCTAGTTTCACAATCAAACACCTGCAGTAACAACAGCACTGAATCAACAGTGATATTACTTGTGAATAGTGAAATCAGCCACTAAACTACAACAACATGTCAGATCACATCCTCTTGTTTGCATGTGAATTTTCTGTAAAAAGCAAAAGTTTATGTTGTCACCACCCACTTTGATGGAGTGCAGCCAACAGTTGCCCATCTCTGTCTGCACCTTGCAGATGTCACAGTCCATTTTCTTCACCTGCACGTTGCCTTTCCCTTGAGTAGCAATGAAGAGATCTGAGGGGAGAGGGGGGAATTAATAATGGTGTCACCTGACAGACAGACAGACAGACATAATCTTCTCACATGAGACACTCACTGCTTTTGATCGGTGCAGCCACATCGATCAACACGCCGCCGTCCACCTTCTCCGCAGAGATGAGCAGCTCTTGGCTCTGCTCGTCGTAGCGGACCTGCAGGTCATCCAGACCGGCGTCTTCCTGCTCGGTGTCCGTCCGGTGCACCGTGACGAAGGCTCGGTCTGCCTCCGGGAAAGCGTGCGGGTCCAGCGGGCGGACGGAGATGCTGCAGCCGAGCCGAGCCCGCACCGTGCTAAAGGGACTCACCTCCAGATCCCACCGCCTCAGAGGCGGCCGGAGCCCGTCGGGGGTCGCGGACTCGGCGGGGGCGCAGAGGAGGCGTGAGGGGTGCAGAGGACGGCTGGAGGTTGTGGGGGTCCGGGGGCCGACGCTGAGGGACCAGCAGCGGAGGAGGAGTCCGGCAGCCTCCCGCCGACCTGCTGCGCTCCGGATCATGCCTGTCACCAGTCAGAGCTGCTCAGAAAAGAGGGACAGAGCTGCCATACACACAGCATGGACCGTCACTGTCAGGTCTGCACAGGTAGTGCAAAACGTACACTTCCGCCACGGGTTTTCACAATAAAAGCGTCACCTACAACAACAACATTAACAGCAAAAGGTTTTCTTAATATTAGCTATTATGTTCATGAAAACAGTACATGGGAAATAAGAATAATAATTGAAAACAATATTACGAGGTCATCAAGTAAAGCAGAGAAACAGCACACTAATAACGTGTGGGTTTTGGTTAATAATACTGTGTTCAAGGTAAAGTTTATATTTGCTTATATTTGACTCATGACTCATTGCTCATGAGCGAGATGGCACCTTACATGGAAGCCTCTACAATCAGTGAGTGAATGACATTTGTCGTAAAGCACTTTGTTCAAAATTGTAAGTGCAAGTCTGTTTTTTACATTTATTCTGCATTTGCATTTGACACATTGATCCTCCTCCAGACAATTTTGGAAAATAACGCAGAGCCCACCTGATGTTATCCAACATTTTGCTCCAAATTAATTTCCAATCAAATTCATTCTCCCTCACTTATTTTTTATTCGTTTGAGACTACATGTTTTACTTCCGGTATCATACCGCGTCGCTGTAATTCACTTTACAGACCGGATGTACATTCTTGCATAAATTTAGCACCGCCCCTCGGCTGCTCTTGTCCAATCAGTGGACGTATGAGCAAGCCGCAGGTGACGTCATTCAGCCGCAAAGAATATAGGGAATTTGAGTCTTGCAGCGTTTAATCGCGTTTAGCTCCTCTGTAAATGTGATAAAACGTCAGAGGAATCAGTGGTCACTTCTCGGTTAAAAAGCTTCACTTAACTTCTCTTGTTATTGAATTATATGTAATTTTGCACTTAGTTTGCAGATAATTCCGACAGAAAGAAAAAGAAACAAACGCAAATTATATTTTATTCACCAGTTTTATTTATATCGACAAAACAACCTTGATTATAAAACATCCTTCAAGCAACCATCAACTGGATTTCCAGTACTGTAATAAAAAATATCAGTCTCTGTTGCTTCATACCCGTCTGACTATCTTAACACTGAAAAAAATAATTCCTAACAAAAGGATTTCTCTCTGCCGTCATTACAGAAAATTACACTCTCAAAAAACACATTCATATTAAAAGATTATTTTAAAAAAGATAGCAATAATAATAATAATAATAATAATAGTCCAATGGCATTTTTAAGTATGTACACCCTCAGTTGTTGTATTGCAGAATCACACACCAGGAGGCGGCAGCATTGTGTTGATAGTGTACAATAAGTGTGTGCAGAGTATATCAGGTTTTATTAAACTGTAAAGACTATTTTAGGAGATCATGGTTGAAAATTAGCGGAGCCTTTTATTTCGCTTTCCCCAACATGCAGAGTCACGGCGCAAAGCCTTTTGGTCTGATCATCATCCTGGCACTTTTGAAGGACTGCCTGTCATTGGTGGGGTAATACTCTGTGGATATGTTGTGCCAGGTGCCCCAGAAAATCCCGTCCCGGACCCCCTTGTACCTGCCCACGTGGTACCTCCCGTTCAGGTTCGCAGCCATGCAGGCGTCGAACCACCACCCGGAGCTGTAGTAGGCCCCGCAGTTCCCGGACGGGTAGCGGTCGTGGTCCCTGTCCGGAGTGGTGAACGCCCTGTTGTTGTGGTCGTATGTTTTGCTGAAGCGGAGGGCATCGCCCGCTGTGCCAGAGTACCCGCCCACCGTCAGCCGGTAGCGCGCGCGCTCGCTGCCCACCCGGAAGTGCTCGTACTCGGCGTGCTCCTTCACCCCTTCGAAGTCCTCCAGCTCCACCCGCAGCACCACGTCCCTGTCCCGGGTCAGCAGGTGGATCATGTCGTTGCCCAGCCAGAACTCGCCCCCGTCCAGCTCCCCGAAGCCCTCCCGGTACTCCGCCCAGGTGCGGTTGAAGCTCACGCTGCCGTCCTGCCGCCGCTGCAGGAGCGTCCACCCTCCTCCGTCCAGGTCCATGTCACAGGAGACCCGGAAGCTCCTGCCGCGGGTGTCAGGGGTCACCAGGTACACCCCGCTCCTGGTCTCCCCCCTGAGCAGGAGGTCAGAGCAGTCTCTCCTCTCTGTGGGCACTGCTGCGAAGGAAAATAGGACAAAGAATTGTAAACTTTTTTTTTCTAAGCAGGTTAAAGAGTCCAACAAAAGTCAAATCTCTTAGGTGAGACTATCATCCTGCAGCTGGGATGTGGCCGTGAAATGGGGTCACTACAGGTCAGCCATCGTAAAAGATATAGTGTTTGTGCAGCTTTTCAGTAGAGCCACATTGCCACTTAAACTAAAAGCAGGATTTGACAGATAAAAGCAACTTTACCATCTGTAACTCCAAAGTCACTACATTTGTTTGTTTTTTTAGCGTTCTCTTGATAGATCACTTTGCTTTGATAGATTACACACAAATAAACCGCTTGATGGAGTCTGTAAGGAACAAGATGACCTTCACCTGTTTCTACTTGATAAGGAGGCTGTTAGTTGTTAGTTTAATTCATCTGCGGCATCTGAGGAATCCACTGGATTGATTTGATGCCAAGTTGCTCACTTACTGTCAGCTATTATTCACTTATTGTGAGCCACACGCCACTGGAGGATGTTTTGTAACTGGGAGTCTACACACAATTGTGGGTGGTTTTATCGCTCGCACAGACACACACTTTGCACACATATGCAAATTCCTCTTTCAGCCATGATGCACGGTACAAAGATGATTTCAGACCACATAATTATATGACCTTTTTTTATTTAAAAAAAAATTAGAACCATTAGTGCTTGCAGTGTGGTCCCCTTACTTAAAATCCTTTCCTTTTAGCTCAGGTCATACCAATTACTTTTTTTGAGTGAGTAACACAATTACAAGCTCTCAGATACTAATGCACAACAGTTTTCTCTCACTTTAATTATTGTGAGGTAATGTCAACAAAGGATAATAGATTTTTATGAGCTTAGTTGTTGCATATGCCTTGTTTCTTTCCTTTTTGTGGTGAATCTGAAAACATTACTTTGTTCTGGCTGCCTGAAACAGAGCAGCCATTCTGCTAGTGTGCACGGTGGTGCAAATCAGTGTTTACATGCAAGCTCAGACAATAACAACCACAATCCCTGCAGAAAGTAACCTACTTTATATGTGTGTTTGTTGTAAAGTCAAAGCTTGACCCAGTGGTAGTGTTCAGTATCATATGTCTTGCCTTTTAATGGTATCCTTGTCGGTGGTTTGCTGCCCGTCCTCTCAGGCCTGCTGTCCTCTGGGTGCTTATTTGAGCGTCTCTCTGGAGGTCTTCCATTTGGGGTCAGGCTGTTATTGAGGAAAGCAGCCACCTGGTTGATTTTGACACGCAGCTCACGTGCGCTGGGAGTGGAAGAGTCAGCTACCAGGTGCTCGGGCCCCGAGGTGGTTGGGGTTGTTGACCTGAGGTTAGGGCTGGTCGTGGAAGTAGTTTGGACATTGGGCAAAAAGCCTGGGATCACAATTTCGTCTGGTTCTGGAGTTTTTCTGGGTGATGTGTCCTCTAGTTTGTGAAGTATCTGAGCTCGTAAGCTGGTCTCTGGAGCAGTAGAAGCTTGATCTGGTTTTGTGGATCCTGGACTGGTGCTAGGCATAACACTTGTGAGGATCCCACTCATGACTTTGTTTGGTCTTGTTGTCATTGGGATCGATGGTGGCTGACCAGCTGTCTGTGGCCTTGGATCAGACGTAATCCTGCTGTTTGGGCTCATCGTGAAGCCTTCGAAGACAGTGTGAGGGCGAAGGAAGGGTCCAGTCTCCAGGCTGTTGGAAGTCTTTGGACCCAGAGTGAAAGTTTCCATCGTGCTGGGGCCGAATTCAGCGGGAATCCCCGGGGAATGAGTCATTTCAGCCGTGTGTTTCGCAGGAACAGATGCAGGTGGCATGTCAGTTTGAGAGTTTTGGATGCTGTCTGAAGAGCTCCCGCTGATCTGAGGAGGATCTGAATCTGTTTTGGTCTTTGAACTTGGCTCTAGTTGCACTGCTGGTTTTGGCCTTTGAACAGGTGTTGCTCCTGGCTTGACTGCAGGCCTGGTTGATGGCCTGTGTCTAGGAGAAGGTTTAGATTTGGATGGTTTGTTGGATTCTGCTTCAGGGATTTCATCAGGCACCGATTTGGGGTTAAGATTAGGTATTTGGTCAGGCAGAAGTGTTCTAAGCCCTTGATTGGTTTGGGGTGTTTGGTTGGGTTTAGGCTTCACATTTGGTTTAGTCTTCTGGAGCTCTGGGGGTTTTTGGTGAAGTTGAGGCGTCTGGGCAGGTTTAGGCTTTTGATTTATTTTGGGGATTTTCTGGCTGGGTTTTGGCTTTTCATCAGGGGGTTTGCTCATGGACCGATCAGGTGTGAGTTTCTGTCCAGGTGTTGAGTCTTTGACAGATTTAGGC
The DNA here is from genome assembly GCA_037176925.1 of Amniataba percoides. Lineage (NCBI taxonomy): Eukaryota > Metazoa > Chordata > Actinopteri > Centrarchiformes > Terapontidae > Amniataba > Amniataba percoides. The sequence goes on along the minus strand of JBAJHX010000081.1, from coordinate 15,190,814 downwards.
TCAGATGGAGAATTGTCCATTGAATTTTCCATGAATTGTGTTACAGGCTTTGGTGTGGCACTCGCTGTTTCACTTCCTTCAGGGTCAGTCTCTTCAACAGGTATTAGATATTGGTTTGATGTAGACCTTTGATTGGGTCTTGTTTTTTCTTCACTTTTTGGTCTTTTTTGAGGTTTTTGCTTTTGGTCAGGCTTGTCTGTGTGAACCGTTTTTCTCTCCGATTTTGAGCTTTGATTGATAAATGGGATTTCAGTGGATTCAGAGACAAGGTCTGTCAGGGGGGCTTTGTTGAAACCAGCTGTATTTGCAGTTTGAGGTCTTTGATGAGATGTAGGTGTCTGGACAGGAAGCACAGACTTCTGATGGGAGTTTGGCTTTTGAGTAGGCATTTGGTTTTGATTGGCTGAATGTTCTTTGTCAAGTTTAGGTATCTGATTGTTTTTAAGATTTTGATCAGTTGGTAAATTATCAGGTGGAGGTCTGTTGTTTGATTTTGGAAACTGGACCCGTTTAGGGTCTTTGCCAGGTTTAAAGTTCTGCTCGGTTTGGGGTTTAAGGTGAGAAGGCCTCTGCTTTTGGTCATTATTTGTCTTTTTGTCTGGCAAATTAGGCCGCCCAGGTTTACGGGCGTTGTTAGGATTTTTAAGGTTTTGGTCTTCAGCTTTGGGCATAATTGGAGGTTTGTGCTTTTCACCGGGCTTTGGTCCACGGCCTGGTACCGGTTTCATGCCAGCCTTAGTGTTTGAACTGATGTTCTTTTTAGCAGTCCAACTGCTGCGGTCTGCTATTCCTGGGAATGTCGTTGTGTAGAAATTGTGATGAGGAGCTGTGGTGGTTGTCGTTACGCCGGATGAGCTAACTCGACCCTGGAAGCTTACCTCAGGTCTTGTGCTGGACGTAGAGGTGAAGCTCGTGGTGTCACTGGTCATCTGCTGTCCCTGACTGTCCAGTGAGCTCACTGTGGTTGCTGTTGTCAGTCTACTCTTGGTCGTAAAGCCTTCGTCTGCATCACGGCTCAGTTGCTTGGAGATGTCGGCTACTACTCCATATTTTTGAGTTGATAGTCCATCAGCAGTTATCGTCATCCCTCCTTTGCCATCTGTGATTGAATGTGAAGTGGAGCCGGACAAAGGAGGAGAAGGAATAGATGACGCAAGGGTTACAGCTTCATTTGAGTCGATGGAATAATGCCTCGGAGCTAAACTAATGGTAGAGCGAGGAGTCAGGCTGATTGAAACAAAGTCTGTCCTCTCAGTTGCCTTGCTGGATGCTAATTCTCCATCACTGTCTCTCTGTACGCTCTGGACCGTTTTTTCTCCTCCTGTTTTGATCTCCTTTCCCGTCTCCCTCTTCTCCTCCTCTACCTCCCCCGCTTTTATAGTCTTCTCTTTTTCTGCGTGCCCAATGCTTCCAGTCTGCTTTGGTTTCTCATTATTTCGCTCCACTTTTATTCTCTTTTCCATTTCCTTTTTCCTCTCCTGCTCCTCATCTGTATGCTCACCGTGTTCCTCAGACATCTTTATTCCATCACTGCCCCTGTCGTCTTCAATTTGGGTGTTTTTCTCTGTTTCATCTCGCCACACGTGATGGTCACTTTCTTTTGTTTTCTCAGTATTTTTTACATTACTTGTAATCTTCACCTCTTTTCCATTCTCCAACTTATCCTCTCGATCTCCCTTTGAATTCCCCTTTCCGTCTGTTTCTTTATGTCTGCCCGCCTCTGTCTCCCTGTTGTTTTTGCTATTTTTTTCAACAACCTTTTTTCTGACCATATCCACTATTCTCTCCTTTTCACCAGTGGTTGGTACCTTTGCCTGCCCAGAATTGTCCTTCCTTTTTGCCCCCTCTGTCTGAGTTTTTCCATCTTTATCTGCCACTTCTTTTATGATTCCTTTTTTCTCATTTATTTTTATGACCCCTTTATCGCTCTCTTTTTCTGCTTCCCATTTCTTTCTCCCCTCCTCTTCCAAAATATCTCTTTTTTCAGTGTCACCATCTTCCTCAATAGTCTTTTCCACTCTTCCACACTCCTGTCCGGTATCTTTCAGTCTCCCAGGATTTCTCTCATCTTTTCCTCTATCCATACCCACATTCAGCCTTTCACGCTCTTTTACTCTTTGCGCTCCACACTCTCTCTCAGTTTGGCTTACTGTACAATCTGCACACATCTTCCTCAGTTGATCCACATTGTCCTTCAGCTTCTCTAGATCCATCACGATCCTCTCCAGCTCTTTCAGCTGCTTTGGCAAATGGACAGTCAGCGGTGGCAGACTGAATAGGTAGGGGCACGTGCTCTCGTCCTGCCCCTCTCTGCACGGCCCCGCAGGTCTCAGAATTGTAGCGCAGGGCCCAAATCCATTATCCCCCAGGAGGTCCCCTTCTGCAGAGTCCGCCGTGGTCCAAGAGAGGCTCAGGAAGGCCAGCAGGGTTGCAAATGCGCACAGTGCTGTTAACCTCATCACGTCCTGAGAGCAAAGAATGAAAGGAGAGGCGGGAGAGAGTGTAAAAAAGACCCACCTCAGTTTTAGGAGCGCAGTGACAGTGAGAGGAGGGGGTAAAGGTGGGAGGGAGAAGAGGCGGGAGGGGGAACTGATGGAGCTCTTCGGTGGAAAATCAGTCTGGGAGAGAAATGAGGACCGAGAAGCTTTGAGAGGGAGACAGGTGAAAAAAAAAAACTAAGAGAGGAGGGTTGTGTGGAAGTACTGCTGAGTAGATTGTCTTTGGGAGATGGTGGACGATAAGCATAAAGCGTGAGGAGATGGTCAAATATTTCTACTTTCTAACATAAGCAGAATTAGCCGCAACAGCTCCAGATCGAAAAAGAACAAACTGTGTAAGCTTTAGAAAGCATGTGTCTTATTGTAATCCTATTATTACATTCCAGTGTGTCCTCACTGTAATCACATCACTAATGAAGACCATTTGTAATGCATTCTCACTCCATGCTGTAGTATCGCGGCCTTGAATATGCATGTGTGTCACAGTTGCTTTGGCAGGCGTTTCCCAGGCTTCCTGTCGGTGGGTGCACAAACATGTGAGTGACAGATGCAACAGGTCAAAATATGCATTTGAAGCACAATATCGACTGCTGGGCCAGAGCGGAGAGTGCGTTGCTCAGGTCTGTGAGGACACATTTCATTTTACTGTAAGCTGTGTGGTTTAGTTGAGCTTCTGAGTAATGAAAGTCAGGAATGTCTGATTTATCCAAGACGGCCGCTTGATTCGAACCCTATTCCAGGGGAGATAAATTTCTCATGTACTATTGACTTTATCCGGACAGTACTAATCCTCAACAAGCGTCAAGAACTGGTGAGGCAATCTCCGGGTGGGGAGGCTAAGCTCGCTGTGTGCAGACTGTCCGCTCATGTACCATTTCGGTTCTGCGCTAATTCATTGTGTCTACATATAGTCAGAAAAAAAGGAAGAGAGAAAACACAGTCACATGAACTAAATGAGGCATCTGCTTGGCAGGGAGTTTAGATAATGAGGCTTTAGTTTCTGAGACCCAGGGTGTAAATGTCAGTCCCACCACAGGATATGAGATATGAGTGATAGCATGCAATGCCTGCGTTTGATGTTTCAGAGATTTGTCCATTTTTAATGCTCGTTAGGCCACTTGAATTGTCTTGTTTTTAGACTGCAATGAAATTTGATCCATGTGCATTTTTGTTCTGTCCGTCTGACTGGCCAGTTGCTCTGCTGCACAAAGCTGGAGAAATTACTCAGCTGTCCTTTAATGATGACAAAGGAAACCATTTGTTTAGCAGGAGGACTGTGGGAAGCATCAGGTTGAAATGAGAAACGAGTGAAGGCGGAAGAAAAGACACTGAATATAGAGCAACACTGACCTTGAAGATCATAGTTACATCTGGAGAAATGGCACCTTGTGAGAGCATAACAGCTACAAATGAGTTATGTATTTTATTATTGAATCTTGAGAGGATGAATCAAAGTTTTTTTTTTACTTTGGAGGGTATAATATATTTCAACTAAACAATACTGAGTCCTGGCATATAAAGGTGTTAACTATCTATCCAAACATACTCTATATGTCTTTATATCGCAGCTTCCTCTTGCTTCCTTGCGAATGCAGCCATGAGCTCATTTGACATTTGACAACTGCTGGCAGGATAAAAGCCAGAAATAAGTATCCTTTCACCTTTCACAGTCACTTCAGTACTTCAGCACTTACACAGGGAAATAGTGTTAGAGAAATGTTTACACTCTCGAGAGACTTCTGTCTGAACACTAGGCCATATCGATTTATTATCATAGAGCCACATCTTTAGCAGCACAGCCAAGCATAAATCTCAGACAGCCGCTGCTTAGCCACAACAAACTAAGCCGACGCATGGGCTGCACAGGGAACAATAACGATTAAAGCAGGTGATTGAGGTTAAGAGGGTCAATTAATTTGATAGAAGCCAATCTAAATTGATCCATCCTGCTCTCCACAGCAGCAGAGCACAGCCAAGAACTCTTATCATTCCCAATAATACCTTCACTCCTGGCTTTACCCATTTATGGACAGCACTTTTTTTTTCTCCTCAGGGTGCCCTCTTGGGATTCATTGTTTTGAATTCCCCCAGTGAGCTGGCTCGGCCCACTCTCTGTCCTGGATCGTGTAAACACTGCGTTTTTTTCCATACAGACTAGAACAAACATCTGACCATCAGTCCGACTTCGCTGCCTGGGCTTCCTGGCAGACCAATTCATCTCCCTCCACTTTGGGCAGAGGAGCCAGTGTCGTCGGTCATGTCTGTTATGTGCATAAGTGTCCCATTTCCAGCCGAACTGGAGTGAACCCAGCGACTGTCGTGGTGCAGCCCCTTGTAATACCACACTCAGTCTGCCTGCCTGAAGGTATAAACCTACCTGGGCAATATTTTTCATCTGATTCACTGTTGTGGCATGCAGAAGACAAATAAACATATATTCATTTAGCAAAACAGTTATGTGATACAACACCTGTCTCAATCGTGGGGATCAGCGTGTGTCCGTTTGAAAATTGAAAAGTATCCTCCTTCTGTCTCACTCACATGAACCGTCCATTGCCAAATCTTTAATTCTTCAGTAACTGATACATTCCTTTGCCATGTGTGAGAATGTTTTTCATCTGTCAACTGACTGATAGTGATTCTTGAAAAAGAAACAACCAAAGTGTCCCTGACATCTGGGCTGGATTTTCTACAGCTCGCCAACACTAGATAACGTCAGGTCAGTTTGCTTCTAATCCAAAAGCCTGGACTTCATTAAGACATTGTTTGAAATTTATATTAAAGAATCCTTGTCCCGATGAAGGATATGGAAAGCCGGCGTAATGTGGGAACAGGTTATCTGCTGCTGTCACCTTCTTCCCAGTGGGAGTGGGCTCTGAGGTGACATGGAGATTTTAATACCCTGATGTGCACGAGGAATAAATGGGTATTTTTCCATCACAGGAGTGTCATAGCATGAAATGTTCAATAAAGCCATCAAATTGAAGCGAGTTTTTTTCATCATATCATATCCTGATGTTCATACTGGATGGATTTGTGCTGCATTCTGTATATATGTCCCAGTTGTGGTTAATAGAAACCATGCATAATACACAGTGGATGGGCTAGACGCAGAAAGGTGTGACTGAGTGCAATGCTAAACCTGCTAAAGTTTGTTGACCTTTCCCCTTCTCTGCAGAGTTCCTACATCAATATTTAGAGGATGATGTTTTAGGCTGGTAAAAGTAATTGCACTGAAATGTCAGCTTGCTTTCTAATCCAGAAAACTAAAGCTAAGTGGTGGAGCAAGTTCTCTGAACCCTGATTTGAAGTAGCAAAACAAGTTAAAGTCTTGTACTGAACATGTTACTAAAGTAAAAGCACAAAGGTAGAATGTACCAATAAAAAGTCTAAGTACACAATGCAGAAAACTGACAACTATGAATGTTATGGTAGTAAATAAAACGTATATTTCCGGATCACTATTACCGATGCATGAATGCGTACATAGCATTTTAGCTACATAGCTGGTTAAAGTTGAGATATTTAATGAAGCATATTTTATAAACTCATCACAATTTGGATGAAAAATATTCATCTGTGAAGCAGTTTAAGCTGTCAGATATATTTGGTGGTTTACAAGCAACAATATCTGAGTTGAAGTGGAGTGGAAAATGTAAAGTGGCATAAAATGGAAATATAAAGGACATGAGTGAGGTACTTGAGTAAATGTACTTTCCACCACTGCTGAAGGTGCTATAAAGGACTACTCCCTTTGTGCTGCCTTGTGTTATGGGAACCAAAAATAACCTTTACTTTATTATCCTGCAAACTTCTTCTCTATGGCAACTGTTTAAGTGTCGCACTGAGTGTAACATTCACCCAATGAACAATTTGGGTCAAAAGAAATAAACAAATCTCATTTTAGAGTAAGCCAATGTCAGCGCTGATGAACAATGTGTACACTACCTTTCCAATCTCTCTGGCAGATTAAGACCTGTACTTTAGTGGCTGCAGATACCAACTAGAGTAGCATACAAATGGATGTGGACCGAGAGAAACGACCATTTGACAGAGCATTTGGGAGAAATGTAACTTTCCACATCTTCGTAGGATTTGTTTTTGTTTTCTGTCATAACAAAAAGATAACTTTCATCCAATATTAGTCTGTAGTGAAAGAAAGCATTTAGGCATTGTATTGAAATTTTAATCACATAATGTTGACGTTAAATGAATAACAGAAGATCTTGGATGTAATAAAACTAGTGACTAAGTCTTGGTGTTGTGCAATAGAAATTTGTACATTTTCAAGGCATGCTTCCCAACATTTGTGAGCACTAATGACACAGCTGTGAGGGTCAGTGGATGTGATGGTTTTCACAGAGGAGAAAAATTACCGTTTTTTTCTATCATTATACTGCCACCTAGTGACATTTTAAAGAAGATCATACAGATACATCCCGTACATTTTAAAACCTTGTTGTGCTTGTGTTGATTAATGATGCACAACTCTCTCTCTCTATTCAGATTCAGATTTCCTTTATTAGTTCCACAGTGGGGAAATTCACGTCGCAAGAGCAGCAAGACATACAGTGGAAAATAAACAGTAGGAAATGCAGGACATAGAATAAGATTAAAAAATAAAGATACAAAAATAAGAAAATACGATATTTACCATAAAAAATCTAAAAAAAAAGAAATGAAGTAAAATAACATTTCAGACTTTTTGACATGCCAATCAGAAAATAATGTAAAAAAACTAAATATAATATAAAAAATAAATAGTGATGTCTATTTTTTATATGATTTTTTATGCATTTTGCTTATTAATTTCTGTGCAGTCATTTATTTAATTCTTTCTTACTTTCATTCATTCACTATATTTCCCGCGGTTTAAATATTATATATATTAAGTATTTCAATTCTGATTTCAGAAATTAATTAGCATTTTATAATCATATTTGAGTCTTGTGTTTTGTTTTATTTTTTTATTTTACACGTTAATTGATGTCTGGTTTTAATTTTAAGCTTATTTTGGTGTATTTAGAGGCACATTAGTTTATTTCTTGCCTATTTCTTGTCTATGCCTGTCTCCTCTCCGCCGCCTGCTCTCCTCGGTCATGTTGAGGTTTCAGTCGCTGTTACCTGCGCAGGTAACTGCGCGGTGCTGCGTCTCGCGCTGCAGACTGTAAACAATCTCGCCCCCCCCACTACCCCTCCTCACACCCCTCCTCCTTCCTCCGTGCGTCTGACGTAGCTGACCAAGCCCCGCCCCCGGCCTGGCTCTCACGCAGCAGTTACGTCCGACCGTAAAAAATAGAAACTTCCAAGATGGCCGAGGCCGTGGACTCCATGCATTTCGCAGCGAACAGCAAAACAAATTCCCCCAAACCCCTGATAGCCAAGCGGCCACCGGAGAGCCGGCCGCAGTCTTCCAGCGACATTTACCCGCCGCCCCCGAAGAAGATCCGGGTGGAGGAGAAAGGGCTGAAGCACAGGAAAGTGAATGGAGAGGTGTGCGCAGGGGACAAACACAACGGGAAGCAGAGTTGTGTGAGCCCAGCGAAATGGAGTTTCGGCCCGGCCAAGGCGAGCCACTCCGCCGCGGGGCCAGCGACTCCCGCGCGGAAGATCTTCAAAATCAGCAACTTCCTCGCATCGCCGCTCAAAGTGAAGAAGGCGAAGGAGAGGCGGCACAAGGAGAAGGAGAAAGGCGGCGGCGAGGCGCAGCGGAGCTCCGCCGCCGGTGTGGAGAGAGTGAGCCCGGCTAGCTGCCATACAAAGACCGAGAACGGCGACGTGAAAACGCCACAGAGAGGTAGGAGAGCCCGACACCGACACGTCCTCAGCACGGAGAGACGGGCAGCCCGCTGCAGCCAAACCAAAGCATTTCTTACATTATTACATAATTTTCTCCAGCGCAGGCCCCGATATTTATTAGGCCCAGATGGTGGTATATGTGTTTAAATGTGTGTATAAATGTATGTAAACACACGTGGTCAGTTTTTGGGGTTCAGCTCACCGTGTGTGCTCCTCTGCTCCGCACAGATCACCGTGTGAAGGAGAAGGACAGGGAGAAGAAAAAGAGCAAAGAGTGGAAAAATCACAAGCTGCCACCTGTGCATGACATTGCGAGAGAAAACGGAGAGGTGGTTTCCCCGCAGAAAGGTAGGGATTGATCCTAATGTGGGTTAGCTGGGATGAAAAGTGTGTTTTTTGGTCATTATTATGGGGAAAGTAAGTTTAGTCCCTTTTTTGTGTTTTGCAGTGTTTGAGATGTGAGTTAACTTTGCTCAAGTCGCCTCTCAGGTCAGGTCAGAGCAAAAGAGGCCAAAATAGCTGATTTATAACAATATGTGAGAAATTTGAATCTAATGTTATTTTTTATAATGAGAAATACGTTCAAACTTCATGCAAATTATTAAAAACTAAGTGTACATTAGCACAGTGACATTATATCAAAATAACCATCCGTATTATTATGTAAAAGTTGTCAAAGTTGTATTGTCAAGTACACAAAATTGCTCTTGAAATCCCACCTTGGCTACATTTTCTTAAAGGCCTTTACATTATACCTAAAAAAATATCTTCCTCCATCACAGAGTCTACGGAGAAGCCCAAAGCTGGTTCAGAGGAAGACCTCCTGCTGAAGAAACTCAAGAAGAAGAAGAAAAAGAAGCACAAAGATGGCGAGCGGGTGAAGGACAGGCACAGCCGCCCCAAAATGTACAATCGGTCGTGTCAGACGGTGTGTTCAGGAGTGTCTCTGGCCCTGCCCGAGTTCCTCAGTCAAATCAACGGGAACAACAGCAGCGGTCTGCTCCACTCCGCCAACGCAGCGCCACAACAACACCAGGATCCTCCTGTTACCTCCACTACCTCCGCCTCCATCTCCTCCATGGTCAGCTACAGCTCCCCACTCCACTGCACCCCGGCTCCAAGCCTGCCCGGCCTGGAGTTTGGCCGCCTGATCCACATCGAGCAGCAGGCCAACGGAGGGGCGTCGGTGGTGCACGCCTACAGCGAGCAGCTCTCCTGTCTGTCTCCGGCAGAGATGCAGCGCTTCGCAGAGGAGTTTGTGACGCTGTCGTTCAGCGAGGACGAGGCCCAGGCAGCGTGTTTTGTGATGGGAATCATCCACGGAGCGGCGTCCTACCTCCCAGACTTCCTGGACTACTTCTCCTACAAGTTCCCCAACGCCCCAGTGAAGATGGAGGTGCTCGGGAAGAAGGACATAGAGACGACAACCATGATCAATTTCCACTCTCAGGTGAGCTCATTATTTTCCCTCTCCGCAGTGGAGGACACAGCCGAACTGTCGACTTGGATACTGTGAAGTGTCAGTTTTTAGTCTGGAGGTGTGAGCAGCACAGGCTGAAACAACACACCTGCAGTTTTGTGTGTGTTCAGCTATTCAGCCCTCCTAGAGCCATCTTTTCTCCGGTGTTCAAAGTGCATGTTGTCTGGAGAGCAGTGAGCTCTCATGATGTGTCTCTTACACAGTTTGTCATTTGACACAGTGGTGTCTCGAGTCGCTCCCCCGTTAAAGTGCTCGATGGCAGTGACGGGACCTTCAGTTGGATTTGTGCCTTCGTGTCACAAATACTGATGAGGAGAGCTCGCTCGTCTACAAGTTCAAAAAAGTTTTTGTAAAGGTGATAGCAACTAGGTAGAGGTGTTGGTTTGAGTTGTTTATCTGGAGAGTCAGATCAGTTCCCTGTGTGCTACATTGATCCTGTGATATGGCTTCAAATGACATGAGATATAAATAGGATTTATATTTAATAAATTAGGAACACCAGTGCGGACTGCTCAATCTGACATAAAGCATCTGTCTTTATAGCACTATATTTGTAGGCAGGCTCCCATTTTCATTTATCCCCTTCATGTTAGGAATGTAAGTCAACGTTTGTCTTATAATGAGGCACAAATGTGTGAGAAAATACCACGGTCTTTGTTTTCAAAGAATCTCTTAATAATTAATAGATATCTCTTTTGATCGTACATAAACTGAGATAATTTATATTTGATCCACCTGAGACCTGCTCTCACTTCTGTTTCCTAAATTTAAAAAAGTGACCACCTTACATTTAAGTGATAATTTGTACATGTCCATCCTTTGTACATATTTGTAGAAATAGAAAGAATCAATTTAGCTCAGGAAAACCTAAAATTATTCAAAGCAGGGACCCCTCGCTGGGAAGAACATTTCTCAGGGTCCCTCTCAATTGCATGGATAAAACTCGACTGGTAATCAAATATTGCCTCGTCTGGCATCCTGACTTCCTCTGCTACCAGCACGGGGCAGATGGTGCATTTCATCCTGTTGCTGTTCTCAATAAAGCCAAACTCCGGACGACTGTCAGCACATTTTCTTAATTTAGCCAGTTTGGTCTTCACGTCACTTGATGATTTGGACAATGCTCTCCATGAAAAGAGTGTTGAGAAGGTGAAGCAGCAGAGTTGCGACTAAGCGACTGATTCATGACTGCGTCTGCTGTGTGTTTCTGTTGGCACTGAGCTGGCATTTGCGAGCAGCGGATATATACGTATATTTCATTGCATAGCTAGGCTCAAGAGCGTGAAATATGCAGTTTTTAACAAAACGGCCCCTTTTTGTCACAGTGTTTGTTCCTGCGGCTGTGTGTCACAGACCCCGGGGGTCTTTACTTCTCACTTTGAGAACACTTGAAAGGGATCCCAGACGGCATCTTCTGATGCTGCTGCATGTTTAGATCTTTTTTGTTTTTCCCTTTTAAATATTAGTTCTTGAAGTGGTAAACAGAGCCAAGAACACTCTGAGAGCAGATTTAGGAAAAATGATTATAAACTCAAGTTGTGCAGGTAAAAGGCTTTGTGGACATTTTTATGAACGACTGACAGGTTTTTTTTTCCAGCGGTAACACGTTGGCAGCAGTTAAATAAACACTCACAGGACCAGATCAATTTAGTAGCCGCATCTGGTGTCATTATCTACCATTGTTAAAAGACTGTGACATTTTACTCGTCTCCTACTTTCACCGTGATGCATCCATTAATACTTCTCATACAATTTTTTTATCATACTCTATTTCACATTTTCTACATATACTATATTTTCTTGCTTTTTATTCACAACCTTTGTAGCACAGTAACATTGACACACATCTCTGTTTAGCTTTGTTCACAGTAACTTAACACAGTAACCGATACTGTTCAGTTGCATTCATGGGCAGCACGGTCATTTGTACTTTGCTCTTCATTTGCTCTACATGAAGGATACCGGACTGTTTTGCTGTGCATGCAGATGGAAGCTTTAATGTCCCAGAGGGGCAATATGGCTTACAGACAGCAGTCAATAATGATTATAAATACAGAAAAGCACAGCAATGAATAAGAATAACTACAAGTGCAGAAAAGTGGAGAAGTACACAGCCAGCCTCACTGTTGTAATTGTCACCAAAGTCATGTAGTGAAAGCAGCAAGAACAAGAAGCTGTTGCATCTACACTCTGTATCAGGCCAAATGACATTTAGTTTAAAAAGCCAGCAGATTGTGAAAAAAAACCTCATTAAGACCTTTACTGCTGCCTTTAGGGAGGTAAATAAAATTTATTGTGTAAAGCATGCAGGGAGTCCAGAGCTGAGCTTTCTTTGTGTGATATTTAAATATTGCTTATCCAGTTTGTTTTTATTGAATATATCATTTGTACTATCTAAATGTAGCAGCTTTTACTGAAAAATTTCCATCAGGATAAATAAAATGTTAATACAATCTAACCGGAGCATACAGGCGGTGGACATGTTATTATTAACAACATATCTGCTGTGTTATGTAGCCCCCCCACACCCACATACACATAATTAATGTTGTTGTTAACATCTTATAGTATATCACACTGCATAAAGACAACATAAAAGAGTAAAGCTTCAAAATAACCAGCATTGAATCTCCTGATCATCCCTGCCTTATGAATATTTATACACTGTTGAAGTGGACAATTTGATTATGACATTTGCACAGCTTAGCGTGAGTGTCCGATATGGGCTCACTTGAAAGTGAGATCCTGCGTCTTCTGGCTTTATAGATCTAATGGAGTAACTCCAGAGTGCTTGAAAATGTCACTAATTTCTCTGTTAGACAGTCTTTCTTTCCTTAGAGAAACAATAGTTTGCCTTTAATTTGCGGTGTGTTGACATTTGCCTCTCTTGATGACTGTAGAGCATCTTGGAGTTCCAGCAGACTCAAATCTTTGTATTTAATGTCCTGTTAACTACCTAGCGGGTGCTGGTGGACCCTTACCGAGTGTGTTGTTAAAGACAGGTGCATTGGAAAGATCAATTGTGTTGAGAGCACACCGACAATCTTGACCTCAGTTGTCAGACAAACTAACAAATATGTTTTTACAATCACCTCAGCTGGCGGTACATTTCACAGGTTTAGTTTTAGACCTGTCAGACACCTGCTGGGTCTGATGTGATCTGTCTTCTCGGCGGTCCGTCCCGCAGGTGAAGCGGACTTACTCCCAGGGAACGTACCGTGCTGGGGCCATGCGGCAGGTCAGCCTGGTCGGGGCCGTGGACGAAGAGGTTGGAGACTACTTCCCCGAGTTCATCAGCATGCTGGAGGAGTCTCCCTTCCTGGAGGTTGGTGTGTTTGTTATGTCTGTAAACACCCCCTCAGCCCATGGGTGTGTGAACGTCTGTCTCACTCCGTGTACGGGCTGTGAGTCGTTATATAACAAGTTTCTCGCCCCGTGTTCATGCAGCGGACTCTGCCCTGGGGAACGTTTTCCAGTCTGCGGCTGCAGAGCCCCACAGAGAGCGACGACGGCCCCATCATGTGGGTCAGACCTGGAGAACAGATGATCCCCATGGCAGACATGCCAAAATCACCCTTCAAAAGGAAAAGGTGTGCTGACATGTTGAGTCTGTAAATGTTTGCCAGCGCACAGGTGTTCTTTGTCTCACATCCAGAGTGTACACTTTCACTTCTAATCTTTCAAACACTTTTTCTAATCTTTTAATATACAGCTACTTGAAGACATATCCTGACTTGTGTGAATAAATGTATTTTCAGGTCAACCAATGAGATAAAGAACCTGCAGTATTTACCCAGAGCCAGTGAGCCCAGGGAGATGCTGTTCGAGGACCGGACAAGAGCCCACGCCGACCACATCGGTCAGGGGTTCGAGAGACAAACGACCGCTGCTGTAGGCGTGCTGAAGGCTGTGCGCTGCGGAGAGGAGTGAGTATACACCGACATCTGTTTACCTTGTCACACACACACACACTTTTGCATAGAGTACAACCTGACAGCTGCGTTGCCCAGGTAACTGTGGTAAAGCACCTTTGATCTGCCGCCAGAGAGTTAAAACACGGTTAGAGGGAACACAGGATGGTCAACATAAAAATATGACAACCACAATAAACAGAGTAGGTCTTCACAGATAGAAAGATGCTGTGAAATAACAAACTCAGGGTGTCTTTGTTGCTGAAGGCTTTTGCTGTACAGCTGTGATGTGTAAGAAACACAGTTGTTGTTGCTGTTTATTTGGATCCAGGTTTGCACTCAGATCAGTTAACAGGACTTTGTGTTTTGCCTTAAAGCACTTGTGCTCCTGCTCGGATCACCAAAGACGTTGTGTGTTTCCATGCTGGAGATTTCCCAGATGTGGTCATGAGGCTGCAGCTGGACCTCCACGAACCTCCGCTGTCTCAGGTGGGTCCGATTTATTTATCGCGCCTGGTGCAATCTTTCGTCTTTTTTCTTTAAAGCTGCACTAAACCAAATTTTTTACTTATTAATAATAAATGAAAATGTTGTGTGCTATAAAACAGGTTGCAGGTAGTAATGAATCCAGAGATAATTATCACCCAACTCTGTACTGCCTGCTTCATCGTGTGTTTAAGCTCATAGTTTAGCAGCTGCTTTCAGTAAGGAAACTCTTATCATCCTTACTATAATGTGAGGATATAGACAGATATGTTTCTCAAGATTTGATGGCAAGGTAGGTAGAAAACATTACCGCCTTCCAATAACAAAGCCAAAACATTTAAGTCGCCCCCTGGTGGCCGGCTGCAGTACAGGTAATAACTGTCCCTCCATGTTGGCAGATTGGACATGTAAGCAAAAAAAAAAATTAATTGTATTAAAAGTGTATGTCAAATATATTTTTACAAAATATGTTTTCAGTTGTAGTTCTCATTGGGTTTGTTTGGTCAAGTTTTTATTGTAATTTGTTATTTGATGCTATAAAAAGGGGGTGTAACATCGTGAATGACGTGAATAAAATGTGAAATGGTGGAGACGCGTCATCCACCTTTATATGCAGTTTATGCTAGAGATAACAAAGACACTGACCCAAGGCAAAGACAGTGAATGTACAAATCTCCAGATCAGTGATGGTGCTGCTATGTGTCTGCTGGATGTCAAAATAGAAAACTGTGATAAAATGATGTAATGTAGCTTTCACTGCAAAAAATAGAGCTTTTCTTTGACTTTGACAGGAAATAAAAAAATCAGCTCATTATATTGAGGGGTTATTGAATCTCGTGTGTTACTGTCTCCTCCACAGTGCGTTCAGTGGATCGATGATGCCAAGCTGAACCAGCTGAGGAGGGAGGGGATCCGATACGCCCGAATCCAACTCTACCACGATGACATCTACTTCATTCCCAGAGGAGTCGTCCACCAGTTCAAAACCGTGTCGGCTGTCTGCAGTCTGGCCTGGCACATCCGACTCAAACAGTACCACCAACACGAAGAGAAGGACGAAGAGGAGGAGGAGGAGGTGAAGGAAGAGGAAGAGTGCTCGCAGGTGGAAGCGACACTTCATATCAAGGAAGAGGAGAGAGGAGAAGACGAGAGGAAGGAGTGTGACTCCACCGCATGGACAGCGACAAAGCTGGAGGACGCGGAGGACGAGGGAACAGACGGGCCGCTGTCGCAGATCCCAGCGCAGGTTTTCAAGGAGGAAGAGCAAGAGAGTGGGGCCGAGGTGAAGGAGCCTTCAACGACACAGTCCCTTCCTCCTGTCAAGAAGGAAAACGATGAAGGTGTACTGACTCACACAATAATGGAGCTTAAAGCTGACAGAGAGGAGAAAGAAGAAGGTAAAGGGTGTGGAGATGAAGACACGGACGTGAGCCGGACACCGCAAAAGGGCCACGAGGAGGGTGGAGTGGACAGTGCAGCCTTAAAGTCGCAACAGCAGACTAAGAAGGAGAACAACGTGGAGGAAGAGAGGCAACAAAAGACGAGTTTATCAGGTCAAGGTCTGAAAGAGAAAACTAAAGATAGTATAACGAGCACTTACAGCACACCACAGATCAAAAAGGAAAAAGAGAAAGGAAGAAGGGAGAAAGATGAGAAGGAGAGGGTGAAAGAGAAGGAGAAGAAGGACAAGGATAGGAGTAAAGAGAAGGAAAGGGATAAAAAGGACAGGGGGAAAGACAGGGACAGAGAGAAGGACAGGACGAGAGAGCAGGAGAAGGCAAAGGTTGAGGGGGGAAGAGAGGGCAGCGCGTCGACGCAGCCGTTGCCGCAGATGAGGAAAAAAGAGGATGAGGAGCGGACAAGAGAGGGCAGCAAAGCCTCTCAAACTCCCCTGCCGGCACAAAGAGATGAAAAGTGTGCCAAGGAGTGGGATTCAAAGGTGCAGCCCCACAAGAGAGAGAAGGAGCACGAGAAAGACAGAGGCGGCACGCAGGGGGCGGCGCACCTGCGGCCAGACAGAGAGGAGGCCCGGGACGCCTGCTCGCACAAACACAAGTCTTCACACGGGAAGAAGGAGAAAAGCGGGCACAGGGAGGGCAGCGCTGCGAATGCGCAGGCGAGGCCGGGGAGGGAGGACGGGAAGCCGGGCGTCCCCAAACCTGCGAACATTCAGGTAAAGAAAGACGGAAAGAAAGATGAGAAGGAGAGGGGAAACAGCAAAGAGGAGAGGAAGAAGCCCGCATCCGGTCCTGCGCCGCCAGAACACAAACCACCACGGACGCTCATCACCTTTGACCTCTTTAAGCCGATGGAGGCTCACCAGACTCTGGCCCTTTCCTTCACAGACAGCAGGCCTAAGACCCACCACCACAGTGACTCTCGGGGCTCCTCGTCGAAGCCCGGATCTGACAGTCGGACAGTTGTGCCCTCTAAAGGACCAAAAGTAAAGGACTCGGGACAGGGGAAACCTGCCACACCCCTACAGGACACTCGGCCACCGCAGCACTCGTTAAAACAGCCCCTCAAAACACACACACCCCAAACACAGAAAGACTTATTAATATGAATGTCTAGATATCTAGACTTCATTTCTCTTTTTTTTTTTTTTTTTACTGTACAACTTACGCGGAGGCTTTGTTAAAGTATTTGAAAATGCATCCTTCCTTCAGATGCCAAGCTGATCTCTTTCTAATTTGTAAAAGACGAGGAGCCGTGTCCCATTTCTTTGCCGACACAGCCGCATTACTCCAGTGACGTGGTGAACAGAGGATGCATTCTCCAAGTATTTTATCAGTGCCTAAGAATGTAAGCTAAGTAGCTCACTTCACGTTTGTTAGCGAATGTATGTAGGCTCTATATAAAATGTTATGTGACCCATGTGTCAGTGCCTGTGCACTACTTAGCTTCGCTCTTAAAGCACCTATTTTAGGTACTGGACTAACCACTCTGAAAACAACCAGTCTTACTCCCCCCCCCACCCCTGCTACAGGATTTACCCATTTTCACTGTTTGGGACATTTCGGCAAGTCACCGAGCTCCCGCTGAAATCCTCTTTGCCGCGTGGCTTTAGTCGGCGGGGTTCGTTGTTTATAACACTCCAAAAACCGGAGCGAGTAGTTGTTTTCAGACTGGCCGTTTGACTCACACAGGGCTGTAAATGATACTGTATGTACCAAAACTGTACAGTATAGATGTTATTAGCACCAATGTGAGAAAATGTATACAGAAATTGCATATATTTTTTGTAAGACAAGTTTTATTTTCCATAGAACTTATTTATATCATTTACTGTCTGTTTTTATTTGAAACCAATGTATGTGAAAATTTTGTTGTAAATACATTTTATTTCCTAAGATAAGACTTGGTAGTGTGATTTATACTCTGATCAGAACCTCTCAATAAATGGTTCAAAAATATTTAGTGTTGACGTCTCTCCTGTATTTCACATTATGGCTTCAATATTCGTCTTGGTAGCTACTTGAACAGCTTTGGTCTATATATGTTGGCCCAAACCTATTGGATTGATTGCTGAGAAATTTGGTGCCACAGTTCAAAATGTCCACTTCTTCATCACTTGTGTCAGGAGATCTGAAACTTCCCGTAAGTCTGTGCTACATTTTTAAGTTTGATATTGAACACACACGTTTACTTGACAACTGTGAGCATGTTGAACGCTCTCAGCAGCATGCTGAGCTTTTTCACAGCACACACTGACATGTTATAGCAGGGAAAGCACACAGTGTTACTAATGACATCGTCAAGTAGGTCTGCCATGACAGTGTGACAGCATGAGCAACACCAAGGCCTTTAAACTGATCAGATAAAATTCAGACATCTTTACTTTTATTATTTAGACCTGTGCTTTTCCCACTGTGACATGTTAAAACATCTGTTAAAGTCTTGTTGATTTAAAACTGATCATGCCAAAGCAACACAGCTGAAACCGCCATAATTTAACTTACAAACAGTCAATATGGACAAAAGTATCAACCACATTAATGTAAATGGCAAAAGATGAAGTGCACTTAAAGCTGATGGATGCTGAAACAGGAGAGCTTAAAGTGATGAAAGTGGAGTCTTTAAATACTGAGGCTGACCAGGTGAGTTGTGATAAATTTATCTGACAGCAGGGTTTCTGTCCTGTGCTCGCTATATGTTCTGATTACAGATGGGTGCTGACAAGTTAACACATCCTGTGTGTATCATCGCATATGAGGCTTTGAGGTGTCCGACTGCTCAGCGATGAAGCCGTGATCGCCCAAACAAGTGTAACGCTGCTCAGTGATGCACAGCGCAGGCAGGATAATTTCATATGGTCGGACAGTTTCAGTGTCACAAGTTTCCCCTTTAAAAATTATTACATCTGTGTGTGAGTGAACAAAAACAAACTGATTTTGGATGAATAACAATGGCACATCTTGTGTCCCTTACTTTGGTTAGCTCTATCTCTTTATACAGTAAAAAACTCTCTTTATCTTATTGTTAATTTCCTTAATTCCTGCACCCTTACGACAAGTCAGAAGGCAGTAATGTGAATGCGAAAACAACATGAAGTCTGGACTAAAGATGCCAAACAGTGTGCACGTAAATCTTCCTTTAGAAAGAAGATCCAGTCACAGGAAAGACACAAACACACGCACAGGTCTGACTTTTCCTCATCAGATACCAGTGCTCTTTTAAAAAAACAAAACAAAACACATGAACCACACTGTGCAGATCTTCAAATATACGTCATTCAGTCCTCAACCTGCTGTGATTTAAATGTGACTAAAAACAGCAAGTTTTATAAAGGACACTGGCAAAGAAACTGCACTCGGTGTGTCTGACCGATGCCTGATCTACGTTACTAAAAAAGGTCCAGTGGATCGGATCGGTGCATCCTGATCCAGAGATGCTGCAGGTGTCAAAGGTCACACCTCCTCAGCCTCAGTCCCTCCTGTAGTGGAAAACACTGTGTCCCAGCTCCGCCAGCGCCCCGGCCAGCAGCACCCACAGGGGCACGCACACTACGCTGAGCCACAGGTCGATGAGCCTCTCCAGGCGGGAGCACAGGGTCAGGCAGAAGGCCAGCTTCAGCAGCAGGGCCGTCAGGTACCACAGCCTCCTCTTCAGGCTCTGCTCGCCCTCCCGGGGGTCAAAGTCCTGCTTGCAGCGCCCCGCCATCTTCACGATCAGCATGAGGATGAGGATGGCGTCAAAGGTCCAGACGGGCAGGAAGATGAGGAACCAGTTCCAGTGGATCTTGGAGTCCAGCTTGAGGACCAGCATGATGAGGAAGATGAGGGCGAAGATCCAGGAGAGGAGCACCCGCTGCGCCAGAGACATCTTCATCTGGAGAGGATGGACAAGGGGGACGAGAGAGATCAGATCTGGCAACACGACAGGCCTGTGAAGGAAGAGATGAGCAAAACACACATGAAAACTCCCGCTTTGAGCTTTAAATCATCAACCAGCCTAAAAACCACTGAACTATTCAACTTTTGACAGTTGACTGAAGCTGTGTCGGCTAGCTGATGCTAACCTGCCAAACTCAAATAAAAACATCGTTAAAGGAGAGATTTCTTACCGAGCTGACCGCGAGAGTCGACCTGTCAGAAACACCAGCTCTTCAGCAAGAAGACAAGCGTGCACACTTTGGGTCAGATAGTTTAGTTTGAGCAGTGAAGAGGCTCAACTTCAGTTCAGCTTTTAGCTTATTTTGGTAAGCGAGGCTTCCGGTCAATCCTTACAAAATAAGAGCATGCGTTTTATCATCTTGTCGGGTTTATTTTGAAAGGTAAAACACTGATTCCGGTACAATTTTTCAAAACAAAAGCACGAGTTTACCAGCTGGCATATTTTATTTTGATAGATTACTATTACATTATTACTGAGCTCACAGAGTTCATTGTTTCTGTGACTTTTCTGGGAATTTGACCGGAGGTTGCAGCACATCACAGCCAAACCTTGACACAATAAGAACAGTTTCCTCCCACATATAAACCTATGGACTTTATCTTTGAAAACTGAAAATAATCTTTATACCTCAGCTGACTTAAAACACTGTAAACTCTTGCATATTCTTGGTAAGTATTTAGCATATTCCTATATAAATCTGTTCTATGTGAAATTCCTTCATGTTCCTTCATGTGCAAACCTACTGGCAATAAATTATTTACTGATGAAGGTCACAAGATGCAGCTACAAGAAATTTAGTGAGTGAACCCTAAGTTATGAATTTATTATTTTCAGTGTCAAGAATGAAGCTTAATGGTTATTTTGAGCAGAGCTCAGGAATAAAATCAAACACTGGTTTGGGGTGAGGGTGGTTGGTACATCGGATGGATTTGGACCCTTGACCTCAGAGCTTATCAAATCCTGGCCCTGATTATAGATGGTTTAATGGAGCTTGATTAAGGCTTTAAATTCATTAAAATAATATGTGGTAAAACTAAATCCAGCTGCAACAGTAGATCCTCCCCTCTTCTTAACAGTCCACTACATTAGTAGAGTGTCTCTTCATGTCGATATTAATCAGGAAAAATGTTCTATTTATAACAAAACAGTGATTTAAAATTGAACAAGATAACCCATGTTTTTAAATACTATTCAAATTTATTTCATTTTTACTGGGCTAGTATAACAAATTAATACAAAGTACAACTCCGTAGACATCATAGATTGTCAAAAAAAGTAAAGTACAAATGCTTGAGGTAAAACATCATTTGAAAAAGATTCTGTTAAAAAGCCCTTAATTCATTTAAAGGTAAAAGCTCACTTTACACTATCTAGCTGTCCTAAAAACCAACAATGCGCTTTTATTTACAAGGTAGTGGTGGTGCAAAATACAGTGTGTGAGACGACATTCAGCCAAAATGTTCATGTCTTTGTCAAATGTAAACAATAAACATCGTCACATTCCTCAAACTCCTGCTGCACAGAGCTAATACAGAAAAGCAAAAGCTGTCACACTGATGTTTGCTCTAAGAAGAGGATTTTGCATTAGACTCCTACGACAGCCACCGACAAAAAAAACTAAACAAAAACCACTTTTTCAGAGGATGTCGTACAAAAGTGAGAGCAGAAGACCTCATTACTGTGTTACTGCTGAGAGGCAGACAACAAAGCGTAAACAGAAAATATTAAACCGCCGTAAGGCTCAAAATACCAATATACAAAACAAATCCATGATAAATATGTTAAGTCATTTTTCTATGTAAATGGTGGTTGTAACAGCCATCTCCTCAAGTAGAAGTAAGAAACCGATGCTGTGTGAAAACCTCATAACTCCAGTTTTGGTCATTTTTGTGATTTTAACTTCAAGCTGAAGAATTACATGCTCTTCTGTGGTTAAAGGATATATCATATAACATATAATATATTTGTGATACTGTCAACAAATCTGAGGAAAGCACCAAAACTGCCTCTCTTAATACACGACATCCCTAAATATATATGTATAATGGGTGACAAATAATTTGAAAAAGCTGAATAATTCCTATTGACAACCTGGTTACTGTTATTTTAAGCTTAAGTTATTTGAATATAAATAAACATTGTGTTTGTTGGGAACTGTTTTCCCAGAAAATATACATTTGATGATCTAGTGTGAATTTTTAGTACCAGTAATGAATATCTGAGATTAACTCAAAGTAAAATATAGTGCTCACAATGACCACAATGAAGAAACCTACCGGAAGAAAAGTGTGGCTAAGTGATGTGGTTTGAGTACTTTCTGGAACAAAAATATGAGTTTGTGGCAGAGGAATATGCTGTGCCAAGCTTTGTCTACTTCTATAATTAATTTGTGTTGATTTTGGTGTTTTCATGGGATTTGTTGTCAATAACAAAAAAATAAAGCAGAACCTTTGAAAGCCACAACAACAGTGTCCACAAGCTGAAAACCTGGTAAAACATTTCAGTCCTTTTTTTTTATAGCAATCGCACTGGGACCTGCTTTACATTTTGTTTTCTTGCTATAAATCTATAAATCTCAAAAGTTTTACATTTTCAATTTTAGAGGTTTTCACTCACCAGTGAAAGCACTTGGAATGGACTCGCTGTGGAAAGACATGGTACTACAGTCATGGAGGATGATGGTACCATTTAATGAAACATTGTTGTAAGATTTCTTGAGTCTCTCTCACAGATTATTACCGTACACACTGGGGAGGAGCCATAGCTACACAGTGCTCTGCCTGCTCTCGCGGCCGTACCCCATAGACTCCGAGGAGTGAGGTGGGAAATCAATAAATATCCCATCCGAATCTGAGTCTGCAGACTCTAGTACTTGTCCAATTATGGTTTCAGGGCTGGATGATTCACTGGGCGGCGTGGACGATGCCCCCTTACTGAGATCAGTCATTGTTGTTGTGGCCTCAGTGCCGTGGAGAGCTCCTGAGGAATGAAGCGGAAGGATGGCGGGAGACGAAAGAGGCAAGCCCATGGCACTCGCTCCTGCTTGTACCATACCTGTAGATGAGAGGGCACTGGATTATTAGGGATTATTACATTATGTTTTTCCATTTTGACCAACATCAGACATTAATCTGTGTCATACCGTTGAACTGAGAGGCCACACACAGCCTGTTGGAGGAGGAGCTAGACAGTTCAGGCCCTGAGGCCAGGTCAGCGTAGGCCAGTCCTTGTTCCTCCAGGCATGATATAATCTCACAGGCCGAGTGGCGCCGGATTCCTCCGCTGCCAACGGAGCTGGCATCTGGGTCATACTCAGCTACCGGGGTCAGCAGCAGTGGGATATTGTAGCTTTTCGATCGCACCACGGGGTTTTTAGACGATTGATCCGCAGACTTGGACCAGCCCCACGGCAAACACTTCTCTGGCCAGAGGAGAAGACGGGAAAGTGTTCATTTAATTAATGTTCCTCATCAGACTCATGTCATTTTTAATCTGCTTTTTGGTCTTTTTATGGCTTACCCAGAACGCAGCAGTGAGCCTCAGCACCATCTCCAGAGTAAAGCCCATGGGTGCCCAGGTAGGGTGAGACCACCTTCTGAACTAGAGACTCGAGCCTCAGGTAGTCCTCATTCACACCACGCGACTCATGGACCCCCTGAACACAGACAGAGAATTCAACGCCCCAAACATGGCAGTAGATTATTTTTCTGTCCTTGAACCAGAGTTGTTCCTCAGTGCTCCAGCAGACCATGAGAGCAATAATAACAAATAAATTAAAAATAAATAACAGAAGAAGTCAGCATTTTCAGCTTGAAATATCACTAAATAATAATACATAATAATAAGATACAATAAAACAATAACAGGAATGAGAGCAAACAATTGTAAAATGAATACATTTTGAATAGAATGAATATTTATCCTAGATTTTTTTATGTCTTCAGTTGAATAGCTTTATGTTCATGTTGAGATACAGCGACCTAAACTGGAGCTGGACTAAATATGCAAAACAGCTGGTTTTAAAATCTGTGATCGTTGTTTTTACCCTCCTGAAAATGTAAACCAGTACGTGCAGAGCTTTCGTCTTGTTAACCCAACCTGACAGTACCTGCAGGCCTACCTGTAGAATGAGCAGCATCTGTGTAACAGAAGGAGGCACGCGGGCCCGAGGTCGAGACAGAGCGTCCTCTAACTTCACACTCAGGACTATGGTGTTCCTGAAGTGAAGCAAAGCTAGCTGTCGGACAGAGGGCTCCTTACCCTGCACATGTTAAGGACACAGGACAACAGCAGAACTGAGCAACAATCGCCACCATCTTGTGAAGGTTTATATAGTTTTGGATCCTTAGGGCAGCAAAGTAAACATCAGCTGGTTCTGAAGACGCTCACGTACCTGAACCGGATGAAAGATGGCCTGCAGCATCGAGAGTACGTCACAGAAGAAGAAGTCCCATGTCTCTGCCAGAGAGTCGAGTAACTTCTGACCTGCATCCATCACACAGGAACGAGAGGGAAAAAAAGACAGCTGAATGCAGCTCAATTCACCGGCAGACACCAAATGAAATGTACTCAGACTAATCAGTTGTACCTTCATAGAACCTGATCTTGTCCCGGAGGATGACCATGCCTTTTGTCAGCAACTGGTTCTGTGAAACACAGTAAAAAAGACGACATTAAACATCTGAGACACGACCATTCCACAGCCGAACATCAACTACTGTAAAAAGTCTTCTTCATATAAGAAAGTCTCATCTAGATGTTTTTTTTCCCGCCATGCACTGATCCCAGTCTTGTTTTATTCAATATTAAACATTTATCACCTGAAGGTATTCTGTGAAGAAGGACCCCAGCTCAGTCTTCAACAGATGCCTGAAGAAACAAATGAAATGGATGGCATTAATTACCACAACATGGTGATGAAGTACAATGGCTTGACTGCATTTAATTGCACATGACCAGACAATTACATGACACTCAACCATGGCATAAATGAATCTAATGCTGCATTATCATGGAGAGCTCCCTCTGCAGTTGAGGAAACGTGTGTCAGCCTCCTTGTGGCTTCAAAATGCATGGACACATGTTTACTGGGCCAAATGGAGGCTCTGATGTGATAGATGTGATGGGTCTGGCTTAGAAAGATAATGAGATATCTGGCACGAACACATGACTCCCCAGGCCTACATACAGTACACAAACAAACTCATTCATAAGAAATCATCTGCAGTCGGCAAACATGCATCAGACAGCAATTATACTGATTATGGCACAAAATGACATCAACAGTTTTCTCCAGCATACCTAAGTGTCTGTTTTTATGGTCAAGACTTACCGGACACCTTCATTTAAGACGTAGAGTTCGTTGTCTGCCAGGCCTTTCTTCTGGAAGACGGCTATGACGGCGTTGTGGATACTGCAGCATAAAAAGCACAAACTGTCTCACACTGTTGCTTAAACGCTACATTTTTGCACCTGGATCATATTTGGCATACCTGTTCCAGGTAGCGTTGGCTCCCGCCCTCTTCTGCTTCTCCCCTCTGTCCTCTGGTGAACTTTTCTCACTCTTCCCCAGCTCGCTGAGGCTGGGGGAGCTCATCAACTTCAGCCGGTGCAGAGTCCTCATGAGGGCGGTTATAAGAGGAAGTGGAGAGAAAAAGAGAGTGCACTAAGTACTGGACAGGAGAGAAAGAAGGTCAGGCTGTGAGCTGACATACAGGAGGAGAAACGCGACGAGATAGCTGGAGGGGAGAAGAGAGCACAAGCGGTGAGAGTCTAAGAGAGAGACAGAGTATGCAGAGGGGGAAAAAAGCACAATGAAAATACAAAGAGTGGCCAGTGACTGAGGAGGAGAGAAGTAGGACAGAATGATGCATGGTGAGAGAGGGGCAGCACGTTAAGAGCAGGATGGGTGGAGCCAAGCCGAGAGGTGGGCCACCACCGCACTGCCCTGAGGTCGCAGAAAAAGAGAAAACAATAGCACATGCCCTGATGGGGGCATGCTCTTCCTCCCTCTCTGCCTCTCTTCCAGTACAATAAAACCATTGAAGCAAACAAATATTTATGCAGAGCACAGATGCCAGAGGAACTGCAGGGTAAGCGGGCTGAGGCAGCCGGGACTGTGTTGTGCTTGTCACTGTACGGTGAGGAGGTGGAGGAGGAAGTCGCCCAGCTTATTAACAACAACAACAGGGATAGGAAGCAGTGACACAATGCGGGACAATAAAGAAGGTTTTCCTGCTCTCCTGTTTCTCAGCACAGCTGGTGCAAGACAACAGAAGTAAAAAGCACTGCAACCTGTGAGACCAGATACCGGATCTTTGAAGCCACTAATGATACTTGAGAATTCAAACAGCCAGTTTCTCCTCTTTTATATCACCTCAAAGGCTGCGTGACAGTACCACATATAAAATTGTGGAACAGCTTCTTTGAGCTATTCATTAAAGCCATGATGAATGAAATATTTAAAGTCAGGACACACTTTTCTGAGGAAAACTCAACTCTGACAGGGCACCGGTTGATACAGGGTGGGGAAATGTCCTCATATATTTTCTTTGCCAAGAGTTAAATGAGAAATCATCACTCTTTTCTATGACACTCTCAAAACTCCAACCAATAGTTGATTAGCTTAGCATAGCATGAAAACAGGAGACTAGAGCTAGTCTGGTTTTACCCGATGGATTAAAAAGGGGGTTACATGTTGGATTATTTTTTGTGGCTTCTGTCACTGTTGAACTCTGAGGTAAATACTTGGCAGATAGTGTTAACTTTAAACAGCTTGTTTGCTAGCGAGCTTCATTATTAACATATTGATATGACATTGGTATCAATTTGTTTTCTGCACAGAAGCGAGTAAAACTATATCCAAACGTATCCCTTTTAAAAAGGCTGCCAACAATATATCAACCAATAATAACATACAGATAACATGAGGAAGAAGAAATCATCAGTGCTCTCTGGTGGACAAGCTACATAATGGAGACACTGTTTCTAAACTGCCTATAGCCTAACATATGCTTAGCACGTCTGTAAAGATATTTCCATTTACTTAATCAGCCATCACATGCACTTATATGATATACAGATAAGATATATCTTTAATAAGATAACATCGTCGACATATTGTCTCTAGTTTGGCTCTACATGAGACAAACTCCCCTCGTAACTCACTCCTCTACCACAGATATGATTGTCATTTTGAATGAATACTTGAATGAATCATTTGCTGAAAAATTTAATTGCAACACTGTTTGCATATTTTTTGTAGGTACCGATGAAAACTGGCACTCTGAAGAAGAAGAAGAAGAAAAAGAAGAAAAAATGATGAGTTCAAACCCACGCAGTCCAGGAACTCTCTGCTGACAGCATGGCTGTAAACAACAGAACCCCTTCCACGCCCACGTACACACAGACAGAGAAAACAAGGAGAGCAAGTGTGCAAACTGATGAGATGTACGTGCAGTCAGGGGAGGCAGGTGAGGTCATGGAAAGAAAAAAATGTAAAATTAAAAATAAATTAAATGGTTATATTTATTCAGTGATTTGTATTTTAAAGTTATTTTCCTTTAAACTTTACCATTTTTAGCTTGTTTTTTTCAAAATCGCTGAATTTTCACATTTACCGTTCAAGTACTAAGAAGAGCTGCGCGGTGAGGCAGCAGCCGGCTGAGCCTCACCGTGGATTGCGCAATAACTGTGCTGGCAGGCTATGCAATGAGACCGTATTGCTGTCTCTCTGTATGTCGCTATTAAA